>LR990294.1:12645688-13845688 GCA_905147355.2 Apotomis turbidana
TAAATTTAGGTGCATGGTGCATCACCCTATCCGCTTAATGCAATAAAATTATAATGCAATTTGAACCTTGCATTCTAACAAACTAGGTTAGATTTCATAATGCCATTCAATATGTTGCTAAATCAAGGTATGCTAATCAATACATTTGACGAAAACATAATTGACATCTTATAAAAATCCCAGATAATTATTGGTCTAACAAAAGTTTATTAAATCATTAATTGGGAAAAGATATCAGTGCGAAACGTTGAGTTGGGAAATAAAAATTTGACCAAATAAAAATATGGGATACGTAGTTCGGCGAGTTAAGATTTTGCTAAATAATTTTCGGCGAAACATTTGTAAACCAATAGATACTGGTAGATACTGATAGATACTGATAGATACTGATAGATACTGATAGATACTGATAGATACTGATAGATACTGATAGATACTGATAGATACTGATAGATACTGATAGATACTGATAGATACTGATAGATACTGATAGATACTGATAGATACTGATAGATACTGATAGATACTGATAGATACTGATAGATACTGATAGATACTGATAGATACTGATAGATACTGATAGATACTGATAGATACTGATAGATACTGATAGATACTGATAGATACTGATAGATACTGATAGATACTGATAGATACTGATAGATACTGATAGATACTGATAGATACTGATAGATACTGATAGATACTGATAGATACTGATAGATACTGATAGATACTTATAGACACTGATAGATACTGATAGATACTGATAGATACTGATAGATACTGATAGATACTGATAGATACTGATAGATACTGATAGATACTGATAGATACTGATAGAGATACTGATAGATACTGATAGATACTGATAGATATTGATAGATACTGATAGATACGGTATACTGCCTTTTGGCCGAATTATGTTTCGTCAAATTTCTTTGGCAACCAACTTTTCGCCGAAGTTTTATGACGCAAACCAATCCTTGGCATAATTTTACTTCGTAATTTTTTTATTTCGCTACATTTTTATATTCCAAAATTTTATTACGTCAAATTTTATGTGGTAAATAATTGTGTAGGAAATGATATGCTTAGGCAAATAACATATCGTCCAATTTTATGTGGTAAATAATTGTGTAGCAAATGATTTGCTTATTCAAATAACGATTCATCAAAAGCCATTTGGGCAAATTACCTACAACCATTGCTTACAGTATGATGATAGTGCAAAATAAAACACAAATATAAACCGAAAAAAATATTTTTTTATCAAAATCAATTTGTTGTACCTGTGATACGTATGTATGTGAGCAGATCCGACTCGGCCGGGTTAGGTTAGGTTAGTTTTTTTTTTATATCCCTAAAAAACGCTTTTTTGTTGTACTTGTGATACGTATGTATGTGAGCAGATCCGACTCGGCCGGGTTAGGTTAGGTAAGTTTTTTTTTTATATCCCTAAGAAAATGCTCTTTTTGTTGTACTTGTGATACGTATGTATGTGAACTGTAGGAATTCTAGCCGTCGGGATTACAGTCTTCGGGATTACAGTCTTCGGGACGAAACTGCTCCCAGAGATAGGTAGGTTAGGGTTTTTTTTTAATGCACACACGCACATTAACTATCAGCGATGATAACTCAAGAATGAAATGCTATTTTGAGCCACAAAGTATGTAAACAAAAGAACCCTCTAAATTTAGGTGCATGGTGCATCACCCTATCCGCTTAATGCAATAAAATTATAATGCAATTTGAACCTTGCATTCTAACAAACTAGGTTAGATTTCATAATGCCATTCAATATGTTGCTAAATCAAGGTATGCTAATCAATACATTTGACGAAAACATAATTGACATCTTATAAAAATCCCAGATAATTATTGGTCTAACAAAAGTTTATTAAATCATTAATTGGGAAAAGATATCAGTGCGAAACGTTGAGTTGGGAAATAAAAATTTGACCAAATAAAAATATGGGATACGTAGTTCGGCGAGTTAAGATTTTGCTAAATAATTTTCGGCGAAACATTAGTAAACCAATAGATACTGGTAGATACTGATAGATACTGATAGATACTGATAGATACTGATAGATACTGATAGATACTGATAGATACTGATAGATACTGATAGATACTGATAGATACTGATAGATACTGATAGATACTGATAGATACTGATAGATACTGATAGATACTGATAGATACTGATAGATACTGATAGATACTGATAGATACTGATAGATACTGATAGATACTGATAGATACTGATAGATACTGATAGATACTGATAGATACTGATAGATACTGATAGATACTGATAGATACTGATAGATACTGATAGATACTGATAGATACTTATAGACACTGATAGATACTGATAGATACTGATAGATACTGATAGATACTGATAGATATTGATAGATACTGATAGATAATGATAGATACTGATAGATACTGATAGATACTGATAGATACTGATAGATACTGATAGATACTGATAGATACTGATAGATACTGATAGATACTGATAGATACTGATAGATACTGATAGATACTGATAGATACTGATAGATACTGATAGATACTGATAGATACTGATAGATACTGATAGATACTGATAGATACTGCTAGATACTGCTAGAAACTGATAGATACTGATAGATACTGATAGATACTGATAGATACTGATCGATACTGATAGATACTGATACATACCGATAGATACCGATAGATACTGATAGATACTGATAGATACTGATAGATACTGATAGATACTGATAGATACTGATAGATACTGATAGATACTGATAGATACTGATAGATACTGATAGATACTGATAGATACTGATAGATACTGATAGATACTGATAGAGATACTGATAGATACTGATAGATACTGATAGATACTGATAGATACTGATAGATACTGATAGATCCTGATAGATACTGATAGATACTGATACATACTGATAGATACTGATAGATACTGATAGATACTGATAGATACTGATAGATACTGATAGATACTGATAGATACTGATAGATACTGATAGATACTGATAGATACTGATAGATACTGATAGATACTGATAGATACTGATAGATACTGATAGATACTGATAGATACTGATAGATACTGATAGATACTGATAGATACTGATAGATACTGATAGATACTGATAGATACTGATAGATACTGATAGATATTGATAGATACTGATAGATACGGTATACTGCCTTTTGGCCGAATTATGTTTCGTCAAATTTCTTTGGCAACCAACTTTTCGCCGAAGTTTTATGACGCAAACCAATCCTTGGCATAATTTTACTTCGTAATTTTTTTATTTCGCTACATTTTTATATTCCAAAATTTTATTACGTCAAATTTTATGTGGTAAATAATTGTGTAGGAAATGATATGCTTAGGCAAATAACATATCGTCCAATTTTATGTGGTAAATAATTGTGTAGCAAATGATTTGCTTATTCAAATAACGATTCATCAAAAGCCATTTGGGCAAATTACCTACAACCATTGCTTACAGTATGATGATAGTGCAAAATAAAACACAAATATAAACCGAAAAAAATATTTTTTTATCAAAATCAATTTGTTGTACCTGTGATACGTATGTAT
Source organism: Apotomis turbidana (assembly GCA_905147355.2). NCBI lineage: Eukaryota > Metazoa > Arthropoda > Insecta > Lepidoptera > Tortricidae > Apotomis > Apotomis turbidana. The sequence goes on from LR990294.1 coordinate 12,649,329, forward strand.
GTGAGCAGATCCGACTCGGCCGGGTTAGGTTAGGTTAGTTTTTTTTTTATATCCCTAAAAAACGCTTTTTTGTTGTACTTGTGATACGTATGTATGTGAGCAGATCCGACTCGGCCGGGTTAGGTTAGGTAAGTTTTTTTTTTATATCCCTAAGAAAATGCTCTTTTTGTTGTACTTGTGATACGTATGTATGTGAACTGTAGGAATTCTAGCCGTCGGGATTACAGTCTTCGGGATTACAGTCTTCGGGACGAAACTGCTCCCAGAGATAGGTAGGTTAGGGTTTTTTTTTAATGCACACACGCACATTAACTATCAGCGATGATAACTCAAGAATGAAATGCTATTTTGAGCCACAAAGTATGTAAACAAAAGAACCCTCTAAATTTAGGTGCATGGTGCATCACCCTATCCGCTTAATGCAATAAAATTATAATGCAATTTGAACCTTGCATTCTAACAAACTAGGTTAGATTTCATAATGCCATTCAATATGTTGCTAAATCAAGGTATGCTAATCAATACATTTGACGAAAACATAATTGACATCTTATAAAAATCCCAGATAATTATTGGTCTAACAAAAGTTTATTAAATCATTAATTGGGAAAAGATATCAGTGCGAAACGTTGAGTTGGGAAATAAAAATTTGACCAAATAAAAATATGGGATACGTAGTTCGGCGAGTTAAGATTTTGCTAAATAATTTTCGGCGAAACATTTGTAAACCAATAGATACTGGTAGATACTGATAGATACTGATAGATACTGATAGATACTGATAGATACTGATAGATACTGATAGATACTGATAGACACTGATAGATACTGATAGATACTGATAGATACTGATAGATACTGATAGATACTGATAGATACTGATAGATACTGATAGATACTGATAGATACTGATAGATACTGATAGATACTGATAGAGATACTGATAGATACTGATAGATACTGATAGATACTGATAGATACTGATAGATACTGATAGATCCTGATAGATACTGATAGATACTGATAGAGATACTGATAGATACTGATAGATACTGATAGATACTGATAGATACTGATAGATACTGATAGATACTGATAGATACTGCTAGATACTGATAGATACTGATAGATACTGATAGATACTTATAGACACTGATAGATACTGATAGATACTGATAGATACTGATAGATACTGATAGATACTGATAGATACTGATAGATACTGATAGATACTGATAGATACTGATAGAGATACTGATAGATACTGATAGATACTGATAGATATTGATAGATACTGATAGATACGGTATACTGCCTTTTGGCCGAATTATGTTTCGTCAAATTTCTTTGGCAACCAACTTTTCGCCGAAGTTTTATGACGCAAACCAATCCTTGGCATAATTTTACTTCGTAATTTTTTTATTTCGCTACATTTTTATATTCCAAAATTTTATTACGTCAAATTTTATGTGGTAAATAATTGTGTAGGAAATGATATGCTTAGGCAAATAACATATCGTCCAATTTTATGTGGTAAATAATTGTGTAGCAAATGATTTGCTTATTCAAATAACGATTCATCAAAAGCCATTTGGGCAAATTACCTACAACCATTGCTTACAGTATGATGATAGTGCAAAATAAAACACAAATATAAACCGAAAAAAATATTTTTTTATCAAAATCAATTTGTTGTACCTGTGATACGTATGTATGTGAGCAGATCCGACTCGGCCGGGTTAGGTTAGGTTAGTTTTTTTTTTATATCCCTAAAAAACGCTTTTTTGTTGTACTTGTGATACGTATGTATGTGAGCAGATCCGACTCGGCCGGGTTAGGTTAGGTAAGTTTTTTTTTTTATATCCCTAAGAAAATGCTCTTTTTGTTGTACTTGTGATACGTATGTATGTGAACTGTAGGAATTCTAGCCGTCGGGATTACAGTCTTCGGGATTACAGTCTTCGGGACGAAAGTGCTCCAAGATAGGTAGGTTAGGGTTTTTTTTTAATGCACACACGCACATTAACTATCAGCGATAATAACTCAAGAATGAAATGCTATTTTGAGCCACAAAGTATGTAAACAAAAGAACCCTCTAAATTTAGGTGCATGGTGCATCACCCTATCCGCTTAATGCAATAAAATTATAATGCAATTTGAACCTTGCATTCTAACAAACTAGGTTAGATTTCATAATGCCATTCAATATGTTGCTAAATCAAGGTATGCTAATCAATACATTTGACGAAAACATAATTGACATCTTATAAAAATCCCAGATAATTATTGGTCTAACAAAAGTTTATTAAATCATTAATTGGGAAAAGATATCAGTGCGAAACGTTGAGTTGGGAAATAAAAATTTGACCAAATAAAAATATGGGATACGTAGTTCGGCGAGTTAAGATTTTGCTAAATAATTTTCGGCGAAACATTAGTAAACCAATAGATACTGGTAGATACTGATAGATACTGATAGATACTGATAGATACTGATAGATACTGATAGATACTGATAGATACTGATAGATACTGATAGATACTGATAGATACTGATAGATACTGATAGATACTGATAGATACTGATAGATACTGATAGATATTGATAGATACTGATAGATAATGATAGATACTGATAGATACTGATAGATACTGATAGATACTGATAGATACTGATAGATACTGATAGATACTGATAGATACTGATAGATACTGATAGATACTGATAGATACTGATAGATACTGATAGATACTGATAGATACTGATAGATACTGATAGATACTGATAGATACTGATAGATACTGATAGATACTGATAGATACTGATAGATACTGATAGATACTGATAGATACTGATAGATACTGATAGATACTTATAGATACTGATAGATACTGATAGATACTGATAGATACTGATAGATACTGATAGATACTGATAGATACTGATAGATACTGATAGATACTGATAGATACTGATAGATACTGATAGATACTGATAGATACTGATAGATACTGATAGATACTGATAGATACTGATAGATACTGATAGATACTTATAGATACTGATAGATACTGATAGATACTGATAGATACTGATAGATACTGATAGATACTGATAGATACTGATAGATACTGATAGATACTGATAGATACTGATAGATACTGATAGATACTGATAGATACTGATAGAGATACTGATAGATACTGATAGATACTGATAGATACTGATAGATACTGATAGATACTGATAGATACTGATAGATACTGATAGATACTGATAGATCCTGATAGATACTGATAGATACTGATACATACTGATAGATACTGATAGATACTGATAGATACTGATAGATACTGATAGATACTGATAGATACTGATAGATACTGATAGATACTGATAGATACTGATAGATACTGATAGATAATGATAGATACTGATAGATACTGATAGATACTGACAGATACTGATAGATACTGATAGATACTGATAGATACTGATAGATACTGATAGATACTGATAGATACTGGTAGATACTGATAGATACTGATAGATACTGATAGATACTGATAGATACTGATAGATACTGATAGATACTGATAGATACTGATAGATACTGATAGATACTGATAGATACTGATAGATACTGATAGATACTGATAGAGATACTGATAGATACTGATAGATACTGATAGATACTGATAGATACTGATAGATACTGATAGATACTGATAGATACTGATAGATACTGATAGATACTGATAGATACTGATAGATACTGATAGATACTGATAGATACTGATAGATACTGATAGATACTGATAGATACTGATAGATACTGATAGATACTGATAGATACTGATAGATACTAATAGATACTGATAGATACTGATAGATACTGATAGATACTGATAGATACTGATAGATACTGATAGATACTGATAGATACTGATAGATACTGATAGATACTGATAGATACTGATAGATACTGATAGATACTGATAGATACTGATAGATACTGATAGATACTAATAGATACTGATAGATACTGATAGATACTGATAGATACTGATAGATACTGATAGATACTGATAGATACTGATAGATACTAATAGATACTGATAGCTACTGATAGATACTGATAGATACTGATAGATACTGATAGATACTGATAGATACTGATAGATACTAATAGATACTGATAGATACTGATAGATACTGATAGATACTGATAGATACTGATAGATACTGATAGATACTGATAGATACTGATAGATACTGATAGATACTGATAGATACTGATAGAGATACTGATAGATACTGATAGATACTGATAGATACTGATAGATACTGATAGATACTGATAGATACTGATAGATACTGATAGATACTGATAGATACTGATAGATACTGATAGATACTGATAGATACTGATAGATACTGATAGATACTGATAGATACTGATAGATACTGATAGATACTGATAGATACTGATAGATACTGATAGATATTGATAGATACTGATAGATACGGTATACTGCCTTTTGGCCGAATTATGTTTCGTCAAATTTCTTTGGCAACCAACTTTTCGCCGAAGTTTTATGACGCAAACCAATCCTTGGCATAATTTTACTTCGTAATTTTTTTATTTCGCTACATTTTTATATTCCAAAATTTTATTACGTCAAATTTTATGTGGTAAATAATTGTGTAGGAAATGATATGCTTAGGCAAATAACATATCGTCCAATTTTATGTGGTAAATAATTGTGTAGCAAATGATTTGCTTATTCAAATAACGATTCATCAAAAGCCATTTGGGCAAATTACCTACAACCATTGCTTACAGTATGATGATAGTGCAAAATAAAACACAAATATAAACCGAAAAAAATATTTTTTTATCAAAATCAATTTGTTGTACCTGTGATACGTATGTATGTGAGCAGATCCGTCTCGGCCGGGTTAGGTTAGGTTAGTTTTTTTTTTATATCCCTAAAAAACGCTTTTTTGTTGTACTTGTGATACTTATGTATGTGAGCAGATCCGACTCGGCCGGGTTAGGTTAGGTAAGTTTTTTTTTTATATCCCTAAGAAAATGCTCTTTTTGTTGTACTTGTGATACGTATGTATGTGAACTGTAGGAATTCTAGCCGTCGGGATTACAGTCTTCGGGACGAAACTGCTCCCAGAGATAGGTAGGTTAGGGTTTTTTTTTTAATGCACACACGCACATTAACTATCAGCGATGATAACTCAAGAATGAAATGCTATTTTGAGCCACAAAGTATGTAAACAAAAGAACCCTCTAAATTTAGGTGCATGGTGCATCACCCTATCCGCTTAATGCAATAAAATTATAATGCAATTTGAACCTTGCATTCTAACAAACTAGGTTAGATTTCATAATGCCATTCAATATGTTGCTAAATCAAGGTATGCTAATCAATACATTTGACGAAAACATAATTGACATCTTATAAAAATCCCAGATAATTATTGGTCTAACAAAAGTTTATTAAATCATTAATTGGGAAAAGATATCAGTGCGAAACGTTGAGTTGGGAAATAAAAATTTGACCAAATAAAAATATGGGATACGTAGTTCGGCGAGTTAAGATTTTGCTAAATAATTTTCGGCGAAACATTAGTAAACCAATAGATACTGGTAGATACTGATAGATACTGATAGATACTGATAGATACTGATAGATACTGATAGATACTGATAGATACTGATAGATACTGATAGATACTGATAGATACTGATAGATACTGCTAGATACTGCTAGATACTGATAGATACTGATAGATACTGATAGATACTGATAGATACTGATAGATACTGATAGATACTGATAGATACTGATAGATACTGATAGATACTGATAGATACTGATAGATACTGATAGATACTGATAGATACTGATAGATACTGATAGATACTGATAGATACTGATAGATACTGATAGATACTGATAGATACTGATAGATACTGATAGATACTGATAGATACTGATAGATACTGATAGATACTGATAGATACTGATAGATGCTGATAGATGCTGATAGATACTGATAGATACTGATAGATACTGATAGATACTGATAGATACTGATAGATACTGATAGATACTGATAGATACTGATAGATACTGATAGATACTGATAGATACTGATAGATACTGATAGATACTGATAGATACTGATAGATACTGATAGATACTGATAGATACTGATAGATACTGATAGATACTGATAGATACTGATAGATACTGATAGATACTGATAGATACTGATAGATACTGATAGATACTGATAGATACTGATAGATACTGATAGATACTGATAGATACTGATAGATACTGATAGATACTGATAGATACTGATAGATACTGATAGATACTGATAGATACTGATAGATGCTGATAGATACTGATAGATACTGATAGATACTGATAGATACTGATAGATACTGATAGATACTGATAGATACTGATAGATACTGATAGATACTGATAGATACTGATAGATACTGATAGATACTGAGAGATACTGATAGATACTGATAGATACTGATAGATACTGATAGATACTGATAGAGATACTGATAGATACTGATAGATACTGATAGATACTGATAGATACTGAGATACTGATATATACTGATAGATAATGATAGATATTGATAGATACTGATAGATAATGATAGATACTGATAGATACTGATAGATACTGATAGATACTGATAGATACTGCTAGATACTGATAGATACTGATAGATACTGATAGATACTGATAGATACTGATAGATACTGATAGATACTGATAGATGCTGATAGATACTGATAGATACTGATAGATACTGATAGATACTGATAGATACTGATAGATACTGATAGATACTGATAGATACTGATAGATACTGATAGATACTGATAGATACTGATAGATACTGATAGATACTGATAGATACTGATAGATACTGATAGATACTGATAGATACTGATAGATACTGATAGATACTGATAGATACTGATAGATACTGATAGATACTGATAGATACTGATAGATACTGATAGATACTGATAGATACTGATAGATACTGATAGATACTTATAGATACTGATAGATACTGATAGATAATGATAGATACTGATAGAGATACTGATAGATACTGATAGATACTGATAGATACTGATAGATACTGATAGATACTGATAGATACTGATAGATACTGATAGATACTGATAGATACTGATAGATACTGATAGATACTTATAGATACTGATAGATACTGATAGATAATGATAGATACTGATAGAGATACTGATAGATACTGATAGATACTGATAGATACTGATAGATACTGATAGATACTGATAGATACTGATAGATACTGATAGATACTGATAGATACTGATAGATACTGCTAGATACTGCTAGATACTGATAGATACTGCTAGATACTGATAGATACTGATAGATACTGATAGATACTGATAGATACTGATAGATACTGATAGATACTGATAGATACTGATAGATACTGATAGATACTGATAGATACTGATAGATACTGATAGATACTGATAGATACTGATAGATACTGCTAGATACTGCTAGATACTGATAGATACTGCTAGATACTGATAGATACTGTTAGATACTGATAGATACTGATAGATACTGATAGATACTGATAGATACTGATAGATACTGATAGATACTGATAGATACTGATAGATACTGATAGATACTGATAGATACTGATAGATACTGATAGATACTGATAGATACTGATAGATACTGATAGATACTGATAGATACTGATAGATACTGATAGATACTGATAGATACTGATAGATACTGATAGATACTGATAGATACTGATAGATATTGATAGATACTGATAGATACTGATAGATACTGATAGATATTGATAGATACTGATAGATACTGATAGATACTGATAGATACTGATAGATATTGATAGATACTGATAGATATTGATAGATACTGATAGATACTGATAGATACTGATAGATACTGATAGATATTGATAGATACTGATAGATAATGATAGATACTGATAGATACTGATAGATACTGATAGATACTGATAGATACTGATAGATACTGATAGATACTGGTAGATACTGATAGATACTGATAGATACTGATAGATACTGATAGATACTGATAGATACTGATAGATACTGATAGATACTGATAGATACTGATAGATACTGATAGATACTGATAGATACTGATAGATACTGATAGATACTGATAGATACTGATAGATACTGATAGATACTGATAGATACTGATAGATACTGGTAGATACTGATAGATACTGATAGATACTGATAGATACTGATAGATACTGATAGATACTGATAGATACTGATAGATACTGATAGATACTGATAGATACTGATAGATACTGATAGATACTGATAGATACTGATAGATACTGATAGATACTGATAGATACTGATAGATACTGATAGATACTGATAGATACTGATAGATACTGATAGATACTGATAGATACTGATAGATACTGATAGATACTGATAGATACTGATAGATACTGATAGATACTGATAGATACTGATAGATACTGATAGATACTGATAGATACTGATAGATACTGATAGATACTGATAGATACTGATAGATACTGATAGATACTGATAGATACTGATAGATACTGATAGATACTGATAGATACTGATAGATACTGATAGATACTGATAGATACTGATAGATACTGATAGATACTGATAGATACTGATAGATACTGATAGATACTGATAGATACTGATAGATACTGATAGATACTGATAGATATTGATAGATACTGATAGATACGGTATACTGCCTTTTGGCCGAATTATGTTTCGTCAAATTTCTTTGGCAACCAACTTTTCGCCGAAGTTTTATGACGCAAACCAATCCTTGGCATAATTTTACTTCGTAATTTTTTTATTTCGCTACATTTTTATATTCCAAAATTTTATTACGTCAAATTTTATGTGGTAAATAATTGTGTAGGAAATGATATGCTTAGGCAAATAACATATCGTCCAATTTTATGTGGTAAATAATTGTGTAGCAAATGATTTGCTTATTCAAATAACGATTCATCAAAAGCCATTTGGGCAAATTACCTACAACCATTGCTTACAGTATGATGATAGTGCAAAATAAAACACAAATATAAACCGAAAAAAATATTTTTTTATCAAAATCAATTTGTTGTACCTGTGATACGTATGTATGTGAGCAGATCCGACTCGGCCGGGTTAGGTTAGGTTAGTTTTTTTTTTATATCCCTAAAAAACGCTTTTTTGTTGTACTTGTGATACTTATGTATGTGAGCAGATCCGACTCGGCCGGGTTAGGTTAGGTAAGTTTTTTTTTTATATCCCTAAGAAAATGCTCTTTTTGTTGTACTTGTGATACGTATGTATGTGAACTGTAGGAATTCTAGCCGTCGGGATTACAGTCTTCGGGATTACAGTCTTCGGGACGAAACTGCTCCCAGAGATAGGTAGGTTAGGGTTTTTTTTTAATGCACACACGCACATTAACTATCAGCGATGATAACTCAAGAATGAAATGCTATTTTGAGCCACAAAGTATGTAAACAAAAGAACCCTCTAAATTTAGGTGCATCACCCTATCCGCTTAATGCAATAAAATTATAATGCAATTTGAACCTTGCATTCTAACAAACTAGGTTAGATTTCATAATGCCATTCAATATGTTGCTAAATCAAGGTATGCTAATCAATACATTTGACGAAACCAACGCAAACTTCGTGGTACCAAGTGCGATAGGTGTTGCATTGCCGCATATCCATGACACGTCTTCTTGGCAAGCCTTGCAACACCATACACCAGCGGAAGCAGTTGCAGACGTGTCAGTTGTTAAAGTAGTCGACCGTCCTAGATTTCGTTCTATTATTCCTGTCTTCAAATGATTCCTTAGAGTCCTTCTCTGAATGTGATACCTTTTCGAGGCGTCCCTTTGAGATAATATCTTTCTTTGGACTGCTTTTACAGCAATCTCCAGCTGCTGGACTGTCCAGGTTGCTCTTTTCCGAGGTAAATTCTTCTATTTTTCATTGACGTAATAAGGCCCATAGTCTTAATAGGTGGGCCTTATTAAGAAAAAACGGTAGGTACTCTAATTATTCTCGCAAAAAAATACCACAGATAATTCTTGCATAAAAACAATTTTAAAAGATTCATTTACATCTAAGAGATACCTGAAAGCAAAAATAATAAACAATTTTAGGAATAACTCAAAGAAACTTACGATTTTTGAAGGCCAGTTTTTGTAAAAGTCACGTGCGGTCACGAGTGTAACTATTTTGTGACTACAGGTTTGAACAGGATCGCGGCCAAGTGTTGACGCTTTCGTGGTGGCGGCTATTTTGTCTATTGTACGAACTGGCAAAACTTCAAATCGCTGCCATTATTTTTAGCGGGATTTTTTAAATTTGGGCTTTATTAGGCACTGGGCCTTACATGGTGCAGGTACCTTACACCCATGACGTTTAGGTGCCTGTTAAGGCTGTTGTGGCCCGAGATTACACCTGTTAATAATCTGAGATTTTTCTTACCTAGTTCCAGGAGATACCTGGTCCTTTTCCTGTTTATGCCTCCTAGGATCATCTTCGATTGTCGACAGTCCGTTGTCTCACGCCATTGTTTGTTGGCCTCTTCCTCCATTAGTCTGGCTATAACTCCTTTCGTGACTTCTGCCGATATTGGCAGTGCAGGTTCAGGTCCTATGAGTTCCCTTTCTGCCCCCAGTCTTGCCATCTCGTCTGCCCTTTCATTCCCTATCACACCCTGATGTCCAGGTACCCATGCTACCGTAATCCTTGTGTGCTCTCCAAGTTTGTTTAGGGCTTCCCTACATTCCATTACCAAGGATGAGCTTACCATCGGCTTGTCTAACGCTTTTAGCGCAGCCTGGCTATCTGTGTATATGACGACAGATCCCTCTCTCTGCGAGCATTCATCTATTATTTATTTGCACACATCTCATTATGCCGCATACCTCTGCCTGAAATACGCTAGCGTACCTCCCCAGAGGTATGTGTACCTTCTTCCCCAGCTTCGGTATCACTACCCCGGCTCCTGCCAGTTTCGTTGATTCCCGCCGAGAACCATCCGTAAAACAGACAGTCACGGGGTGTTCTACCTCTATTTTACAGTTGTCCCTGTCTCCTATATGTATCCTATATTTCTTATCGAAAATTTCTCGTCTCTTTATAAGGTCGTTGTTTTGGGTGATCATCCCCATCTTCGAACATGCTTCCCTCTGAATGAGTGCATGTCCCTTATCGTACCCTTACGAGCGCCCACTAGGAGGGGAGGGAAGGTGTTGTTCTTGGTTTTGAGAGTGTTAATTTATTGAAGTCGGTGCCAAACCACTCAATTATTACTATGAAAAAAGACGCCGCGCATAAAGCCTTTAAAGATTACCATTTGGTATTTACGAGTATTTTTGTTCGATATTTATATATTATAGTTTACGTGAGGTTTGGCACAGACTTCAAAAAGTGATTCAAATGTAATCTGTTCATGAACGGGTTATTTTTGGCTTTTCAGTTTTTTTTGAAGTCTGTTCTTTTTTTGTCAATTTTTTTTTTTGCTTTTTAGTAATTCAAATAAAATACTTATGGCGGGGTGATCGGGGAGGTCTTGTTTGCATGCATCTCGTTTGAATTATCCCCTAACTCCTAACCGTTAAGGAGTTATACCTTCCATCATCAATTCATCAGCTTAGCATAGGAAGATGATGACTACCATATGCAAATACTTAAATAGCTTTAGAAAATATGACGAAAACCATTACGAGTGCCTATAAAATTTGAGTGTTGCCCTCGATTTCCCTGGGATCCTATCATCAGATCCCAACTCGGTTATAGTGGGAATCGACTTACGATCCGTGAATTAAATAGCACTGGTTGAGTCCTCAGTACTAACTGGTGGCTTGTCTTCATTATCTTTCTCTTCACCAAATGGTGATTTTGGAGTGTAAATAATGCTTGAACTATTGTAATATAATAAACACCGAAATCGCCATAAATGTGCCCATAATATTTCAGGAATTCCTTCGATTCCTCATGGATCTCGTCATCAGATTTTCACCAAAATGTTATGCGACGAACTTGGAGATGTCTACTCATGAACCAAAAAAGAATTTTCCAAGTCGACTAATAAATGACGAAGTTCTGAGGTAACAAACATTAAAAAAAAATACAACCAATTATTTACCATTTTTTGAAGTCTGTTAAAAATAAAGGATATATTAAAACAAAGTTATATCCTGATTGCAACAATATTTATTTGATTTCTTTTTTTTAACATTTTATCTTTGCTCCTCAAAATACAACAACAATAATATTTTACAATATGTATTCCATAATAATGATACAATATATTTTACTAGCAACATTTCATTTCAAAAATCACAGCAAGCTTGAGACATCACTTAACAAACCTAAAAGCCAATAGCAAAATATTTCTTGTTATATTTAGTGATAAATATTAGGTTCAACTAAAACAAACCAACATACTTAATATTTGCAAACAATTAACATATGGAACTGTTAGACACTGAGATCTCGTACTGGCAAAATTCAAAATATGTTCATACCATTGTAACAAGTTACAAATAATCAAAAATAACTTAACGGATGATATTATATTCCTCAGAGAGCTTGGTTTGGTTACAATTTTTCCAAAGCATAATATTAAGTACAGTTCGTACAAAAAAAACATACCATAAATGAGGTATTCACGTAAATGGTATAGGGAGAAATTAGTTTAAGGGTAGGTCATAGATTCACATAAATTATACAACTCGTTATTGTTGACTAACAAACTCTAAAAGGTTAAAATTCATTCTTAATAAAATATACCTTATAATAACTATTTCGTAAAATAATTCTCACTTCTGGTTTCTAAGCACCTAAGAATAAATTAAAACCCATCCAAACTATATTTTGCACTGAGGTGCTAAAATACCGTATTCTCATTGATACTTTAAAAGTTATACATAAATTTGTTGATATTACAGCTCGACATCAACTACCAAAAGTATATTTTAAAATGTATGTCTTGAAAGGCGGTCATATAATATTAGGTATATTATAGGAATATCAACATGTACAATACATAAATGGATTATACTTACTTAATATAATGATTATGATATAAACCTGCGAGCATATATTATGATGGTTGTTTTTATCACGCGATAAATGAGTGACAAAGCATATGTTGACGCGCAGTGCATGTGCATGTGTGCGTCACATGCACTCACACAGCGACGGACCGCGGGACTGCATCGCACCCCCGCACCGAACACTCGCATTGATATTAGACACGGTACATACAGTCATTGTACATTTTTAATAATTAAAGCCGTATTTTTCAAAATCGGCGATCTCTTACATTATTTCTCAACACATTCACCGATCCGCCATACGACGCATTTCCCGTTCTTCATTTTGGTCCTTCGAGCCGGATATGAACCAGCGACCTATGGACCGCCACGTTTTGACAAAATGAGTGTGAGTGACAGATACTTTGTCACTTATTTATAACGTGATAAACGCAACCATTTTAGGCCCCCTGATCATATAAACTGGCTATGCAAGACTTAAATTCATTAGGTTAGATCAGGTGTTACTGGTAACTAACTGGTTATTTAGATCACATGTCAACGCCATTAACATAGAACAGCTCTGAGATTTCGGGATCTATTCAGCAATCATTTAACTTTTTGAGCACCCAACTGAGTTCCTAAGCCAACCAGACGTCCTGTACTGTATATCGAGCAAGACGTCATAATGCTTGTCCTAAAAGGGAAAATGTTAATCATAAAGTTTATGCAAAAGTTGTCGTCGGCTGTGGGCGACGTGATAAGTTTTCTTGTCGGCTACAGCCGACTGGGGCGTTCAAAAGGTTAAAAGACATGTTTATTTTTGTAAGAAACGACTATTACCCTTAATAGTGCTCCAACCCTGCACTATCAGCTTGAAATGTAAGGATTTTTTGGCTTGGCGTTTAAAAGGTTGCTAGAGATCCCGTGATTTCAAAAACATTTTCTGTTAAACAAATTACACATCTACATAAATCGTCTTTTTTTGACTTATCACTTAACCATTTAGTACATTTTGCTAGAGCGCTTTATATACGCAAATAAATAAGTTTTTGGCTAATCAGTCATAAAATCATGGTATAAAATCGTGTTTTAAAAGTATAAAAAAGCTGATTAATTGTGCCAATTACATTAATTCAATTCATGTCACTCATTGTGCGTGATAAACGAATTCTTATTACTGATGCCACATTATGACAAACTCATTCAAAATAACATGGCAGAAACAATAATAGAGTCGGAAGACTAATACTTATTAAAAAATAAATTTAAAATTTCAGAATTAAAATTTTCCATTTGAAATGGTATTCTATAACTATTCCCTGAGTCCAACCAAGCACATTTGTACTTACTCAATGGCAATATACCTATATAGTACCTACTTAAAGTAGAAATTTCAGTTCCAAAACCATTTGGCAATTTTAAAGAAAATAAAAACATAACACACATGTAATCTCGGGAAAAGAGAATACATTCTTAACAACAACTTTATTTGATCGCTTTTCAACATTATCCTCCTGAGTACCAATGTACAATATATTGAATATAATAAATAACCGAATATGAACCGGGTAGGTATAAAATGTCCCGATATGTTAAATATTTTTCATTAAGATGCCGGGGTGCAAGGCGTGCGGTGGTGCGGATCACCTACGCCGCAGTTCGGTCAAATGTGCCCGCCATTTGCCACCAATCAGAAAACGAAAGTTGGAATCCGGTTGCGATGTCCAAGTCTACGTAGTGAAACGAAGTCTTGGTTCGCTGCTCTGTCCCCTGCTTGATGGTCCCCAGCGCACCCGCCTCTTGGAGGAAATTAAACGCGACGTGCGCGATTTATCTAGGCTGTACATAGAGCTCGGCATATTTCACAATCTATACATGAAGACGACCCAGGCGCTGCCCCCGAAACCGGACGTGCTGCAATTTGTTTACGCCATGAAGGGGAAAGGGCCCTATGCCGCGGAATATTTTGGTACCGGACGGCGGTACGACGGCAAGTTGCGGTCGTATACCGTCCAGGAACTAGCAAAGCAGTACGAGACCATACTACACACCAACATATGCACTCACGCCTATTCGAGGCTGGCTCGTTATTTCAGAGTGAAACGCAACGACGAGCGACTATATAACGCTTATTTTAAAAAGGTCATGCCCGAAGAAGATGAAATTAGTCGTGAGATCGCGCGCGTGTGCGCCACCATTAACGGGGACACGGTCAAGGGGCCGCGGTGGTGGCCCACGATCTCTGAATGGATGCGCATACAGGACGCGATGAAAATTCGTAGTTTTCGCTTGTTTCCCCAGCCGTCTCACGGTCTGAAGCACGTCACGTACACTTCGCGCGGGTGGCATGAGCTGCTGCGACGAGTGGCTCCCGAAACCGTCCCTGGTGATTGGACTGCGATCACGGACCACCTACGCCAGCTGTGGGCGCCATGGTTAGATCTGCCCTCGAATACCAAATTTGGCTGTTGTTTGCAGACCGACGGTATCAGCGTGAGCGCGTCCATGAACCGTATCGTCAAAGAAAAAAAGGTACTCGCTAAACTGATCAAAAAGCCCTACGATAGAATAGTGGCGGTAGATCCCGGATCGAGGATTCCTATAGCCGCTGTGGAATCGAAAAGGTTTGCTTTCAAACGTATAACAAAAAAATATGTACGTTCACACACGTTGGAGTGGAAACGTGAGCGTATACGTAACAAAATATTAAATCCCATATAGGACGTCATACAGAGGGCGAGGGCTTCGTTTACGTTTCCGGTGTCGTCCAAGAACACCGACCACGTATTAGAATATACGGTATTTCGTATGCAGTGGTTCGATGCCATGCAGGCGCCCTATGAAATACATTCAAAATTGACGCGTTTTGGACTGGATAAATATATGCGCACGGCCAAGTGTCAGGAGCGGATAGTAAAGGAGGTGTTTGACGGCGGCGGGGTAGAAAACGTTCTAGTGTTATACGGCGCCGGCAGCAAATTCATGAACGTCGCCTCGTTTTCGGGGCGCAAATTCAAACACGACGCTCTATTAAAGAAACTGCACTCCAAGGCTAACATCACCGTGGAGATCGTGGACGAGGCGTACACATCGCAAGCATGCTCGGCGTGCAACGAGAGAACGGGGGCATTTATAAAAATCGGCATGGACCGTTGACTGCGCTGGGGAACGTGCCCCGTGTGCCACAGCCAATTCGACAGGGACGCGAACGTCGCCAAAAATATTCTCGTTAACCATATCAGGTCTACCCTCTGTAGGCCAAGATGTCCTATAGAGAAACGGGATATCGTAACCTCTCGAATGTAAAAAAAAAACAATGCATCTCGGACGCAACAAGGTCGAAATTCCCATTTCGATTAATTTTCGTCCGGGACTTAGGAGGTTAAAATAAACTATTAATACCATTGGGTCTAAGAAACTAACTGTAAAGTCAATTACTCAAGAGTACACT
Organism: Apotomis turbidana; assembly: GCA_905147355.2. Classification (NCBI taxonomy): domain Eukaryota; kingdom Metazoa; phylum Arthropoda; class Insecta; order Lepidoptera; family Tortricidae; genus Apotomis; species Apotomis turbidana. The sequence goes on from LR990294.1 coordinate 12,665,979, forward strand.
TCACAGTTTTTTTACCCAAGTCTGTTTTGGCTGCACTTATAACAAGTTAAGACTTTTATACAAGCTTTTAACTTGCAATGATATACAATAATACATATGGTACTGGGTCTGATCTGATGATGGAGCCGGAAGGTGGCCCTAGAAACTCTGTAATAGACAAAGCAATCCTACCTAGCTTGCGGTCTTTCGTCTCAGTGAGCAATTGATGGATGTTCAAAGAAAAGTACAGTCGGCTATAAAAGCTTGTCACAAAAAAAAAAATTTGACAGAAACTTATTTAAACGAACTGTTTAGCCCTCACTACCAGTAAATCGGACTTTGAAGATTTAATAATTCATTCAGTCCCAAGAGTACCCGTGCCGTATAATAACAAGACGCTACATTGTCGATAACTGTATTCACCCAAGAGTGCAGAGGTAACAGTGTAACACTGTCGACAAAAAATACGTGTCTGTAGGAAAGGCTATTTCAATAGAGACGACGTTAATATCCTGCGTCGTTCTGCGGGCCTGTAATGGTTGCGTTTATAGCGTGACAAATAAATGACATATCATCCGTCACGGCTTGGCAAGTAGAGTTTGATAGTGACAGAAGCTTTATCATTTGTTTTTCACGGGATAAACGTAACCATAGGCCTACTGGTTTTTTTTTGTATACATGACTGTATCAGACTTGGTTAGATCTCACTACCAGTAAATCGGACTTTTTGTGGGAGTATAAGTATAAACCCACTAACGGAAACGTCTCTGCGCCGCCTCATTAGAAGGAATGTACGATGAGTGATACTGATAGATGAGAGTGGTACTAGTAGAGAATGCATGAAGTCCGCTTGTTCTTCTTTTTTGTATTGTGCAATAAAGTTTTAAAAAATAAAATAATAATAGCAACGCCAACTATTGATAGATATTCCAAAGAAACTATTACCTCAATCTTCACACTCGATCTTCTAAATTAGTAGTAAGATGTCCAGTTGGTCAGATGGCCAGTTGCGGGCGTCTACTTGAAGGTGTAAAGCAGCGGGGAATTCGTGAAATGATGCGCGTTGGCGACATGAGCGATGAGTCGTCCGTCGAGCAGATGGCGTCCGTACGCGACGCCTTCCGCCTCGTCCTTGGCCAGGCCGCAGCTGACGAGCCAGCGCACGAGGCACGAGCCGCGGAACACGTTGCGGTATGTGCGCATACGCCACCTGGAACACGCGATGATGTGACGTCATACCCTGTAGCGACACGCTAACGATACTGGGGTTTCAGTATACGCGGCATGGTCTATAGATATCGGCGGCAAGCAGCAGTGGCGAGCGGTGATCATAGAAGCGAGCTTTTTTTTTTTTATTCAAAATAGCCATGCATTTAACCTCGATTGCACCTGATGTTAAGTGACAATAAGGCCTAAGATGGAGCATGCTTGGCTAGAAGATGCCTATTCACTCTCGACTTGAAGAGATCCAAGTTATATTTTTCAGGAAACAGGTGCGCAGGAAGAGAGTTCCATTCCTTAGCTGTCCTCATAAGGAAAGTAGACGCAAAGCGTTTCGTACGAATCAGTGGTATATCGACAACATAAGGGTGGAATCCAAGTCCGCGCCGAGTACTGTATTGTCTGAACGAAGACGGTGGAATTAATTCATGCAGTCCCAGTGCACACTCACCAAAGTGTATCCGGTAGAAAACCGATAAACAGGCGACTTTCCTGCGGTGTTCGAGGTTTTGCAGCTTTTCCTGAACTAAGGCAGGGTCGCCAATGAGCTTCTTCGCACGCTTGTCAATTGAATCCAAGGCGGCCAGTTGGTATTTGGCGGACCCATCCCAAAGATGGCAGCAGTACTCCATGCATGATCGGACTTGCGCCTGATATAATTGAAGCAGCTGTCTCGGCGTGAAGTACCGCCTCACCTTAGATAGGATCCCAAGTTTTTTTGCTGCAGTTGTAGCCAAGGATTCAATGTATTGGCCGAAGTTCAGGTTGGATGATAAGGTCATCCCAAGAAGCTCTAGGTGGTCTGAAATCGGTACGGATACACCTTGGAAAGTGGGAGTCAGGTCAAAGGGACTCCGTTTAGCGGAAAACAGACACGCCTGAGTCTTGGTGGCATTGAATCCAACTAAATTGGCATCTCCCCACTCGGACACTGCCACGAGAGTTTGGGTTAAATCGATCCACCATCGCCTCTCGACAAGACTGGATTTCGTCCCTCTTGGAATTTGCGCTGGATGTGTATCTGTCAACAACTGTGCTATCAGCATACCCAAAGGTACCGGGCATAAGCATGTCGTTAATATGCAGCAGAAAAAGAGTTGCAGACAGAACAGACCCGTGAGGAACACCGGCGTCAATAGCCCTGGGATCCGAAGTGTAGCCATCAAGGACTACTCGGATCGAACGCTTACTCAGGAAATCAGCAATCCATTTGCAGAGACCTTCAGGGACCCCATACGCTGGAAGCTTTCCCACCAGGCTTGCGTGCCAGACCCTGTCAAAGGCTTCTGAAATATCGAGAGACACGGCGAGAGCCTCCCCGTGTCTCTCGATCGCCTCGCTCCGTAGATGAGTGACATACACAAGAAGATCCGCAGTTGGTCGCCCCGGACGGAATCCAAACTGGCAATCACTGAGCAAGTCCTTCACTTCCAGGTATGCAAGGAGGCGTTTGTTCAGTACACGCTCCATAGTCTTACAGAGTATGGAGGTTACGGAAATTGGTCGGTAATTGACAGGGTCAGCCCGGCATCCCTTCTTGGGGAAGGCTGCACATTTGCAAGCTTCCAAGACGTCGGGACAACTCCAGTCTCAAGTGAGAGACGGTACAGGCGTGTTAAGACCGGGGTCAACTCAGCCGCACAGTTCCGCAAAACAGCAGGAATTCCGTCGGGACTACTAGCTTTATTCACATCAAGACTCCGCATGATTGCAAGAACCTCCGTCTGGCGTATATGGATTGGCTCCATGGTGGGTCCTACATGCGGCAGTATAGGTGGGCAACTACCTGCGGCGTCCAGATGCGAATTTTCCGCAAATAGAGAAGCAAATAGATTTGCTTTCTCCTCTGCTGCATGTGCTAGAGATCCGTCAGGCTTTAGCAGGGGTGGCAACGAAGAGCGACAGAAGTTGGCTTCGACCGCTTTAGCCAGGGACCAGAATGCCTTACTTCCAGGTGGATATGAGGCAAGTTTGGTAACAATGCGGCGTATATGATCGAAGCGTGCCTTGCGTAGCTGTTTCTTGCAGGATTTGGCGGCTTTATTAAATACTTTTTTCAGCTGGGAAGTATTCGAAGCTTTACGCCTTCGAGCATCAGCCCATGCACGGTAAGCTGACTCTTAAGTGCCTCCGCACGATCACAGTCAGCATTATACCATGGGCGTGCTGCATAACCAGTCGAAACGTCTGAATATGGAATGAAATACTCCATACCCTGCCGAATGACGTCGGTTACATTGTTAGCGCAGCTTGACGAATCCCCCGAAGAGAAGCAGACCTCGCGCCAAGGGTAGGATGCAAAAAAGTGACGCATCTCGTCCCAATCTGCTGACTTGTATCGCCACACCCGTCTTTTACCACTAGGGCCCTGATCAGGTGGGGAACAGACGGACACAGCTTTCACCAGACAGTGATCGGAGGTACCCAAGGGGGAACCTACAGTCACGGAGTATTGATCTGGATCTGTAGTCAGCAGAAGGTCCAAGCAGTTAGCCGTGTGAGATTCAACATCAGGTATTCTAGTGGCACAGCTGACAAGCTGGGAGAGATGTAGCGTTATAGCAAATTTGCGCGCCTCTCTCCCGGCGAGGTCGGTCAATTTGTACGGGAACAACCACTCCTGGTGGTGGGCATTAAAGTCCCCCAAAATGACTAGCTCCGCCAAGGGATACCTGATCTGAGCCTCATCTGCTGCCTCTTCGAGATATTTAAATAGCCGAGTTGTCTCCGAGTCTCCAGTGTGAGAACGATAGACACAGGCACAGACGATCTGAGCCACTCCTGTGTCCACCCAAATCCATAGGACAGAATAACTGGACTCCTCAAGATTTTTGAGTCGCCTAATGCAGATGTCATCGCGAGCATACACACAGACCCCAGCACGAAGTAAAAACCTGTGCTCCAGAGTGTACCCGGGATAGTTCAGGTATGACGCGTCAATTGGACATCCGATTTGCGTCTCATTGAGGAACAGCAGCTGCGGTTTGTCAGTCTCTAGGTGGTGATGGACTGAATCGATATTGGAGTGCAAACCTCGGATATTAGAGAGGTGCACTTTAATAGGCTAGTAGACCCAGTTTTGAAATATATTTGAAATGGTTAATAATGATCTTACTAGCTCTAAAAAATAATTCTTGTATTTTTGTGAAAGCTAGAAAGCTAAATTTTATCAATTGAAAATTAGAAATTACATAAACAGTCAAAAACGCCGTCCGCCATTTTTCCCTTTTGCTAATCTGTGGCGTGACGTAGAATTGTCTGTAAATATTCGAAATTCGACCGTCGTTTGGTGCCATTCCGCTCAGTCCAATATACTTTGACAGGAGATCGAGAGGGACGGCACTGTTCGAAGTCGTCAAAGTAGACTTTCAGTTTTGTTTACATGAGCAGTGACGTCACTATCATGAGCGAAAATGGCGGACAGCGTTTTACGCATTTCAAAATACAGATTAAAAACCATATTTTCAAATTCAATTTTTTCAGCCATCTTTCACTTTTATGGATTGAAAAATATATTTTTAGGTTTCCTTTGCTAAATACTATACGGAATAAATATTAGTTTATTACAATTTGATATGAGTCAACTAGCCTATTGGGAGGGAGTGCAACCGCTGTTGAAACTTGTCCTTTTTATTTGTATTTTTCATGAATTGTTTATGGGAAGAGAGAGTGAAAAGACGGGCGAATGCAAGTTGGTCGAGGCTATTTAGCCCACTGGACCTAATTTCAGGCTTATGTGTGCCACACTTTAAAACGGCTGACTTGGAGACCGCGGGGATGCCCGAACCCCCCTGAAACGGCCACCTGGCCCTCCCATCCGGTCGCCAACCGGCAAGGTGGAGCCATTCCAGGATTTTTCGCCAGTTGGCGGGGCAGCCTTTCACGGGTGGCTCTCCCGCTACTTGGGCCCCCAACTAACTGCGGTCGGTCAGCGGAGCACCGTGCTTCGGATCCCGCTAGCCTCCAGAGTCAGACGTTCGGTGTAGCACACATCAGCAGTATGTCAGCAATCGAGTGCTTGCATAGCAGCTGACACATTCACACAGAGGCTACCCCATACTTCATACCGGAACACGGGTGACCGTTTGGCGGTATGGCTTAGTAAGGGGGGTGGTAACCAGCCACAACCGAAGCCTGCCACCGGTGAAGATTGTTGTCCATTTTGCACCACCCAAGGGTCACTTGTAGGGTATCTTGGATGAACGGGTATGGGCTCACACCTACGGAAGCGAACATTAACCCCCAAAAAGAGAGTTCCGGCCTTACGCTCTCACCTATCGTCCTACTCGTTGAAGTGACACATAACAAACTGTTACAAGTACCACGACTGTTGCTTTCCCACGCCGCAGTCGGACTGACTGACTCTCGCGATACATACATGTCCTTCGAGTAGTAGGTATAACCTCTTATTACCTGGTATCCTTGGCGATTGCTTCCTTGCAGCGGTCGAGATGGTGCATGATGAACTGGTCACAGACGTGCTTAGTCTCGAAGCTGAGGTCCTCTACAGATGGCAGCACCACGGTATCAGCGCCATGCCTGGGATTAATCATAATAATACAACATTTTAAACCTTTCATAAGTTCCTGTAGCTAACATATTCGCTCGTGACTTCTCTTGTGGCGCGACTGAGCATCACCTGTCTTGCTCGCACGGAATTATAACGCTACAAATAGTCCCGTGTCACAGTTAGGTCTAGGACGCTGGACATTTTAACCGTCATCAGAGAAAAGAGAACTAGTTGGTTCAGTTTAAAATAAAAATAAAAACATTTAAGTGAAGGAGGAAAATTTGTGAATGAAAATATTGAGTGTATTTGTGCTGTTTTAGGCTCGTTGAAATTTGGTGCTCCACCATAAGGACTGAAAGGAAAAACAAGCGGCGACAACTGTTAATATTTAAGCTACCTTTAGGCAAGCTCGGATACAGATGGAGAAATGGAGACAATTGAGATAAAATAAACTCACCATTTCTTTTTAAAGTATCTGACGGCTGGTATCAGCATTTCCTCAGGGTCCAGTCCGAACAGCACGAACATAATCAGAGCCTGGCCGTAGGTGACGGCGATGTCCAGGAATTCAATCTCGACGAACACGCCGCTTTCGTCGTTGCGCATCATACGCCATGTCGTGTAAGTAATGCCCTGAAACGACAAAAAGTCAAGTCATGTATGGATCAGAGTGTTGGGCAGTAAAAGGGACGGATGATATGAGATTACATGTGGTAGAGCTGAGAATGTTACGATGGATGTGTCGGGTGACAAGAATGGACAGAATAAGAAATGAGTATGTAAGAAGAAGTCTGAAAGTAGCACCACTAAGGGAGAAGCTGCAAGCTAATCGATTGTCTTAGTATGGGCACGTGATGCGACGATGGAAAAGCCACGTAACCAGAAAAAGGGGCGTTAAGCATGCATGTGGACGGATATAGAAGAAGAGGAAGACCAAAGAAACGGCAACAGCCCGAGCTGACCGGCGCGCGGCGGCTCGCTCCAACTCCGTGAGGTACTGGCACGGCGCGGAGCCGGCGCAGCGCTGCTTCTGAGTCTCTACTCACGATGAACATGGCGAGGCTGTACAGTATGATGAGCACGGTGTGCTTGAGCAGCTGTCCGCCGCGCCCGCGGCTCTGCTCGGGCGGCAACAGCCCGAGCTGACCGGCGGCTCGCTCCAACTCCGTGAGGTACTGGCACGGCGCGGAGCTGGCACAGCGCTGCTTCTGAGTCTCTACTCACGATGAACATGGCGAGGCTGTACAGTATGATGAGCACGGTGTGCTTGAGCAGCTGTCCGCCGCGCCCGCGGCTCTGCTCGGGCGGCAACAGCCCGAGCTGACCGGCGGCTCGCTCCAACTCCGTGAGGTACTGGCACGGCGCGGAGCCGGCGCAGCGCTGCTTCTGAGTCTCTACTCACGATGAACATGGCGAGGCTGTACAGTATGATGAGCACGGTGTGCTTGAGCAGCTGTCCGCCGCGCCCGCGGCTCTGCTCGGGCGGCAACAGCCCGAGCTGACCGGCGGCTCGCTCCAACTCCGTGAGGTACTGGCACGGCGCGGAGCCGGCGCAGCGCTGCTTCTGAGTCTCTACTCACGATGAACATGGCGAGGCTGTACAGTATGATGAGCACGGTGTGCTTGAGCAGCTGTCCGCCGCGCCCGCGGCTCTGCTCGGGCGGCAACAGCCCGAGCTGACCGGCGGCTCGCTCCAACTCCGTGAGGTACTGGCACGGCGCGGAGCCGGCGCAGCGCTGCTTCTGAGTCTCTACTCACGATGAACATGGCGAGGCTGTACAGTATGATGAGCACGGTGTGCTTGAGCAGCTGTCCGCCGCGCCCGCGGCTCTGCTCGGGCGGCAACAGCCCGAGCTGACCGGCGGCTCGCTCCAACTCCGTGAGGTACTGGCACGGCGCGGAGCCGGCGCAGCGCTGCTTCTGAGTCTCTACTCACGATGAACATGGCGAGGCTGTACAGTATGATGAGCACGGTGTGCTTGAGCAGCTGTCCGCCGCGCCCGCGGCTCTGCTCGGGCGGCAACAGCCCGAGCTGACCGGCGGCTCGCTCCAACTCCGTGAGGTACTGGCACGGCGCGGAGCCGGCGCAGCGCTGCTTCTGAGTCTCTACTCACGATGAACATGGCGAGGCTGTACAGTATGATGAGCACGGTGTGCTTGAGCAGCTGTCCGCCGCGCCCGCGGCTCTGCTCGGGCGGCAACAGCCCGAGCTGACCGGCGGCTCGCTCCAACTCCGTGAGGTACTGGCACGGCGCGGAGCCGGCGCAGCGCTGCTTCTGAGTCTCTACTCACGATGAACATGGCGAGGCTGTACAGTATGATGAGCACGGTGTGCTTGAGCAGCTGTCCGGCGGCTCGCTCCAACTCCGTGAGGTACTGGCACGGCGCGGAGCCGGCGCAGCGCTGCTTCTGAGTCTCTACTCACGATGAACATGGCGAGGCTGTACAGTATGATGAGCACGGTGTGCTTGAGCAGCTGTCCGCCGCGCCCGCGGCTCTGCTCGGGCGGCAACAGCCCGAGCTGACCGGCGGCTCGCTCCAACTCCGTGAGGTACTGGCACGGCGCGGAGCTGGCACAGCGCTGCCTCTGAGATGGAGGGCATGCGCAATCCCTAAGAAGAAACATTTGAAATTAGCTCAACCGCGAAATTGCTATTTATTCATAATAATAAATAGCCAGGTAGCAAACAGGCTGTATTAGAGCTCAAGCAGCCATTATAACTCTAATTTAAGCGGTATAAAGGCTGTGAAAGTGCTTATATAAAATAAAAAAAAAACATTATGCGAGATCCATATCGTGTTAGTAACACTTAAAAACTTACTGCTCACTACTTAAGGACTTAAAAACTACTCAGTTGTATTACACCTAAAATTGAAATTAATTAATTAATTCAGTCTGTGCCTCCGCAAACATGCCGGATGCACTACAGTGGCGAGGGAGCTTAAACTAATAATTTAAACTTCCTGCCAAAACTTGTGTAATATTTTATTAGCCAGACTATACGCCTAAATTCTTAAGATAGGTACAGAAATAGTTAAGTGCTTATCCTTTCTAAAAAAATACTGACCGTTCAGTTTCTTTCAGTGTTTCTTCTCAACAGTGGTCTCCTCTTGTGAAATGCCGGTAGACTCAGACATGCAAAAGTGCCCTTGTGGCCTACTTGCGGTAGAGACGTAACGGATACAGCACGTCACTGATTAAACGCGGTGACGGCACCGTTCTTTAACAAGCGGTGTGGTCGCACCTTTATTGTATTGTTCTTAAAAGAGCCGGTTTACTTACTTCTGAGGGTCGATATCTTCGATGTCTGCAGAAGTGGAGTTGATCAGTCCGCTATCACAGTGTGGATCATTGGAACAGCAACCGTTGGCACTCTTGTTGGACGAAGGGCTCGCTGTGATGGTCCCGTAACAACCTGTCAGTTGTAATTCTGTTTGTCACTAATGAATACGCTGGCTCAGGTAAATACTTAATAACCTCGTAAGGCCCAAAGCATAGGAAATTTTTCATCGACATATAAGTGCATATTCTCACATCAGCTAGTTTTTTATGCGCGCATTTATTTGCGTAATCTAGTTAAAGACTACTTTACGACATAAAGTGAAGTAAAGAATGATTGTAAGTCATTAATTTTGTTTCATTTTTGAATGACTATTAAACGCCATATCAAAAATACATGTAACAATTATTGGACCTTACGAGGACACATGTAAATTGAATTAATAAATAGTTACCTTGATCTTCTTGTCCTATGTTAGATTGGAATAATAAAATAAATATAAATAACACATAATGATTACCTAAAATTTAAGTTCATTTGTTTCTGTACTTTTGCAATATGGGGGCTAATTAATGTTGTGATTATCGTTTTTTTTTTTGTTTTAGAGATTATAAAAAAATAAAAACCGGCAAAGTGGGATGAGGTGCAAAGTTTACGCAACCGATCACATTTGTTGTATGGGAAGCCCCACTCAAATGTTTATTTTATTCTGTTTTTAGTATTTGTTGTTATAGCGGCAACAGAAATACACCATCTGTGAAAATGTCTAGCTATCACGGTTCATGACATACACTATACAGCCTGGTGACAGACGGACAGCGGAGTCTTAGTAATAGGGTCCCGTTTTTTACCTTTCGGGTACGGAATCCAAAAACAATTGTAAATAACTGATACTATAACGAAGGTCACATCACCCGACGCAGGGGCTCTGGGGACGAATTGAGGAGTCTAATATTCACAATTTTAGGACTATGCTTCTTGCGTACTAAGCAAAGAAGAAAATTCTAGATCTTAATTTATTTTTCCCTCACCGTTCTGCGATAGCGACTGCGTATTGGAGACCGGCTCAGCGTTGTCGACCAAATTGGACGACTCGTCAGGCGAGTTGGCGATGTCAGCCGACAGTGACGCGAACTGCGCGCTGCGGCGACGGAACCGCACGTAGACTATCAGGCAGCCCGTCGTCACTGAACAAACAATACAATAACATCTTATTGCACTGCTTATAGAAACCTGACGCCAACATCCCAAAAAATCCTTACTTTATTTAAAGTTGTACAAGTCTAAAGTCTTGTATGTAATATCCAAAATACCTCGAAAAGATATCTCGAAGAGGCTTATTGATGTTACTGGTGACCTGGTGGTGGTTAGCTGGCGGTTTCCTCGCTCAAAGAATCAGTTTGGCGATTCAGCGAGGAAATGCCGCCAGCATCTTCGGCACTATGCCGCAGGGGACATTTTTAGATTTAGTTTAATTTTAGTGCGTTCTTGTTTAGTTTAATTTTTAGGTTTAGTTTTATTGTACTTTAATCTACCCATTATTCAAAATCAAATATACGTCATCTTTAAATACCTTCCCATCTTTTGATTTTTAAATATACCGACGACGTTGCTGTCTGTACCGAAAGCCGAGAAGGCCTAACAGGTGTATTACTTGCATGGAAGCACCAGTTACAGAGAGGCGGTTTGGTGTTGAGTGTTCAGAAGACCCAGTTCATGTAGAGCAATGTTCCTAATGCACGCCCTGAACCAATCTTGGTCGATGGGCAGTAAGTCCAAAAATGTGATGGCTATTAATATCTTGGGACTATCATACACGACCCAGGTTTACTGGAGACGAACAATACGAACATTCAACATAGAATCGTCGCAGCTTGGTTAAAGTGGAGGGAAGTGACTGGTGTGACCTGTGACAGTAAAATGCCCATAAAAATAAAAGGACTCGTGTACAAGACCATGATAAGACCCATCCTCACCTATGGAAGCGAAACGTGGATGGTGACCCAACGACATTTCCAAGCCATCCAAGTTGCGGAAATGAAGACGCTGTGGTGGATGCTTGGAGTATTCAGGATTGACAGGATCAGAAATTAGTACATTCGTGGCAGCCTTGAAATTAGGGATATCGCCGACAAGCTCGTAGAAAGCTCGACTGTTTGGGCATGTCAAGAGAAGGACGTCTGAATACGACGGTAACAGGGCACTTGACCTAACCTTGCCGGGCGGAGGGGAAGACCAAGGCTCCGATGGCTCAATATTATAAGGAAGGACCAGAACAGCTGCGGATTAGAAAAAGACGATGTCCAGGTTAGAGCGAAGTGGAAAAAATGCAGGAAAGCGGACCCGTCTTCCGACGGGACAAACGCTAGGAGGATGATGATGATGACCTTCCCATGCCACGAAGCCCAGCACCAGCCACAGCGTCACTACGGAGCAATGTCCTCGGGTCATTCGTGACGTACTCACCCGTTATGCAGAACATGTCCAGCTGCAGTCCATGCGAGCGCGTAAAATCCAACACGGCGGCCATGACACCGGGCGCTCCTCATGTCACGAACCCTAGTAATGACCAGTGTCACCACGAATTAAGGTCCTCGGGTCATTCGTGACGTACTCACCCGTAATGCAGAACATGAGCAAGCATAGTCTTATGGCGTCCACAGCCTTGGCATCCAGCTGCAGTCCATGCGGACGCGTAGAAACCAGTACGGCGACCATGACACCGGGCGCTCCCCATGCCACGAACCCTAGTACTGGCCATAGTGTCACCACGAAACAAGGTCCGCGGCTCTGAAAAGAACATGTCAGTGTGATAAGTAAGCCTTTAACTGTTTAGATCCTACCCTCATGCGGTGCATATTATAAGTATGCACTTGTATACCTACCATTTATTTACCCTTAACCCACATGTGCAGGTGTAATCCCTGAAGCGTAATTTAATCCGATGATCCGTGGTTTGTACGACCTGTAGTCGATACAGCGAAGGTCAACGCGACGTAATACGCATTGAGGAAGTATTGTGGGTTGTGGGTAATATCTTACGCCAGCGGTCGGCAAACTATTAGCAGGCAAGCGCCACATATAGTGTTAAGTGATACCCTTGATATTTTTTGTTGGTATTATTTTCAAGTCAAGGAGAACAACGACGAGGTAAACAACGTGTTTAATCAGGAAATCAGGATGAAGATAAAGAAACATGGACTTTGTTCCACCGACAAAAGCCTAGCTCTTAAGTTTATCTTTTATCTCGGTATGCGTGGTGATACTGATGACTATATTATAATGCTATTTTGTCAAGTAGAATGTCTTGGTCTATAGTTATAATTACTGTAAAATAAGTTATTATTCAATAAATATGTTATCATAACGAAATGGACTTCTGTTCTATTATAAAACTCTAAAATAGTATTGAATCAGTTTTCAATGGAGAGGGGTGATTATTTCAGGTTTCAAGGCGATACCTGCAGCATGAGAAGTCCAACAGACAGCATCGAAGTCCAGATGAGACAGGAGTACATGCTGAACGTGCATAGCGTCTGTTGCAGCAGCACCGACCAGGACGGCGTGACGGTCGTCTGTGGCCCGCCCCAGATCACGCTCATCGCTAGCAGCAACTGAAACATCATGTCGTATCAGTGGTGCATCTCGGTTTGCTTTTTGACATCGATATATGGATGCTGCATGAATAAAGATATGGTACGGCGGCTACGGAAGAGAACGCATCCTAACTAGATACTTTTTTACGGAACGGCAAAGGAACTTTCGCATAGAATCCAGCAAAGTTAAATACAAATCGATCACTCGTATTGATCTATTATCGCTTTGGTGGAATATAATGTTTTATTTCAAGCGGTGTGCGTAACGTTTCAGCAGCTTTGGGGTCAGAGCACTACTCGGGATGATTAGAGGTCGTGGGATCAATCCCCACCTGCACTGCAATGATGAAAAATAATTTATGAGTTAAGTCAGAAGTTTATATTAGTCAAATAATCACTTGAAAGTCAAGTCTTGAATGAACATAAATAACAAATAGACACGTAAGGTTGGTATCTTATATTGACGACGCGTTTGGCGCAGTTTGTAGACACCTGCCTACTGAGCCGGCGGTCCCGGCCAGGGCAAATATTTGTGTGATGAACTCGAATATTTGTGCTTGGGTCATGGTTGTTCTATGTATTATAAGTACGTATATCGCCGTCTAGTATATCATAACACAAGCTTATCATAACACAAGCTTTCTTAAGCTTAATTTGGGATTAGATCGATTTGTGTGAGGTTGTCCAATATTTATTTATCTGAATCCTTCTTTAACACACAGTGCTTCTTACAAATACAGACACCAGGCACTAACATAAGGAACTTGTATTACAGGAAAATGTAAGGTTCCCAAAAGATAAACAAAACACTTGGTACTGACCAATTTATGGTAAAATAGTGCACCACACTTCACGGTGATAAACATTTTTAAATAAGCGATTCTTACCTGCGACACCATCAAGCATAAAGTCAATCTATGTGGCATTCGCTTATACTTCTTCGTAACGATGAAAACGGTCAAGAGCCACACAATAGCCACAAGCGACACGATGGACAGGTTGAAACCAAACTTCTTCATTTGTTGCGCAAAGTCTTTGTTTATGGAGATCAGTTGAGATGACATGAACATCATGGGAGCTGATAGGAAGGTGCATATAACCATGGATGACGCCATCTGAAATTACGATTTTACATTATAATTAATCCACAACACTTCGGTATACATAATCTGTACGCTTCAGTATTTTATCCATGTGGTAACTGTTAATGATCCATTACAACATATTTTTACGAAGTTACAGGTAAGTATTAGTGTTGAAAATTATTCGGAGTGGAAATTACTCGAGGAAATAATTTATAATGTACTTATTAATTAAAAGAGAAAACAATATTTATAGTGTACTTATTACAAATAAAGAGTACTTGTATTGTATTGTACAAATAGAATATTAAACGTTTAGACAGTATTATTTATTTCTAATTATTATTATTTATTCCATATAGCTGATAAGCAGATGAAGGAAAGTATAAATATTACTTCAAGGTATTATCTTACCAGATCAACCTCCAACTGATATAAATTCGAGAAGACGAATACGGCTGGCGCTGTCGGTATGGTTCCGTATAAGAAAGCGTAGGTCGACAATGATGACGTCTCAGACTCGTTGGCCCCAGCATTGAGTAAACTGACACTCTCTCTCAGCACCACTGGTAAAACAATCCTGAGAAAAAAAATGAAAATTGACCATTGGAAGTGTTGACTAAGGATTGTGTGTGCGTCCCAGGGGACTAAGAAGTGTGTGTGTGTGCCGCTGTATCAATGATATGGGGCCCCCGAGTCTTAGCGCGGTCATCGACATATTTTGATACAGAGCCTGCTTAGGACTAGCCCCTAACTGCAGAATCGAATGCTGCGCAATCACGAACAATTTACCCTTGAACTGGAATCTTAGAACTACACTGTGAAATTGAGTTTACACAGAAGAAATTAAGTATCTAAGTAGGTAACTATCTTTTTTTGCTCAAGCATTGTCGGGTAAGTAATATTACCTATCGTGTACCTATCTGTATTACTCTGTATCATATTTAAGGTTCTGTACCTCCGTATGAAAATACGGAACCTTTATAGGATCACTCCGTTGTCTGTCCGTCTAGTGTCTGCCATCACCGTTTTTTTTTTCTACTCCGTCCCATACATTTTCGATGATGGTGACACAACCATATTCTGATCCAGAGTCATATGATATAAGCCGAAATACTTCCACTGCTAGAAAAAGGCCTCCCCAAGATTCTTCACATTGAGGCTTCGTTCGTCTAGTCAACAATGGATCAAAAATATAAGCCTAATATTTTACTAAATAGATTACAATAAAATAACTTTTTTTTGAGCACAGCGCAAACAAATTCACACAACCAATTTTAAGATAATACCTGCAAAGAAACGTTAATAACCGGTGGTATTGTCGTTAAATAGCAAATTCTTCCAGATGACCTTCGATTAGGGTGGAGTAAAAATAGACTATCGTGCAAAGGCCTAGTAAAATAGTAAAGTGCTAGTAAAATAAACTCAAGTTAGTACTTACAGTTTAACCATTATCAAGACGCACGGCAACAACAGAGCTGGACCTCTGAGTCTGTGTATTTGGCCAACCATTTTTAATCCCAGCAAAAATAAAGCGGTAGCTGAGAAAGAATCGCCAAACACCTGAAAGATTTGAAAGAATCAGTGTCGTTACGGGGATGCGAAGTTTTATTATAATAACAGGCAATCATAGCCCTTGCAGTGATAACACATCTGCAAGTCTCTGGATTTTAGATTATCTACACCTCCTCCTTCATATGTGTGAAGGAGGAGCTCTGACCGAAGGGTGTCGTCAAAGTCAAGTCAAAAGACTTATGTTTGTGTATTTAATTATGTATGTTTGTATTTATTAATTCTGCCGTATGGGCCTTTGATGCCTTAAATAACTGAATTGAATGAAACCGTCTGTACTAGGTTAGAATCTAAATTAAACATCAATAAATTACTGTGCCAAACAATTTTGGTGTAATTGACTGTTGGCTCTACAATTGCTGCCTGTAATAACAAATCACACCTGTAGAGTTGTTGTCAATTGCTTAATACTTAGTTAGGTACTAATGTTTGTTTATTAGACGCATCATCACTACATAGTATAAAACAACGTCGCTTCCTGCTGGCTGTCTGTCTGTCTGTCCCTATGTATGCTTAGATCTTCAAAACTACGCAACGGATTTTGATGCGTTCTTTTAAATAAGTAGATAAAGTGATTCAAGGGGGAGGTTTATTTGTATTATACATGCATAATTTATCAGCATTGCATCCGTGCGAAGCCGGGTGGGTCGCTAGTCTACTATGAAAAAATAAGTACATATATGGTCATCTTATACGAAATGCAAATTTTAATCAATCATTTCATAACGATAAGAGTGTAAAGCCTGACCAGAAATATATGAGGAAGCGCCATTTTGCGGAATTTCACTGGAACTAATTTCTTACGATGGCAATAATTTTATGATGGTTTGTCAACAATGTCAATGTCATTCGTGGTGGTTCTTTAAAAGACAAATATTTAAAAATATCTAAAGAAAATGCCGAAAACCATCCACAGTCTTGAACGTAATATTACGAATAAAGTGTAGGTACACGTGTTTACTAAACGAAAAACAGTCAGGAAAAGAGTGCATTCCATTAAATGATATTACGAGGTTACCATGGGAACTGACAGGTATTTAAACTAATAATAACATTATAGTGTGGTTGCGATTGGTTGCAAAATTGTTGCGATATAAATCTTGTAAATTGCGCCCTCTTGACAATTCTCATATAATTCTGGTCAGGCTTTAACACTGACAAGAGTATGATGTCAAAGGCAAAAATTAGAGTAAACTATAGCTGAAAAATATTACACACTAGAAGTACCTATTGCAAATATAATAACGGTCACATTTTATCAAATACTTTCCAAAAATCCAAATGCAATACTGTTACAAATCGTTTGGCGAAAAAAAAATTTGCTGATTTTCGGCGGTATGGCGGCCATTTAGAACCGTCGGAAAAGTATGGCATGGTGATTTACGTAAATGGCTGCACGACGATAATTAACTGTGCAAAAATTTGCCTGGTACAAATGGTTGAATTTTTTTTATTTTTAATTAACGCATTCGCTTCGGTATGGCGGGCTGTAAGTCACACCGGAGAAGTATGGCATGACACTACCGCCTACATGTTTTTTATGGGCTATCGGAAAATACTAAAATTTTTGTGGTACAAACCGTTTGACACTCGTAATTTATCCGACGAGTTCGACTAACGCCCACGCGATTGGGCCGCCGGTACCAGCGCTATACCATCATTTATCTTTTTGTCATTGCGTACTAAGACCCCTGAAGAACCGCCATACTATTACAAATGAGCAAGTAAATTGTGTCACTATCTCCCGGTCTAATAGCTAGTTTTCGTCATGAATATAAGTGTGCCTATAAACCGACCATGAAAAAATGCTCGGTCGGTGATAGAGCCAAAAAATTGCACTTTTTCTATTTCCTCTTATAAGTATCGTAATAAGGCTATCCTTCTCCATCAGAGCGTGTCAGGTCCTTGACTTAAGAACGTCGATTATGTAGCATAATAATTGATTGACAATTCGGGTCTTGTCGAGTATCCGAGTCTAAGATCCGAAAAATACAAAAACTTTATGCACTAATACTGTACTCGGCGATAAATATTTCACATCGGTCTATAGCCCTTAATTTGACAAAAGATGACGAAGGTCGCTGGTTCAAGCCTCATTATGGTAAAATAGAGCAAAATATTCTGGTTCGAAAAAATATATGGAAAAAGATGGTCAAAGAATTTGTTCACCTGCCATACACGCCAAATTAAGGGTTAGAAAGAGGCAATTCAACAATTGGCTGTTTATTTACGATGATTTCCTAACACTGGCGGCCTTCCATCAATCATTGTTTAAAATTAAGAGGAATGAAATGGGAATCAACGTAAATACTTTCACGTTTATAATATTATTAGGACTATTTATATAATTATGTTAAGTATCGTATCTTTGTATACTGAGTTATTTACTACTTTATTTATACTCAGTTACCAAGCGGAGGTACATAATCAAAGCTCGTTGGCACTATTTTCAGATGATGTGCGTATCGGAACGAACGTGATACCTACCTGAAGGGCTACCCCGATGTTCGAAATTTTACTTTCGTATAGTGCTATTCCATTCACTCAAATATACCTTGACAGGAGATCGAGAGGGATGGCACTATTCGACAGTCAAATTTTGAACATCGGAGTAGCCCTTCTGCAATCACTGGTTTGACATGTCTTGCCAGATGGGTGTGTGACGTTTGTCAAATCAAATGTGATTGATTCAAATTTGTAAAATTTGATGTATTTGATTCTTGAAATTACGCGATTAATCGAATTTTGCGGATACATGTTCCCATATCAGAATTTATTGTTTTTTACAAAGAATAGTTTGGTTGCGTTTGGTGAAGGTCTATCGTAGGTAGATAAGTTTACGTCAAAACGATGACAAGTAGGGAGTTGTTGCAACTACAATGATTTGCTCTCCATACAAAGTTCAATCCCGTTTTTCGTCCCTAAAAGGGATAAAACTCGATATAAATGATAGCCTATGTCCTATTCTGATATATAAGGTACATAACTGGAAAGTTTCATCATAATTCGTTCAGTAGTTTTTGAGATTAAGTGGAACGTACATACATCCATCCATCCATCCAAACTTTCACCTTTATAATATTATTAGGATTATTACACTGATATAAATTACAATACAATTAAAGTATACTATGGTCTCAGCCAGGTCGTTTTCCAGTGAGTGCTGAATTATATATATGTCGGCGGCCGATCTTAAAATCCGGCAGATCACGAAATTCCTAGGCATATCGTGAAACGCCGCCATTTCATGATTTGGCTAAATGTTGACCAGGCATATCATGATATGCCTGATAAAAAATACGGCAGATCGATTAGAGCAACGCATTCGTCGATATTCCTAGCTCTATACCGGGCATATCGTGAAAATCCGGCAGATCACGAAATTCCTAGGCATATCGTGAAACGCCGCCATTTTATGATTTTGCTAAAAATATCCTAATTTCAATAGAGAAGACGGTTTGTCATTACCACCAGCTTGGGATCCTGTTGTACATCTTATTAAAGATCAAGCAAGACAAGACTGGAAACCCTGGACGTCGAACGGAATAAAACAAACATTATATTCACTAAGATATACAGATTTTTTCACGCCGCCGCCGAGTCAATATGAGCCGGTGCGCCGCCGCCGCCGGGTACCTAAAATGTAGTTGGCGCAAGAAAAATACCCTAACCTACCTATTTCTGAAGCAGTTTCGTTTTTTGGGTCATAAAAAAAAATAACCCTAACCTAGATAGTTATTTTTTTTATGAGCCTAAAAACTAAACTGCTCCCAGAGATAGGTTAGGTTAGGGTTATTTTTTTTTGTGACCCGTAAAACAAAACTGCTTCCAGAGTACTGAAACTATTCCCAGTTTGCCTAGGAATTTCGCGATCTGCCTAAACGTCACTGGTGGGTGTTACTTAGGCAGATCATGAAATGGCGGCCTTTCATGATATGCCTAGGAATTTCATGATCTGCCTAAACGTCATTGGGCAAATCGTTAAACGTTATGTCTTGAACGATATGGCGGATGTCATTTAGCCAAATCATGAAATGGCGGCGTTTCACGATATGCCTAGGAATTTCGTGATCTGGCGGATTTTACGATCGGCCGCCGACATATACATGGTGAGCTGATAATGATAACACATTCGTTAGGTAATAATTACATAGTTTCTTTATAATTTCACTAATTTAAGATATCATCCACAGTTTCCCATATGTCAACATACTCATAATGAAACTATTTAATTCAAATTTATTTGACATTTGTTGAGCAAATATTTGATCAGAAATATCTGAACGCGCCTCTATTTTTAGCAGCGTAGAGGCGAGATCAGATATTTTTGATCAAATTTTTGCTCATAAATTTAAGAATTCGACTGTACATGATTATAGCTATGACAATGTTTGAAATGAAACAATATGAATAAATAAATATTATGATATGATATCTACCTCAATGTAAAGATCGTGTACAATGATAAACGCACTTTTGCATTTGCATTTATTAAAGGATAATATCAATACAGAATACTGATACTATAGGTACAATACCTTTTGTACTTTTTAAAAATGCATTATAATAAAACCAATAAAATGAAACTGACAAACCAGCTCAGCAGAAATAAATTGAATAATAATCATACTTACTTTTAGAAGCAGTTCAATGTACACCGAAATTTGATGTTTAAAGGTAATATTCCCTACGATTCCCAGCAATGTCATCACCAGGACAGGGTTCAAAGCGCTTCCTTTTACTATCTGCTGTAGCAACTTGAACTTGCAGAGCTCACTTGATCTCTCTCCCTCAGGGGAGGTGGTCACAATCTGAGCATTGTCTCTCTGTTTCTTTATCTCCATTAACACAAATGCCACAGGGTTCAATATGGCAAGAGATATTGGTGCCATTAAATATAAGAAGAGAGCATATTCCGGATGAGTGTTCTCATAGATTGCATTAACTAAAAGACAAATTATACATATTTAAATCAACTGTTAACAATTTATGACACATGGCAAGCCTCTATTACAGAGACATAAGGTTCGCATGTCAAACTAGGACAGTGAACATGTTAAGTTATTGTATAGACTTTACGGCATTTAATCATGATAATAACTTTCTTCATTTTGATGAAACTAGCACTAAGCAATAATATTTGTACAAACAAAGACACAGTTAATATACACCCATAGAACTTAACACAATGTACCAAGGTTTATATTAGTTTAGAAATATACAGTTATCAGTTTCTTCATGTGTAGTTCAAAAAGATAAGGATTAACACAATGTTTATAATAAAAGTAATTTTAAAAAGTTGTTTCTACCAATTGCTACTTATAATTTTATTTTTTAAAGACATACATGCTTTTAATATATACTTACTTATTGGATAGCCTAAAGCAAAGTCATTGCTCTGAGTGCAAAAAATGGCAAATATCCCTGCCCTGCCAAGGTTCACTGGTTTCGACACCAATATTGTTACAATCATTACTCCAAAGAATACCAATCCTTTAGCCAATAATATAGCTAATAGGAAAGTCCAGTTGACAGTGCTAAAATCCAGCCGTGCCAGGGATAAGAAGATGAGAGATGGAAGGGCGAAGGTGCCAACAAAAGTGGCAATACCTTTCGATTCTGTCTGTGATACCACATTTAAGCGACCTGCAATATACCTACAATGGAAAAAACACAGTTAATAAAAACAAGTGAATTACACATTACAGATTACTGATAGTGACAGTCAGATAAATGAAAGTCATTGAGTTGTTGCATGCATATTTCCAATAGCCGGGTCCACACAGGGCGAGCGGCCTCGCGAGGCAATTGCCGCGCGCGGCATTCGGCGCATGCCTCGGGCATTGGATGAAATTACGCTCACCGAATGCCGCGCGCGGCAAGCCCGAGGCGTCTTGTTCGCCCATTTGACAGATAAAACAATATGGCGCCGCCGCACGCAATCAGCTTTTGATTTTTGACTTGTTGCTACGTTCATACTAAGAATTTTCCAAAAAAAAGCTAATTCAACATTTTTTTATGTTTAAAACAAACAAATAGCACATAATATTTAGTTACGGTTATTCCGTTTCGCGTAATACGTAAGTGTCGCACGCCATTTTGTTTTATCTGTCATAATTTGACCGAAGCAAACACGTGTACGTCCACACTGCGCGCGGCAAACGACCAAGGCACCTTTGAGCACGGACAAAAACCGACAGCGCGCGGCTCGGCCGCGGCAGCGCTCGGCCGAGGCAAAGCGTGCGGGCGCCGCGGCCGAGGCGCGTACACACAGAGCGCGCCGCCGCGCGCGGCAATTGCCGCGCGAGGCGGCTCGCCCAGTGTGGACGCGGCTAATAAATATAACATGTTGATCATATAGGCATGGCATCTACAGAACCCGATTTCCACCAGCTTACCCATTTCAGGACAAGGCTATATAGTATAGGAAAGGAGGTTTTGGGACTTGGAATTTTTTGGATATATATATATTTTTTTTGTTTAATTTTCTTTTACTACCGTAGCAAATGCGTTAAAATAAGCATGTTTTAGCCTAAACTTTTTCTCTCAGATTGATATTTACCGAGATATTGGGGTTTAAAGATCAGACATTTTTAATGGTTCTTGGACTTTTTCGGTATTTGAAATTGATGCCAACATAACCCCTCATTTTTATTAATGTATTCACCCATGACCCTAAAAACGACACTTCTTCTAGATAGGTAGGTTAGGGTTATTTTATATGACCTCCCTTTCCTATACTGTGACCGTTTTGTTTTGATATAACAGATACATTAATGTATGGTTCAAATGTCCCACATGGATCCGTGCCTAAGCATACAAGGGGTTAAAAGTAGCAAATAAAACAAATGACTACCGACTTACCCGCATAATATGATAGTAAAGCACTGGAACAGTGCCGGATACAAATTATCAGTTTTACCCTGATCAAGGAGCATTGGTTCATCCATATTGTATCAAATTCAATGCAGTCTGGAATAAAAAAATTACAAGAATAAACTACATAATATAAAGAATTTATAATATGCACATTTAAAAATATATACGTAGTATTTTCATTGACTTATGAACTCAATATATTTTATAACATAACTTACCGAAATGTTATTATTCCATTACAATACATTTATAATACGTGTAACCCTTAAACCGGCACTGGAGCTTGAAATATATTCTAAACGGCTGCTAAGTAATCATTTGATAATATGCTAGTTTAAGTTAAAACAATTTTTTAAATAGCGAGCCGACTATTTCACGTAGGTTAGTGGAATCAAAAACAAAAGTGTATCTACAGCACCGGGGACGGGGAGGATAAGTAATGATAGCGCGACATGCGCTGCAACATTTTATCGTGAATACTGTGAAAATGAAAATGAATGATGATTTTCACTATTACTTTTGTTTGATTCACTACTTCACTTTTCTTTTCAAGATTATGTTGACGTTTTGTAATCAATAAGCAGGCAAGTTTCATTCATTCTTCATTCAATACTACCATTCATTTCATTGTAACATGTGACGGTTTCGTGCGTTGCTGAAATAGCTTTAAATAGGTTCCATAACTAGAAACCTTCGAGAAACAAATATTCGTGTTTTTATCATGCATGTGTATTAAAAATAATGTACTTTTTTAATTTTAACAGTGTGTATCATGGTATAATAATATACATTGAGCAGGGCCCTGCATTTACTTATAATATTTTTGGAGCAATGAAAACCGGTAAACCGGAAAAGGTACACCCCTTTGCGCATTGACAAAGTCATATTCCTTAGGCCTTATTCCTTTTAAAATGCTGATTGTTTAGACATTTTTCTCTATGATCAAACATGTTTCTTAACATATTATTGATGTTACTACCTAGAACAGGGCTATTGGGATTTATTGGTATATATTTGAAACCTACAGTTTGAATTTTTCATTGATAATTTTTGTTCGAAAAACTACTTGAAATTGACAAAATTCATGTGGAAAATTAGTTTTTTCAACTTATTTTCGATTGCACGCAATAAAGGCATGAAATAGCTACGTTACTACCTAGAACTCGGGAAAAAGTATTATTCACTTCAAAAAGTTGGTTGAAATTATCAATATATTCGTCATAATATGAAAAAAATAAATTTTAAAAGGAATAAGGCCTCTTAAAGACTTTAAAGAGATTCATCGGCCATCTTTGTTCATGTTCATCTGTTTTATTTTTTATTTTTTGATAAGTTTTATTTACATTTAACACGGAAGTCATGCAGTGGTTATAAACCAAAAAAACTGATACTGGCATAAGCTTCGTGCCGCCATAAACGGATTAATAATAATAAAGTTATTAAAAATTTACCTAAGTATCATCTTTTTCATGGCGGCAAAACAAAAACTGTTTACTGTTCCGGAGTTACTAAACATTGAAAATTATAATAGTGTTTAAGAAATCTTGATTTACTACAATTGCAGGAGTTCAAACAGTTCGATTACTTAAATAACTTAAACATGAACATTAGAAATGCACTGATCGTAGGAATTATTATTGCAAAAAACAGACCGCGAACTTTTGGGTCCAAGAAGAAAAGTGGAGTCAAGAGGAGTTACGTCTTTTACCTTTCGGAGGTCGATACTGTAAATATCGACGTTTGCGGCACGGAATATTTAGCAATCTTTCTATGAGAGATTTCTTGTGAGCGATGTCGGTAAGTGACTTTTGAAACTTTGAATGTAAAAGGTAACTATTTACTTAGTCCTAGCGTCAACAGTACGTTGTTTGAATCAAAGTCATTCATCTAACGCAAAGGTGTTACAGTTGCCGAGAATCTTCTTGACCCAAAATGGCGGATCTGCGCATGCATATTTGTACGTAAATCGGCTACTGCGCAGTCAAGGTTAGGCTCAAGAAGATTCTCGGCAACTATACTACCTACCACAAATATTATTGTAATATTTTTTCATTGAAGTGTACGTTTTTCTATCGCTAAGGTATCTTGTCCTTTTCGACTTGTATGTATGTAAATGAGGGGATTTCGGAAGTATGTATCCACACGCAGACTCGTAAACATAATTTCTACCACTTTACACATCCATCCCGTCCAAGCCGCTCGCCGGTTACTATGGACTATGGACTTAACCAGGTGCTCAAACTACCGGTTATGTCTTCCGCCTTCATTTATTAAAAGCCCCTTTTCTATATGTAGTTATCCACTTTACAAAGACTATTGACCACGATTCTATACGTGTCCCTGGCCTCTGGACAAACATGGAAGGTACGTGTTGATTAGGGTATTTCTAACCGATGTACAAACGGCACAGTATTTACGGATAAATAACTGATCTACGATTTATTACTTCGGAACAGCCTTTTTATTTATGTTTGTTATTTTGTCTCGCGTATCGTCTTTCAATGTAATGTAAGAAATGTAACCATTTATATAAAACAAGCGAACGTATTCGTAGCTTGCTGGCTGTGGTAAAACCATTGAGGAGCTTATTGACCAAACCGGGCGTCGACATGTCGGTGTGCGCCGTCGACAACGGCTCACCCGCCGCAGTCGAGTTGACTCTTTTTGATATTGATATACAAAGGTATAATATAATTGTTAGGCAGAAAGAAGGCGCAGTTCTACGAAAGATGACGGTGATCGGTTGTTAGGGGTATCGTCGTAAATTAAATTATGAGTTTACTCAACCAATAATGTAGTTTAATTACACACAATTAAATGCGATTAGATCGGATTAGTTTTACAATATATCACATTATTAAAATATAAAAATATAATTATTAAATTATAAGGCGGCTATGTGTAGAGCCATATCCGAAAAATTACAAAGACAGGAAGCGGAAACAGATCAATATGATAGAGGAATCTATGTGTTGCCTGTAATAATGAATATAACAAATGTAAAGGGTCTGTTACACTATCTTCAACACTCTTCCTTTCACTTTACATACGATGAGAGATCCTATAGGTTTGGCTCTACCTACATATAAAGCCTGACCAGAAATAATATGAGGATGCGCCATATTGCGGAATTTCACTGGAACTAATATCTTACACTGGCAATGATTTTATGATGGTTTGTCAACAATGTCAATGTCATCCGTGGTGGTTCTTTAAAAGACAAATATTTAAAAATATCTAAAGAAAATGCCGAAAACCATCCAGTCTTGAACGTAATATTACGAATAAAGTGTAGGTACACGTGTTTACTAAACGAAAAACAGTCAGGAAAAGAGTGCATTCCATTAAATGATATTACGAGGTTACCATGGGAACTGACAGGTATTTAAACTAATACCATTATAGTGCGGTTGCGATTGGTTGCAAAATTGTTGCCATATACTTATAAATAGCGCCCTCTTGACAATCCTCATATATTTCTGGTCAGACTTTAGAACACTTACTTATCATTAACATGAGACGTCTAGTAAAAAAATCATAGACATATACTGATAGGTACGCTAACACTTACACAAATAAAACAGGAATTCATAAGATTACATTTAAATAATCACAACTGGAGCCATTAACATTTCAAAGGTTTAACATTAAGTTCCTGCATAAATTTACGACGTTTTTCAGAACATAAAAGTTTTGTTAGAACATCTGCCAACATTTTGTCAGTCTGCAAGTACTTTACATTTAACCGTCCTTTTCGAAATTAGTCTTTCTTTTAGGTCTTTGATAAATTAATATCTTAGGTCTATATGTTTAGTTCTTTCGTGGGAGTGCTCTTTAACCAACAGTAACTTTTGAGCACTTTGGCTATCATTATAAATATCAAACGATGTATCAAAAGTTTTATCGATAATTTCCCACAAGAAATTTCGTAGAAAGCACATAGTCTTTACAACAATCTCCAAGAGCTACATATTCAGATTGACAACTCGAAAGTAAAGTACATTGACGCTTTATTGACTCCTAGTTAATTACATTAGTGCCTAATTTAATCACAAAGTCAATAGGACTTGCGGTTTGATAAATCATTAGCCCAATCTGCGTCAGCGTATGCAGTAACGGTATTGCTGTGAAGCAAAGGGCATTATTTATTTTAGATAACGGAGCACAAGGATGATGAATAGAACGTATATACAAAAGAACGTATTCCGGAAGAAAGCTCAAATACTTTGTTATTTCTAGATTGCGTAATGTTTAATTAAAACGATGATAATTTGTCACCTTCATCACATAGATGTCAGTGTCGCTGTGTGCTATACTTGGTTATACCTACAATTTTATTCTTTTTTTGTTCAGCAGCTCAACATCAAATACCAAATGTATGTCTTGAAAGGTGGTCATGCAATATTATATCTATATATTATAGGAATATCAACATGTACCTATATATAAATGGGTTAGACTTACTTAATATAATGATTATGATATAAACCTGGCCATATTATAATCTTGCTATGCAAGACTTAAATCATAAGATCAGGTGTTACTGGTAACTAACTGGTCATTTAGATCACATGTCAACGCCATTAACATAGAACAGCTCTGAGATTTCGGGATCCATTCAGCAATCATTTAACCTTCCTAAGATGTCAGGCAACAAAGCAGACGTCCTCTATAGTGGCAAAAGATGTCATAATGTTTGTCCTTTAAGGGACAAAGTTAAATATAAACTTGATGCAACAATTTATCGTCGGCTGTGGGCGACGTGGTGGCTTTACTTCTCGGCCACAGCTGACTGAGGCATTCAAAAGGTCAAAGGAAATACGACGACAAGACTATTAATTACCTTTAATGGTACTGCAACCATGCACCATCAACTCGAAAGGAAGAGTGACAAATTTTAATGGCAAATTAACCTAAAACGCGCATCTCTTTATAGTTGAGACAAGAGTGAAAAAGGTATGCGCTTGAATTACCTTGACTTTTTGAGCCCCAAAGACGATAAATCACGCATTCGTCACTGAATGACGTCATGTCGCCCAAATTACGTCCAAATTTTAATGATCGAAAACTTTGTTATTCGAACCAAATATTTTTCAATCTGTTGATTTTGGAGCATATCCTATTTATTGCTATGGCGTAAAATGTTTCACCGCTTGGCGTTTAAAAAGTTGCTAAAGAGATCCCGTGATTTCAAAATAAATTTCTGTTAAACGATTAAACGTCTTACATAAAATATATTTTTTTCTTAGGTAGGTACCACTTAACCATTAAGTACATTTAGATAAAGCGCTTTATATAGTTAGGTACGCAAATAAATATTTTTTTGGCTTATCAATAAAATCGTGTTTTAAAAGTATAAAATAAGCTAATTACTTGTGCCAGTTAAATTCATACCATGTCACTCATTGTGCGTGATAATCCAATCCTTATTAATCATGTCACATAATATGACAAACTCGTTCAAAATAACACATGGCAGAAACAATCATAAGAGTAGGAAGACAAAAACTTGTTAAAAAATAAATACATTTGTAATTTAGAATTAAAATTCTCCATTTGAAATGGTATTCTATAACTATTACCCGAGTCCAACCAAGCACATTAGTACTTAGTCAAAATGTATAGTACCTACTTAAAGTAGAAATTAAAGTTTCAAAACCATTTGGCTATTTTAAAGAAAATAAAAACAAAACACACACTTAATTTTAATCTCGCAAAAAGTTAATACTTGGTTTTATATTCTCTGAATAGAGTAAATACTTATTTCTTAGATCTAAAAGTAACAAAAAAACATTATGTGTGGCCATCTTAATATAAACACCTTAAATAACAATAAGATAACTCTGACATATCACAGCATATGAAAAACCCAACCCGTAAAAAAATTGCATTGACCATATCAAAAGCAACATAAAAAATGCGCAAGGGAGAATTATCCCATTAAGCCTCTTGGATCACACTGCCCAAACCATAACGTTCAGACCCGACCAAAATAATTACATACGGGAATGTACATACATTAAGAGAAGGTACTTCTGTGTTGAACATATTGAAAAGTACAGAAATGGATGATGAAGATGAATCCCTCACTAAATTTCACGACTTGCTGGTAATATTTCCAAACTTGTGTTTACTTCTAATAAAAATCAGAATAACTAGTAATAACAAAACTCCGAGGCGGCTCACTAAATCCCTAAGACGCTGTTGTGCTAATAAAATAAAACTATATTTTATAAATCAAAGAAATGCAAAAACCAGGGATGCCCATAAAATCCTATTACACAAATATTAGCAGATACTGAGAAATTGCACACACTCAAAATATGTAAAGCCGCGTGGAATGTCATGAAAGGAAACTTAATTCAGAAAAGAAATATCAAATATTATTGGACAGCATAAAAACAAGATTCTCAATCCCCGAGACATAGCGGAAGAATTTAACGATTGTTTTATCAATATAAACAACGCAACAAACAAAAAATAATACCCGTTTCATTACTTTAAATTTAAGCACACGGTAAACCCCACAACATAGTATCTTCTTATCACCGACTGATCCGTACGAGATTGACAAAATAATCCGTTCCCTAAAAAACACGTCTTCGGATATGATAAAATACTAGTGTCCGACCGAAGTTTCGATTTCGGTTTCGGCCAGTTTCGGCCTAAAAATCGTGTTTCGGCCAAAGGTTCGGTTTCGGCCAAAAAACAGCCGAACCTTTCGGCCGTTCCGAAACTTATTACATCGTAATTTCGAGTCGCGTCGGCTGACAGCTGGTGCGCTCGGCGCGGCTGGCAATATGGCGTCCATTGACAGATCGCTGCCTTAGTATTACAGTTAACGAAACATTATACTATGTAGAGCGGTTTAGTTTAGACCCAGTGTCACTATTAGGGTTAATAATGTCACTATTTGGGAAAATTGCTCTTAAAGACTTAAAGATCAGCACGCACAAAAAAATTGTTTGCGCTCATACGTGGTTCACATCGTTATATTTGGATTGCCGGTCCAACGTCTTAAAACGATCGACGACCTTTGGATCTAGATAGCAATTTAATGAAGTGTGGTGTTATTTTTACCCATGTTAAAAACGGTACGTTTACTTTTTCTTTCAACTTAACTCAATGCTTGCCAAGCGCGAATTAACTTGTTATTTATATAATTTATATTTACCTAGCTTTTAAAGTTTTCAAAGCTTTAAAAGTGAAACCGTGTTTTTTATGAGAAATAAATTTAAACCAAGAAAAAAATATATAAGTGAATTTTCCAATGCGCCTTTGGTCAAGTTACTATAATAAAATAAGTTTTTGTTCCAAATTTAAAGAATAATTGAGGACGTTTAGAAGTTGCGTAACTTAACCACTTTTACAAAAAATCATAAATTTCGTAGTTCTCAAGTAATGATTTTATCTTTTTTAACCTGTTAATCATAAAAATCTCTTTCTGAAGATACAAGGTGTTAGCCGTAGAGAAGTTTAGCTATAAGCAATTCATCTTTGTTGACATAAAATAGCAAGATATTGTGTTATATAAGTTTAAGTGATTAAGTGTGTGTATCAGTTTATAGAAACTCATTAGTAGAGGCTTTTCTTAAAGCTAAATTTCTCGTAAGTTATTTCTTTTTACGCCTAGCAAGTTTTTGTTTTGATATTTAATATCCCACGAAAGGTGAAATCCGCATTTCGATAATGCGCAAGAATAACGCATTTCTTTTAAATTCGACAATGTTGCGCAACTTCAATATAATGTTCAATTAAGCTGAAATTTAGGACAGCGGCCTTTTGGGTAAGTGCGTTCAAGGTGCGTGCGGTCACATTAAAATCAAAATTTTGGAAATATGAAACACCCTAGTCACTATATAACAAAAGCGAAACCTAGAACCATGTAACATTAGCAAGCGAGATGTTTCATTATGCATATATCTGGAAAAAACGGCCCACTGATATTTTATTCAACGATTTAATCGCGCTTATAAAAGGTTCGGTTTCGGTTTCGGTTTCGGCCAAAACTATAATCAAAGCCGAACCTTCGGTTTCGGTTTCTGTTTCGGCAAAAAATCATGTTTCGGTCGGTCACTATAAAATACCAACCAAAATTATCAAAGAAATATCACAAATTATAGCTATTCACTTATCGCCCGGATAAAGAGCCGGAAGGTTGCCCTAGAATCCTAGAAACTCTGTAATAGACAAAGCCATACCGAGTTTGGGGTAGAAAGAAAAGTACAGTCAGCTATACAAGCTTGTCACAAAAAAGTAATTTTTTGCAGAAAATTATTTAAGCATGACTTGAACTGTTTAGCCCTCACTACCATTGAATCGGACTTTGAAGATTTAATAATTCGTTCAGTCTCGAGCGTGCCCTAACGAGACGGTACATTGTCGATAACTGTGTTCACACAAGAGTATAGAGGTAACAGTGTAACACTGTCGACAAAAAATACGTGTCGGTAGGAAAGGCTATATCAATAGAGACGACGTTAATATCCTGCGTCGTTCTGCGGGCCTATGATGGTGCGTTTATCACGTGATAAATAAATGACATATCATCCGTCACAGTTTGATATGACAGAAAACTTTATCATTTATTTGTAGACATGACTGTATCAGACTTGGTTAGATCTCACTACCAGTGAATCGGACTTTTTGTGGGAGTATGAGTATAAACCCACTCTATCTATCACTCACCATACATTCTAGTAGAGAATGCATCATACATATGCAAGTCCGCCATTTGTACTTCTTTTTTGTAATGTGCAAGAAAGTTTTAATAATTAAAATAATAATAGCAACGCCATCTATTGATAGATATTTCAAAGAAACTATTACCTCAATCTTCACACTCGGTCTTCAAACTTAGTAGTAAGATGTCAGGTGACCAGTTGCGGGCGTCTACTTGAAGGTGTAAAGCAGCGGGGAATTCGTGAAATGATGCGCGTTGGCGACATGAGCGATGAGTCGTCCGTCGAGCAGATGGCGTCCGTACGCGACGCCTTCCGCCTCGTCCTTGGCCAGGCCGCAGCTGACGAGCCAGCGCACGAGGCACGAGCCGCGGAACACGTCGCGGTATGTGCGCATACGCCACCTGGAACACGCAATCATGTGACGTCATACCCTGTAGCGACACGCTAACGATACTGGGATTTCAGTATGCACGGCATGGCTAGTAGATATAGGCGGCAGGCAGCAGCGGCGAGCGGTGGTCATAGAAGCGAGAGTTCCGGCCTTCCGCTCTCACCTATCGATCAGCTCGTTGATGTGACACATAACAAACTGTTACAAGTATCACGACTGTTGCTTTCCCACGCCGCAGTCGGACTGACTGACTCTCGCAATACATACATGTCCTTCGAGTAGTAGGTATAACCTCTTATTACCTGGTATCCTTGGCGATCGCTTCCTTGCAGCGGTCGAGATGGTGCATGATGAACTGGTCACAGACGTGCTTAGTCTCGAAGCTGAGGTCCTCTACAGATGGCAGCACCACGGTATCAGCGCCATGCCTGGGATTAATCATAATAATACAACATGTTAAACCTTTCATAAGTTCCTGTAGGGCTAGCATATTCGCTCGCGACTTCACTTGTGGCGCGACTCAGCCGTCTAGTTCGTACGGAATTGCGACGAAAGTGACAGGTAGTGTCTGTCGTCACAAAGAGTCGCGTTGAGCCTAGACGTGCCGGACATTTAAACCGTCATCAGAGAAAAGAGAACTGGTCGGTTCAGTTAAAATCTGATATAATCACTTTTTCACAAAAAAAATACACTCTGAAATGGGTATATATTTCGTATTTTGTTAATTTTCTCTAAAGGCTGATAAATTTCGATAAAATTTATCACCACCACCACCTCTGAAATGGGATCTACCAAACAAAAAAATAATCATTTAAATCGATTCATAATTGACGGAATGACCGCGTAACCAGCGAACGAATAAAACAGAAGCCTAACTAGCGTCGGAAAATGGCCCCACGGATTTTGTGTCAGTTAAGGCGGGGCGTAAATTTTGTGTCAAACGGCTGTCTTGTTTGCAAATGGCGACGCAGCCGAGCAGTTGCATTACGTGAAATATATGAAGTCACAAAGTAACAAAATATGCCATAATGTTCAGTGAAATGGTGTATTAATCACTCAGGAAAACACGAAAAAAAGATGGTAACAGTTTTCATACGTAAATAAAGCCGTACACATATTAATTAAATTTATTTTACGGAACAGATTTTTGTATAGGGATGGTGTTATGCCATATGACTAATTTATATACGATGTTTGAAAAAAGTAATGCAATCAGTGGCGTGCCTAGGCTTACAGGAGAGGGCAAGCCCAGGGATTTGTTTTGGTAATTTTTAGTGGGTAAATCCATTTTATTGCCGCATTACTGTTCAAAGTACAATTTCAATAATACACATGTTGGCGTGGGTTTTGGGGAAAATATGAGCTGTTTTTTCTGAGCGAAAGTTAGAGTGCCTACCTTTCCCTCGCCCAGGGATCGATACCGGTATTCATGAAAACGCTCTAATTTCGCGTTTTTTTTCGAATGTGAAAGGCTTGTGTTATGTAGAATTTCGTTATAGATATAGATCCTTGAAATTAGCCCACTAAAATATAAACATGTGTGATAATGAGCGAAAAACCGGAATATAATAACGTTATTTTGTGCTATTTTGTATGGAGCAAAATAACGGTATCGATCCCTGCCCTCGCCTATTAAAAGATCTGCACACTTTAACTCATCACAATCGCACGGAACAACTCCTTCCATTGTTTAAAGCCACAGTAATCACAACAACAAACAAAATCAAAACACGAACACTATCTCTAATATTACCTACTTCTACTTATTACTACGCTCAAACAAACAAGTCACTACACTAACTAAATATTTCTAAACAACGTGAAATCACTCCTGTTTACGCGAAATTTGCAAGTGGCCGATCCGTATCTAACTTCACTTCACTTGAAGCAACGTATAGACTAGTTATGTTACTTATGTTGATACATAGGTTATTTCCATGTGTTAGAGTAGGCAGTATGAAGCCCGATTGCAAGCCAACGCGTGCGAGGGAGATGACTAGCGGTGACATAGAACGGCGATGAGCCATCAGAGAGCGCGGCGCGGTCGGTGCGCGGACAAATTTTGTACCACGCGGCGTCGACAAAATTTGAAATGTGTTTGACGTGTTTCATACACGCCACGGCGCGCAATTTTACATTGTTCAAGTTAATAATTTTTTATCGTTTGTTATATTACTAGGGCAAGCCGGGCTTTTGTGCTTGTATACGACCGTCCCTAAAAGGCTATGCGTTTGCCGTCAGTACAGTAGGAAAACGTATGAGTTCCTAATTATGTTTGATATTTTTTCACTACAAAGATTGTATCGACTTTACATGTAAAATATTAGTTATTACAAAGAAGGAGAAATAATAATATAAACAGCAGGTACAGCACGCATTAATAATAATCATTCAAAGTATTAGTAACAACAAGGAACAAACAAGGATTCCTTAAAAGATGTAATTTTGTTTTTTAATTCGTATGTAAGCAATAACGTTAACATTCAAGGTTTATAAAGAAGGAAACAAAAATAGCTCTTATAAACTCTTTATTGCATTAACGATTCACCAATTATGAGTTTTCACTGTCACCGCTATATTACCATAGACAAATGTCATGCGTTTTGTCGAATCACAGCTGGCCATTCGGAAATTGACGAATCAAATTTATTTGTTATGCGTAATTGAAAACATTTGAGTGGCTGTGATTGGTACACCGGTGAGCATGCGCATTTCGACTGTTGGGCCGGTTTTTGATTGTAACTTTGTATGAAGCTCGTGTTCTATGTTTTATTCGTTCGCTGCCGCGTAACATACATACGAAAGAAGATTTTTTTTGTCGAAATGCGAACCTCCTTTTTTAAGTCGGTTGAAAAGAAACTGAAGAGATAATAGGAAAATGAGTGAAAGAAAATTTTGAGTCTGTATTTTTACCGTTCTTAAGCTCATTGACATTTAGTACCACGGATACAGATGGAGAAATGGAGACAAGAGGAGACAATTGAGATAAAATAAACTCACCATTTATTTTTAAAGTATCTGATGGCTGGTATCAGCATTTCCTCCGGGTCCAGTCCGAACAGCACGAACATAATCAGAGCCTGGCCGTAGGTGACGGCGATGTCGAGGAATTCAATCTCGATGAACACGCCGCTTTCGTCGTTGCGCATTATACGCCAAGTCGTGTAAGTAATGCCCTGATACGACAGATTTGTTAATTACAATTCACTGTCACTCATCATGTGTGGATCAGAGTGTTGGGCAGTAAAAGGGACGAATGAAATGAGATTGAAACTGGCAGAGATGAGAATGTAACGATGGATGTGTGCAGTGCCGTATTTACCCCTAGGCCCACAAGGCCCTCGCCTAGGGGCCCAGCCATTCTAGGGGCCCCAGTCCCGGAAGCAGGACTTGCACCATAATAATGCTCTGGCACGGCGCGGTGCCGGCGCAGCGCTGCTTCTGAGTCACTACTCACGATGAACATGGCGAGGCTGTACAGTATGATGAGCACGGTGTGCTTGAGCAGCTGTCCGCCGCGCCCGCGGCTCTGCTCGGGCGGCAACAGCCCGAGCTGACCGGCGGCTCGCTCCAACTCCGTGAGGTACTGGCACGGCGCGGTGCCGGCGCAGCGCTGCTTCTGAGTCTCTACTCACGATGAACATGGCGAGGCTGTACAGTATGATGAGCACGGTGTGCTTGAGCAGCTGTCCGCCGCGCCCGCGGCTCTGCTCGGGCGGCAACAGCCCGAGCTTACCGGCGGCTCGCTCCAACTCCGTGAGGTACTGGCACGGCGCGGAGCCGGCGCAGCGCTGCTTCTGAGTCACTACTCACGATGAACATGGCGAGGCTGTACAGTATGATGAGCACGGTGTGCTTGAGCAGCTGTCCGCCGCGCCCGCGGCTCTGCTCGGGCGGCAACAGCCCGAGCTGACCGGCGGCTCGCTCCAACTCCGTGAGGTACTGGCAGGGCGCGGAGCCGGCGCAGCGCTGCTTCTGAGTCTCTACTCACGATGAACATGGCGAGGCTGTACAGTATGATGAGCACGGTGTGCTTGAGCAGCTGTCCGCCGCGCCCGCGGCTCTGCTCGGGCGGCAACAGCCCGAGCTGACCGGCGGCTCGCTCCAACTCCGTGAGGTACTGGCACGGCGCGGAGCCGGCGCAGCGCTGCTTCTGAGTCTCTACTCACGATGAACATGGCGAGGCTGTACAGTATGATGAGCACGGTGTGCTTGAGCAGCTGTCCGCCGCGCCCGCGGCTCTGCTCGGGCGGCAACAGCCCGAGTGACCGGCGGCTCGCTCCAACTCCGTGAGGTACTGGCACGGCGCGGAGCCGGCGCAGCGCTGCTTCTGAGTCTCTACTCACGATGAACATGGCGAGGCTGTACAGTATGATGAGCACGGTGTGCTTGAGCAGCTGTCCGCCGCGCCCGAGGCTCTGCTCGGGCGGCAACAGCCCGAGCTGACCGGCGGCTCGCTCCAACTCCGTGAGGTACTGGCACGGCGCGGAGCCGGCGCAGCGCTGCTTCTGAGTCTCTACTCACGATGAACATGGCGAGGCTGTACAGTATGATGAGCACGGTGTGCTTGAGCAGCTTTCCGCCGCGCCCGCGGCTCTGCTCGGGCGGCAACCGCCCGAGCTGACCGGCGGCTCGCTCCAACACCGTGAGGTACTGGCACGGCGCGGAGCCGGCGCAGCGCTGCTTCTGAGTCTCTACTCACGATGAACATGGCGAGGCTGTACAGTATGATGAGCACGGTGTGCTTGAGCAGCTGTCCGCCGCGCCCGCGGCTCTGCTCGGGCGGCAACAGCCCGAGCTGACCGGCGGCTCGCTCCAACTCCGTGAGGTACTGGCACGGCGCGGAGCCGGCGCAGCGCTGCTTCTGAGTCTCTACTCACGATGAACATGGCGAGGCTGTACAGTATGATGAGCACGGTGTGCTTGAGCAGCTGTCCGCCGCGCCCGCGGCTCTGCTCGGGCGGCAACAGCCCGAGCTGACCGGCGGCTCGCTCCAACTCCGTGAGGTACTGGCAGGGCGCGGAGCCGGCGCAGCGCTGCTTCTGAGTCTCTACTCACGATGAACATGGCGAGGCTGTACAGTATGATGAGCACGGTGTGCTTGAGCAGCTGTCCGCCGCGCCCGCGGCTCTGCTCGGGCGGCAACAGCCCGAGCTGACCGGCGGCTCGCTCCAACTCCGTGAGGTACTGGCACGGCGCGGAGCCGGCGCAGCGCTGCTTCTGAGTCTCTACTCACGATGAACATGGCGAGGCTGTACAGTATGATGAGCACGGTGTGCTTGAGCAGCTGTCCGCCGCGCCCGCGGCTCTGCTCGGGCGGCAACAGCCCGAGTGACCGGCGGCTCGCTCCAACTCCGTGAGGTACTGGCACGGCGCGGAGCCGGCGCAGCGCTGCTTCTGAGTCTCTACTCACGATGAACATGGCGAGGCTGTACAGTATGATGAGCACGGTGTGCTTGAGCAGCTGTCCGCCGCGCCCGAGGCTCTGCTCGGGCGGCAACAGCCCGAGCTGACCGGCGGCTCGCTCCAACTCCGTGAGGTACTGGCACGGCGCGGAGCCGGCGCAGCGCTGCTTCTGAGTCTCTACTCACGATGAACATGGCGAGGCTGTACAGTATGATGAGCACGGTGTGCTTGAGCAGCTTTCCGCCGCGCCCGCGGCTCTGCTCGGGCGGCAACAGCCCGAGCTGACCGGCGGCTCGCTCCAACACCGTGAGGTACTGGCAGGGCGCGGAGCCGGCGCAGCGCTGCTTCTGAGTCTCTACTCACGATGAACATGGCGAGGCTGTACAGTATGATGAGCACGGTGTGCTTGAGCAGCTGTCCGCCGCGCCCGCGGCTCTGCTCGGGCGGCAACAGCCCGAGCTGACCGGCGGCTCGCTCCAACTCCGTGAGGTACTGGCACGGCGCGGAGCCGGCGCAGCGCTGCTTCTGAGTCTCTACTCACGATGAACATGGCGAGGCTGTACAGTATGATGAGCACGGTGTGCTTGAGCAGCTGTCCGCCGCGCCCGCGGCTCTGCTCGGGCGGCAACAGCCCGAGCTGACCGGCGGCTCGCTCCAACTCCGTGAGGTACTGGCACGGCGCGGAGCCGGCGCAGCGCTGCCTCTGAGACGGAGGGCATGCGCAATCCCTGAAAAACATTTGGTATTCCTCAGCTCAACCGCGAAATTGCTATAAGTCCCAAAAATACGACTACACCGTCTATCAAATTTTGTGGTGAGACGACTTTGACGCACACAAGGCGTATTGAGAGTAGCCGCTTGTTTTTTTTACACAATCACTCGTTAAAAGATGTCTTGAATGCCCGCCGAGTTCAAATTGAGGAGGTCTGGAGGTGACCATTGCAGAGAGATGCGAGTAGAAGAATCTACTTACGAATAAAGGACTCCAACCACCTATCAATTATCAATTGTAACTTAAACCGGAACTGGCGCTTTAAATTGTGTCTTTTAACTTGTCAGCATCGATATGTTCAATGCCTGCTGAGGTGGAGCGGACGAGTCTGCTGCAGCTGGAACTGCATTGGAGTGAGGGTCTTGCTATAAAAACCCGAAGCAAGTCAGTTATTCAAATAAAGGTGCTATCACACCGCCGCTCAAAAAACGGTGACAGTGCGCTTACGCAGTTCCGTGTCGTATCCGTACCCGTTTTATAGCAAGCTCTCTACACCGCTGACAAAAATGGCGACCCACCGTAAACGCAATCAAATGTATAAAAAATAATAGACGCGCGACGTGCGTGTTACATTTACTTTATACATTTGACGTGCGACAGTGTATCCTGAGCAGCGGGGTGGAGCGGGGTAAACGCACCGTCACCGTTTTTTTATAAGCGCTGTGGTTGCACTTTATTGTATTGTTCTTAAAGAGCCGGTTTACTAACTTCTCAGGGTCGATATCTTCAATGTCTGCTGAAGTGGAGTGGATGAGTCCGCTATCACAGTGTGGATCATTGGAACAGCAACCGCTGACACACTTGCTGGACGAAGGGCTCGCTGTGATGGCCCCGTAGCAGCTGTCAGTTGTAATTCTGTTTGTCACTAATAAATACACTGTATTAGGTACATAATAACATCGCAAGGCCCAATAGGACAAGGCATAGGACATTTTTCATCGCCATAAAAGAGCATAAGTATTCTCAAATCAGCTAGTATTAGTTAACGACTACTTTACAAGATGGATGGAGCGGATGGCGACGTCTCACGAAGGCCCTCTGTACCACTGGGGTACCATAGGACGCCAACAACAACAACAACAACTTTACAAAGTAAAGTGAAGTAAAGAATGATTGATTGACGACGCGGTTGGCGCAGTTTGTAGTGCACCTGCCTACTGAGCCGGCGGTCCTGGGTTCCAATCCCGGTCGAGGCAAATATTTGTGTGATGAACTCGAATATTTGTTCCTGGGTCATGGTTGTTATGTATATGTGTATTTTAATATTATGTTATCATCGTCTAGTACCCATAGTACAAGCTTTGCTTAGTTTGGGACTAGGACGATTTGTGTATTTATTTATTTATTTATTTAGTGTATGCCAATAATAATGTTTCATTTTTTAATGACTATTAAACGCCGAAATAAAAACACATGTAACAGTGATTAGACCTAACGAAGATATCATCATCATCATCATCATCATCATCATCAGCCTATTCTTGTCCACTGCTGGACATAGGCCTCTCCAACTGCACGCCATTGTAAGCGATCCTCGGCTACTCTCATCCAGCTTTTGCCAGCCACCCTGCACAGATCATCGCTCCACCTAGTCTGAGGGCGTCCCACACTACGCTTGCCGATCCGCGGTCTCCACTTAAGAACACGTTTACCCCACCGGTTATCGGTTCTTCGGCTAATATGGCCAGCCCACTGCCATTTCAAATTGCTAATTCGGTGAGCTATGTCGGTAACTTTGGTTCTCTGACGGATCACTTCGTTCCGAATTCGATCCTTCAAAGAAACTCCGAGCATGGCCCTTTCCATAGCTCTCTGAGCGACTTTAAATTTGTGGACCAGCCCAACCGTGAGTGTCCACGTCTCGGCACCGTATGTCATTACGGGTAGGACGCACTGGTTGAAAATTTTCGTCTTCAGACATTGAAGATATATATACATTTAATTAATTAATAGGCGTGCGGACAATTTTTTTTTTAGGATGTCAATGGATTCTATTTTTTATTGGGATCAAATGTCTATGTGGGACTATCTACACTTGACTGCTCTAAAAGTCAGAAATTACCGTCAAAATTCAACATTCTTGCAGAGACCAACACTGGCGTCCTCCCAATTGGACCACCGAATCAGATGTTCGGTGGTCCAATTGGGAGGACGCCAGTGTTGGCCCGGAAAGCCGTTGGAAACGCAGGTTCGAATCCTGTCCGAATCATTAAATTTTTCAATTTTCGCTTCATTTGTAAACATTTAGTTTACGTTAGCAGACGTTACTGCTTTAATAAAAATAAGTAATTCGGGTGTAGCACATCGTTACTATCGATTCTCAACAAATTTGAGACGATGGTGCCGACGATAAAGTCTAAATCTTTACGGTAGATGGCGCTACGATGCCACCCTAAGGCATGTCGAAGCAACTGGTTGAAAAATTCAATGGCTCTGACATCTGATTCGGTGGTCCAATTGGGAGGACGCCAGTGTTGGCCCGGAAAGCCGTTGGAAACGCAGGTTCGAATCCTGTCCGAATCATTAAATTTTTCAATTTTCGCTTCATTTGTAAACATTTAGTTTACGTTAGCAGACGTTACTGCTTTAATAAAAATAAGTATTCTTGCAGAGGACTAAAAACGCTCCATACATTTGGCCTCCCGGCATATGACGTCATCAGTGGATTGGGTACCAGTATTTGTATTCTTTTGGATTAAAAAAGAAATCATAAAATTTTCACAAAATATTAAGAAAATGTTTTTTTTTTTTTTTGTGTCATGATCATGACATATTGAGCTAATTATATTCATATAACTACACTATGATGCATAATTCAACGCTATTTTCACCTAGATCTTTTTGTCCTACGTTAGATTGGAATGATAAAATACATATAAAGTTTTCAACAGTCGGATAAGAGTAGGTAGGTATTGTGTGTTGCTCTGTGGCGGCGCCACCATAATGAAAATCAATTATCACGTTCGCGGACAGTAAGTGACGTCATGTGTCATGGCCCAAAGGAAACAAAACCTACGCGAATGCTATAGCATCCGCGTCCGCGAACGTGTTTATTATATGGTGAAAAAATGTAGGCTGTAGCTGTACCAGGGAACGAAATAATGGACATTGATTGTGGCGCCACTGAGAACTCATAGATAGAAATGTGATATTAGCTATGTGTCTCTTATAGAAATTGCGGTACGAATGCTGTTTATTGTGTACGTATTGATAAAAATCATTATTGATAGTGATTGTATTTATTTTTATTTGATTTCGCGTTCTAACCTACCGCTACGATAAACTTTTAAATATTCTAACGTTTCAATTTTTTATAAAACAGTAGGGACCAAGGAAAATATCAAGAACAGCCCAGTGGAATTAATTAAATTTAATTAAATTACGAATTAATAATGTCAATTTTCAATACGTACACAATACATAGCACTCGTACTCGTGTTATTTCTATCTATGAATTCTCAGTGGCGCCGCTGCGGGGTATACTCCCTAGCGGCGCCACAATCAATGTCCATTATTTCGTTCCCTGGTACAGGTACAGCCAAAAACATGATACGTACATGGTGTAAGTTTAACGTAAATCATTTCACCATATAATTCATTGATTTTTAACATGGTGGCGCCGCCACAGAGTACCACACTCACTAGGTATTTCTAATTAGCTAAAATGTATACTGTAGGTACTGTACTTTTGCTATATGTATAGCTCTCACTCACTCTCGTTCAGGTACAGCGGGCTAATTAATGTTGTGGATATAGTTTTTTTTTTTTTTGTTTTAGAAATATTTTTTTTTTTTATAAATAACTTGATGCAACAACGAAGGTCACACCGACGCGGGAGCTTGGGGGTCGAATTGAGGAGTCCAAGATTCACAATTTTAGGACCATGCTTCTTGTGTACTAAGCAAAGAAGAAAATTCTAGATGTTAATTTATTTTTCTCACCGTTCTGCGATAGCGACTGCGTATTGGAGACCGGCTCAGCGTTGTCGACCAAATTGGACGACTCGTCAGGCGAGTTGGCGATGTCAGCCGACAGTGACGCGAACTGCGCGCTGCGGCGACGGAACCGCACGTAGACTATCAGGCAGCCCGTCGTCACTGAACAAACAATACGATAACATCTTATTGCACTGCTTATAGAAACCTGACGCCAATATCCCAAAAAATCCTCAATTTATTATTAGTCTTATATGTAATATCCAAAATACCTAGATAACGACCCGCGTCATAATTTTTTCGGTAAAATTAACCATGAAATACAAAATGCATGCCGTTATTAAAGTTTAAGACATCCCAAAACAACGTAAAAGACGTCGATTTAAAATTCAAAATACCTAGACATCGACAACCATAACGATTTGTTTTTGTTAAAAGGAACGCCTCCCCATGCCACGAAGCCCAGCATCTGCCACAGTGTCACTCGAAGCAAGATCCTCGGCTCACTCGTGACGTACTCGGGCCATTTTTTCTAAAGTTGTACACCCCACTTTTTTCCGATATTTTGGGAGACTTTTTTTCTCCTAACTAGATCGAAAGAGCTCGTAATTCTAAGTAGAAAATACCCAAAATATCGAAAATTAAAAAAAAAAGTGGGGTGTACAACTTTAGAAAAAATGGCCTACTCACCCGTGATGCAGAACATGAGCAAGCACAGTCTTATGGCGTCCACAGCCTTGGCGTCCAGCTGCAGTCCATGCGGACGCGTAGAAACCAGTACGGCGACCATGACACCGGGCGCTCCCCATGCCACGACCCCTAGTACTGGCCATAGTGTCACCACGAAACAAGGTCCGCGGCTCTGAAATGAACATGTCAGTGTGATAAGTAAGCCTTTAACTGTTCAGATCCTACCTTCATGCGGTGTATATATCAATATAAGTATGCACTTGCATACCATTTATTTACCCTTAACCCACATGTGCAGGAGTAATCCCCTCAAGAGT
Source organism: Apotomis turbidana (assembly GCA_905147355.2). Lineage (NCBI taxonomy): Eukaryota > Metazoa > Arthropoda > Insecta > Lepidoptera > Tortricidae > Apotomis > Apotomis turbidana. The sequence goes on from LR990294.1 coordinate 12,708,294, forward strand.
AATTTAATCCGATAATCCGTGGTTTGTACGACTGTAGTCGATACAGCGACGGTCAGGTCAATACAGGAAGACAAGTAGATACAGGAAGTACCGCGGGTTGTGGGTAATATCTTACACCAGCGGTTGGCAAGCTATTATCAGACAAAGGCCACATATACTTAGTGTTAAGTGATAGGCCCTTGATAGTTTTTTGGTTGGTATTATATTCAAGTCAAGAAGGTAAACGGCGTTTCCTTTCAGGAAATCAAAAAGAAAGCTAAAGATAGAGAAACATGTAAAATGTTCCACCGACAAGAGCCTAGTTTTTATGTTTATGTTGATCACTATGTTATAATGAAATGTACTTTTACTTAATATTTTCTTCGGTTTCCGCGACTGTCACACATTTAAATAAAACAATTTAAACGGATTATATCGCGTATATTAATTATTTGTTTTATTTAAATGTACTTTAACTTTCTATTCTGTTATAAAAGTCTAAAATTACTACGGAGACGGGTGATTATTTCAGGTTTCAAGGCGATACCTGCAGCATGAGAAGTCCAACAGACAGCATCGAAGTCCAGATGAGACAGGAGTACATGCTGAACGTGCATAGCGTCTGTTGCAGCAGCACCGACCAGGACGGCGTGACGGTCGTCTGTGGCCCGCCCCAGATCACGCTCATCGCTAGCAGCAACTGAAACATCATGTCGTATCAGTGGTGCATCTCGGTTTGCTTCGTGATTTGAACTAGACGCTTTTTTAAGAAACGGCAATGGAACTCTCACATAGAATTCAGCAAAGTTAAGCATGAATCGTTCACTCGTATCTATTATCGCTTTGGCGGAAGGTTGTGCTTTATTTTACGTTCGTAACATTTGAGTAGCTCAGGGGTCAGAGAACTATTCTGGATAAGTAGGTAGAGGTTGTGGGATCGATCCCCACCTGCACTGCAACGTAATCATCATCATCATCATCCTCCTAGCCTTTATCCCTTTTTGTAGAGAATGAATTCTCAATCGGGGTCGGCTACCTAACACTTTTTAACTGCAACGTAATGTGGACTTGTATTTAGAACAAAAAATATCTGTATCAATATTCATAGATGGAGATGGCGGGACGATTTCGATGCATTTCATGCGGCCCGTTGACTAGGAAGTCAACGGGCCGGAAGCAGCGGCCAATAGAGAGTTATGGAGATCTAGCGACGCCTTTGCCAAGCAGCAGTGGGACGCTCAACAAAAAAAAATATAAAAACGTATCTATCAGTTAAGTCAGAAGTTCATCAAATAATCAATTGAGGTCAAGTTTTGAATGATAAGTAACAAATTGACACCTGAAGTTGGTATTTAAATCCTTCATTCACACACAGAGACAAACACCATGGAATAAAACATAGCGAACATGTACTACCGGAAAATGTAGGGTTCCCAAAAAAATAGTGCACCACACTCCACGGTGGTATTTTTTTTTTAAATAAGTGCTACTTACCTGTGACACCATCAAGCATAAAGTCAATCTATGTGGCATTCGCTTATACTTCTTCGTAACGATGAAAACGGTCAAGAGCCACACAATAGCCACAAGCGACACGATGGACAGGTCGTAACTACACTTCTTCATCTGTTCCACGTAGTCTTTGTCGATGAAGATCACTTGAACTGACATGAGCATCACGGGAGCTGATAGGAAGGTGCATAGCACCATGGAGGACGCCATCTGAAATTTTACATTATAATTAATCCACAAACAACACTTCAGTATACTTTATGTACGTTTCAGTATTTTATCTATGTAGTAATTTGCTAATGATCCATTACAACAATTTTTTGACGAAGTTACAGGTATTCGTATTCGTGTTACTCGAGGAAATATTTTATAGCGAACTTTCTAATTAAAAGATAAAACAATATTTATAGTGAACTTATTACAAATAGAATATTATACGTTTAGACATTTAACTATATAACGTTCTGTCTCGCTGATAAGTACCAGATCAACCTCCAATTGATATAAATTCGAGAAGACGAACACGGCTGGCGCTGTCGGTATGGTTCCGTATAAGAAAGCGTAGGTCGACAATGATGACGTCTCAGACTCGTTAGCCCCAGCATTGAGTAAAATGACACTTTCTCTCATCACCACCGGTAGAACAATCCTAAAAAAAATATATATAATAAGTTGACCATAGGAAATGTTGAGTAAGTAGTGTAGCGGTAGCTACTCCCCAGGGGTGTCCCTGGGGAGTAGCTACCGCTGTATCAGCCGTATCATTATGGGGCCCTCGAGTCCCAGGGGCACCAACTTGTGCCCTCGCCCGTCGTCGGGGCCTTCCGACATATGTTGATACAGAGGCCGCCTACGGCTAGCTACACCTCTGGCCGCGTTCCTAACTGCAGAACCGAATGCTGCCCGATTACGAACAGTTTACCCTTGAACTGGAATTTTAGAATTTCACTGTGCAATTGAGTTTGCACAGAAGAAATTAGGTACAACTTATCTTTTTTGCTCAAGCATAGTCGGGTAAGTAATAATACCTATGCTGTAACTATTACTCTGTATCGTTTTAGGGTTCCGTACCTCCGTATGAAAATACGGAACACTAATTGGATAACTCCGTTGTCTGTCTGTCATCACCGTTTTATTTCTACTCCATCAAATACGTTTTCGATGATGGTGACACAACCATATTCCGATTCAGAGTCGTCTTATCAGCCGAAATACTTCCACTGCTAGTCAAAGGCCTGCCCCAAGATTCTTCACATCAAGGCTTCATTCGTCTAGTCAACAATGCATCAAAAATACAAGCCTAATTTTTGACTAAATTTATTACAATAAAATAACTATTTATTGAGCACATCGCAAACGAATTAACACATGCAATTTTAAGATAATACCTGCACAAAGACGACAACCGGTGGTCTTATCGCTAAATAGCAAATTCTTCCAGACGACCTTCGCTTAGCATTGTCGAAAAGAGTAAAAAATAGACTATCGAGTACAAAGGCCTATTGATGTGATAGATATGTGCCAGGTAAATAAACTCAAGTTAGTACTTACAGTTTAACCATTATCAAGACGCACGGCAACAACAGAGCTGGCCCCCTGAGTCGGTGTATTTGGCCAAACATTCTTAGGCCCAGCAAAAATAGAGCGGTAGCTGAGAAAGAATCGCCAAGGACCTGAAAGATTTTTTAGCTTTTTAATTTGTAAATAATAATAATACAGAATCAGTGCCTTTACGGGCATGCGACGACGTGCCTATTATTATTTAGACACGCGGCAGCATGTCCAGCCAAGTTCACACCATTATTATAACAGGCACATCATAGCCCTTGCACTCCTTGCAGTGATAACACATCTGCAGGCATTTGGATTTTAGATGACCGAAGGGTGTCACATCACATTCCGGCGTTTTTAACGTGTTTATGTATGTAACTAAGGGCCGATTGTTCAATCACCAGATAAAACATACCTATCTGTCAGATAAATGTTGGCTGTCACTTTTCTTTTATATGACGGGAGGAAAGGATAGCAATAATTTTAACTGGCAGATAAATTTATCTGGTGATTGAAAAATCACCCCTAAATAATAATAAATATTTAATTTATGAAACATTTCTTTTAATGTGGGTACACACCACAATTTTTATATTAAAACTTTGACCTTTGATACAAAGGTCAAAGTTTTAATATCTTATACCTTTAAACGAGCAATTCTTGTATATTTATTTCTAAATTTATTTCTGTGATCTCAGAAACGGCTCTAACGATTTCGCTGAAAAATGGTATATGGAGGTTTTTGGGGATTAACAATCGATCTAGATTAGTCGAAATCAATTATTACCAACTTGCTAGTGACAGGTTTAGTGCTAATATAATACAATAATATTTTTTATTTTTTTTTCTTGAAAAACCTGTCACTAGCATGTTGGTAATAATTGATTCAGTAAGTAGAAATAACCGGCTGTTTTTTAAAATTACCTGGGGTCATGTAAGTCACTAAATACCAAAGGGCCCTGCTAGAAGGACAAATCTTCGAACGCGTATTTCTCAAAAACTATTTATATCTAGGGTGTAGTGAAAAGTTATTTGGAAGGTAGAAATAAGAGTCTCCATGAATAGTAATTTATTTAGTCTGTAAACTTACAATTAACAAAGGGCCCCGCTGGCACAGAATCATTTTTTTTTTCATTAATTTGCAAAGGTAGAAATTTAAAAGTAGGTACATAAATCGAGAGGTAGAAATATATACCAACTCGATTATATAGGACTTAAAACATAATTAGATGGGGTCCCGCTGCATATACGTATATAAAGATATCTTAAGTTCTGTAGTATTAGGAACTACTCATAACTTCATATCGACAAAGTGGGACCTTTTCCCTAAAACAGTCACAATTAAATAAATAATATGATATGATATTCTATCTTAATTTCAAAATCGTGTAAATAGATGATAAAAATTAAACACACTTTTGCATCTGCATTTATCAAAGGATAATATTTATTCAGAATTCTGATACTATAGGTACAATACCTTTTGTACCTTTTAAAAATGCATGTATTAAAACAATAAAATAAATGTGACAAACTAGCTCAGCAGGAAATTATAGAACAATGATCAAAATCATACTTACTTTCAGAAGCAGTTCAATGTACACCGAAAGTTGATGTTTAAAGGTAATATTCACTATGATTCCCAGCAATGTCATCACCAGGACAGGGTTCAAAGCGCTGCCTTTTACTATCTGTAGTACCAATTTGAACTTGCAGAGCTCACTTGATCTCTCTCCCTCGGGGGAGGTGGTCACAATCTGAGCATTGTCTCTCTGTTTCTTTATCTCCATTAACACAAATGCCACAGGGTTCAATATGGCAAGATTGGTTGGTCCTATTAAATATACAAAGAGAGCATATTCCGGATGGGTGTTCTCGTAGATTGCATTAACTAAAAGATAAATTATATTTTAATCAACTGCTAACAATTTATAAGTATATGAGTTATTGTATATTAGACTTTACATAAAGATAAAAATCATAATAACTTTGATGAAACTACCACTAATAAATAATATTTGTAGTTCAAAAATATAAGAGGAGGCTGGGGCATGGCTTCACGCACTCCCGTCTCCGCATTTAGGTACCCTCCTCGACAACGACTCGATGCGGGTGGCTGTTGCTCTTCGCCTGGGCTGCGATGTTTGCGAACCTCATGTATGCATCTGCGGTACTATCGTGGAGAGTAGTGGTCATCTCGCCCTCGACTCGATGCGGGTGGCTGCGTTGTTCCCAAAATAATTTTACGCAATACATCGGATAATCAGATTCAGATCGAGGAAGACAATCATGAACAAGCACCTGATCCAATCGTTAAGAAAGCAAAGGACGAAACTGGCACACATAAAAATATGATTAGTTATGATGATCTAGATATGTTTGAAAATATGGCAGGTAACAAAGGGGCTGAACCTGAACCACCAAGAACTAATACTAACCAGGTTCCCGTAACGAATGCAAGAAATTCAAATAATGGAATTTTATGCGTCGCCTCGCCATCACGCCCTCAATGACCTCGTCAGGAGAGCTCTGGTATTGGCTAATGTACCGTGTATTTTAGAGCCTCCTGGTCTTAGTCGCACAGACGGGAAGAGACCTTGGTGCCATGGAAGAGTGGAAAGTGCCTTCTGTGGGACGCCACGTGTGTCAGCACTTTCGCGGCTTCGCACATAGGTCGTACCGTGCGGGTGGCAGGGGCGGCGGCTGAGCGGGCAGCTTTACGGAAGCGTGAAAATATTCGGCGCTGAGCAATTATCTTTTTGTTCCTCTTGCGGTGGAGACGACCGGGTGTTGGTGTTCGGAGGCTAAGGAGTTCTTAGCCGAACTTGGGCGGCGATTGCGGGAGGCAGGGCTTGACCCTCGCTCCGGGTCCTACCTGATGCAAAGGTTGTCTATTGCGGTTCAACGTGGCAACGCGGCGAGCGTGATGGGCACCTTTGCGTCGGGTGCGTCACTCCCCGTCCAGTGAGGATTTTGTATAGCTTAGATTAGTTTTAGTATTTTAAAGGTTTTTAAAATGTTTCTAAATTGTGTTTGTAATACGTAAGGGAAAAAAATGTATAATGTAATGCTATATTTGTGAAATAAACAACGTTTACTTATCTAAAAAAAAAATATATAAAATAAAATATAAGGAGGAACACAATTTCAACATCTTATTGAGACTCTAATTAACATAAACTATATTTATAATAAAAGTAATGTATAAAGTTGTTTCTACAAATTACTACTTGAAACATTTTTAAATGACATCCGTTTCGAAGGACCAAAACATTGGGAGTGCGAGTTCGCGGTGGAAATGTGTAAAAGGAGTATGTTAACTTATACGTTCAATGATTAATTTCCCGCAGTTTAAATGTTTATATAATTCAATGTTATGTTAAAATGTTATCGATCGCGACGCGATGTCATAAAACGCATTTAACTTAATATCTCTAAACGACGCCCGTGTCGCGCTTAACTAGGCGGCGGGCCTTTAGGTATACATGCACGGAACATACATGCTTTTAATAAATACTTACTTATTGGATATCCTAAAGCAAAGCCATTGCATTGAGTGCAAAAAATGGCAAATATCCCTGCCCTGCCGAGGTTCACTGGTTTCGACACCAAAATTGTTACAATCATTACTCCAAAGAATACCAATCCTTTAGCCAATAATATAGCTAACAGGAAGGTCCAGTTGACAGTGCTAAAATCCAGCCGTGCCAGGGATAAGAAGATGAGAGATGGAAGGGCGAAGGTGCCAACAAAAGTGGCAATCCCTTTCGATTCTGTCTGTGATACCATATGTAAGCTGCCTGCAAGAAACCTACAATGGAAAAATTCAGTTAATAAAGACAGGTGAATTACAGATTACTGAAGTGATTAAAGTGATAGTCAGTTCAATTATTTATTATTTTAGATAAATGTAGTTCTCGCATGCATATTTCCAACATATAACACGTTGATCATATAGGCATGGCATCCACAGACCCCGATTCCCACCGGCTTACCCACTTCAGGACGATTGAGACCCATTTTCTATAGCTACTGAAAAAAAGTAAGCTAAATCTACCACAGCTTGCCGAGTTTTGTTTTGTTTGATATCACACTATTGATATCAACAGAGATTTAACCCCTTATATGCAATATTACAACAGATGCACAAGTACGGCCAAAAAGATCTCCGATGACAGTCTCACACTCATTGACAGAAGATGTGAAATAGTATTGCAGTCTTCAGCTGATGTTCAGGCAACTAAATAGACAGATCTCCAAATCTCTGAGGCGTGACAGGAGGCATTTTAACACAACATATGTCAAAAATGCCATCGAGCAGAACAAAGGCTCCAAAGTGTTCGCAAAGATCTGTCTATTGGGCAAAGCCAGTTGACTAAGCTAAATGCGATAGTGGCAATATTGTTTCATCCAAAACTGAGATTTTGAGAGAGATCGAAAGGTTCTACGGACACCTCAGCACAAAAGCCCGTTTACAGTCTCGATGCTGATTTTTAGAGAGATCGAAAGGTTCTACGGACACCTCAGCACAAAAACCCGTTAACAGTCTCGATGCTGACCCAAGATCGAAATTGACCCGACACTATACCGAAGATAATCCGGACGTTAGCCTTTGTGAGATCACAATGGCTCTGAAACAGCTTAAGAACAACAAGGCACCAGGTGATGACAGAATTACGACTGATCTTCTGAGAGCGGGTGGAAAACCAGTACTCAAAGTCCTCCAGAAGTTGTTCGGTTCCGTTATACATGAGGGCACAACGCCTGAAGCGTGGAAAAGGAGTGTGGTGACATTGTATTTCAAGAGGGGTGTCAAAACCTCATTGGAAAACTACAGGCCCATCTCACTACTGAGCCATGTGTATAAGCTGTTCTCTAGTGTCATTACAAATCGTCACGCGCACAGGTTTGACGTTTTCCAACCACCCGAACAAGCCGGATTCCGAAAAGGCTTTAGCACCATTCATACGCTGCGGCAGGTTATACAGAAGTCAGAGGAGTATAACCGGCGACTATGCTTAGCGTTTGTCATCATCCTCCTAGCCTTTGTCCCATTTTTTGAGAATGAATTCTCAATCGGGGTCGGCTACCTAAATCCCAAGATGTGGCGTAGGCACTAGTTTTTACGCAAGCGACTGCCATCTGACCTTCCAACCCAGAGGGGAAACTAGGCCTTATTGGGCTTAGGTGGTTTCCTCACGATGTTTTCCTTCACCGAAAAGCGAGTGGGAAATATCAAATGACATTCCGTACATAAGTTCCGAAAAACTCATTGATACGGGCCGGGTTCGAACCCGCGACCTCCGGATTGAAAGTCGCATGTCCTAACCACTAGGCTACCACCGCCACCATGCCCATATGCTAAGCGTGCTTAGCGTTTGTGAACTGCAAATGTCTTTAATTCGATAGAGACAAGGGTTCAGAGTTGGGCAAATTTCATTTTGAATGAGAATAAGAATGAACAGCCAGATGTCATTCACATTCAATAAAATTCAAATATGATTTATTCTAGAGCGCGTCATTCTGAATGGCGTGAAATATAATAAATCAAGAATACGTCATTCTGATTACCGGTAACGCGTTGATTGAGTTAGATTGTTAGAGGCTCATTACAAATAACATTTTATTTGAATGGCGATTATCTTGATTAAGAGTGATTGTTTAGTATAAGTTTTTTTTTATGCATAATGCATTCTAATTTAGTTATTAAAAAGTCGAAATTAAACGGAGGTGTGCCGTGCCATCACAAGGTCGGCAGCGGAATGATTGGAAAGATGGATAAGTACCTACGACGCCATGGAAATGTGGTCCTAGAAACGCCTTCTGAGGATAGCGAGGATCGCTTAACGCACGAACAACTCTATCCTCAAAGAGAAGTCGGTCGACATTATAAATTTGTGCCGATAATATTTGAAGAGTTTCTTCGATTCCTCGTGAATCTTGTACTTAGTCAACATTTCACCAAAATGATATTAATCCAGTTAATAAAGGAGTTTGACCTTACAAACGGTCCGGTAGTTTTGAATTTTTGATATGTTGGTCTAGGATGGTTAGTCAGTGTTTAAAATGCAAAGTGCACAATAAAATGGAGAATATTATAAATTTAACTCTCTATAACATTGTCTAAGCTTTCTTCTAGCTAAAATGCTCCTAAAGGAAGATATGAGCAAAAATATGAAGAAAGTGCCGGTTTTTTCAATATGGTGGCGGGCGCGGAGGGGGGGAAATTGTGCATTTTGCATTTTAAACACTGACTAACCATCCTAGACAACATATCAAAAATTCAAAACTACCGGACCGTTTGTAAGGTCACCCATAGTACTTTAGTCTCTATTCACCGAATTATATGGGCCATCCTGGACGGCCCTCTGTTAAAATTTCAAACATAAAAATAAGTTTCCATATCGGTTTATAAAAGACGAAGATGTCGTGCAGTCCAATAGAGAACTTCCTCTTTTTGAAGGAGTTTAAATAATGAGTATAATCAAATTTTATTCCCAATAATCAATCACAGATTGATTTTATTGAATGACGATTAAATTAGTTTCACTCAATTTCTTCTGCTTTGATTTACTGTAAAACTCGCCATTCAAAATAACCTATTCTTGAATGACGGTCAGTTGATTCATTCTTGCCATGCGTCATTTAAAATGATGTTTTGTTATTGAATGCCCGACTCTGCAACGGCTGTGCTTCAATATCACCAGCGGTGCCGTATCGACTATCGATACATCGAAGTGCTGAAGTGTTTATCCAGAAAAGCCTCAATGTCAGTCCGAATCCAAGCTCTGAGCCTATCCAACTGCAGCGAGGAGTAAGACAGGGAGACGTAATTTCTCCAAAACTGTTTACTTCTGAACTGAATGATGCCGTCAAGCTACTGGATTGGAACGGACTTGGCATCAACAGAGAGTAGCTCACTCTCCTTCGATTTGCAGACGATATCGTGGTCATGGCAGAGTGGTTGGAGGAATTAAGCGCTATGCTCGAAGACCTCGGCAGAGTCTCCCAGCAGTTGGGTCTGAAAATGAACATGGACAAGACTAAAATTATGTCGAATGACCATGTTGCACCTTACCCGATAGTGGTTGGGAACTCTGCCCTCGAAGTTGTCGACGAGTAGGTATGTGTACGTGGGACAAATTGTCCAGCTAGGTAAATCCAATTTCGAAAAGGACGCTAATCGACGGATTCAACTCAGCTGTGCAGCGTTCGGGAAGCTGCGTCATATCTTCTCGTCGAAAATTCCCCAGTGCCTGAAGACGAAAGTCTTCGAACAGTGCGTGTTGCCAGTGATGACTTACGGAACCGAGACATGGTCGTTCACAATGGGATTCATAAGGCGGCTCGGAGTCACGCAACGTGCAATAGAAAGGTCGGAGTTACTTTGCGCGATAGAATCAGAAATAAGGATATCCGCAAAAGTACCTAGGTAACCGACATAGCTCACATTACAGGATTGCACGGTTGAAGTTGCAATGGGCCGGAGAATGGACGGCTGTTGGGGCAGCAAAGTCCTGGAGTGGCGAACACGTATAGGAAAGAGCAGCGTGGGTCAGCCCCGACTAGATGGACGGATGACCTCGTGAGGATAGCGGGGAATCCATGGATGCGTCATGCGGTCTACACGGGATCGCACTTTGTAGCGAATCATGGGGGAGACCCAATGTTCAGCGTTCAGCAGTAGACGTCTGCGGCTGATAGATAGATGCATCTCAAGCATGTAGTTAATTGAAACTAATAGTGCTACTTGTTATGGACACTTTTGGTCCGGAAGCTGCACTTTGTGATAGAAGCAATCCGTTTTGCAGTGATAATATGGACCAAAATAACCTAAATTAGGAATTTAAAACACCCACGACACATTAGCTGGTCTTCATGAGATCCTCATTCAATGTGTGATATAGAAAATGCTATTAAAAGTGAACATAACTACAAAGTTTGGAATTCTTAGCTTCAATATTGGCTGAAATCTTGTCACTTGTTCCAATTAAAGCTGAATATCTTGGAAACTACTCGTACTATTTCTACCAATACCAAACATAGCTAAGAACCATCTCGACGGACAAGTCTTTCGATAAAAAAAACCGCACTCAAATTGGTCCATCCGTTTGGAAGATACCGTGCCACATCAGACAGACACATATGCACAGACATACAGATACACAGATACTTAACTTATAAACACCCCTCTTTTTTTGTCGGGGGTTAATAATCGATTTCACTCGAGGATAAATTAGTTTCACGCCTTAGGCAGATGGCGCCACTTATTAAAAAAAGTTTAAAAATTTCTAAAACCTGAACGGATAATCCGGTTTTGACGATTGAGATGGCAATCGGTAAATAATCACTTAATTTAATATAAAAAAAAAATACAAAACAGCTAGTTTTTTTTTTAATACCAATAAAATAATATCTGAAAAAATATTAAAGCCTGACCAGAAATATATGAGGGTGCGCCATATTGCGTAATTTCACTGGAACTCATTTCTTACACTGGCAATGATTTTATACAATACAACAACAGTTTATTGCACACCAACAAGAAAAATATTACATGAGAAAGCTTAAATTAAACAATGGTAGACAATAGGCGGTCTTATCGCCAAAGAGCGATCTCTTCTAGACAACCTTTGGGTAGCGGAGAAAACAAAATTAAACAGAAAATAGTAGGTGGTGAGATAAGAACTTCAAGTAAATTATACATACAAAATATTAGACAGATAGGTCATACACTTACACAAATAAGTAAACGTACATACATACAAAAGGGAAGAATGAAAAGAATATCACAGCTAACATTAGACTTATAATGAAAAACGACAGCATAGAATTATAAAAGGATTAGGCTACGGTAGAGACAAATAGTGATCTTTTAGTTTATGTTTAAAAATTGCCAAAGTTTTAGCTTGCCTTAGATCCAGCGGAAGCGAGTTCCACAGTAAAATAGCTTGCACAGTAAAAGAATTAGAATAAAATTTTGAATTCGATGCCGGAACAGTGAGTATACAATTTTGAGCGGACCTTGCAGATTTGAGGTAACTAAAACGATCTTTAAGGTAGCGGGGAGTTGCATGATGATTTATGATGGTTTGTCAACAATTATTTAAATATATCCAAAGAAAATGCCGAAAACCATTCACAGTTGTCAACGTAATATTATAAATAAAGTGTACACGCGTTTATTATTATTATTATTATTATTTAAGAGTTTTACTCTTGTCGGTGCAGTTCTCTCCAGTCCGTTCTACCAGTCACGCCGCCAGTTCTTTGACTTCCCGATACGACCCGACGTCTGCCTTTTTCTTGATCTGGTCCAAATAGCTAATCCTCGGCCTTCCTCTTCCTCTACCCACCTACCTCTACTACACGAAAAACATAGAATCATAACGTGCAAAAAAAATGCAACTTGCCCCTTATTTTAGTCTTTCCCATTATTAGTTCAAGAAAATTAGATTTAAATGTATGGAAAATTTGGCAAAATTAAAGGACAACTTTTATCTATCAGGATATGTAGTTTATAGAGCCAAGTTTAATTTTATCTACTCTCCCCCCTCTCAGGGGTGAGCGTCACCCCCCCGCGCCCTGGAATGTGTCCCGGAGCGCGGTATTTTCCACTTTAAAAGAAAACCGTGTACGAAACATACAAAGTGTATAGGAACGAAATAGACCTGAATAAATTTACTATGAACCTTTCATACATACAAAAGCGATATCACGTATAGAATCAGCTCAATCTGTTATCAAATACCAACGTTTTTAATTATTGATCTTTTTTTCTGCGAAAAGGTTAGGTATCTCAAAAACTTCACACTTCTTGGCCAAAATATGTACGACAAAAGTAAAGAATAGAAAATGTTCTTTCTAAAAATGTATAATTCATTTCTGTTACTCTTTCATTTACCGTTGAAATAAGCAAAAGGGATAGCTCGCGTTACTTTCGCACGCGATAGTGGAGTCGGATACCTTTAAGAAGACCTGGTCAAAAACGTTTCTAGAGGTGCCCTTTCAGTCCCTGATCACAAGTATATTAGATAGTAGATAGAGAGAAATAATGTACGAGATGTGTTGAGGGGCGCGGGGTACCAAATCGCTCGAGCCGGGATGCATTGGTGGACTCTTAAATAAAAGTACCTTCAAAAATGATTAGACTCACTCTTTTAACTCTTTTCACCCCTTTCACTCTTTTCACTCCTTTCACCCCTTTCACTCTTTCCACTCTTCACTTTTAACTTCACATTCCATTTCCACTTTTCGCTTCGCTCGGTCGGTCAATAAGTTATGCAAAGCGGCTTGCTTTCATCACAAAGTGCAGCGTGGTGCAGCTTTTTTTCATAACAAATAGGACTAACTAACGCATGCGACGTTGCCACGTTTATGCTTATGTTTATGCTTTATGGTTTATGGGTACCCGATACTCGAACCAAAATCATCGAGGTATCCGTTTGATCGGTCAGCGTAATTGTCCAGTTCATTTTTCGGTCAGTCAAAGTAAAAGTGTTTTATTTTGTAAAACATAGGTGAATATAGGTGGAACAAAAATATAAAGTAACACTATGTTTTGCCAGTTGGCGTACAAAAACATCCATTTAGCTGCTAACTATACCATGCAATTAATAACAAATTATATTATAGATACAAACTAAAAGAAAAACAACTTAAATTAAGAAACATATAAGGATTAAAGAATTGTATACAAAAAAAAACTTTAATATCAACATTATTGTACCTATAGAAAAATGAAAAAAAGAAGTCTGTAATTATAAATTGAAAATTATAATTCACACGTCAAATAGTCCGATAGTGTATAGAAGCATTTACTCAACAACAACTTTAATAACTTCTTTTTAAATTCATGTATCGACAGTTCCTTTAAATTTGTGGGTAACTTATTATAAATTTTACTTGCTACGCAGAGTATAAATACTTTTGAGCATCATTGCGGTATTTGCAGGTTCAGCATAGATATTCTGGCCGTATCTGGTACTCCTGGGAAAAACCTCTAATACGGATCTAAATAAAATTGGGTTCATTTTGACAAACACAGCTGTTTCAAAAATGTAGAGGCAGGGCAAGGTCAATATTTTTAAATCTTTAAAGTGAGGGACACAGCTATCGGTTTGTCCGAGTCCTCTGATAGCTCGTATACTTACACCTTTTCTGAGCCTTGAATACTACTTCTCTGTTAGTGGAATTACCCCAGTATATGATGCCATAACGTAACGTTGATGCCACAAAACCATGATAAGCAGACATTACGGCTTCCGTGGTTACTTCCTTCGAGAGCTTGTGCAGAACGTAAGCATACTGGTTTAATTTTTTGCATATTGCATCGATGTGAGGTAGGTTTCCACGACAGGTTCTCGTCTATAAAAACGCCTAAAAACTTGGTGATACTTAGTTGTTTCAATTAAAGATCCCTCATAATGGCAACTAATAAAATTCGGTATTTTTCTTTGGTTCAAACAGACCTGTGTCACTTCCGTGTATTGTTCTCTGTTACTCAAAAACGATTCAATGAGATTTAGTACGTTTCCGCGTATACCGTAATAGTTAAGTTTTTTTAGCAGGATAGAATGGTCAACATAGTCAACCAGTCAACATAGTCAGGTACCTTTACTTGAAACAGTCAACCTTAACGGTACCGTTTTGAAAAGGTACCTATTAAATTTATTTATTTGGGTACCGTTACTGTTGGACACCTTTTCAATTGATCCCTTTATTTAAGGTTACCAGTCTTTAAATTTGCGGTTTTTCAGTTTCTGCTTATGATATTAGCAAACAGGTTGTATAAGAGCCTATTCACCCGTTAAAACTCTAACTTACGCTGTCTGTATAAGAGATATAAGTGTGTTGTGTGCTACTTGGGTGTTATTATTTGTACTTTCAATTGTGTTTATATTTTAAGAGTAATCAGTACCTTCGAAAAGGGAGAACACTTTTTAAATACATGTACAATTGTACATGTACATAAATTGCATGTGTGGCGGCAACAATGAACTGGCACCCTATAGTAAAATCTTCAATAACTTTGGAACTATAAAAGTTGTTGATATGCGGTTTTTTATTAAACAATCAATTGATATTATTGTAATAATATACATAAGTAAAATAATCATACAGTTCTTTTGTCTGAAATTACATAAAACCCCCCCAAAAAAAGGTTTCTTTTTAAATGTAAGTATGATTTTTTTGGTAATTATTTTAAATTTAGTTTTATTTTTTAAAACTAATTTAAGTAATTATCTATCTACCTTAATTATCAAAATCAGCATATCCATTCAGGTTTTAGATTTTTATAAAGATATTTTGGTCCAGCGGCACCATCTCTGTATTCTTCAATAACTTTGGAACTATACAAGATAATGTTATGCGGTTTTTTTTAAACGTAGAATTGGTGGTATATTAATATAAATAAATAAAAAAGTACCATGTAGATACATTTTTATGTGTAACATTCCAAAAATCTCAATGCCTCCTGACTTACCCGCATAATATGATGGTAAAGCACTGGAACAGTGCTGGATACAAATGATCAGTTTTGCCCTGATCAAGGAGCAATGACTCATCCATATTGTATCAAATTCAATACAGCCTGGAATAAGAAATAAACATTTACAAAAAAAAACTAAATAATATAAAGAATATGCACATAAAAATAATTATAAGGTGGATTTTCATTGACATAATAAGATATATGATCTCAATATAGTATCCTTCCTATGTATATGTTGGCATGCCTTACTTACTGTCTTCCTTTTCCATCTTTTTCTCTCGTTATTAATAACTGTAAAAATGTCTTGTATTGTCTGTGCCATCCATAACACAAATGTTATTTGTTTTAGGTTTCAATCCCGACACCCTTCCACAAAAATCAAAATTATATTACAACCAATCTCCTTACGTGTGATACGTCTACACGTCGTCATTGGCGAAATACCTCTTGCTAATATCAGCAAGAAGTGAAAGCCAAAAAGGAAAAAAAAAAATAGTATTATATTTTATAACTTAACTTACCAATATGTTATCATACCATTACAATACATGTAAAACAGGTACTGGAGCTTGGAATATATTCTAGACGGCTGCTAAGTAGTCATTTGATAATATTTTTTAAATTAAAATTGTTTTTAAATAGCGAGCCGACTATTTCACGTAGGTTACTGGAATAAAAAGAAAAGTTTGTAACTACAACATTGGGGAGGATAAGTTTTATTGACACATGCGCTGCAACACTTGGGAAAATGAATGATGATTTTTCACTATTACTTTTGTTTGACTTTTTTGTTCCAGGAATGGCTCATTGCTTTTGCCAATCTCAGTTTTTAATAATGTTAACTTTATAAAAAGTAATACACCATGCTTGTATATGTTCGTATCAAAAAAAATACACCGTAGTAAAATACTATTTCTCATTTTCACTTGAAATCTTTGTTTGATTTACTATAAATCAACATAATTATCCTGTTTATCCATCAACATTGTTGACGCATTGTTGTTGACTTGACTTGACGTTTTGTTTTGTTATCAATATCAATAAGCAGTCAGAGGCAAGGCAAGTAAGTTCCATTCATTCTTCATGAAATACAACCATTCATTTCATTGATAAAAAACATATAAAGACAGTTTCGTGTGTTGCTGAAATAGCTTTAATGTTACCATGTGACATTTGAGGGTTCCATAACTAAAACTCCAGAAAAAAATATTAGTGATTTTATCATATATTGCATGTGTAATGCAATGAATGTACTCTTTAATTTAACGTGTATACTACGGCCCTGCATTTACTTATAATATTATTCGAAGAATTAAAAGTTAAAACCGGTACCTACACCGGAAAAGGTGCACCCCTTTGTGCATAGACACAGTTATAATTTTTTCATAAATTATGTTTTATTTTATGGCGGCAAAAACTCTAATAATACTGTTCCATGTTCCGGAGTTACTAAACGTTGAAAATTACAATAGTCCTTAAGAAATCTTGATTTACTACAATGGCAGGAGTTCAAAGAGTTCGATTAAATAACTTGAACATGAACATTAGAAATGCACTGATCGTAGGAATTATTATTGCAAAAAATAGACCGCGAACATTTGGGTCCAAGAAGAAAAGTGGAGAGTCAAGAGGAGTTACGTCTTTTACCTTGCGAGATTCGGAAGTCGATACTATAAATGTTGACGTTTGGGGCACGGAATATTTTGTAATAACTTTCTATGAGAGATTTCTTGTGGGTGATGTCGGTAAGTTACTTTTGAAACGTTTAATAATCAAAAGGTAACTTAGTACATAACGTAAACCGTTTACGTTACTAGTTACCATAAACTCGATTATGTTTACGGTAAATTTGTTTGAATCAAAGTCATTCATCGATGTTTTTCTTGCAGTGGAAGTTTCGCAACCGAAGATTTGTGTCAAAGGTGGGAATGATGCATTTAGACCGCTAGTAAGCACCTGTTGTTCATATAATTCCTTAAAGCAAATGTGTTACCATAAATATTATCGTTATATATTTTTTTATTTATGTGGAAATATTACTCGCATGTTTTTCTATCATTAAGGTATCTTGTCCTTTTGACTTGTCTGTAAATGAGGGGATGTCGGAAGTATGTATCCACACCGGAGACTCGTTTACATCATTTCTACCACTCCTACACATTCCGTCAAAGCCGCCCGCCGGTTACTATGGACTTGGCGAAGTACTCAAACTACCGGGTATGTCTACCGTAACACCTTCACTTATTACAAGCTCCTTTTCTATTTTTATCCACTTTACAAAAAGACTATTGACCACGATTATCATATAATAGTATACCTAATGGATTTGTCTCGCGTACCTATCGTCTTTCGCACGAATGCAGTAGGTTAATGTAATGTAATTATTTTTATAGAACAAGCGAACGTATTCGTGGACTTGTTGGTAGTGGTGAAGGCGGTAAAACCAGTGAGGAGCATCAAGACCAAAGCGGGTGTCGACATGTCGGTGCGCGCCGTCGAGGTCGTCGACAACACCACGCCCGCCGCACTCGAGTTGACTCTTTTTGATATTGATACTATACAAAGGTATAATGTACCTAATTTCCAGAGCCTTTTACTTTAGTTAGTTAAGTTCTTAGTTTATTAGTTAGTATTTTAATTTCTTTAGTATAAATGTTACATTATCTGTTTTATCTTAATCATAAATTAAATAAGTTTTATTATAAATAAATTTCCAGCCATTTAATTTTTTTTTAAGATGCTATTTTGCTTTCTCTGTTGGCACTGTACACTGCAGACTGCAGCCCTTACTAGATAAAATGTTTGCTCCATCTAGACTTATTATTATAGGTACCTATTTAGCCGTCGCCTATCACCGCCGCTGCTATTTGATGCTGATGCATTATCAGTCCATGAACTGATGTTCTTTTCAGAGCAGAAGACTGGCGTCCTTTGGAAAGTGTCCTGTTCATCGCCGACGCCCGCGTCTCCTGGCGCGGCCGAGTCGGCGTGCAGATGCACTCGCGCTCCGTGCTCACGCACCAGCCGCACACCGCCGACGCGGAGGCTCTGCGGCTGTACGTGCGGAACCAGGCCGGCACTAGTACGTGTTCTGTCTCTGTCGGCTGGACGTGCTACACCGACGTCCGCTGCACACGTGGCAGCGTAGCGTGATGTGTCCGCGATCCATGCTCGTCAACTGTATAATCTAATCAAAGTCTTCATGGGTGTTGATTGCCAAATTTTCGCCGGTGTAGATTCCAAATTACCATTATTTTGATATATACCTACACCTTAAAACCCTTGGGAAATGACGCAACTCAATTTAATTAAATATGAATACCAATGACAATTAAAAAAACATCTTGACTGAATTTCAAGACGACGGCTATCAATTTTTGTTTTGGACAGGCGGTGGCGAAGCAGCAGCTTGGGCGGCGTGGAGCGGCGAACGAGCGACGGCCGCGTCGACGGCGCAGGTGCGAGACCGTATTGCCACCGGCGCGCCTTTCTGCGCGTCGTTACATGCCTTGCTCACTCACCTAGATCTGGATGAACTCGTTACGTAAGTACCAATACCAAGCCATAAGTCCAGTGCGGCTTTACGAAGATGCCACGACTTTGCGCGACCAGCGGTGCAGCGAGCGAGAGATCCGAGTGCGTCGGCCATACGAGTGAGCGAAACACACGTACCTCACACCGCTGCCGTGCAAAGTCGAGGTATCTCCATTAGGGTGTAGCAAGCAGCTAGAGCAATCGCATTAGTTTTCGTTCCTGCAGAGGCCTTTACACCCTCGTACGACAGCTCAAAGAACCAACGTCTATCGCCCAGAGCCTCGCCATGTCGCTGAAGCCGCCCATACTTAAGTCCTTTCCAGTCTCCGATAATAGCAGTGCGATCTTCAATGCTAAGCACTGCTTACTAACAAAGAGAGATAAAGAGAAGATAAGTACTACGGAGAGTACGGAGACGTTTCACCGATATGTAAATAACGTACGAGTAATAATTTCTAAAACTCCGGATACAATATCACTAGAATAATTGATTAAAAGAAAACATTGTTGCAGCGATCAAAACGTCGATGAATTGAGAGTACGCTTTGCCGATCATACAGGAGAGTTGCATGCTCGCCTTCCTATAAACACATTGGAAGAAGTTCTCGGTTACTCTGTAAGTTTTATCTAAATAGAAATTTACTAACGGGATGACTGACATCTAACGAGTTTGATAATTTTATTACCAACCGGCTGCTACGAAAAAGGTGTGAGATTCTCAAGTTTTCGGGATGTTTCCTTTTATATGTTGTACCTAAGTAGGTAAGTAAAGTAAAGTATGTTCCCTAACGACACGAAGATGGCCGGTGCCATTTGCAAAATTCGTTGAGTTTTGTTTGAATAGTATTTCTATTTGATTCCATCAGCATCATATTAGGATCTGATGGCATCCTGAATTCGAGACTGATTCTTCAAATATTAATATAGTTAATTTAGTGACGTTAAACTGATGATGAAAACGGTTGTTTTTTCTTAAATAGTGGTTAATTTTTCAGTGTGCTCAAATGAAGGCGATGTCGGCTGATGAACGTGCGACGATTCGCTGGAAGATCCTCTTGGAGCAATGCAACGCCAAGCTCGCCGGGTCCCCGCCGAGACTGCTGGTCTTGACTCTGAGGCGGGCTTCTCAAGCTGACCCCATTCCATTGTACTAATAAATAAATATACTTACTTAAAAAAAGTCTTACTTAATTAAAATAGTTAACACCGGATTGATGACTGCGTAGGCATACCGCGTGTAGATATAGAACAACTGCTATAAACAATAAATTACTTGTACTTGCTAAGAAATAAAAAATTACAAATTGACGAGATTCAACATTAAAAAAAAAACAATATTTTATGCCTTAAATCATTATTTACGCCTTTGAAACTATTAATAATATTAATATACACAGGATTTTAATACTCATAGTACGGACTGGTTACTTAGCGACCTTTTTATCGATTAAACTGGCTTAGAATTAAAGAGTGCGCCTGTTAACAACGGCAAGCCGCAATCATGGAGAAACCAGACAAGATTGAATTTCAATATGAATACACTAGGAAAAGAAGGGATTTTGGGAGACAATGTCTATTCGAAGACCACGGCCCAGAGGTGCTCATCAATATACCCAACAATCCGGCGCATTACAAGAATTACATCCTGAGGAACCCAGTGCATGTGGCTATTCAAAACACGAGCACCATGTCTGAGCATTGGGTCAATTCCGTAAGGTAACGACGACCTCAAAAATTGAATATTTATTTATATTCAAAATTACTAAGGACTCAAGATGAAACTTTCTTATAAATCGCCGTTTATTCGTTTGTGCGAGTAGTGAATGTTAAATGATATTAATGTTTTAAGAGCGGAATATACAAGTTCCGGCATAAATCACATAGAAGGCGGGTGGCCGAAAGATATAAACATGAATGATCCCGAAGCTACGCAGAGGTATCGACGTAAAATTGAGAAGGATGATGCTTACATACACGCTGTTATGCATTTGGGACACGTAAGTTATTGCTGTAATGTCCGTAATTATTATTTACAACTCAAAATAGTAATCAAGTGAGTGAATAGGAACGTTGGGCGCTCCGTACTCACTCCCAATATACCAAATTTCAAACTAACTTTTCATGCGACTTAAAAAAACGAGTCAGCATGTTTTTTATGACCTTTGTGAACTGAACTGTTTTAAATGAAACGATTTTATTTAAATGTGTGACAGTCGCAGAAACCTAAAGAGAAGATTACCTTAGAACTCTGTTATTTATGAACCGATTCTTTTCTTCTTTTTGAAAGCGTGAACCCCAAAAACGTCTTTGCAAAATCAAAACTGAGATGTGATGTAATGCTTGCCAAATATTTAACGTACCAACCGTGACCTAATCATGAAAATTATTATACAGAGTATGGAGCACAATATCCTTCAAAACCACGCAATCGACATGTACCACTTATATTATTCGGAATTGCCTTCAATACCGCCTGTGGAGCGCAGCAGTTGCCATACAGTGAACGTGTACAGAGAGCCTGGGACCAGACGGCCTGTGCGCTCGCTCTCTTGGCAGGCGGACGGTGGAGCTCGTTTGGCGACCGCTTACGCTGATATAGACCTTATGAGAAACAGTCGAGTTGCTCAAGTGTCTTATATTTGGGATATAGGTAGGTAGCTACCTACTTAATATCCAATTTTCACATTGACTCAATACAAAAAATCCATGAATTCTGCACTATTAGTTTTCAAATTTCATGGGATCTGCAATTTGGTATAAGTACCTACCATGTGCAAGTCGTTGGGATAGTATAAGCTTTTTTTTAACCAAACCTTTTTACTAATATAAAATGGAATATTTTATTTTTTAGAAAATGCCAATTCACCAGAATTAACAATAAAGCCTACGCAACCACTCCTTGATTTGCAATACAATCCGCGGGATCAAAATATACTAGTTGGGGGGATGTTGAATGGCCAGGTAAGTCTATTGGCTCGTCTTAACTTCGACTTTGAAATGTTTTACAGTTAGCGACTCCACGGACTTTAGAACCACGGCATGCTACCGAAATTCCTAAAGACCAATATACTTATCCCTTATTATAATTTAATTGAGAAATCAAGGACAACTTCGGGGATGATAGGTACGGTTTTATCCTGAGGTTATAATTGTGTATTTTGTAAACAAGTCACATGAGATAAAAATTACTGGCATCTATAATGTCGTCGTTCCCGTATTAAATTTACGAATTTGTTTTTAAAGCCTGACCAGAAATATATGAGGATGCGCCATATTGCGGAATTTCACTGGAACTAATTTCTTACGCTGGCAATGGTTTTATGATAGTTTGTCAACAATGTCATAAGCGGTGGTTTCTTTAAAAGACAAATATTTAAAATCATCCGAAGAAAATGCTGAAAACTATTCAGTCGTGAACTTAAAGATTATAAATAAAGTGTACCTACACGTGTTTACTACACGAAAAACAGTCAGGAAAAGAGTGGATAACATTAAATGATATTACGAGGTTAACATAGTGGAACTGACAGGTATTTAAATTAATGTCATTATAGTGGGTTGCGATTGGTTGTAAAATTGTTGCCATATAGATCTTATAAATAACGCCCTCTTGACAATCCTCATATATTTCTGGTCAGGCTTTAAACCATTGATACAAATAAATGAATGAATTTGTTTTTGTTTTCGTTTGACTTTAACCTATTGACCGCCAAGCGGTCTAGCAATTTACCGTGCCACTGACGCCAGAGTAAAAAAAAGATGTGCCCCAAAATCAACAGGGATTGAAAAATACTTGTAGCGGTTAGAATTACAAAGTTTTTGATCATTGAAATTTGGACGGCTGTGGGCTGTGGCCGACGTGGCGTCAGGGGCACGATTTTTTGTTGACGGCCACAGCCGACTGTGGCGGTCAAAAGGTTAAACCTAATATTGTAAATTTCCAAGTTCGGGATAATTCAGATTCGTAAGTTTAATATGTGAACAACTGCTGTATGCTTGTGGGTGGTGGATTTGCCCTGAGGACCAGGAGGCCCGGCCTAGCCCGGGCTAGGGTGAAAAGTGCTGAAAAAAGGGCGACTGATACTTACTACATGGCCTGGGGTCTAGGGTACCCAAGACTGGAAATCCGCCGATGATTGTAATGTAACACTACATAAACACAAAACAAGGTGTTGTTGGTTCGACATTTCAGGTGGGATGGTGGGATATGCGTAAAGGAGGCGAAGCGGCTGGGGTGTGCCCGCCCCACATGGCGCACCGCGATCTCGTCAGAAACGTTCTATTTATCAACTCAAAGATTGGCGCTGAGTTCTTTTCATCCTCACCAGATGGCGTTGTAAAATGGTACGATAGTCAAATAACTATTGTTATATTTAACCTTTTGACCGCCACAGTCGGCTGTGGCCGTCAACAAAAAATCGTCCAAATTTCAATGATCAAAAACTTTGTAATTCTAACCGATACTAGTATTTTTCAATCCCTGTTGATTTTGGGGCACATCTTTTTTTTTTACTCTGGCGTCAGTGGCACGGTAAATTGCTAGACCGCTTGGCGGTCAATAGGTTAATTATTGTATTAAGCGGTTTACACTCACGTGAAATTGTCAGGAACGGCCCGACATGTTAAGATTAAACTAGTTTCTTCGAATATTGCAGGTGGGACACGAGAAACATGAGCGAACCTACAGACTCAATGATTATAGACTTAGTTAAACTTCCAACTGACACACAAAGCATCGAAAATTCTTTAGGGATATCCGCACTGGAATATGAACCCACGATACCTACAAGGTGCGTCAGATAATATAGGTACAAATATGATATATCCTTAAGTATATCATATCATAATGAACTTACCAAATGCTTTTTAGATTCATGGTCGGAACTGAGACTGGAGCCGTGATAGGTGGAAATCGAAAAGGTAAAAACGCTTTGGAAAAATTGCCAAACAAAGTAAGTTATAACAAAAAATATGTATTATTTATACTGCTAGAAAAGCTGCATACCCGATATTTGAAGGAGTATTCATTTGTTTACAGTATGAAGCTCACCTCGGTCCTGTATATGCACTACAACGAAATCCAACATTCTTAAAGAACTTCCTTACGGTTGGGGACTGGACGGCTCGAGTATGGAGCGAAGATTGCAGAGAATCATCGATACTTTGGACATATTCGCATCGAACGAAACTTACGGATGGTGCTTGGAATCCTATCAGGTTGTTAGTTGTACATAGCTAAAGGATTTAGATTGGTAACTTAATATAATCTACAAAATTCGTTTTATAAGCTTACTAGGAGGATGCCCCCGCAACTCCGTCTGCGTTTATGTTTTCTTTGCCGTAGACGGATAAAAAGTATCCTATAACCATCTTTGGATGTCCCTTATCCCCGTACCAGAATTGGTTAAATTTTGTCCAGCCGTTTTAGCGTGATGCGAGAACAAAGGAAATTATGAAAACAGATGGCGCCTGATTTTTGCTGAAATCATGACCCCTCTCCATAGATAAATGATTGTCAATACAAAGCTAGAATTTTATAATAGTATAGATTATGTATGAAATCTTATGTCTTGACGACACGGTGGAGAAAAATAATCCCATTATTTTTTATCAACAGATTTTCACTGATGTTAGTCACCCAGTGGGATGGTTGCTTGTCGTGTTGGGACTTGTTACGTAGAAGAAGTGCGCCTATAGTCACAGCGCAATTGTGTGATGAACCGTTACTAAGGTTACGGCCGCATGAAGGGGTAGGTCTAAAACTACTCAATACCAGTAACATGTATATAAGTCCAAATTATAAGACACGACATCGTGCCACGATGCGACTTCGTGGTCGTGGAAATAATTAAATTTAAAATCAACTTTAGCTTCACTTCATGGAACAATATTCAAAATTAAAATACATTTTCAATCTCAAGACTTCGCATCGTGGCACGATGTCGTGTCGTACCACGATGCGTTGTCGTATCTTGTAATTGTGTTTCAGCCCTAAGGAATTTCATTCAAAATTGTGTTGTGCTTTAAGACAATAGCCTAGGTTCCTGAAAACAATACAAATTAATCGACAATAACAAATAAAAATAATTATCAAAAATATTCACGGCCCAAACGTATTACAATAAATTTCGCCATCAATAAACTAAATTAAAAAATACATAGTGAAGCATAGAACCTCCTTCTTTTTTGGAAGTCGGTTAAAAAAGAGATAATTTAACCACACAGGACGGTGATGTCTTGATAAATTTATAAGATAGTTTGATTTAATCTGTCAGGAAACTAGCCTATTCATTATTATAAAAAACATTGTAGCACCTTTAAATATTTTAGGGGCTGCTTGTGGCGTGCGGAAGCAGTAAAGGAACGGTTTATTTAGCAGAACTGTCGCAAAATCTAGGGACAGCTGACAAGAACGACAAACAGCTACTAACTCATGTAAGTTCTTATCAAATTCCGTGGCATGGATAAAATTGTGTAACCCGAGTCAAATTCATATATCTTAACTGTCAATAAGATTGAGCTTTCGAGAAGTACTTCAATTATTTACTAATTTCATACGTGCTATTTACTGAACATTGAACGTCGTATGCATTTTCAGATTTTGGACCGTGAAAATAAACGTGAGCGAATATTGGAGGCAAAAAGCCGCGAACTAAGATTACGGATGCGACAGGACCGCGACGGTGGGCAGCAAGCGGCGGAGACGGACCACACCGTCGACGACAGAGACCTGGAGGAAGCGACGGCCGAGT
Organism: Apotomis turbidana; assembly: GCA_905147355.2. Lineage (NCBI taxonomy): Eukaryota > Metazoa > Arthropoda > Insecta > Lepidoptera > Tortricidae > Apotomis > Apotomis turbidana. Next base: position 12,734,118 of record LR990294.1, read on the forward strand.
ACATGCAAACAGTCAGCGAGTTGCAAGCGCTACAAAAGACGCAATCATAAACCTGATCTGTTCCGATTTCACACGAGGGCAGAAGAACAGTGCGGCAGAACAGTTTTTTTTTTATTTAAAATAGCTATGCATTTAACCTTGATTGCACCTGATGTTAAGTGACAATAAGGCCTAAGATGGAGCATGCTTGGCTAGAATTTGCTTATACACTCTCGACTTGAAGAGATCCAAGTTATATTTATCGGGGAACAGGTGCGCAGGAAGAGAGTTCCATTCCTTAGCTGTCCTCATAAGGAAAGTAGACGCAAAGCGTTTCGTAAGTATCAGTGGTATATCGACATCATAAGGGTGGAATCGAAGTCCGCGCCAGATTGGACGCTGTTTGAACGCACAGAACAGTACTGTCTTGAAATGAAATGAATTTATTTGCTGATTATGGGTAAGTAAGTAGGTCAACCATGATCTTCTTGAAAGTAACTGTGCGTTCAAACAGTAGCAGTACTGTGCTGCCTTCGTGTGTAATCGGCATGAGAGGCGTAAGCCTCACCTTACTCTGATGAACGGTCCAGTACAAACAGTACTTCCACAAAAGTTTTGAAGTGATAAATCTGTGATGCCATACTTGGTATCCTCAAATTCTACTTGAAAGATTGAGGTTAAAAATACCTTACTTCCGTTTTTTTTGTAGATTTTTTTTGTAGGTGTGATTCTGATTACGTTTCTACACAAGGTATTTTCTTTAATAAATAGTAAATAAAAAATTGCGTTTAAGATGGTTTCTTACAAATTGCCTAAATTAAATATTATTGTTGTGTACGGAAAGATAGTTTGATTAAAATACAGCAATGTGACACGAAAAACTGTATTGTTCATTATAAACGGTCTTACATTTCAGATGATATGACTATAGTCTTAACTAATTACTTGTTATTCAAGTACTTATTGGGACGACGCTCGCTACACGTACTTTTTATTGGTTGAGATTCGGACGAATAAGACTAGATTTAACCATACTTACATTCCTAGTCAAACTAATTTATTCTTGGAATTAAAGTTTTGTTAAATGCAGCCTACATAGTCGACAGAATATTAACCAAAAATTGTTTTATTCTGCCGTCGATTGCGCGATGGTTCCTCGCAATCCAAAATCCCGCACTTGGCGTTCTCGGTTCGGCAAATGATTATTTGACAAAATCGTCAACCTTGGAAAATACGTCTGCAATCGTATCCAACGAAAAGGTGGCTAGATTTCATAAAGTTCGTGTAGCGCTAGTCAGCCGTTAGAATGTCTACGCCTTAGCTTCGTCCTTAGTGAACGCGTTGAAGAGCCACCGCTTCTCGATGTTGGCCCCGACGCCGTTGGTGGCGCACTGGAACACGTCGGCGTGCTTCTGCAGCACGCGGTGCACGCTGGCCTGCGTCACGTGCGGGAACAGCGCGCGCACGTACGACACCACGTAGTCCAGGCTCGCGCCGTGCGGGTGCACCTGACACACGACACACGACATTCTGTTACCGCATCTCAATTACAGTGCGACACAAAAGAGTAGAAAATAAATAATACGGTGAATAGAGACTAAAGTACTATGTGTGACCTTACAAACGGTCCGGTAGTTTTGAATTTTTGGTATGTTGTCTAGGATGGTTAGTCAGTGCTTAAAATGCAAAATGCACAATTCCCCCCCCTCCGCGCCCGCCGCCATTTTGATAAAACCGGCACTCTCTTCATATTTTTGCTCATATCTTCCTTTAGGAGCATTTTAGCTAGAAGAAAGCTTCGACAATGTTATAGAGAGTTAAATTTACTACATTCTCCATTTTATATTTTTTTTCTAGGACAGATAGTTACGGAGATATCCAAATTTAAAAAAACGTAAAAAAATCGCAATTTCCTACAGAAAAACAAACTTCTGGATTATATCTTCGTTTAGGAGCATTTTAGCTAAAACAAAGCTTGGGCAATGTTGTAGAGAATTAAATCCATACTAATATTATAAATGCGAAAGTGTGTCTGTCTGTCTGTCTGTCTGTTACCTCTTCACGCTAAAACCGCTGAACCGATTTAGATGAAATTTGGTATATAGATAGTTTAAGTCCCGGGGAAGGACATAGGATACTTTTCATCCCGAATAAATTTAGTGTTCCCGTGGGATGAGCGGGTAACACCGCGGGGCACAGCTAGTTTACTATAATTTGCACTTCAAATTTTGTTTCAAGGACGGTTAGTTACGGAGATAGGCACATTTAAAAAACCGGAAAAGTCGAATTTTCCGAAAATTTCTCAAAATTCTTGGTTTAGAACGCTGTCATTCAGTTATGGACTAGTCTAGGACAAATTAAAACATGTAGGAAATATAATTGCTTATAAAACTCATTTCCATTTTTACACACATTTTCGGAAAACGTGACTTTATTTTTTACATATCTCCGTAATTATCTGTCCTAGAAACAAAATTTGAAATGTAAATTATAGTAAATTTAATTCTCTACAACATTGCTCAAGCTCGGTTCTAGCTAAAATGCTCCTAAACGAAGATATAATCCAGAAGTTTGTTTTTGAGTTGGAAATTGCAATTTCTTAAGTTTTTTTAAATGTGCATATCTCCGTAACTATCTGTCCTAGAAACAAAATATAAAATGGAAAATGTAGTAAATTTAACTCTCTATAACATTGTCGAAGCTTTCTTCTAGCTAAAATGCTCCTAAAGGAAGATATGAGCAAAAATATGAGGAGAGTGCCGGTTTTTTCAATATGGCGGCGGGCGCGGAGGGGGGGGAATTGTGCATTTTGCCTTTTAAGCACTGACTAACCATTCTAGACAACATATCAAAAATTCAAAACTACCGGACCGTTTGTAAGGTCAAAATCCTTTATTCACTGAATTAAAATGAGGGCGCCACTTCCTTCGCAACTGTCACATTTTTGACGTAAAGTGCTTGAATATGGTAACAATTTTGTATGAAAAATTGTAGTTCCTTTATCATCCGTATTCTACTCTTTTGTGTCGCACTGTACACTCTACTACGGCGTTTGACTACAGTGAAAATTAATTTTATAATTGAAACCACTAAACACACATTCGAAAATACACAGAACCGAATAATGTACCATTAATTTTTGGATATTATACTATTTTTTATTGGACAAAAACTGTAAATAAGAAGTGTTTTGATGATTTTTATGACGTCACAAGCCAGTATGGAATACCGTAGAAACCATTTCAGGGAATAGGGCTCTTATACCGCAATAAACAATTAGATTGTGACCATTTTTTTATATAACGGCATAACATATTGGATTCACTTCGCCTGATGGTAAGCAAAAAGTTGAGCCCAAGTCACAATGGCAACTGACAGGAAACCAACGGTGCGACATCTGTATGTGTAGGTGTCATGTATGACACCTGTATAAAGTTATAATTTTTTTTCTACTTTCACTTGTCCTTGCCGTTTTACAGGCAAGTCAAGTGATGTCACTACAAAATACTTACTAAGCAGGAATACAATTAAACATTAAAAATAAGGCAAACGCATGAAATTATCTTAAATTGACCTATGATTCTTTTACCGGCCCGCAATAACCTATATAACTTGGGGTATTTTTGGAAATATCCCAATTGCAGCGGTGATGCTCGTGATCGACCGAAGCAACATGGTATACTGGTTGGTTTGTATTTTGTATGGTTTACATAAAAGGGGGCATTTGGATCTGCCGCGACGTTGGCACAGTCGCCGTTCGCGTTCGTAATTAAGGCGACGGGTAATGCGAAACTAGCGCCACTTCCGATTTTTTTCTTATTCCTTCATAATATGATATGTTTTTAGAAATATCTGAAGTCTAGGAGCTAGCAAAACACCTTTTACGAGTGCAGTATAATAACGCGTTGAGGATGCTGCTGGGGATGCCGAGATGGTGCAGCGCGTCGAGTATGTTTGCGGAGGCCCGCGTTGACCGTTTTCAGGCTGTAATCCGCACAAAAATCACCTCGCTGATGGCTCGCATCAGGCAAAGCACCAACGGCATCCTCAAAGCGTTAGAGGAGAGGAATGACTGCCATTTATTCAAATTCTGGATAGTGCAGATTAATAGTGTAGCACAATATGTTATTTAAGTGATATACCTATAAAAAAAAATTACTTGAATCTAGTGTTAAGTTTACTAACGTAGCGGGTAAGCCTTACTAATAAACTATGGATGTAAATTGTCCGAAATAAAGAATTTATTATTATTATTTAATATTGTTAAATCACTATATACAATTTGTTCACTGTAGTTCACCTACAAAACTTGCTCACATTTCAAAAGCGGCCACAATAGTTTTGGGCAAGTTTTTAGAGACAACTAAAGAACAAGAAATTGTGTATAATGATTTAATAAACACTAAAGGTGTTTTTCCAGCTCCTAATATCTTGCAATTACTGAAAATTGATCTGGTTTGGAAGATATAATAAAAATTCGTAAGTGGCGCTAGTTTCGCATTACCCGTCCCCTTAAGTAATTCTATCAGTTTTCCATCGATTTGCGTAGAAGCAAGGCTTATCATTCCCTATTTAGAAATATTTTTTTAGGAGACAATCTTACACAAAACATTATTCGAACCCACGCCTTCAACGGCTTTCCCGGCAAACACGGGCGCTCTGTTCACTAAGCTACAGAGTTCTATGCTTAGGGTGGCATCACTATACGATAATAGCACGGACACAAGACGCTTGGACGTAAGACATTAGTGATTGTGTCGAGGATGTAATTATTTCATTGATTAACCTGAAGGAACGCAGACATAACTCCGATCAATTTGGCTTCTCCGCAACCAGCTTCCACGGATTCCTTCAGAAGGACTTTGGCATCCAGGTCGTCCGGAAGTGGTGGTGGCGGCGGCGGCTTCACGATAGGTTGCGGCAGAGGCGGCTAACATGTAACAAATAATTTATAAGTCTTACAATGTCTTAAAATAAAACAGTGATGACCACCAAAAACCATGTCTAGGAATGTGTAGGTGTAGTTTTAATTAAGATACATAATACCTTAGGTTAAGCACTTGGAATTATTGTAATCGTTATGTATGATTTCCAGGAACAAATATTCGAGTTCATCACACACATATTTGTCCTTGCCGGGATTCGAACCCAGGACCGCCGGCTCAGTAGGCAGCTGCATTACCAACTGCACCAATTATTTGATTATCATCTCATCATGTGATATTTTCGCCCCTATTTTTTATATTCAGTGCTAGACAGGACACTTTAAAAATGATTTCATGTCACGCGCAATCCGACGAGACAATTTTACTAGAAGATTGAATAGACAGGTCTAGTGAAATGAAATGTCAATCGAATATTATCAGATTCTTTGAAGTATATTTAATAATTGCCAGTCAGCAAATAACTTACGTTTTTGTCCAACGCGCCTTGCAGAGCTTGGCGGGCTATAAATTGGGCTTTGAATTTTTCCATTTCCTTCTGTGCATCAGCTTTAATAACGTCAACTTCATTCTTGTACGCCTCAAGTTGGAATCGGAGGCTATCATTCTCAAGCTGAAAGAATGAATATAGAAATAAATAATAAAAAATATTTACACCTAGCTGTGCCCCCCGGGTTTTACCCGCTCATCCCACGGGAACACTAAATTTATTCGGGATGAAAAGTATCCTATGTGCTTCCCCGGGACTGACACTATCTATATACCAAATTTCATCTAAATCGGTTCAGCGGTTTAAGCGTGAAGAGGTAACAGATAGACAGACACACTTTCGCATTTATAATATTAGTATGGATGTATAAAAAAGCACATACTTTTTAACTATCGTGTAAAATTTATTTTAATTTTGATTACGTCGTTTTTATATTCTCGTTTGTTAGCTAACAAGTAAATCTAATAAATGTTGAAGAATTGATACAAATATCAAAGCACAATTCAAATTTAAATGCATTTAACCTGGCGGAAAAGATCCGGAATCGAACCCGGTACCTCTGATGACCGGTCCAATGTGTCAAGCACTCCACAACATTAACGCCAGAATGCTTTTTGTGTTGAACTTTGCATTATTTGAAATATTTTAAACCTTAGCGACATTCATGTGAACACGTTAATATTCGCATTTCAACACACTCCATTACAGCAGTGAACGAGCAAGTGAAAGGGGGGCCTATTTTTATAGTGAAACATGTAATGGTCTCTTCTTCCAGGTTACGCATTTAAATTGTTGTTTTATGTTTTGATTTTGTATCAATGGTTCAATAAAAATCGTGTATTCTTGTATCCACATCACAGGTTTCACAAATTTAATAATAGTGTGGTAAATTGATAATTAAATTACCTTTAATGTGTTTGCATCTTGATTATTGGACATAGAACTGTTTCCGTAACTTTGTTGCATATTATTATACCCGCCATTGTTATATCCGTCATTATCTTCACTGCCGGAAAATTTCTCATTGAATTCCTCTTTCAGTGTATGGAATTCCTGGAAAATGCAATTAGTTAAATTGGATTTTTTTATAGTCATTCTACCCATCGTTTTATTTTAGGTATACATTTTGTACTATACCAGCTGGTTTTACCTTCCCAGATGCCTTAATAGAGCTAAACCAGTCCTCCTCACTTACCTTTTACAGCTGTCTTCTAAGCTCATCCAGTAAAAATAAGACTATACATCCAATACTCAGCCTTGAGACATTGTGTTGTATTTTTTTATTACAGGTCAAAACATCCGAGAGATGTATGACTACCATTTACATGTACAGTAGATATCCCTATTCTTTAAATATACACGTATATGTGTGTACCTGCGTCATTTTCTGCCATGTCTCAATGTTCTTCCGCTGAGGCTTAGTGAAGTGATCCCAAACTCGCTGGTGAGTAGCTGCGGTAAACACTTTCGCCACCTGCTCGACTGAGTTTCACAAAAAATACGTTAAAAGCCTCAAATGTGACCCTCGGATCACACATACCGTCATACATTCGCGACCGGTCGTCCCAGGCTCTACCGACGAGAGAGACTTATAGTTCATTGCAGCAGACTACAATAACCGTGACATGACATGACGTGACATGACCGGGACTCTGTCGGGAATGTTGCATACACCGTAGGGTTTCGGCCGTGGAGTCAAGAGACACATGACAGTGTGTTACCACACAGAGATTCATCAGTTATTTTCGCAACGATTCACTTTTAGTTTTGATAACTAAATAAATTTACAACTATAATTCCCGAAAAGTTCAATGCGAAAGTAACTGTCACTTACACAATAGTTTCAGCCTGAATATATCTTAGGTTGAGTCGGCTTGCAGGCATCTTCAGGATACAGGTGAATAAATTACCAAGTAATAACACTTTCAGATAGGCTGACCGGGACTGGACTAATGAGTTCCGCCATACTATGTGCGCGCGTGAATTCATGAGTCTTATACGTATACCCGGTAAAGAGTTCAATCTTCTCCAACCGTAACATATTATCAATTTAAATGAAGTTCTCAGGATTTAAAAAAAACTCACGCGCGTACAAGACTTGTGTTTTAATAAATTTTAATTGGTATACAGAAATTAAAATTTATTAAAATATTGAAGTGGTTGGTGCCACTGACCACCATCATTCCAGTGAAAAAAGCATGTGTATCATAGTGATTTTACAAAAACTTATTTAGCTATTTATCGTATGGCGAAAAATGTACACTGCGTGCTTATTAGAAACTTGATAAGTAAATAAGAGTTCATATATTTAAGTATGCGCCCGGTAACTCCGTCCACATGGATTCTCTAACTTTTTATATAAATCAAACTTTTTAGAAGGATTTTCCGAAAATGAACTCTAAAGGGCACTCACCTTTTAAAGTCGCTATTAGTTAAATTTAAATGCTTTCTTAGTGGAAGAACACTTGTGTGTGTGTACTAAAATATTATTCTACTAACTTCAGTGATTTAGGATTATTAGGACGCGTATTGTCTGCCAAATGTTGTCACAAAATAGATTTTGTATTTAAACAGTATGAAACGTGTGCTTTTTTCAAAGTCGTGATGATATGACTTTTCATACCAATCGCCATGTAAAAAGTATTTTATGTGTTTTAAAAAGCATTATTAGAGGAAAGATCTTTCTTACCATAAAATACTTTTGAAGATGGCTTTCTCTTCCATTGTATATCGTCCAATGGACTCACTAGTCTTACCTGATTGAGATTGATTACCCAGGGGAATGTGACGAGATAATTAGACTTTCTGCCAAAAGAGAGAGCTTTGTAGTGAACAAGAGATTTCGAGAGAACTGACTAGAGCTGTGACCCATAATTTACCTATCACTTTTCTACTTACGCTGTTCGATCACCCCCTCAATGTTTTTTTTAACTCTTTCCCTTGTATCTTGCAACTCTTCTTCTGCTTGCATTTTCTCATTGAACAGCCGGCGAATATGAGAATTAGTTGCTTGTATCATGGAATAGAACTGATTAGAATTTTTCTTTGAGCATTCTCCTCGTTCTAGCCAGGCCGCTAAAGTCTGTAAGGCAAAGTAGTTATTTGTTACATATTAAAGTTATAAATTAATAATATTTTAATAAAATAGAATTCATGTAAGGGATTTACTGGTAAAGTGTTGGAGAATTGGTCTTCACTCTTGATTTTCTCAGCAATTTGAGCTATGGCAACATTCGAGAAAGGCAGAATCCTAACAGGAGATGGTGAATTTCTGCGTCTGTTGTTGTATGACGGTGTTATACTCCTGGTCGCCATTTCTTGCTGGGCTGTCAAATGCTGCATTTGCTGCTCTTGGGCACGTATCACTTGTCTTTGTCGTCGTTCATACTCATTTTGATCATCACGACTCTGAAATAACGGTAATTTATTGCTTTGGTAAGTGTGTAAATCCTGCTGCATGGAAGTAGGGTAAATCATCAACTACTTTTCATAAAAAATCAACACTGGGCTCTAGTCTACATTAATTGACCAAAATCTTACCAAAGCATAGTCCACATGAAGCCACCCACTATTATCATCGTCTTCCTCTTCCTCTGCATCGCCTTTATCTTTATCCCTGTTTAACAGCTTTAGACGATAACCAGATATCAGCATTGCAGCATCAACACAAGATTCTCTATCAAAACGTATATGGCAGAAGTTCTTCTTTGACAATCTCAGGGTCTGGATTCTACCATAGTTCTCGAATACCTCTCTAACTATGCTTTCTCTTATTTTATCAGGAAGACCTCCAATGAAGATAGTGCGGCAGCCAGGTGGGCGTGTTCTGCGAGGAGGATCAGGGGTTCCTGGAGCTGGTGGTATCAGCTTACAGTGTTTAAGTACTATTTCTTTCTTTTCAACTACTGACATTTCACCCCCCATATTAGGGTACATCCCCATCATGGATGGATCCATCATCATGCCCCCCATCATAGTCATATCCATTGCAGTTCCAGTTGCCGCTGGCATGGCGGGTCCACTCACAGCAGACATGTCCATAGGTGAATGTGACATCATGTCCATGCCTGTGGTGGGCACCATTTCCATACCGGTAGTTGGCATCATACCACCACCCATCATGTGACCTGGCATCATCATATTCGGGTACATGCCGCCCATCATCATATTTCCTAGAAGAAAAGTAAATTTTGTTACGTACATGAAAAATGTATAACTAAATATTTTATAAATTTATGAAACATGTAATGTCTCGCTTTTTAATATGGGTACACCACAATTTTATTTAAACTATGAATACAAAGATCAAAGCTTAAAGAAAAACTGAAAAAGGAGCTACCTGGTGGAAGGGACCGGGAATCGAACCCGGTACCTCTGGATTACCGGTCTAGCGCGTTAGCCACTTCGCTACCCTCGCTCCACGTAGACCTGACGAATTTTTCCTTATGCTTTGTGTGTCGATCTTTGCATTGTTTATTTTTGAAAGGTTTTTACTAACAGCGCCCTCTCTCGCTTGCTCGTTCACCGCTGTAAAGTGGTGCAGTAAGATGTGAATATTAACGTATTCACATAGAGGTCGCTAAGGTGTAAAAACTTTTCAAAAATAAACAATGCAAAGATCGACACACAAAGCATAAGGAAAAATTCGTCAGGTCTACGTGGAGCGTTAGAATAACCCCCTCATTCCTAGAAATAAATTACATACTTTTTTGTAGCTTAAAAAAATAAAAAAGCTTTAAATGTTTTTTTCCCACCTTGTACAGGCCTTGTACAGTAACCTGACCAAGGTGATCACTTTTCCAACTAGGCAGGGGTGCTGCTGTGCTCATAGACAAAATGTCCAAATGTTGGCACAAAATATACAATGCATTGAAGCAATTACCTTTAATGCAAGCATTATTTTATGTAAAAAGGTTTTTTTATGCTTAGGTAATTATGGGAATATATTTTATTTGGTAGGGTCTTTTTTTATTTTTATATCAAACAACGACCAACTAGTAATAAAAGAAAATAAACAAGAAAAAAGGAAAAGAACAGAGACCACATCTCCAAGGACAGAAGAGGAGGAAAACTGCAACAACCCACATAAAATAAATAAAATAAACGCCTTTACTCTCATGTCACCGATGAACACTCCTTCCCACAAAGCTGCATCTAAGAGGAGTAACAGAGGCAAGGAAGTAGATGCCCTCAACCAGGTTGGAGACTCGAAAAAACTATAACCCTTCAACAACACCAACACCGGGAACATCAACACAATCAATATAAAAGAAACAACAAACACTATTTGCCCCCCAAGCCGGCTGGTCACCGTGAGGGAAAGCGACTGCCACCCTCTAGAGAATAATAAATCTGAAAGACAACAACAAGTAAACAAACCCAAAATCTACATAGCAACATGCAACAGAAGAACACTACTCATGAAAGACTAATACAATTGACAAAAGCACTGGAAACAGTTAAACATGATGTCATAGGACTTGCAGAAGTTAGGAAGCAAGGAGATTCTATAGATGAATACCAAGACTACATTCTATGCTACAAAGGCGAAACACCAGGCCACCATGGAGTAGGCTTCCTCCTTAAAAAACAAATAACAGAATTTAGAAAGCTTTATAGGATTATCCGAACGAGTGGCTATAGTAAATCTAAAGTGTGATAACTACCTACCTACTATCTATTGTTCAAGTGTATGCCCCCACTGAAACAGCTAAAGAAGATGAATTACAACGATTTTATAGCACCCTCAATACAGCTGTGGACGTGGCCTCCAAAATCATTATTATAATGGGAGACTTCAACGCCAAGATAGGTCAAGGACTACAGGAAGAGAAGCTGATAATAAAAGACCACTGCTATGACACTAGGAATGAAAGAGGCGAAAAACTTGTGGAATATGCTTTTGAAAACAAACTATCAATTATAAATAAACACGTATTTAAAAAAAACCCAACCCCAAATGAGATAGACTATATACTAACTAATCAACCTAAAATGTTTCAAGATTAGAGGTCTTAAATATAATATAAATTACCATCAGACCACAGAATGTAGATCTGACTACAATTAAAATTCAAAGTACTATAAAGAGCAGAGCCCAATACAACACAGTAAACTCCAAATCAACACTATGTAATATGGAAAACATAGAAAAATACAAATTGAACCTGTCAAAATATATACCAGATGTCCTTGACCAGAATGCAGATGCCACGGTCCAACAGTGCTATGACAACCTAACAACTGCAGTAAGTAACTAAAAGCATACAAAAAATTAAAAAATCAAATCATGTTGCTGATGGAAACCAGGTTCTGTCCGATCGAACAAAAGTACTGTTATCTCGTAAACAACACCTACAAAAAATTAAACCAAAATCACGTTCACATGAAGAATGAGCTAAGGGCACCTGACAAATTAACACACCAGTATATTAAAAGGACTACAAAAACTTTAGACTTCAAACATTGGAAAAACATCTCATCAAGACAGGCAGCTTAAAAAACCGGCCAAGTGCGAGTCGGACTCGCGCACCGAGGGTTCCGTACAAACACTTTCCATCCCTAAGTGGTTAAGTTAAGTTTGCACCTGGTATGTATAGCGCCCCATATAAATTAGGTGCAAAGTTAGGTATTAAAATATAAAAAAAAAACTACTTACTAGATCTCGTTCAAAACAATTTTCGTTGGTAGTTTTTATAGTAATGTACATCATGTTTTTTTAGATTTTTCATTTTCTTATTTTAGAAGTTAGAGGGGGGGGACCAACTTTTTTCCACTTTGGAAGCGTCTGCCACGCAAACTACACTCACGAGCAAAGAAACGGAATCACTTCACATTTTTCGGCTTTTATGTCGTATCTTGAAATCCGAGTTTTTCCTCGAGTATCCAGTGATGAAAATATGTTTCCTAAATCTTAAGCATTCAAATAAAGTATGGAACGTGAAAATCGGTTCAGGATTTTTCAGTTTACAGACATTTTGCCGATATGTGGAAATTTACGCCGTGCAGAAGCCACTAATTGAGCACCCAAGGGGTATAAAAAGGGTGTAAGGGAGGGGGAGGTTATCAGTCGCTTATCAGAAGTTAACCGGTACACATCTCCGCTTATTTCCCAGTGAACAGTGCCTGAAGAAAATGGATACCACGGAAGTTGAAGCCGCCCAAATCGTGACTTTGCTGGAGCGTGGTGATAGTCAACGCGCCATTGCCGCCCAGCTGAATTTGAGCCAGTCCACTGTTTCCAAAGTTTATCGGAGGTTTCAAGAGACTGGAAGCCTCACCCAAGACCAGGAACCGGCCGCCAGAGGTGCACATCGTTGAGGGACGATCGCTTCATCGTCACGACCAGTCTCCGAAATCGTCACCTAACAGGAGTTGCAGTCCAGCAACAGCTTCGAGAGGTACGAGGAGTGGCTGTCAGTGAGTGGACAGTAAGACGAAGACTGAAGGATGCCAAACTGACTGCAAGAAGACCAGCTACCGGGCCCAGACTGCTGGTAGGACACCGTGAAGCTCGACGGATTTTTGCTGACCGGTACAAGGACTGGACCATTGAACAATGGAAGCCCGTGCTCTTCTCTGATGAATGCAGAGTTTACCGAAGATTAGGAGAGCGGTTTTCACAATGCTGCTTCACGGAAACTGTCGCCTACGGTGGAGGCTCAGTCATGTGGTGGGCGGGCATTTCTTATGACGGACGGACGGAGCTTGTTTTCGTGCCTGGTGGGGGCCGAGGCGGTGGTTTGAGGAAGGAAAGGTACATCTCGGACATCCTGGAAGAACACGTGGTACCATACGCACATTCTTTTGACGAGGGGTTCCGTCTGGTGCAGGACAATGCTCCTTGTCACACCGCGGGGGACACCCTGAGGTACCTTGAAGAAGTTGACATCGAGACGATCCCCTGGCCAGCTATTAGCCCGGACCTCAACCCGATCGAGCACGCATGGGACTACCTGAAGAAGAATCGAGGACCTGAAAACGGCGTTACAGGAAGAGTGGGAGGCAATTCCACAAAATTATTTAAGAAAGTGGGTAGGTCCATGAAAGATCGATTAGCTTGTGTCAGAAGGGCTAGGGGTGGCAACACCAGGTATTGATTTTGTAAAATATTTTTTTTTAATAAGAAAAACGTTTTTTATTATTTTTCCCATTACAATTTTTCCAGGCGTTTTTTGGCCATTCTTAGAAAATAGGACTTTCCTTCATTCACCAAACCTGATATGAGTATAAAATAATAATTTTCTCAAAGGTTACATTTTCAGCTTCCATTTGATACCATTTTCATCAGGATTGCTTAAAAATTGAAAAAGTTATTGGGCGGAAAAGTCGAACGTGCGAAGTGATTCCGTTTCTTTGCTCGTGAGTGTATTCGGTTTAGAAAAAAAAAATATGTTAGAAACCTCGATATCATTTTTGAAGACCTATCCATAGATACCCCACACGTATGTGTTTGATGAAAAAAATTTTTTTTTTCTGTTTCAGTTCTAAGTATGGGGACCCCCAATATTTATTATTATTTTTTTATTTTTGCATCAAAATCTTAATGCAGTTCACAGAATACATCTACCTACCAAGTTTCAACAGTATAGCTCTTATAGTTTCGGAAAAAAATGGCTGTGACATACGGACGGACAGACAGACAGACATGACTAATCTATAAGGGTTCCGTTTTTTGCCATTTGGCTACGGAACCCTAAAAAGGCATATAAGGGACTACAAATACACAAAACCTGGAGCAAAACTTTGAAGAACAAGAGAAAAACTGCTCACAACCACCAAGAAATCCTCGATATAGCTACATCCTTCTACTAAGAACTTTAAAGTGCAAATGAAGAAGATTTAGATGCAAACACAATCAAAATCACATCATTCCACAAGACTTGAATTTACAACAGCAAGAAGTAGAGTGCATCGCAGTAGAAGAAATTCAAAAGGCCACCCGTCACCTAAAACTTTACAACAGCCCAGGCCCCGACAACATGAGCAACGAAGCCATCAGAGCTGCAGAATGCCTAATGAGCACTCCACTTGCATATATATCTATTTAACTTAATATTGAACACTGCGAGTTACCAAGACAATGGTCAGAATCTAATATTATATATTATTATATAAAATTGGGCAAGTGCGAGCCCGACTCGCGCATGAAGGGTTCCGTACTATAATCTATAACAAGTTTGTTGTATGGGAATACACCCTTAGGTAAATATTTATTTTATTTTATTTTTAGTATTTGTTGTTATAGCGGCAATAGAAATACATTATCTGTGAAAATTTCAATCTGTGAAAATTTCAACTGTAGCTATAGTAGCTATCACCGTTCTTGAGATACATCCTGGTGACAGACGGACGGACGGACGGACAGCAAAGCCTCAGTAATAAATTGAGGATCCCGTTTTTAGGGTTCCGTAGTCAACTAGGAACCCTTATAGTTTCGCCATGTCCGTCTGTCCGTCTGTTCGTCCGCGGCTGTCCTCCGTGATAATTAATACTAGAAAGCTGAAATTTGGTATGAGTATGTGTATGTATCACGCCGACAAAACGGTAACATAAAAACTAAAAACATAAAAACCTCTCGAACACCTAAAGTGGGGGTTTTTTTTTTTTTCGATTCAACACTATACCCTGTCCACGATAACGAGCTAGTACTAGAAAACTTGGACAGCGATAAGGGCGATGCAAGTGTGCACTGGGTTTACATGGCGGTTAAAATTCAGTCAACATCTGTTTCTTGTACGGTGCGGACGCGTTATAGTGCTCTCCTATCTATTGTTTCCGGTTTTATCTGTGACTCGGCTTGTTCACTGGACTATCTTCTGCTTACTTTGAGACTCGGCTTGTTTACTGAACTGTTTACTGTGCGTCTCGACTTGTGTATTATTGGACTGTTTCCTGCTCACACAGTGCACAGTGGAAGCGGCAGATAGATTTATATAATAAATTTAGAAAATTATTCTAGTGAATCGGATGGAATAAATATTTTTATTAACAAACACCTGGTTTTTTTATATATTTAGTAAAAAAAAAAATATTACACGAACTATTCTTGATTTCCATATTTAAGATCAATACGCAGTTTTAGTTTTCTAGCTTCGAGTTCTGTAATATTTATATAAATAAACCACCAATACATACGTAAATATTCAGTTGGTCATTCTCATTTAATATGTTAAAAACTAAACTAGAATAATCATAAGAAATATAAAAATAAATATTCCGAGCCACGGCATGTAAGCCGAGCTTGACAGTGAGGTGCCGTTGTTACCGCCCACTGCCCATTTTTGCTCTTTTCATCTGCATACAAAAGTGCGAAAGAGAGGCCGCTATACTAGCTCGTTATCGTGGACAGGGTATATAATTCGGTAAATAAAGACTAAAGTACTATGGGTGACCTTACAAACGGTCCGGTAGTTTTGAATTTTTGATATGTTGTCTAGGATGGTTAGTCAGTGTTTAAAATTCAAAATTCCCCCCCTCCGCGCCCGCCGCCATATTGAAAAAACCGGCACGTTCTTCATATTTTTGCTCATATCTTCCTTTAGGAGCATTTTAGCTAGAAGAAAGCTTAGACAATATTATAGAAAGTTAAATTTACTACATTCTCCATTTTATATTTTGTTTCTAAGACAGATAGTTACGGATATACGTCTTTTAAAAATAATAGGGGTCTTCAAACATCATCTTTTGATCAAGTCAGCAGTTTTGTAAATATTCGCTCCGAAAATAAAAAAAATAGCGTCCCAATGAGGCCTTATAAGTACTTTAAATGAAAACTATATTGAAAATATTCGGTCGAGCCGTTTTTGAGCTATCGCAAAATTTCATAATTATCTTAAAAGGACGTAAGTTGACTTCCAGAAGGTAATAAGTAACTACAGTTACTTTGGCGTTTACGACCTTTTTATAGAGCTTGAAATCTTTCTTGTAACTTAAGTCTATTGTGAAGGATGAGCAACTACGGAACCCTACAATGAGCGTGGCCCGACATGCTCTTGGCCGGTTTTTACCATATGGGTACGGAACCCAAAAAAAAGAAATCCAAACTATGTAAGCAATTACAGGCCGATAAGTTTACTGTCCAATATATACAAGCTGTTTACTACAATCATAGAAAAAAGAATAAGCATCACCTTAGAGAGCCACCAACCGCTAGAATAAGCCAGATTCAGAAGTGGATTTTCAACAAAAGATCACATACAAATTAAAGAAAAGCACCAAGAATTTACAACATAACATTAATAAAAAATATTAACAAAAATAGTAGTGGAGTTTATTTACATCTACACACTTACGAGAACAAAAATATCTGAACACGACCCTATTGTCAGGAGCATAAAGTTGTGTTCAGATATTTTTGTTCTCGTAAGTGTGTAGATGTAAATGAACTCGACTGTACCAGCAAATTACAACTAGACAACATCGGTCCTTCCTTTCCCATTAAAAGAGGGGTAAGATAGGGCGATCCATTATCGCCAAGAATTTTCATATGCTGGGATACATTTTCAGGAAGTTGGATTGGAAACCCATGGTATAAACATCAATGGGAGTAACCTGACACAATATCTCAGATTCGCCGATGACTTGGCTTTATTTGCAAATAACAGTTCCAATCTAGAATCCATGATGAATACATTGAATGTTAAGAGCAAAACGATGGGCCTAGAAATGAACTACAGCAAACCTAAAGTCATGTCAAATAGCATCAAAAACCCTATACTTATAGATAACGAAAATATAGAGTATGTTGACCAATATGTGTATTTGGGAAAACAAATAAGCCTCAACCCAAAATCAAACAAAATGGAAATTGAAAGAAGAATTAAAAACACTTGGAATAAGTACTGGAGTTTAAAAGCAACCTTCCTCTCCATCTCAAAAAGAAAGTCATGGATATGTGTTTACTCCCCACAATGACCTATGCATGCCAAACTTGGAATCTCACATCGAAGGCAAAACATATGATTGTGACATGCCAAAGGGGAATGGAGCGGAGTTTATGTTTATTGGGTTTTTTTACATGTTATAACAACATAAAAGGTTGGGACATTCCATTAAGCATAGTATGGTAATAAAGTAATAGATGCTCTTAACAATGCACATAAACACAAATGGCGATGGTCTGGCCATGTAGCCAGACTCCAGGGCGAAAGGTGGACCTTCCTTACGACATCCTGGAAACGAAAGGTCCGGCAGGTGGGAGAAACAAGGGTCGGCCATTGACACGCTGGGCAGATGATATTGTCCAGATAGCAGGTCCTAACTGGATATGGAGGGCACAGGACAGAAATGTATGGAGATCTCTGGAGGAGGCCTTTACCTTATACAGGGTTCTAGTGTGGTGATAAAATTAATTATTTAGATTTTAAAATTTATAGTGATATATCACTTTAGTCAATCTTGAAAACTTAGTTCCGTACTTTATCATTTATTGTCTAAATTTGTAGTATAGTATCTCACCTTACTAAGAAATAAAGGCTTTTTTATTATTTATAATCTTGTTCCAAAAACTCCAAATTTCAATTATCTTTCCAGTCTCCGTCGCAATTGATTTAGATAATTGAGGTACGGCTGTATTATAAAATAAAATTCAGCAGCATGAATTTCCTGTAACATTTGTCTTTTAATAATTAAAATATAATACCTTGTTGATACATGTTGCCCATCATCATTGGATTCATATTGCTCATGCTGTTAGGTATTTCACCACTCTTGGAGTTATCCTTATTATAATTTTTTCCAGAGTCTCTTCTACGGCCAACATTATCCACTGACATGGGTGACCTAGATCGGTCTCTTCTTTTACCTGTTACAAATCCGTACATGAAAATGTTATAACTAAGTATATTTGTTAAATAGCTACAAACAGCATCGAACACACAGAAGTGTCTATTTGACCATTAGTAAACCGCGTACATACTTGACATATACTTTAACACTTGGTGAATCTCTCTCGCTCTGTACAGTACAACACCATGACTGACAATACAACTATTATTATTCTAATTATCTATAAAATAATAAAGATAAGCAAATTGTAATGAATAATCATTACATACCTGACATGGTGAATAATGTTATAGAAATGAATACGCTTAAAATCTGGACGCACGGAGGTATTAAAATCGTACTTTTTTTTACTTAATTATTATATTCTTGAACTATAACAACTTAAGACATGCAGTATTCTTAATGTACGCCGGCGCGATAGCGATTCAAGACGCCATCATAGATAAGAGTGTATTACTTTACTGTTAAGGTTAAGACGCCATTGTCAAATTGTCATTTAATTTATTTCATGATCATGACCAATATGACCATAGATTCTGGCTATTGTCATTATTGTGTTTAATGTTACCAGAGCAAAGCAGTCAAAGCACTGAAATTAGAATAAATAAAAAGCAACCACATTCGAAAATCATTCGAATATTAGTAATACTCAAAATCGACGCCCGCCCGAGCCGAGTTGACGTTGACATAACTATTCGGTCCGAACGGTCGTCCACAGCAAGCGGACCTCTCCCTTCATAGTAAATTGAATGGCAGAAGAGTTACACTTACACTGGTCATTCGGTCGGCACACCAAATTTGGCGAATTAAACCCGCTCCAGACCTTCCGATCCAATCCGATTTATCGGAAGAAATCGGATAATGTGTAGTGTTTTAGGTCCTAACTATTGCACTACACATTATCCGATTTCCTAACAATTACGCTACACATTATCCGATAAGTAGGATCGGATCGGGTAGGATCGGAAGGTCTGGAACGGGTTTTAGTATTAGTAGCGAACGAATGACCAGTATTGGCATGACCCTCTTGACAAAAACTTTACTATGACGGGAGAGTTGCGCTGACGGTGGTCTTTTATTCGGTGTGGTTTCAGGAACTTTAGTTTTCTTTTGTTTATTGTGTACATTTTAGTTTTCTTTTGTTTCAATAACGTTGGTTTTGTTACAGTTTAGCTTTGAACATACATACTACTTTTCATTTCGAATATGAGGAAAGTAATCATGTTATAGTAGCAAAAACACCTTTTTAAGATTACTCACTGCACGCGCAAATTGGTTATTTTTTAAATCTGTAATTACCAATCATCATAACATAATAATCGTGTGACATTGGAAAAACCAATCAGAATGCGTTTAAAAAAAGAATTGTCTTTTTTAGGGTTCCGTACCTCAAAAGGAAAAAACGGAACCCTTATAGGATCACTTTGTTGTCCGTCTGTCCGTCCGTCCGTCTGTCAAGACCCTTTTTCTCAGGAACGCGTGGAGGTATGAAGCTGAAATTTATATCAATTACTCAGGTCTACTGTCCCTTGAAGCTGTGAAAAAATCAAACTTCTAAGCCAACGCAATCAAAAGATACAGCCGTTTATGCTGCAAATTTTCGACACTTGCAAGGGAATCAAAACCTACAGGGTGCTTCCCGTGAACTCAGAATCTTGAAATTTGGTACGAAGCAACGTCTTATAGCATAGATAAAGGAAAAATTACGAAAACCATAAATTTTTAGTTACATCACATAATATATTTTTTTTTAATAATTTTAAACTTACTACCCATTTCCTCATAAACGCGTAGAGGTATTAAATTGAAATTCATACCAAATACTCAGGTCTATAATACCTTTAAGCTGTAACAAAATCAAACTTCTATGTCAACGCAATCAAAAGAAACAGCAATTTAAGCTGCATATTTTGAAACTCGCAAGTACTCGCAAGGGAATCAAAACCTAAAGGGTACTTCCAGTCGACCTAGAATCTTGAAATTTGGCATGAAGCAACGTTTTATAGCACACATAAAGGAAAAATTCCGAAAACCTTAAATTTTTAGTTACATTACAAAATATATATTTTTTTGTAAATGTCGATTTCGATTGTCGTAATGAACGAACTTTGTAAACCTTGCAGGTTTGTACGGAACCCTCGGTGCGCGAGTCCGACTCGCACTTGGCCGGTTTTTTTAGTTATCTATGAACCTAGTAAGGAATAAGATTCTTTTTAATGCAATATGAGTAAATTTAAGAATTAAAATTTTTGAATTTTTAATCTGTAATCTGCCTGTATAAAATTAACGTATTACTTTTTTTTTATTTGAACCACGTTCCAACTTATTTAATGGATTTTAATGCAAAAACTAGTTGTTAATTATAAAAATAGTCTGTTGTTTTTATGTTTACTTTATAATCATCCACACTATAAAAACTCCTCAGTGTTTTTTTAGGGCTGTACGAGTTACAGCCTAAATCAGACTAACAGAAAATTATTTTTATTTCTGGCATTGAGATGCTATTGTTTACCTCCCTTTGTTCCCTTTCAGGCTTTCATTTGCATACAAAAGTGCAACAAAGAGAACAGTATTTTATAGATCCCTCAGAGGATCTTTAAAAAATATTTAGAACAGCGCCATCTCTCTCGCAGTCTTCACACTTGCTGTAAAGCAATGGGGATTGGGGATCGTGCTAAAACGCACATCCTAGGGTATGGCTAATGCGCATAAGCATTTCAAAAACATATATGACGCAGAGGGCGCTCCAGTAGCGTAAAGAATTAAGGGATAAAAGATTTGGTGTGATTGACGTAGCGATCGGATAGCTCAGTTGGAAGAGCAATGCGCCGGAAACGCAGAGGTCGCGAGTTCAAACCCCGCTTCGATTGTAGTAGATCGCATTCAATTTTTCTTTCTTAATTTACCTTTGTGTCAGTATTAATAAGCTTATTTTTATTTTATTTTAATCTTGGCGCCTAGAGAACCTTTACATCACTGAAAATATAGGTGAAGTTTATGAGTTTGAACAGTTTATTTCCAATAAACAAAAAATATATATATATATATATATATACGGAACTAAATTAAATAAAGGTAAAATAAATACTACATAAACTGGGTACTAATACTATAGGAGAAAGTTTATTTTAATTTAAGTAATAGTCGCGGAGACAATTCTCCCATTTTTAATATTACTAGGTACTATGGTTATTGTAAATTGTATGTTTTTTTTTTATGAAACTTAAAATCTGACATGTTAAAGAGCTCTTGTAGAGTTTAGAGAATAAAGTTTTTAAATTTGAAACATGTTTGAAACATTCGTACAATCACCATGTCAGAGTATCGGAATATCAACAGAAAAAATGTTAAAAATGGTTAAAAAATATTGGTTGATGTGATCAGTTTGTTAACACACGACACATTGTTCGCGATTAATATTATCTGTCTCTTTCTTACATACTGTGCGAGAAAGACCCGTCGATAGGAGAAGTCGCAGGAGGATGTACGGACAGCATCAAAAGCAGCTGAGATATTTACTACTGTCATATGTCAAATTTCATGCTAAAATGATCGGGTACTTTTGATGTTGACTGTACTAATCCTACTGGACAGCGAGTGCAGTCGCTTGCGGTCCGGATGTTCTTACCGACCTGTATTGGCAGGTATGTGTTTCAATTATTTTGTGGAACCGAACAGAATCGAATTATTTTATAGAACAGAACAGAATCGATATCGGCTACAGAACTGCAGCCGGCCTAACAATGTCTGTTTTCATTAAGCAAGCGCGAATAAAAGGACTAACACACTAGAAATTTAAAAATCTTAAAAAGGCAAAAAAAAAATAGTATGGCAGCACTGAATGGCTTTGCATGATTACCGGAAACATAGGAGGGAGAGGTCGGCCCCGTGTCGGGTTGCTGGTGTAAAATAGTGGATCGATCAATACTCTCAGCTTAAAATTTTACTTTTAGTTCTGATTTAGTTAGCTTAAATATATCAGTTTAATATTATAATCTTCGGCACGGCATATACGTTACGAAATAGCCGTGGTTTTAGACTATTCTTGTCTAATTAGTTAATTTATTATTCTTTTTATTAAAAAAATAACAGTTATTACTGCTGGCAACTAATATTGAATAGTGCCACACAAACCAAGGCGTTTCCGGCAGGCAGCGGCCATTATCGAGTTGTTCTACACCGGGTCGGAGTGAGGGTCGTCGTGGATGAAACACTCAAATAATTATCAAATTCTCTCCTAATCGAGAGGTAAATAAATACTTGATTTTATATTTATTTAGTCCTTTTTATGGGTGTTTTTTGGATTTATGGAATATTCAACTCTTATAATCCATTGTTCTAGATACCTACTCGACCGTAGAACTCCACGTAATTACTATCTTCACAAAGTAGCAGAATGCAGTACAACGGCTTCAACAATCAACATCCTATGTAAGTTTTACTATTCTGATAAGAAATCCTCCGAAATACGACTGATATGTTATGCGCGACCTGTATCCCTCATGTGTTGATTGATCACTGTAGATTCTTTAACTAGCGGCCATTTTGTGAAATGCAGTGCGTGCTTTGGTACTCAGCTGATACTGTATAGCTCCCTTGTTACAAAAATTAAGTCTTATTCCTAGCTCCTCAATTAAGTATTCAATTAGATACCGATCGTTTATTTATACAATCTATAGGACGAAAAACCACTTTAATTCTATGAACGTTCTACAACTACTACCTTCTAGGTATTTAGTAACCAACCAGCTACTTTCACTAGGTACATGTATAAATTAATTGGAGCATAAGAGACTAAGAGTAGTAGTAGAATTAATCTAAAGACGTTTTTGTTGGTATTCTGTTTCTTTACGTTTAATCAGTACACGTATACCTTCAGTAGGGTTAAGTGATTACATGTACTGCATGCTTTTGTTATACGTACTGGTTTGCTTATTAATAAATAAAAAAGGACAAGGTAGTCTGTAAGTACTTTGTATCTCTTTTTACTTGTACGGTGCTTACGTACCAATCGTACAATCAAGTAAACTGTCGGGATGTACCAACTACCAACCTAAATTGGCTGCTATAATCCACAGAGCGTTACCTTTTAAAGGGTAATGATCCGATTACCTTATTATAAAATTTAGATTTAACTTAAAATGAAAATGACCTACATACAAGAACGAGTTTTTTGTAAGAACACAAATAACAAAATGGTGGTGAATAAATTGGATTTAAAATGATTTTTAAAATAGATTGACTTGGCTTGTATTATATCGACCGCTGACAACCAAAACTCACTAAGTAACAAATACGTACTTAAAATAAAGCTCGTATATCTCAGTATCAATCTACTAACTAGATAAGAGGTTTTGAATAGTAGTGACAGAATTTTTTGTGAGTTTTGGTTGTTACCTGGCGATATGATGATGAAACGACAAGAGAAGGTCAACTGTTAACCTAAAAGAAAGGATGAATAAGGATATTATGAAAAGCTTTTTTTGGTAAACAGCTCTCAATTCATTATTAATATTTTAGTGGTAAGATTATTAAATCTCTGAGTGGTACCTGTAGGAAACCTGCTTCCCTAGATGGTGCCTTTTCTGATAATTATACAATACAATACTGTACAATACTATTATACAATATAATTTTACATTGCACATCCATAACAGTTTACCAAAAGAAAAAAGACACAAATGCCATTTTTTAATAACAGTAGACAACAGGTGGTCTTTTCGCTAAAAAACTATCTCTTCCAGATAACTTCAACCTTTGGGCAGTGAAATTGGTAAAAAATTAAACCAAGTATAGATCTATTTCAAATTCTATAAATAATAAATAAGGACTGGCCATTCAGTATACTGTATAGCATGTAACCCTTAATGCAAGTTTTTTTTTCTCATTTTAACTAAAAACGAGATATTTGGTGCTTTATGGTAAACAAAATATGGAAAAAATAATATAAAAAATGTTTTCCAACTTTTTCTTTACATTATAAAAAAGAAAATGTTCGAATTTTTACGCACATAAATAAAATGTACTTATTTTTCTTAATATATATATATATAAATTACTTAACCAAATTTAGTGTTTGTATAATATTTATAATGAGTTGAAACACATTTTAGTGAAAAAAATATTACTTACTCAACAAAAAGCCTGAAAACACTAATCAAAAAACCAGTTTGCAAAGACATATAAGATGGTGGTGATTTTATCAAATTTCTGGCTTCTCATTTACAAACTAAATTATACGAATTAAATTCCCTGTAGAATCAATTTTAAATTGTTATGTAGGCTGCATCTTACACCATGCATTTAAGGGTTAATAGGTGTAAATCAGAAATCCTTTGAACTTATTTCACAATATCAGTTTCAGGCCCCGTCCAGACCGGAATGAACAATTCGGTAAAATACCGTTTTTTGGCGGTCTTCATGATTTTGGAGGGCCCAAAAATTTTGGACCCAGGAACAACAACATGGGCAATAAGAACAATTTTCGGCCCAGAAACGATTTCAATGGAATGAGACCCGATTTTAATAATCATAAAAGTGAAAATGGAATTCAGAATGATTTTGGTGGTCCAAAAGAATATAGACCCAGGAACAATTATAACAATCAACCTCAAAAGAAAGATTATGAAGATAAAGGTCCTGGTGGGAACATGCAGTTTTATAATGGCAAACCTGAGTTTGGTGGACCGAAACAGCCAAACAATTTCCAGCACAAAAATAATTATGGACCCAAAAACTTCAACAACCAGAATGGCCACATGAATCAACAGAATTTTGTTCCTAAGAAGACCTTCAATAACCAGAATATGGGACAACAACCGAATGAGTATAATGGACGCAAAATGCAAAGCATGAAAGCGAAGCACCCAGGAGATGGTTTGGTGAAACCCATGTGGGATATGGCTAACCTTGAGCCAATTCAAAAAGACTTCTACAAGCCACATACTGATGTTGAATCCCGGTCTGAGGATGAAGTGAAAATGTTCCGTTCTGCCAAGGAAATTATTGTGAGTGGTAATAATGTACCCCGCCCTAACCAAGTCTTTGAAGAAGGAAACTTCCCAGATGACGTAATGAATACCATCAAAGAACAGGGTTGGGTTGAACCAACTGGCATTCAAGCTCAAGGCTGGCCTATTGCTCTCTCTGGCCGTGATATGGTTGGCATTGCCTCCACTGGGTCTGGCAAAACTTTGGCATACATGCTTCCTGCTGCTGTTCATATTGTACATCAACAGCGAATCCAGAGGGGAGATGGTCCAATTGCTCTTATTCTAGCACCTACCAGAGAGCTAGCTCAACAGATTCAGTCAGTAGCACAGGCTTACAGTGCTCGTGGTCAGATTAGGAACACTTGCCTCTTTGGTGGCTCCCCTAAAGGGCCGCAGGCTCGAGATCTAGAAAGAGGAGTGGAAATTGTGATTGCTACACCTGGAAGGTTGATTGATTTCCTTGAGAGAGGTACCACGAACTTGCGTCGTTGCACATACTTGGTATTGGATGAAGCTGACAGAATGCTGGATATGGGTTTTGAACCCCAAATTCGGAAAATTATAGAGCAAATTAGACCAGATCGTCAAGTGTTGATGTGGTCGGCCACATGGCCCAAAGAAATTCAAACTCTAGCTGAAGATTTCCTGAATGATTATGTCAAAGTAAATATTGGCTCATTGAATCTCTCTGCAAACAATAACATTAAACAAATCATTGAAATTTGCGAAGAACATGAGAAGGAGAATAAACTTACCAATCTCTTGAAAGAGATTTCATCTGAGAGAGACAACAAAGTTATTGTATTTGTTGAAACCAAAAAAAAGGTAATAAAAGGTCACTCTTACAATAGTTACAATGTTACAGTAACTTATACTATTAATTTCCCCTATACCTAATCACAAAAGGTTCACCAAAAAATTTACTCAAAATTGTATACTAAACGTTACTTTGACTGTTTAGCTGGCAATCTGTCTTTAGTTAGGATCTTAGTAATAATGTGTTTTGTTTCCTTTAGGTGGATGACATTGCGCGTGCCGTACGTCGTAATGGCCACAAAGCCCTGGCTATTCACGGCGATAAGTCACAGCCCGAACGCGACGCTGTCCTTACGGAGTTCAGAAATGGCGCCACCACTATCCTCATTGCCACTGATGTTGCAGCGCGAGGCTTGGACGTTGAAGATGTTAAATTCGTCGTCAACTTTGACTATCCCAATTCGTCTGAAGATTACATTCACAGAATCGGTATGTTGATATATAATTTTTAAATACAACTATTCTTCATTAAAAGAACATTTGACGATAGAGCAATGTTTTCAGGACGTACCGGCAGATGCCAGCAATCTGGTACAGCTTACACCTACTTTACCCCTGGAGATTCCCGCCAGGCTCGCGCCCTTGTTGCAGTGTTGCTCGAAACCGGACAAAACCCGCCAGCTAAGCTGAGCGATATGGCGCGAAACTCTAATGGCAGCTCTGGTAAGTAATCATTCCAGATCCTCCAGAGCTAGTGTTTATTTTTCTTTTTATTATGTTTAATTTTTACCTTTCCTAAATCCTATAGGGCGCAACCGTTGGCAACAACGCAAGGAGAACAATAGTGGTTCAAGTTCACCAAGGCAACAAAGTAATCAATGGAACAATAAGATGGCCAATAATGTCTCCAATGAAGATACGCAGAACATGTATCAAAACCGCAACATGAGCCAACAAGCTCCTCGCTTCTCCAATCAAAATCAAGGAAATCAGGGTTACAGACAGAACAACTTCCAGAAGCAGGTGCCATTCCCAAGCCCTAATATGTTCGAGTCCATGGGCAACTACCAAGGCGGATACAACAATGGGTATCAAAATGGTTATAACAGCCAGAATGGATATGGGCAGCGCACATACAACAGTAAGTTCTAGACAGTGCTTTTTTCTCCAAGCAAATGAACTGAGTATTTTCTTATCATGACAATGTTTCAATAACTCTGTTAAAAAAATCTCATGTATTGGTAGATTCTATGCAAAAAATAAGTAATAAGACCATTTTCAAAATATACAATTTGTCAACTACGTTATTTTTTGTGATATTGACATCACTAAGTATTGTTTCAATTTCTTTTTTCAGACACACGCAATGGAGGACAACAATACCGCAATAATAACGCCAATGGCAACAAGCCTAATGGTTCATCGGGATCTTCCTATGGATCCCCGCCGCCACACTTTGCTACTCCTCCACATTATCCCCAGATGCATCCTCACCATCAGGAAATGCTCGGTAATTAAACATGGAATTTTGAACTCCCCATTGGACATTTGTCTCTAAATGTATATACATACCTGGATGTCTCGCTAGGGGAGTCGAATGAGGAGAGAAACTATTTATTTATCTTTATCAATATTCTCCACACTAAAAAGTCCAGTATGACTATGTGCAGTAAACTGAATCGCGTACCTTTCTCACCCTTATTGTCATTGTGACAAGAGCGCAAAGAGTAAAGCCTGACTAGAAATATATGAGGATTGTAAAGAGGGCGCTATTTATAAGATTATATGGAAACAATTTTGCAACCAATCGCAACCCACTATAATGTCAGTTCCACTATGTTAACCTCGTAAAATATTATAATAATATTATAAAATCATTTAATGGAATGCACTCTTTTCCTGACCATTTTTCGTGTAGTAAACACTTGTACACTTTATTTCGTCGGTTTGATTGCCAATTCCGATGTGTAAGATTTTAATTAATAGAAATAATACCATATGTGCAATTACTAAGACATTCATTTTATTAAAACAATTGATGCACATAGCGGAATTGGCAATCTCACTGACGATTTATAATCTTTACGTTCTCGACTGTGAATGGTTTTCGGCGTTTTCTTTGGATAATATTAACCTATTGACCGCCAAGCGGTCTAGCAATTTACCGTGCCACTGACGCCAGAGTAAAAAAAAAAGGTGTGCCCCAAAATCAACAGGGATTGAATAATACTTGTAGCGCTTAGAATTACAAAGTTTTTGATCATTGAAATTTGGACGGCTGTGGCCGACGTGGCGTCAGGGGCACGATTTTTTGTTGACGGCCACAGCCGACTGTGGCGGTCAAAAGGTTAAATATTTGTCTACTAGAGCAACCACCACGAATGAAATTGACATTGTTGACAAACCATCATAAAATCATTGCCAGTGTAAGAAATTAGTTCTAGTGAAATTCCGCAATATGGCGCATCTTCATATATTTCTGGTCAGGCTTTACATGTTTTAATTTAATACATATTATCAATATACCAACCTACCATCATACCTACCTCTTACCTATTATCAAATTGATGAAAACAATGAAATGGAGATAACCTTTCATCGGGACCTATTTTATGGGATCGTTTCAGTATACATACATGTATTGGAAAAAAATATAGTACTTATAGTACTATACCTAAGGCGGTGAATTCGAGAATATCCCAGATCGCAGGTGTTTGTGGCCCGAACCGAAGGTGATGCGATCGGGACCTACGAATTACCGCCCGTGGTTTGTCTAAAAGTTTTATGTCTTGCCTTGGCCAGGAAGCGAGACCTCCCCGTAGCGGGCAGAAAATCCCACTTACGGCCTAGGGTGACGTAAAAAATTAATAGAAATGTTTCGTAATTTCAGGCGGCAAGTTCTACGGCGGTGGCGTAGGCGGCGGCGGCCCTTGCGGCTACCAGGCGGCGGTGGGCGCCGGCGTGCCGTACCCGCACCTGCCGCCGGGCCCGCTGCTGTACGCGGCGCCCGTGCAGCAGTAAATATGTTGACTAATGACCGCTGTGTCCGCTCTGACGCGGTCCTGATCTGAGGTCGGCGGGTTATATAAATAGTAAGAACATTATTTCTGGGTTTTATTTTTTTACTCGGCTCGAAAGATCGCTCCGGGTTCTCCGCTTTACTATAGTTGCGATTTGGATATTGTACTTAGAGATTTTGATAGTAAATTCTCATGTTTTTCCATTCTGACCATGCTTTCGGGAGTCGAGATTTTTTTGTTAGCTTGCTTTCCGTTTCGTCATTTTGATTAGTATTCTTGCAGATCTGAATGAAGCTTACAAAATATTCTAATTATATTAAGAGAACGCGGTTGTGTCTCTTTAAAAGCTAATTTGATTATACTATTTTTAAAGTGAATTGGCGATAACTTTGGATGTCGTACGAAATATACATTTTTGTGAATTCTCTTTCAGATCCTTGAATGAATATATGTGTGTTAGTTTTAATGAAACATAATGGTGGAGCGTTGCGTTAAGAAACTCGTCGTTTCCATCTGTAGATTTACTCACTGTATTTGTTAGACTAGTTGGTGTGGGTACCCTATTGTGTAATCCCGGGTGCCTTTCGTTTTCTTTTATAAATGTCTGTATGATGTACGAAATGCACGAAACATATAGAAGATGAGTGGAAATTTAGGGAGAGTTCTTAAGATTTCAGGAATAATCTCTTGAATGTTTATATAAATTATTTTATTGTTAATTATTGATCTTATCCTGAGGAAAAATAAGGGACACTTAGTATTAGAGAATGAATACTTGTAAACGCGTTGAATAAAAGGCTTTCGACACACTTCATAATCACTAAATCTGTATTGCCAGATAAAATTGTGAATATTTTTCTTAGTAAAGTGACAAGTCACTGATTTCAAAGTTATTTTTTTAATGAAGAATTAGATCTTGATATACTTACTTGAATATTTTATGCCTAGGAATAGACGTTCGCTATAATAAATCTGAATCCGCTTTTTAAAATGTGACAGTATGTAAATAAAACCATGCATTTAACATAGGAAGATTAGAATTTTGGGAGTGATGACGAACAACGGTTAATTTCGTTTCTTAGCAAAATAAGTGATGTTTCATTATTTGTTTTCCGAGTTTATTTATGGTATAACGTAATTTCAGATAATTCACCTAGTTAATTACTGGAGTTTCTTTGTACGTGAACGGGTTCTAAGGGCTGATTATAGTGTAATCGGTAAATAATACTGAAGTTTTTAAAAGTATCGTGTAGGAAGCCCGTTACTGTCCAAAGATTTGGAATAATCTGTGATATTTCATTACTGTAACCTGTCGTTGCGTTGGTCAATTGTTAATACATAAGAACACTTTCCACATTTGGAATGTGTTTTACTAGACAAAAATATATTTTTTGACTATTTGAACGAATTACAAGAATGTTTGTGACAACAGAGTTTGCAAGTCGTTCACAGATGTTTAATAATATAATAGATGTAAGATTTAATAATTTATTGTTATTCAATTTAGTTTTCAGTTTTACCGTACCGTTAGGTGACGAAATTTAACCAGTTTAAAAGGGACGTAAACGTTATTATCTTCATTAAGAATAACCATGATAACAGTATAAATAGCAACCAACGGGTCTCACAACAGATAGGGGGTGAACAACGTGTTCGTAGGTCTCGCATTCACAAAATATGAGCGAGAGCTTTGTGTACATTTTAAGAGAAAGAAATTGTGCAAAAATTCATCTGAAAGATGATTTTTCCAGTGCTAGCTAGCCTGCCTTGGAGTCGCGATTAGTTTGTTGACATTTGTTATTGACAAGGAGTAGGCGTAAGGATGGCCAGGCTAGTTAATTGCGTGCGTATTACGACAAGCGTGTGTGTCGAGTATGGTCGCGGATCGCAGGTATCTCCTGTATTATTATGTACAATAGTACCACCTCTAAACTGTGATAATAACACTAAGTAGCTTAATGTCCAAGAAGGGATGACATCATATCTGACATGAATCGCTAAACAAGACTGATTATTTCTTATTGATAAATGTTTTACACGTTCACTTTGGATGAATTAAGATGTCTGTATTTATAATTGGTAGTATCCTTCTCTCATGCTGTGTTTATTTTTTTGGTAGGTCTTTTCAAACTCGGCTGGGTTGGAAAGGGCTATGTTAGATATGTGTCAATACCTTTCTAAAAGCGGTCACCAAGATACTAAAATGTTCAAATATTATTTAGTTTCCTTTGTAATGGAAAATGTTGTTGACAAATTATGTGGCAGCGGCAGTATAAACACGTAATTCTTGAGAGTTAATTATTATTTGTTGTTGATAAGCAAAATTTTATTTATTTATATTCCACCACCTTCATGCTTTATTACTGTTTAATTTATGTTCCAAATTGTGAGGTTTGCGAAAAATATACATAGATTTTTTAAGTATGTGGCAATGCAGATCGTCATAAATATCGATGCCTATTACTGCGAAAGTAATAGCTTAGTATTTATTAAAAAGTATAAAAAATGGAGAGATGCTCCTAACAAAACTGTCCCAAAGGGAAGTCTTCTGAATGTTTCAAAGAAGTGCATTTCTTCTATGTAATACAGTATTAAATTCCGATTAATAAATGAATGTATAATTATTAACTAAATTTTTATTCCTAATCCCTGTAGCAAATAATGTTGACCAAAAGCGTGCTTTAGAATTTGCTGTACAAGTAAGTCCATAAGGTCTGGAGCAGTTTGTCCTTTAACAATAATGTGATGTTTGATGTAGCTCAATCAAATATCAGTTTCAATTTGATTAGCAAGTTTTGACCTATGAGGTGTTAATGGCATATGTGTATATGATTGCAATAATTTCTGCGGGTGCAATATTAACAGATCACTAGATTTTTTATGCTACAGAAAAATCTTAACTTATTTCTAGACATGAGGGAATTCCTACCTATTGTATAATAAACAAAAATTTACCTTTTGATCGCCAAAGACAGCTGTGGCTCTCAACTAAAAGTCTTCCCACTGACGCCACGTCGGCTACAGCCGTCCAAATTTCAATGATCAAAAACTTTGTAATTAAAAAGGCTACAATTTCAATTCCTGTTGAATTTGGAGCACTTTATTTTTTTGCTGTGGCGTCAGTGGCACGTTAAATAGTTTCACCGCTTGGCGTTCAAAAGGTTAAAGATAGCATTGGAACAGCACTACAGTCCAATATTTTATAAATAGATCACAAATAAATGCAAGGGAGAGATGCCCTACCATAAAAATATCGAAAAGTACAAATGTTATACATACTACACTACAAACGCCATATTACAAGCATAGCGCATAACATCTGTACATTTCGATATGGTAGGCTCGGGCTCTCTTATACTTAAAAACATGGTCCCCAATCGACACAGGAATCAGTGAAAAATTGAAAATACATCAAGTTTATTTCAAAAAAAATAATTTTAGTGGCAATTCTTTGTAGCCGACTGTACTGTTCTTTAAAGAGCCCAAACTCGATAGGATTTCTTTAATCTATTACAAAGTTCCTATGGCCACCTTCCGGCTCAATCATCAGACCAGCTCCATGGTACCATATTATTGTATCGTCATCAAAGTAGGTAAGTATGCAAAATTTTTCAGCTCTATCGGTTAAAGATAGGGGTATCTGCTTCAAAATTGATTTGCATGTTGCATGATTCCACCCGAACAAACATACCTACATACTTACATAGATACATGGGAAGTTAAATAAAAACTTGTAGGTAATAAGAAATACATACACGTGAAACACGAAACCTTCTTTTTCGAAGAACGTAGAAAACATTTATGGGATTGTCTACTCTATACATTGTCAGTACTCGTCAGATTTTGATATTTATGTAGTTAAGGTACCTGAGAAGGATCAATAAATAAGGATGTCGACGTAGCAAATAAATAATTATCATTATCACGGAACAGACTTTCTATCGTGTCGTGCTACTGTCTTCTAATGTGGCTTTTTGTACCCGGCCGGCGGCGGTACCTACTGCCGATGCCGTGCCGCTGTTATAGTCTTCCGGTTTATGGAGATTATCGAACAATTCGCTGGTCGAAGTGTTCTATTCGTACGAGAACGAGACCCTAGTCGTAGTAATTAGTAAGATAGGCTTGGGACATTAGCGCTATTTTGTTTAACTGACTGTATAAATAAGTAAGCCCTCGAAATCACTCTGGTCATGATTATTATTGGCTGAGCAAAGAAGTTGGTACGTGTTTTTTAAAAGCTTTTATTTAACTTGCAATGTAAGTATGTATGTATCTAAGTATGTTTGTTCGGGTGAAATCTTGCAACTCAATTTTGAAGCAGATATCGTCAACCGATTGAGCTGAAATTTTGCATACTTACTTAACTTTGATGACAATACAATAATATGTTACCATGGGGCTGATCTGATGATGGAGCCGGAAGGTGGCCATAGGAACTGTATAATAGAAAAAGCAATTCTACTGAGCTTGGGCTCTTTAGAATCGTCTCAGTGAGCATTTGATGGATATCCAAAGATAAGTACAGTCGGCTATAAAAGCTTGCCACTAAAATGTCATTTTTGACAGAAACTTATTTGTCTAGAGGGCGGGGCAGGTATGAATTAATGTTTAGTAAACAGTAAAGTGTATTGTAAACCATTGTTGAACGTAGATATTTTTTTACTACAATATGAATTAATAATAATAAATATGTGTTAAACACATCCACATCACGTACAGTAATATCAAGTTCAGGTAACGTCTATGATGAAAAACAAAACGTGAGCGAAAACATGCCTTAAGTTCATGGAATTGAGGATAAATTCGCAAAATAGATTATGACAGCTGTCTTCGTAAGGCTATTGCGCGCCGAGAGATGGCGTTCTCAACCCGAATCAGCTAGTATTTTCGTGCCTGCTCTGTTCTGTTTCTGTCTGTCAAGAGTGTCAAATCAAGAGTGGATCTGGATTGAATAAATGTTATTGATAGATGATAACAATTTTATTATTTTTAGGGATATTTGTTAAAGAATATAACCTTGCATCAGTGTGGTGGTTCGTGACAATTGACAACAAGAAAGTGCTCTTATTTTATCTCTGCAGAAGTAGAATTTAAGCCAATTCGCGTTAGTGTCAAATTTGATAATTACCGATGTAGGTAACTACAAGGCTTTGAATACAATGGCTGAAAAGAAAAAGGTATGTAATATTTGAAATTATAGACATTGCAGTAGTTCATTTCTAGATTTAATAAAAAAATATTGGCGAATTGATAATGCCACATAACCAAACTTTCCTTCGTAACCTAGTGGTGAGACTAGACGGCCTTGAATCTAATCTTGTGAAGTCCAATGTCGTAAAAATATCAATACAATTTCAGGAAGTCTGTAAGGATTTATTTGAAATAAGGATTTATTTATATCGTTTAGGTATGTATTATTGCAAATTTAACCAGGGTAGACCCATTAGGCCATTATCTTTGAAACAAAATCTCTCCGTAGCTATTTAGGCCACCTAAAAACTAGGTTACCTACTTGTAATCCAGAAATGCGTGTAGGTATTCGTAGCAAGTTTTTCGCGAGATATTCTAATATATTTAGAAACGTAGAAGGTAGATAAACCGTAGTTCGAGATTTTTTGGTTTATATTAAAAATGAAAAGAACTGGATTTTCATGACGGCGATTTTGGCTTGTAAATAGAGACGTACCTATTACTTACGTACGCTTTTCATAACAATATAATATAAGACCAAACACGACTACATATTCCCGTTCCATTTATCAAAATTATTATATCGGATTGTGAGGGAAGGGTTCTCTGAAATAAAATAAAAAAACAGCTCGCAGCCCTCTGGTGTAAGGTTTTGTTTTAACAGAAATCTACCAATAACCACAGAATTTTTATCTTCATTATAAATCAAAAAGATCTAGCGCCACAGTGGCGCTACCTGGTGATTTATCGATTTCAGAAAACAGTCTAAAATTACGCTTTTCGCACTGAAATGAAATGAAATAATTTATTTAGTAAGTAGGCCACAAGGGCACTTTTACTAGTCAGATTGTGAATCTACCGGCGTTTCCCAAGAGGAGACCGCTGTTGAGAAGAAATCGAAAGAAACTCAACAGTAAGTAATTTTTTCTAACTAGTAACTAATACTTAAAACTATTATATTACACATTTAAATAAAACAATTTAAACGGATTATATCGCGTATATTAATTATTTGAGCCTCCCTGACGCAAAAAATAAAAATATAAAATAAATAGCACTAGTACATCAATTTCCATAAGAAAATAATAGCTAATGTCATTTCTATCTATGAGTTCTCTGTGGCGCCGCTCTGCAGAGTATGCTCCCCAGCAGCGCCATAAAAAATGTCCATTATTTCGTTCCCTGGTACAGGTACAGCCAAAAACATGATGTACATGGTGTACCTTCAAGGTACATCATTTCACCATATAATTCATTGATTGTCATTATGGTGACGCTGCCACAGAGTAGCACACTGCACACTCCGCATCGTCGGTGGAGCTTCTCAATCGCACCCACTGCTCTATCCTGTAGATAGATCGGCATTCCATGAGATCGAAGTGCTTCCAACACAATCTAGAGTGGCAGGCTGTTGAAGCATTCCAAATACCTGGACAGATTGCCAGGACTAGGCAGTCTCTCGAAATGGACTGGACTAATCCGGAGTGCGTATATAGTGGAGCGATAAATGCGTGTTGACCGTTTGTAAATTTCGGTCCAACTTCCTTCTTGGTGACAGAAGTGCACACATTTATCAATCACGTTCCAAAATTGGCTAACGCTATGCAAGTCATTATCCCTGGCACTACCTACATCATAAAGCCATTGAGTGCTGCGATCTCTTCGTCAAGTTCTTCGATCAATTCTCCTTCACCAGCTGGCAGAAGGGAGCCATAATCAGAGAGCGGTTTTGGTATCAATCAGGACATCTGTCGGAGATTCTTAGCTACCTATGGCCTGCCCTTATCATAGCTGGCACCAAGGCTGGGAATATTAGGCATCCTGAGGAGTAAGGCCGCGGTTTGGGCGTGTTTTTCGTTATTTACACCACAATCGCTTCGTTTGGCAGACGGATAGACGATCGCAATAAGATAAATGCCTTAAAACTTTCAAACATAACAAAACCGGAACTGAAAAATGTTGAAGGAAGTAAAAGCCACAACGCCAATTTTTGGTCAGTGAGTATTTTCGGTCTTTGAGCATGAGCATAACATATACAAAACAATATCGATAGCAACACCCGGAAACGTAGTAAACGCCAATGAAATCCTTTGGCGTTTACTAAGTTGCCGTTATTTGCCTTCGAATTTTATATAATGTAATTCAGCCGTAATCATAAAGGTAAATAGTGGCAACACTGACGACTAAGTAACGTGTGCGTGTGGATTGAGTGAACACCTTTCAAAAATGAGAAAAAATGTGCTGATCATTTAGTAAAAGTTCTAAAACAATTGTAAAACTAATTGATTAATTTGTAAAACGATAAATAAAAATAATACATTCATTAATGTGTGCTCACTGTTCTCACAAACTACCAACGAAATCTGTGAATGTGTTTATGTAAGTAACATATAATATTTATATACTAATTTTTAGTAAAACCTATGCTTAAGGTAGGTAATAATTTGTAGATCACCTGGCAACGTATTTAAAGTTTTACAAATAATTTCGTATGCTCACTCAATCCGCACACTTTCGAAAACCCAATTTCTGATAGAAAAACTGCAGATTGAAACTTCTATATATGTGTATAGTTTAGTAAAACTCATAAGGGAATTTGTAAAATACAAAACAAACCGCTAACGTGGCAGATTTTTGGATAATAAATGTTTGTAAGTGCTCACTCAGTCCACACATTATTCGTAAGTTAAAAATGTAAATATCTTGAGATTTGTAGTATCTAGGAAACTATAAAGTAGTTCAACTTTTAGTAATTTTTTTTACGAAATATCCACCATCTAAAATGTCATATTCGTTGTCTGCTTTTAAAGGTATTCAAATTTAATTTTAAAATACGATCTAAGATACAGTCCACATTTTAGATTGTATTTTAAGAAGTGGAGTGTGATCTAAAATGTGGACTGTATCTTAGATTGTATTTTAAAATTAAATTTGAATATCTTTAAAAGCAGACAACGAACATGACATTTTAGATGGTGGATATTTAGTAATTTTTTTTGCTAAAAGTTGAACTACTTTATAGTTTCCTAGATACTACAAATATCAAGATATTTACATTTTTAACTTACGAATAATGTGTGGACTGAGTGAGCACTTACAAACATTTATTATCCAAAAATCTGCCACGTTAGCGGTTTGTTTTGTATTTTACAAATTCCCTTATGAGTTTTACTCAACTATACACATATATAGAAGTTTCAATCTGCAGTTTTTCTATCAGAAATTGGGTTTTCGAAAGTGTTCGGATTGAGTGAGCATACGAAATTATTTGTAAAACTTTAAATACGTAACCAGGTGATCTACAAATTATTACCTATCTTAAGCATAGGTTTTACTAAAAATTTGTATATAAATATTATATGTTAAATAAACACATTCACAGATTTCGTTGGTAGTTTGTCAGAACTGAGTGAGCACACATTAATGAATGTATTATTTTTATTTATCGTTTTACAAATTAATCAATTCGTTTTACAATTGTTTTAGAACTTTTACTAAATGATCAGCACATTTTTTCTCATTTTTGAAGGGTGCTCACTCAATCCACACACACACCTTGGTAATAACCAGGGCCCGTAAGATTGCCAAAAAAACATTGTCGCCTAATTTTTGAAGTCAACCTCAAAAGTTACTCGTCACCTATTCCTGTTTACATGCAACGTGTAACTTAGTGGTATTGGACATCGTCCTCCATTGTAAAATATGTAAGCTTGCTTTTCATAAGACTAAGGAAAAAAACATCATGTTTGTTCAAACCTAGCTACGTTACAGGAAACTACCTCTTGTTATTTATTAAAAGTGATTTGTCTGACGACGCGGTTGGCTCGGTTTGTAGAGACCTGCCTACTGAGCCGGCGGTCCCGGGTTCGAATCCCGGCCAAGGCAAATATTTGTGTGATGAACTGGAATATTTGTGCTTGGGTTATGGTTTTTCTATGGATTTAAGTATACATTTATCTATATAAGTACGTATATTGTCGTCTAGTACCCATAACACAACCTTCTTGAGCTTAATTTGGGACTAGATCGATTTGTGTGAGGTTGTCTGATATTTATTATTATTTATTTTATTCAGTATATTCACACGAGTCTTTGTTTTCCCCAGGAGTCCTTCGCACATTGGCACATGTCCATTAAGGGCGGCGGCAACTAGGCTAGGTGCATGCACGTAACGAGAACGTGATTGCGGAACGAGGTAAGAAACATCACCTAGTAGGGCAACTGGGTCGCCCCCGTCTAAAAATGCGATGTAAACACGATGATTCACCCTGTTTGTGCAGCTGACTTTCCTCTCCGTTACTTACGTGCATTCCTTTGCGTAACTCGCGTTTCGATCGTACGGTTAAGTTGATTAATGATCGACGGATTTTCAAATAAATATGTTTTCTGGAACATGCAATGAAATATCGTCATAACGTGCGTTAAAACAGGCAAGTTTAGGGCGGAACAATTCGAGAAAACTGTAAAGGAATTTCATACAAAATTGAAGGCATAGGCCGGGAAGTAATTTTTTTTAAATTTTAATGTAAACATGGCGCCGTGTTCGTGAACAGGCTAAACTGCTGAAATATATTTTTCTCAAACATGCAATGAAATATTGTCTTTACGTTCCTTATAATAGGCTCGGAAGGATCGCTTTTTGGGCGCAACAACTCGAGAGGACTGTAAAGGGATTTCATACTGCTTTTCGGGCCTAGGCCTGCAAAGTAACTTTTTTTTGGTTTCAACAACAAGGTCATTCACACAGCTGGCTGGTTTGACAAAAAGCAGGTTTTGTTTTTAAAGGTTGGTTGTTA
Source organism: Apotomis turbidana (assembly GCA_905147355.2). Lineage (NCBI taxonomy): Eukaryota > Metazoa > Arthropoda > Insecta > Lepidoptera > Tortricidae > Apotomis > Apotomis turbidana. The sequence continues at coordinate 12,773,073 of LR990294.1, forward strand.
GACTAAAATGTCCTATTTGTCAATTAATAAAATGTTGTTCTTTGAAGTATATTTTTTTATTTCATTGTATGTTTGAGAAAAGCACTATACATGCCTCGTCGTGAAAACGGATTCCCGGCCTCGTATCACTATCCGGCCTCGCTCGCACGCTCGCTCGGCCATAGAAAGAAAGAAAAAGAAAGAAAGAAAGAAATCATTTATTGTTCAATTGTGCATATACAAAAGCTGTTAAATAAAAATATGGGAGTGTCACAATAAACCGTTTTTCTCCACCTTGCTTGGAAATGTTTCCATTAATGTAGTAAAACTGGACCGCGAAATCGTTCGTTATATTTAGAAGGCGTTAATAAAAATTAAAAAAAAATATATATTATTGGCCTTAGCCGGGAAATCAATATTATTTAAATAAGACGATTAAGTAAAAAACACACCTTCCGTTTATAACGTCTCATACAAATGAGGGTAATCTTAATTTGGCTGGTTACTGCATTTTTACTTTTAATTTTTTCAAAGACTTTGATAATTCACCATACAGCCAATTGTCCACTGAATTTAAAAAATAAAAACTATTATAAACTTTTAAATTGTTCTCTGCGTTTAGTTCTTACACTGAAATTTTTTTTGCTCTGCTACTGTCAATGTATTTGAAATGTCGACAAATTTCGAATAACGGACAAACAATTTAAATAATAATCTTATATGCGGTTAATTTATTTTCATGATTCTTAGTTATTTATTAGTGATTTCTCACGAAAGTTTTAATTTTAATAATATGATGATATTTAATGAGTGAGTTGAACATTAATAAGTGTACCAAACGTAAACAAATAAAAAATAAAACAGAAATGATTGTGTCCAAATCAATATATAAGTTTTTGAACTTATGATCTTCTCCGAATGATAAATATGGTATGGCTTCAAAAAAAAACAGTGTGTTTAGAAGTTGTTAATTTAACTAAAATTTATAATTACCTATGTGCATATTTTTTGTTATTGTGTTTTCATATATATTTAATTCTTATTCATATATTTTGTTTTAAATCAAACATATGATTCGGACCCGAAATTTTATTCCTATTCCTAAAAAAAATAAGTACCAAATGAACTTCATGGTACTGATACATTAAATTAAAATGTAGATTGGTGATTATTTCCAAGCATATTTGGAGAAAAGCACTATACAAGCCTCGGCGGGAATGTCAGTTCGCAGATTCGTATTATTGAAGGACTCGGCTACGCCTCGTCCTTCAAAATCATACTCATCCACGAACTGACTTTTCCCGGCCTCGGCAGTAATATACTATAACGGTATACAATAATATGTCAGCGACAGTGATTTTAAAGTCTACAATTTAATTACTTTAAATTTCGAGAAAACAAATAATCCTATATCTTACAATAATATAAATAAGTCCAATTATCACAAAAATCCATATACCTATTATTAATAAAATTATCTATATAAATTATTAATTCAATTAAATGTCCGTTACAATGTCTGCCATTTTAATAAAATAATCATTAATTGAATAAAAACATTCCTCAAGTAGCAATTTTTTTAATTTTCAGAAGAATATTCTATTTGGAAGTTCTGTCCATGAAATAGGGATCGCATTATATATTTTTATTGCCATATGGTAACAATTCTTTTTATTTAATTGTAGGCGGTTTTTAGGAACAATCAAGGATTTGTGTGTGACTTTTCGTTTTCCCTTGTTGCATTTCATGTTAAAGAGTTCCAAATTATTTCTTACAAATTTACAAATTTCAAGAACATATAGACTAGGAACAGTCAGGATCCCAAATTTTTTAAAAAATGGTTTACAAGTATCAGACTGTTTTATCCCGCTTAAAGCCCTGATGCACTTTTTCTGCGCTATAAAGATTCTTTGTATGTCTGTGGCATATATACCTACTTGGCCGGAAATCCTCATTTTCCCGGCCTCTGATGTAATGTACTATTTTAATTTTTCATCTAGTGGCTGAATGGGTATCGGACCAACAATATCCGCGTTAAGACCTACGAACTGATATTAAGAATACAAATCTGTTTGATTCAATGTGTTCATGAATAAATTTAAAATACTGTCTATATGTAAGTCACCAGAGACCATAGACAATATTAAAAATCCTCTGCCTTTATTTTATTTATTGTAGAAATTAAGATTCTTATTATCAGGTCGTGTATGCCCTAATATTCAAACACTTCACACGTGGAAGACTTCCGAAAGAAAAAAAATATGGAGGGATTGGAGGGAAAATTAAAAATATTTTTTTTAAACATGGCGTCTGTGTTCATGAACTGGCTGAACAGCTGAATTATGTTTTTTTGAGTGGTGTATTTTTTACTTCATTGCATATATTTGAGAAAAGCACTACACATGCCTTAGCCGTGAAATGGGCTTGCCGGCTTCGTATCACTATCCGGCCTCCCTTACGGTCGGCTGCCTATACCTACTCAGCCGGCAAGCCCTTATTTCCTGGCGTCTGCAGTAATGTACTATTTATCATCAGTGCAGTCGCTTATTTACTAACGTTATTGACGATAAATCGCAAAAACAGTTTCACTTTCGGCTAAATGCATTGTTTTCTTATTTTTAAAAATACTTGCGTGAAATAAAGTTTCGAACTTGGAATTACGAAGTTGGCGGTTTAGCAATTGTTAGCAGTTGTTTGGGGTTACCTTCGGTACATAATAGTGTTTACAAACACAGAAATGAGTGGATTGTGAAATTACTGTCACGTCACGTAGATGTACTTCGTTCACGGTACACGGTAACACGGTTTTGTTCAAGTTTGGTTAAAATGTGTACTGTTATTTCCTTATTTGCGCTGTTAGCTGTGGGTTTAACCGTTACTCCTTGTTTATTTATTCCTTTAAAGCTTGCTGAAGTTATCCTCAAAATTGTTTATGTTGTTTGCTAGGTAGGTTTTTTAGTGTTGAAATCTTACAAACAATAATAATTTCCCACCTTGTTTACATTTTACATTCAAGTACCTACATATTATTAAGTAAGTTAAATTACATTCAAGCTATCAAACTTATTAGACAACAGAAGAAACACATTCATCTTGGTATCAATCTCTTCCAGCTCCTCTAGTACAACTGTGACACGCGACTCTTTCTCGCGCGAGTTATACTACCTATCTCTTTATGTACAGTACTGTGAGAGAGTGACAGGTGATGCTAGGTCGCGCGACATGAGTCGCGAATAGGTGTGCTAGACGGGAAGGGTATCTAAATGCTTATTATTTTCCAGTGTATTTTTTCTAAATAAACCGCCAGTCATACATAATATTGCAACAATTTTTACTTCGCGAAATTTCTAAAACCTTTCACCATTAAGATGTCACGTTTCGTTTTACCTCTGTACAAACAACAAAAACGAGGTAAAGGTAAATACGAAGTGAAAACTTAGAGAGCGAGTGCGATGACGTCTGCGCGCCGCGGAATGCGATCGCGTTGCGCAACGTGTTTTGACGGCGGAGTTGCTTCACTACGTTATACAAACAACACGCCTATTCCATCACCTCCGCTGCACTGCTGCACTACTTAATCGTTGTGAAATTTGTTTTGTTTTGATTAAACATGCCCTCTTCAATTTTGAGGGAACACTGCCGGGCCGAATTTGGATGTATTTGTTAACAGGATTTTCACTAATTGCGTTGGCAGTAATTGTTACGTTATTTATGCAAGCATCCGACATCGACACCTCAGTTGAATCTGTTTTGATTATCTGGATGAAACGATATTTTGCTCGAATTAACTTGTTGCACGGTGTCGATTTTTTTTGAGTAATTGGCTCGGACTCAACGTTATGACGGCAGCTGTGTTCTAATTAACAATAGTATTATGCTGACCTTTCATCTGAGACTTATGTGTGTTGCGTAAGAGATCGGTATACGGTCAATTGTGAACACAGCAAAGATAACCGGTTCAATTAAAAACAATTAAGAGGTAGCCGTGGATTATGTTATGGTTACTAATGGTAATAACGTTTTGTGGTGATTAATGATGACATATTGCATTCAACGAAGCTCGACAAAAATATATTCGTTTTTGTCTTGATCAGTTAACCCAAATCTATGTTAAATTTCTGTTTACTGAGTATTTTAATTTTTTCAAGTTGAGCGAGACCTTTGTTTAGCACCGATTGCGTTACGTTTCAGTACTTGGAATAAGTGCACCGAGGTTTTCCACCTAGCCGAGGCGTAACACCGTGCCTGAAACAGTTTCACCTTACCTTTTATTTATTAGGACAGCCGTGTTATTGCGCAATGCTTCGTAATGTGACCATGGAGAAGATCTGTTTTAATATCCACGTAATTGTTTCCTTACTCAACTAAGGGCATCTTATTGCGTTGTATCTAAGTGACATTGAACTGACGTTAATAAACGACTAAATAAACGACGTAGTTTTTAATGTAATTGTAGGTCATCTGTTGTTTGTCAACAGCTGTTTCGAAACGAGAGATCTGTAGCAGGCGGGGCGCACTCCGCGATTAACGTTTCCCGCTACAAGTACATGCCGGTGGCCTCATGCATGGTGCCTATTCAGTGGCTGCCACGCACTGTCTCGGAACGCACGTACACGAAATTCGCGCGCACGCTCTTCCGATTTATGTACGTCGCAAGTGAACGTTCCTCATTCATCTGTTGATACCAGTGTTATATTATAATATAGTGTTTAAATGAGTAAAAAGACAGCGAAAAGATATTGTATCGCAGCGGGTTGTAGGAACAATGATCGAAATTGGAATCACGCGTTTTTCGTTCTCCCAACACGTCCGAAGGATGCCGATGGTAAGAAAATTAACATAATATATAATAAGTAGTTACTGAATAATAATAAAAAAACATATTGCAGGTGTATCTACTTCCATATTTAACACTGGTTACTCAGATCAATTTTAATTGTTAAGTACTTATGTAACTTTGAATTGATTATTTGCTGATATTTGTCAATTTAAATTCTAGTAAAATATATAAGTATGTCTACTACTAAATCAACAATCATAGAGGTTTTTATAATAATATTTGATATCAAGTTTGTAAAATTACTTGTAAGTAATGAATAAACGATTGAGTGATAGTTTGATAGGTGAGTATATAAAATATATAAATAAAGAGTTAAAAGAAATGTATTGGAAGAGATCCCTAATAGGGATAAGTTCGCCTTTATACATGTTTTATTTGTAACTAGCGACCCGTCCCGGCTTCGCACGGTGCGTCCGTGCGTATTTTTAAAGATCTAAGCATACCTACATAGGGGCAGACAGACAGACAGCAGGAAACGACTTTGTTTTATACTAGGTGTATAGTGATGAATATATATGAACAAATAAATAAATATCGGACAACTAAGCAAAAACAAAATGAAGCTCAAGAATTTAATTGCATGTTAAGGTAACGCATTCGTTGCATTATTTTATTATATTAAACGTATTAAAATGTTTAAAAATAAAGCTAAAATGTTTTGCGGCCTGGTGGTGGATTCAATTCGTGGAAATTCTGTGATTGATTATTTTATAGTTAAATAATGAAATAATAAATATGTATAATGTATGAAGAATATAAACATATTACTCTCTATATTGAATGCAAGAAATAAATGGGAAATACATTTTTATTTTTAGTCGTTGACAGCCCTCGCTCTCGGCGACGCGGCAAGCGAGCCAATTCATTTTTACCGTTGGCACGCAGCTTTAACGTTCCGTTTGGCTTGCGCTGGGGACGACGACTTTAGAAGGGCCATAAATCATATTTTTTCGGCTAAAAAAAGCGGCTTTTGTAAAGATCAAAGTAGTGTGCCTTCTGTACTTGTACTATTATCTATTCTGTGTCTGTAGTCGAATACGACGTCAAGGGAGTAGTTCGATGCATTAGCCCAGCATTTAATCTGTTACAAACATCAATGTTGCAATGCCAATTGAAATATGTCATGAGCGTTGTTTGCGACCGACGGGTTTGGTAGCGCTCGAGTCGTTAGTGGGTCGACCAACTGGCGAACTATTCAGATCCGGCTGCGAGTATGTCGCGGACTGTGGACAGCCCGACAGCCTTGCCACGAGCGGTGTTTTTGCAAAACAAACAGTTACGACATCACACCGGCTATCGGTTGCCTTGTTCTCATCAAGCTACGCGAATAACTTGCAATAAAAAACGAGTCATGCGATTTTCTCTTCCTTCGTCGGCAAGGTGAGCACTCCGTGGTTGTTTATTCGCACTAGAAACGGTTTTTTTGTGCGAAAATCGTAGCTTATTGACGATTTCACTTTCTTCTCGAATACAATGTGAAATGCTTTAGAGGTCCATTCGTCTGCACAAGCAGTCGATGTTTAGTAGCGTTTGTTTGAAGTAGGTACACGTTAATCTTGTATTACCAGTCACGTCACAGCCGCGTAACTGGATTATTGGACTAGAATGAACATGGCAAGGACGTTGCTAGCACCGTCCGGTCCGATCAATTTACTCATGTAATGGTCTGCATTACGCTAGTAGTCTGCATCAAAATAGCATTTGCAGATAAATATTAAATGTGCGCAATATGGTAACCTATTTGTAACGTCGAACAGATACGCAGTCCGTGTTAAGGTTTATGTATTACCTACTTCACATTAACGAATTGTTCACCGCATAGAAACTTCCAGTAACTCAATTTGCATTGCCTTTGTTTCAGGCTAGCTTTAGAATCTTGTCACTTAGCATATTTACTTGTGGAGGTAGTTTCACGGCGAATGCAGCGCGGCGGCGCCGCCTCGGTCTCACTGTTAAGTGGGCTAAGGTCGCACGCGTGCATTTTTCATTAAACCTACCTACTTAACACAAAACAAACGTCATGAATTGCGTCAAGTTTCTCACGATTTATCTACGAACGGCCTTAAATTATTGTGTAAAAAATATTGGATCTACTAGTGTAGTCCAGGAACATGACATTTGGTCCTCGTACTGATTGACGATTGTTTTTAGCTCGATGGAAATGAAGTCTTGGTATTTAACTATGCGGAAGTCGAATGATTATAGATCCGCGGATGACATGTTTGGAGGTGCTGGCTTGGGGCCAGGGGAGAAGGTAAAGGGGGTAGATCCAAATGCGCTTTCGATATGATGTGACTGCGCCTTGAATTCAGGTCAGGCATGTCAGCAAATCGTTTGATTTTGCTTTGATATAATAACGTTCCGCAGTTTTCGGATGGATCTAATACTTTGCTCTACTAATTTATGTGCATAGAGCATACGCTTACGACATTGATATAAGAAGTAGTGCTCCCTTATCTTGCGTTTTGTATGTACAATAACTGGTATCTTGGTAGATGCCCCTTTGCTGTAAGAGGATTATGCATTTGGTGATTTAATAAATAAAGAATTAAAATGAAATGATCTGCCTTTTATAATATAATAAATATGATAAGTTGATAACTATTGCTATTTTATATAAATCGGTATACATATTTTGTAGGCGATTTAATAAATATTTGCGACTTTCAATTGTTAGCAACGTTGATATTTAAGTTCTTTAACATTTTTCAAATTATAGAACCTAAACATAACTAGTCAATTATTTGTTCTCAGTTCCTAAGTAGCAACAGCTATTTCCCAAATTAAAACAAACCGTACATCCTTAAATGACCGATTTGATAATTATTTTTATACAATTCTTAATAATACGGTGAATAGAGACTAAAGTACTATGTGTGACCTTACAAACGGTCCGGTAGTTTTGAATTTTTGATATGTTGTCTAGGATGGTTAGTCAGTGTTTAAAATGCAAAATGCACAATTCCCCCCCCGCGCCCGCCACCATATTGAAAAAACCGGCACTCTCTTCATATTTTTGCTCATATCTTCCTTTAGGAGCATTTTAGCTAGAAGAAAGCTTCGACAATGTTATAGATAGTTAAATTTACTACATTCTCCATTTTATATTTTTTTTCTAGGACAGATAGTTACGGAGATATCCACATTAAAAAAAAAAGTAAAAAATCGCAATTTCCTACTGAAAAACAAACTTTTGGATTACACTTCGTTTAGGAGCATTTTAGCTAGAACAGTGCTTGGGCAATGTTGTAGAGAATTAAATTTACTATAATTTACACTTAAAATTTTGTTTCAAGGACGGTTAGTTACGGAGATATGCACATTTAAAAAACAGGAAAAGTCGAATTTTCCGAAAATTTCTCATAATTCTTGGTTTAGAACGCTGTCATTCAGTTACGGACTAGTCTAGGACAAATTAAAACATGTAGGAAATATAATTGCTTATAAAACCCATGTCCTTTTTTACATAAATTTTCGGAAAATGTGACTTTATTTTTTACATATCTCCGTAATTATCTGTCCTAGAAACAAAATTTGAAATGTAAATTATAGTAAATTTAATTCTCTACAAAATTGCCCAAGCACTGTTCTAGCTAAAATGCTCCTAAACGAAGATATAATCCAGAAGTTGGTTTTTGAGTTGGAAATTGCAATTTCTTAAGTTTTTTTAAATGTGCATATCGCCGTAACTATCTGTTCTAGAAAAAAAATATAAAATTGAGAATGTAGTAAATTTAACCATCTATAACATTGTCGAAGCTTTCTTCTAGCTAAAATGCTCCTAAAGGAAGATATGAGCAAAAATATGAAGAGAGTGCCGGTTTTTTCAATATGGCGGCGGGAGCGGAGGGGGGGGGGGGGGGGGGGAATTGTGCATTTTGCATTTTAAACACTGACTAACTATCCTAGACAACATATCAAAAATTCAAAACTACCGGACCGTTTGTAAGGTCAAAAGCCTTTATTCACTGAATTATAAAACCACAGTCGGGAAACGAGCAACCTTTAAAAATCGCTTTCTTGCCGCACTTTACTACGGTGATACCCACATGCGGCTTTAAACTTTATAGCACTGTAGCGGCAAAGGCTACGTAGAAAGTAGATCAGTGGTACATCTAGGGGCTGGGTTAGGGGCTGGATGGATCAATCGGAGTTCGCTGCAGGGCCGGTGCGCGGTGCATGACTCACACCTACCCGTATTTTGGGCCCGGCCCGCAGACGCCGAATGTAGGCCACCCGTTCGCAATGGTTTGTTTGGGTCCCCCAAATTAGAGTGTGTTAATAATACGACAACCTTTGCTTGCTGTGTCGCTGTCGACACGCTCAACGTCCAGACTATTTTTATCGTCGCTGTAAAACTGGCCTCAACGCATTATGAGACGGACCTGCACTGCACTCGTTTTGAAATATTTATAGTCGATGGGATCACATCACATAAGATTTCTTATCTTCTATGTATTTTATGACGACTTTTTCGTCAAAATAATGCTACATTCCAAGTATAGAGTAAACACTGAAAGCATCCCTTATCTTGCAGTTTGTAATTGTTTTGTTTTGGTTGTTGCAAGTATGCTTGTTTTGTGTGACAGTAAATGGGTGAATTGCAGAAAATATTTACCTTTTGAATTTCGTAACTAAACTGAGAGTAAAAGAAATTGATAATTGCTGTAACGAAACTGATAACATAAAGCGTCGTCGGACACATGAAATAAAACTAGTGATGTTTTATGGTTTCGTTCGCAGAATTATTTAATAAAACGTTATAGTTTCAATTAGCAAATTCTTTCTTAATTATTGTTTCTGGATCCGGACTCTGCTTTATTTTTCTTTTTAGCATAATAACGTCCGGAATATCGTCTCCATTTATCCCTAGTTATTTCTTTTTGTTCCTTATTTTGTCTTTTTATTCCACGTTTTCTTGATTTCTTTACTTTGTCTAAATGTTTCACTTTTAACTAGCGTTGAAAATTTCGGATTAAATCAAATGTTTTTTTCGGGAATTTATGAAATTTAAGATTTTTCATTTTTTTTCGGATTTTTATGAAAAAAAGCAAATAAGTCATTACAATTTATTTAATTTCATTACAGTTAATCATCACTATCACTATCAACATGTATTTCAATTCTTTCATTTTTTTTTGTTATTTACCTCGGTTGTTTCCCAATGTCTCCAAACACCGCTCTTTGCACGCGGCATTATTACGCAGTTTGAAGATCAGTAAGAATTGTTTTTCAATATGAGTAGGTATTAGGTAAAGTATACTATAACCAGGGTTCGGAAATTCGGATCGATATTTACCAAAAGTTGACAAAATCCTATTGCTATCTCACTCATACGTCATTCAACGCCGCCTATACTTACGACCGAATAACAAAGCCGCCGATAAAGTTCAGGTACCTAAATATCGATCCGAATTTCCGAACCCTGACTATAACAATCTAAGTGCCAGATTAATTAGAAATTAATCCGGCTGATAAGCGCAATGACATGACACAACTGTGACAACTGGACTGATCTGACACCGATGTCTTTTTTTTTTTTTTTTATAAAATATGGCTTCCATCAGGTTAATGATGATTTAGCCAATTTCAAGTTTGCTCGTAGAGCATGCCGTTGTTCGGTGAGGTTTTGCTTTTTGTAAAGTGATAGCGATTTACAAAAAACCACGCGGACTATCGGGCCTTGACCCAGGAAGGGCTATGAACGCTTCAAGTTGAATTCTTCATTAGCTATTCACTCATACGTTAGATCACTGCACAATACGCTATCAATACTACACATTGAACAACAAAAATGAATAAATAATGAACAACGCAACTTAAACGCATGCGGCCATCTTAAGTCACAAACCGGAAGACCGACACCGATGTCAATGGCAAAGTAAGTCTATAATATTCACTTAGGTACCTACCAGTATTAAGAAAAATAACCGATTGAAACCTGATTACATCGTGCTTTTCGTTTTTTTTTTTCGGAAAAATTGAAGCGGAACATTTGATGACTTTTTTCCGTAAAAATCAATTAGGGAATTGAAACAGAGACAAAAAATATAACAGTCCATATTCAGACAGGTTTTTCGACCTATAAAAAATATTTTATAGTATGAACTAACCCTTACATTTTATCACATAACGAAAAATAACGAAACTGAGACAAGATATATGAGAAATTGAGAAATCACAACCTAAAACAATATTTTTCTTCAAACGTGTAATGCATTGATCTAGAACTATGTAAATTTGTAAGATTCAGAGTAAAACCAATCGGCAATGAATAAACTGTAGTACGAAAATAAGTTTTTTATCTGAGAAAATCGCCGTTAATCACCCTGAGATTTTTTAGCTCATTTACTCAAGACTATCGATACACGCGCCACTTCGTTGAAAATAAAGTGGCTGTCGCCGTGTTCAACATTTTGGTATATGTCAAAGTATGGAATATATGTGTGCTTCTCTCGTATTTATTTGGTTTGGATTTGAGTGTGTTATGTTTTAAATTTAATGTGTTAAATAGATGGCAAAATAAAATATGATTATTTCTATGTTTTAATTGTTTTAATTGTTTTTCTTGATTCTTGCATTTTCCTTGCTGTAGTGAGGTGAAATTCCGCATGGCTGCAAAATTATTTAGCTTCTCGTGTCTTGAAAGCCTCGCTACGCTCAGGAATCTATCTAATCTTAGATTCCTTCGCTCGCTCAGCTTTCAATTTCAACACTCGCGCCAAATAACAACTTTGCAGCCTAGCATAACAAATAAATAACTATTGTACTGAATTTAAAGATGATCTAAAAAGGACTGAATAATCTACAGTTAAACTTTAAAAGAAATAATATAAATCGTAAGAAACTTCCTAGATAAAAAATACGCTCAGAATTGGGACATGAACATAATATTTAATATGAAGTAACTGCGTACCTCTTAGGAAAAAAAATACTTAAAAAATAAAATAAAAAAAGGAATTGAAATAAATATATTTTATCTGAATTGAAAGAATTCCTATTATCAAAGTAATATAGGTAATTAAAGCCTGACCAGAAATATATGAGGATTGTCAAGAGGACGCAATTTACAAGATTTATATGGCAACAATTTTGCAACCAATCGCAACACACTATAATGACCTCAGTTTAAATACCTGTCAGTTCCTATGGTAACCTCGTAATATTATTTTAATGGAATGCACTCTTTTGCCGACTGTTTTTTGTGTAGTAGACACGTGTACACTTTATTTATAATATCACGTTCACGAGTTTCACGACTGTGAATGGTTTTCGGCATTTTCTTTGGGTATTTTTAAATATTTGTCTTTTAAAGAAACCAGCACGAACGACATTGACATTGTTGACAACCATCATAAAATCATTGCCAGTGTAAGAAATTAGTTCCAGTGAAATTCCGCAATATGGCGCATCCTCATATATTTCTGGTCAGGCTTTACATTGTGTTTTCTTCTCATGATATATTTTTAAATTCACTGTGTTTTTAATGGGACACTCATAAGCATAAAGGATACATATTTTCTGCAATTCATCCAAATGCATATTATTTACTTTTCTTTTCAATCAAAAATAGTAGAATCGTCACCTACAATAACACTTGATTACACATTTACCTAAGTACCTGTTGTGGAGTATCCTGATAATGGTACCTATGAGTACGTCGGTCATAATACGGATTTACGAAGCCCAACAACGCCGCAGTAAACGATTACGTAAATTGTTTGGATTTATGCGATCAATGAAATACGGTGCAGGGTGCAGCCCGGACGGGTCACAGCAAATAGGTCACTAGAATACTTTAAAGTCGGTACCCAGTATTGAATCAGGCTTGTGTGTATATTTTTTTACGCATACGTTAGGATTGACCGAGTGCTGCTAATGCGTTTTCCATATCATTTGTTTTTATAACAAATTATAGCTTATATCAGTGTTTCTTAACCTTTTTTGCCCACGGACCCTTAGGAAATCAAGGACACTATTAAGGACCCTCTAAAAAAAAGGAGCAACAAATAGCACGGCGTGCGTAGCGATTACGAGACTTTTGGTGGCATTTATTTATGATTGTTAAATAGTCCATAGATAAGAATGCGGACCCCCATACACATGCTCGCGGACCCCCGGGGGTCCGCGGACCACAGGTTAAGAAACACTGGCTTATATGAGTCGCTTTTTTCACTGAAACTGGCTGCATACTAAAATGTGTGACGAGGGTGTAGTGTAGATGACGTTTCAGTCAGATTAATTATGTATCCCTAAAGAATAATACTATCAGAAAAAATATACTTACGAAATATAATTTTCATGTCTGCCTTTTTTATGTCATAGGGGGCAAATGAGCAAACGGTTCGCCTGTGCGTTGCCGTCCTTTCAGGTGGGAGTACGCTTTTTTCTTGAAGGTTTGAAGGTCGTATCGTCGTCGGTTGGTCCGGAAATACCGCAAGCGACCATTCATTCCACAATGCAGTCGTGCGAGGCAGGAAATTTCTAAAAAAACGCACAGATGTGGACTTCTAACTATCCATGTGCCTATCAAACTTAGGGGCAAAATTTGGGCACTCCCGTAGTGATGATTAATCAATAATTGAACTATCGAATCAATGAATGCAGCGCAGGGTCCAGGGCGAGTATATAGGTCATTCGCTCAGGCCGCTGCGTTTGTTTGGGTATCGTATATTGATCAAGCTAGCCTGGTGAATGATGGTTTTAGAAAGTTTAGAACAGGAGATCAGTGATGATAAAATATGGAAAGCGGTTAAAGGAAGTGTTTAATTCATTAACATATATATCAATAATACGAATATCGAATGCAATGCAGTGCAGGGTGCAGGGCGAGTATATAGGTCATTCGCTCAACATCGCTTGTTTGGGTCTCGTATATTGATCTAGTGACGCAACTGTGCGCACGCAGATATACCTACTGATCGTAAAAGGTCACCGGTGCACTCCGGAATGGCGCTCTGATGTTTATGTAGTTCTGGAAGTGACTCCTTTATTTCCTATTAGACTACGACTGGAACTGCGATAGATATATACTGGTGTATTCTGGTCTGGTTAATGTGTCTATGCTGTTATTTGAGAACTGGTACTCTGTAAAACATTCTTGAAAGTCGCTACGATGTTCATCTTGCTCTGGAAGTGACAGTTTTCTAACTGGATTTCCTATTAGTTTATATTATAAGATTGGAACTGCAAGGCGAACGCTAAAAACACGCATACTGGTCTTGTTAATGTATCTATTGGCTGTTTGAGATGAGAACGTGTACTCTGTACATTCTTGAAATGCCAGGTCCATTGCGGCGTATTTTCGCGTTCTTCTAACATCCAGCAGGTTTTGATAACACACTATGTTTGCCTAGAAAAGAACATATGACCCAGTATAGTTGATATGACATGTCAAGATGATAAACAACATAGAGTATATCTGTTTTAATGTTATTTAATCGTACTGATATGGTGCTTAATAGACCGATTATGCAAAATCCATTGACCACCAAATTGTCTCTCGCTCAACTTGGAAATCATTAATTCATTACGCAAGCGATGAAAACGGCCCAAGCTACATACGTATACAAACATTGCATAACATGCCCAGGGCATCAGATAAGTGCACCTCAATGTGGATGATAGTTCGTGGATAAGTATTAGCGCCCGAAGGCCCGAGTGTGACCCACTCGCATGTAGGCCACGGCTACTAGCGCGGCCGCTGTCTCGTACTCATGACTGTTGTCATAATTTACTATGCGAGTCCATCTAGCGTACGTACATAATTCTAGCCACGCTCGTAACGTATAGATAATTCATTCTAGCCGCGAATGGTAATAAAATCAATCGGAAATGCATTTCGATCGACGGCTGTTTTTCCAAATGTTTGTATATTCAAATTTTAATCAATCAATATTATATAGTAATATATCTTAGTAGTTTATTTTGAAAAAAACAGAATGTGCCATGGGTACGAATGTACATACCGTGATGATCTAAGGATCTGACTGCAAAAAAAATCAGATGCTTTACTTAATGTTTACTTATGAACAATCTTGGAAAATAAAAATAAAATGGTTACCTACCAACTCTATAATTCAAACTTTGCTTAGTGTAGTTTGTCGTTTATCAAACTATGTTATAGACTTAGTGTTAATCATTAGTATAATTAAGTACATCGAAGCTGAATATTAAATATTATTATCGATATTTTTACATATAACAACAAATAACATTGAGTAACTTGAACAGATACATATTTAAAGTTTCTTGTTAAGGAATGCACTCTCGATTACGAAAATATTATCTTTCAGACTTTGTGCCTACACAATCATGTGCCCAAAGTCTTTGCACGTATACAGAATTAAATCGCATTATGTCGTAACGTTGTGAAATTGACTGCAATCAGGTTCATAGCGGGCCTTGCTGGCTATGTAGGCCACACTGCAGAGTGCATCGTCTGCCAAGTTCGCGAGCGCGCTTGCGTGGTACGGCTCCGCCATTCCACCCCCTCGCCCCCATTCTAAGACGTTCGATCGCGTTACGTAGCGCCTAGCGGCTACGTGAAACGTAAGCCTAAGTAGGTCGGAGTGTGGCTGGTTGCGCGCGCAGGCTGTCGGCACTACGACGTCACTATTGATCCGCACGTGGCGCGTGGCGCCTGTAGTGACGTAGCGGCGCGCCCGTCTCGTCGTACACCCCAGCCGTACGCCCACACCGCCCTAGTACCCCCTCCTCCCTTGGTGCAAGCTGCAATTAATAACGTTATGCCCCTACTATTCGTGAGCCTTGTAATTGAATCTTGCTCTCTCTGGTGGTGCCAATGAACTTGCCGTAAACTAATTACTTGTACTACGTTCGTCCTAATCCAGATCAATGTTTTGCTATTAGAGTATTCTGGAAATCTATTCACTGGTTGTGTGACTGCGCTGTTATGACTAATTTATTATTTCAGACGTACATGTTTTTTTAGGATGGTGTTTCGTATTTAAAAGAATTAGTACTTACTCCTATATAGGGAGGGATTTCGATTTTAAATGGTCAATTCAGTTTTTGCAATTCTAGATACGAATTGCGAAAACTGATGATTATTAATATTATGCTAATTATTTATCGAATATACCAACAAAGTTCTGTTGTTTAAAGATAGGCTTTATCTGAATTCAAAGTACTTCCAAGAATTTTCGATAGGCGCTTGTACAATAAGTAAGTCAAACACTGGGTTTTGCCCGACCACGTACACCCGTGTTCTTAGTATTCGCGAACCGCAAATAGATACACAATAATGATAATGAACTATTGATATGTACTACCAGTGTGACGATAGTATGGCTGGACAACAATAGGTTCGCATGCAATTTCCGCCCGTTTTTATAACGATCAATGAATTGACGTCATTCGTCTTGTAATAATGTGAAGTTGAACCGAGCGATAACGTAATTGAAAGTTCGACTAGGCTACTACTGTGAAATGGAAATGCAAATTGAGCCTACAAGTTTATTTTGTCACGTAATCAGTTAAGAGATTTATTAAAATCACAGACCTTATCTAGCAAGATCAGCCTAAAATGATATTTATCATTTCACTAATAAACTGGTTTAGAGATTTGACCAAATCACCGACCGTGTCTAGGGAAATGGCAAAGAAAGAGCAGCTTACAATAATATTTATCATTTCACTAAACTAAATAGTTTAGACATTTGACCAAATCACCGACCGTGTCTAGGGAAATGGCAAAGAAAGAGCCCCCTACAATGATATTTTGTCATTTCACTAAACTAGTTTAGAAATTTGACCAAATCACTGACTTTGTCTTGGGAAATGGCAAATTGGCAATGTAAG
The DNA here is from genome assembly GCA_905147355.2 of Apotomis turbidana. Classification (NCBI taxonomy): domain Eukaryota; kingdom Metazoa; phylum Arthropoda; class Insecta; order Lepidoptera; family Tortricidae; genus Apotomis; species Apotomis turbidana. The sequence continues at coordinate 12,789,715 of LR990294.1, forward strand.
TTAAGATTACTTCCTCATTTTGTCATTTTACTAAACCAGTTTGGAGATTTGCTTAAATCCCTGGAAGTATCCAGTAAAATGGCAATAAAAAATTACTTACCACTCCGATTTCATTATTTCACTAAACTAGTCTAGCGATTTGATCAAATCCCTAGAAGCGAGTGGCATCTTAAAGTTTTGCAGATTGCTAAAAAATATTATAAATATTAGGTTATATGTCAAAACATAGTTAAAACACAAATTAATAGGTACTTCTAAATATATTTTTTAATTATGATTTGTTCTTTTTTCGACATCTTAGGTTTCATGAAAATGCCTAGGTAAATTTTGTGAAATGCCAAGTTAGAGTAAGTTTACGAGGGTGGGTGTGGTTTCTCAGTGTGTAACATTAACATTAGCAATAGAAGTACCTGTTTGGACTTCCGGTTTGTGACTTAAGATGGCCGCATGCGTTTAAGTTGCGTTGTTCATTATTTATTCATTTTTGTTGTTCAATGTGTAGTATTGATAGCGTATTGTGCAGTGATCTAACGTATGAGTGAATAGCTAATGAAGAATTCAACTTGAAGCGTTCATAGCCCTTCCTGGGTCAAGGCCCGGTAGTCCGCGTGGTTTTTTGTAAATCGCTATCACTTTACAAAAAGCAAAACCTCACCGAACAACGGCATGCTCTACGAGCAAACTTGAAATTGGCGAAATCATCATTAACCTGATGGAAGCCATATTTTAAAATTAGAATAGAATAGAAGTGCTCTATTAAAACGACATATAAGGAACTTAATTACATTACAAATATTTTAAATGACGTAAAAACTCCACGTTTTACGTAGAACTGTTATATGCATAACATCTATCACCTACGTATTTGTACTAATAAACGATGACTGACACACTGTGTTTTTGATCAACAGAGGTACTGATATCGTGAAAATCGTATTAAACCAGTTTGTTCACGCTGTTATCGGTGACGTCAGTAGGTGTCCGCAATCTCTGTGTACACGGGAGCTTCTCATGTTATCGTACCATATCCGACGGTACTAAGCGATTATTATCATCAACGTCATAACATCAGTCGAAACAGCTACTTACTACAAAGGCCTCCTAAGGATCCCCACTACGACCGTGGTACGATGGCCTTATCCAATGGTTCACTGTTTTATATCATATATAAATATCACAAAAAATTTGTTAAGTGCAATATTGTGAGTACAGAAGGTAGATCTTACAATATAATTATGGTTCTCCACAATCTACCCATAACATAACCGGCGTACAAATTTTACAATAACTTAAAATAACAAACTACTCATATACTACACTTTTTAATTAAACTAACTACATATCAGATCTCCTAATTCTATAAAACCATAATATAATCTTTAGTTACATATATCATTATCCAATTTTTAATAAATAATAATCAGAATTCGTAGTAAGAGCACCTACGAGGGGCGTTCAATAAATTCTCGGTATCGACATATTTTAAACCTTTTTAGTTAACTTCTTAATTCTGGCTGGTAAGTGGCATTCATCACTTCATTCATAAGTATAAAAAATTGGGCAGGTGCGAGTCCGACTCGCGCATGAAGGGTTCCGTACCATAATCTATAACAAGTTTATTGTATGGGAGCCCCCCTTAAATATTTATTTTATTTTATTTTTAGTATTTGTTGTTATAGCGGAAATAGAAATACATTATCTGTGAAAATTTCAACTGTATAGCTATCACCGTTCTTGAGATACAGCCTGTTGACAGATGGACGGACGAACAGCGAAGTCTCAGTAATAGGTTCCCGTTTTTAACCCTTTGGGTACGGAACCCTAAAAAAATTTTTTTAAAAGGAATAAGGCCTCTTTGATATGTATATTAGAGTTTGGCCGCGCAGCGTTTCAACCGTCCATACCCATACCGTACATTATAATGAACATCGTTCTTAACTATAACCGCCTCCGACCGTTAGATATTGACTATTTTATGATTGACCGAATATTTAAAATATCTTACATATTTATATGCGCACCTCGGCGGATACGGCATTTGAATATTTGGCTGTTGACAGACACAATCAGACTTGCATATACAAGGAACAAAAGATTATACAGAGAATTATTTATTGGAAAGATTATGTTTAAAATCTCTTTGTGCGTCATAACGTACATAACAGCGAATAATTTACACATGAATTGTATTCATTCTTGCTTATCTTATTTAGCAAACGAGATTCTAACCTCAAATTTATGCCGTTTTAGTCGAAAACTACATTTTTATACATAAAATAGCTTTTTTTATACACCTTTTTAGGGTTCCGTAGTCAACTAGGAACCCTTATAGTTTCGCCATGTCCGTCTGTCCGTCTGTCCGTCTGTCCGTCTGTCCGTCCGTCCGCGGCTTAGCTCCGTGATCATTAGTACTAGAAAGCTGAAATTTGGTATGAGTATGTGTATGTATCACGCCGACAAAACGGTAAAATAAAAACTAAAAAAAAAATTTTTTTTCGGGTACCTCTCGAACACCTAAAGTGGGGGTGATTTTTTTTTTTCGTTTCAACCCTAGTGTGTGGGGTGTCGTTGAATAGGTCTCTTGAAAATAATAGGGGTTTTCAAACATTACTTTTTGATAAAGTCAGTAGTTTTGTAAATATTCGCTCCGAAAATAAAAAAAATTGTGTCCCCCCCCCTCTAACTTTTGAACCACAAGTCAAAAAAATATGGAAAAATTCATGTTAATGCGGCCTTATAAGTACTTTCAATGAAAACTATATTGAACAAAATCGGTCAAGCCGTTTTTGAGTTATCGCCAAATTTCATATTTTTTCTTTAAAAGGTCGTAAGTTGACTTCCAGAAGGTAATAAGTGATTACAGTTTCTAGGGCGTTTACGACCTTTTTATAGAGCTTAAAATCTGTCTTAACTTAAACCTCGGGCTTAAAACAGCAGTTTATTGTGAAGGATGAGCAACTACGGAACCCTACACTGAGCGTGGCCCGACATGCTCTTGGCCGGTTTTTTTGTACAACAACACAAAAACAGTTAAATATACATCAAATACAAATAAATACATACAAAGGCTTACTTGAAACGCTTTTACAAAGGCTTACTTGAAAGGCTTGCTTAGATTTAGGTACTTGAGAAAAATCTGTGATTTTGGCAAAATGATTTTTTTAGGTTAATATCTTATTTATTAAATAAGACAGTAAGGACGAATATAGAGACTTAAGACTAAATCAAAGTCATTTATTAAAAGACACACGAAAGGAAAAATTACAATAAGTTCTGATCCGCATCGCAGGCTTCGTCAGGTGAGATACAACAACAAATCAGCAACAGGCTTCGTCAAATACAAACCAATGATATGATCTACAACAGGCTTCGTCAATTTCGTTAATAAGGCACGCCCCGAGACTAAATTAGATAGTCAACGAACTTGAAACCCACCTCTGTCATTTAGCATCGAGCCTTAAAAAATAATAATTACACACAATAATTAGGTGAATAGAGACTAAAGTACTATGGGTGCCCTTACAAACGGTCCGGTAGTTTTGAATTTTTGATATGTTGTCTAGGATGGTTAGTCAGTGTTTAAAATGAAAATGCACAATCCCCCCCTCCTCCGCGCCCGCCGCCGTATTGAAAAAACCGGCACTTTCTTCATATTTTTGCTCATATCTTCCTTTAGAAGCATTTTAGCTAGAAGACAGCTTCGACAATGTTATAGAGAGTTAAATTTACTACATTCTCCATTTTATATTTTGTTTCTTGTACAGATAGTTGCGGAGATATGCACATTTAAAAAAACGTAAAAAATCACAATTTCCAACTCAAAAACAAACTTCTGGATTATATCTTCGTTTAGGAGCATTTTGGCTAGAACAGAGCTTGGACAATGTTGTAGAGAATTAAATGTACTATAATTTACATTTCAAATTTTGTTTCAAGGACGGTTAGTTACGGAGATTTGCACATTTAAAAAACTGGAAAAGTCGAATTTTCGGGAAATTTCTCAAAATTCTTAGCTTTGAACGCTGTCATTCAGTTACGGACTAGTCTAGGACAAATTAAAACATGTAGAAAATATAATTACTTATAAAACTCATGTTTATTCTTACATAAATTTTCGGAAAATGTGACTTTTTTTTTTTACATATCTCCGTAATTATCTGTCCTAGAAACAAAATTTGAAATGTAAATTATAGTAAATTTAAATCTCTACAACATTGCCCCAGCTCTGTTCTAGCTAAAATGCTCCTAAACGAAGATATAATCCAGAAGTGTGTTTTTGAGTTGGAAATTACGATTTTTACGTTTTTTTAAATGTGCATATCTCCGTAACTATCTGTCCTAGAAACAAAATATAAAATGGAGAATGTAGCTAACTCTCTATAACATTGTCGCAGTAACTAGTCTATAACATTGTTCTTCTAGCTAAAATGCTCCTAAAGGAAGATATGAGCAAAAATATGAATTTTTATTATGTATTTTGCATTTTAAACACTGACTAACCATCCTAGACAACATATCAAAAATTCAAAACTACCGGACCGTTTGTAAGGTCAAACTCCTTTATTCACTGTATTACAAGTTGCATTGTTTCTAACGTTCAACCTTGTTTGTTTCAGGTAAGCACGCGCCAGTGTTGCACTGTTGGCTAGTTCTAAGGTTACCTAATTGTTGTACTTAGCTTAGATAGCGATTCCATTATTTCAAATTCTTTTAATGTTATATATCATGTTCATCCATCGATTCTATTATTTCAAGTATAGCTATTTATAAAGGGACTAAAGTAAAATATTATAGTATAGTGTATGGTTTATAATAGAGCACTAAATTTTGCCTTATTACTGCACTATTTTCTTACGTTAATTTGTTATACAAATTTGTTATTCAGTCGTACCTTTGTAAGGCTATGTTTTCATTAAACTGAAAATAGCCGCCTGTAGCCGTCCACGGCTTTGCTCACAAGCCGAGTGACGTGAGAGCGGATATTACGCAGTTTGTACTGTGTAGAACCTTCGCCTGTTATTACTATTATCAACCAACATTAAAAGAGCTTAAGCGGGTCTATTCCGCTTACATTTATAAGTCGTTGTTGCGCTGTTAGGGTTTTTGTAGAAACCGATCCAAGTAGATTTTCACCCGATGTCATTTGTTTACGACGGAAACCCGAGGAGGGACAGATGAGGACGCCGACTAGCATTAGAGCTCAGTCATATATTATTTTATGACGATTATCTCTCGATGACTGGCATTATGTTATGTACAATACAAATTGCCTGCTGTTGTGCATTTGTATTAAAGAGTCTGTTGATGTCAAAACAGTGTATGAATTATATGCACGGAAACTTGAAAACTCATTCTAAGAATATCTAGATATACGCACTTCGCAGTCTTCGCGATCGGATTAATAATCAAAATCGTTGCACGTAGCAATAAAAATACGATGTGACTCGATATTTGACGACGCGTTTGGCTCGGTTGGTAGACACCTGCCTACTGAGTCGGCGGTCCCGGGTTCGAATCCCGGCCGGGGCAAATATTTGTTCTTGGGTCATGGATGTTATCTATATATGTATTTATATATTATGTATATCGTCGTCTAGTACCCATAGTACAAGCTTTGCTTAGTTTGGGACTAGGTCGATTTGTGTATGATTGTCCCTTAATATTTATTTATTTATTTATACATTTATATGTAGTTTGGTTAAAGCTGGCCGGATGTCTTTGTCTGTAGCTGACGTAGTAAACGTGAAAACTGAAAACCGGGCTCAATCCTAGAATTTTAAGGTCAGTGGGTTACCTAGATAGCCGCATTCGTGGCGCAGCGGCGGATGCAACGCGGGCGGGGGACAGCCACGGGCCGACGCAAAGGCCAGAGGTCGCGGCTGGTGCAGTGCCGCCTGCATCGTGGGGAGGCCGTAGGCGGCGCCTACCTCGCGTGGGAGGCCTGCAAGGCGCCTGGAGGAGGCGTAGGCGTACATGACACGAGAAACCGTACCCCGCGTACGTAACACCCCGTCCTTATTAGACGTCTATATCGGAAACGATACTTACGTCAGCCTGACATATAGCCCCCCCTCTCAAGTGATTCTCATGAAGGTTGCTGTGCACAGAAAGGTCGGCCGTCTGGGTCACAAGTCACGAATAAGCAACGTGACTCTTTCATTTACCTATTCATATGCGTGGTAACGTGATATGTAATGCGGGTGAGTGTAATACAAGAATACGTATTTACTAAACTACGTATTACTGAGGTATGGAGCGCGTTCTCATTCTCTATCTCGACCTCTTTACTTCATCAACGGATGAACACTCAAAATTCACTGCTGCCATCGCCGTTATTTGGATATATGTAGATTATAATTGTATATGTTTAGTCAGAATTCTAAACTCACGGCTCTTATTCGAAAATATCTATTACATAAATTCAAGTTTTGATTCGTATGCTATGGCGTAGCTCCGTAGCGCGTCTACGAGTTTCTGAATCTAGCTTTATATGGTCTTGCTGATGTCATGCATGCAATGTATGCAAATTAGTAATGCACTAAGTAATTAATTTGACAAAACTCCACTGCCACTCCTACCTAGATAACTAACTACAAGTTACTTTTCATATGAAGGTTAATCAGGCTCTATATTAGCTGTATACAATACATTACAATTTTTTTCTAGCTCAAGTAGAGGGCTGAAACATATTTAAAATCAATTACATATATATATATTCATTAATATCTTATCTAAAGGCAACATATTATAAAAGTTCCAGGTCGATCAGACAACTTTTTTTTTTCTCCATACATCTACGCTCCACCCTAATATACATAGCTTTAGCAACTCACTTTCAGACCTAAAATTTATCAGTTAGAGTAGAAACAAACTGTTGATTGTTGGGTTTTAAAAAACAATATGAAAAGATTAGAAAGAAAGAAAGAAAGAAAATACATTTATTCAACAAAAAAAGCAAAGTTACATGAAAAAGAAACGAACATAAACAAGCATCGTTGAATAGGACCCCACTCAGCATGATGCCACGGCGAGCCGGGGCGCTGCTTTTCAGTGGGGACCTGCTTATAACTACTTAGATGCTAAAAATACACAAAATAAAATAATAATAAGAAATAAATATGTAAATAAATAAATAGGAACACAACACAACAAAGTAGACAAAGAAAAAGAGAATCTGATGGGTATTTACAAAATGACAAAAAAAAATGTATACAAAACCAAACCGCTAACAAGAAATCTGATGTCCATCCAGACTCCCAAACCCCTCCTCCAACACCAGTATTCTTTAGTACTATGATTTTGTGAAGAAGCTTCGACATTTTGATTTAAAGGATCCGATTGGTTTTGACGCTCGAATTGGTGGAGGAAGGTTGAGCACTTCGTGGCAGCGTAGCGAAAGCTGCCACGAAATGCTGCTGACTGGTGCTGGGGATAAACAAGTTGCAGGAACCTGCAGGGTCTCACCTGCGAAGACCTGGAGTTATGTGCCCAGATTAACTTTTCATACAGGTATGCTGCAGGCTGCTGCCGATTAACTACACCAAACATCAAGGTGGCCAAATGCAATTTTTGACGAGTGACCATGTTTAAGATTTTATTCTGTTTCAAGAAAGGCGTCACACGGGCCCGTGGTGGGATGGGGAAACAGAAGCGCGCGCAGGCATTTTGTACTCGCTGGATCACCCTCTGTGTTCTGGCCAAGAGGCGCGGCCCGTACACTATATCACAGTAGTTAAGTTTGGAAAGAATTAATATGTCGCATAATCTTATTCTGAGCTCAACATTGATAAAATCACGGATTCTATAGAGCACTTTAAGCCTATAAAAACAGTTACGAACTAAATTAAGCACATGGTTCTCAAAGCGCAGTTCTCCGTCCATTAGTAGGCCCGAAGTTTCGGGCTTCGTTCACCCGCTCTAAAGCATTGTTGTTCAGACGCACTTCAATATTACAATTAGATAGCCTTTCTATTTGAGTCTTTGTACCTAATATTAAATATTTTGATTTAAGGGGATTTACAGCAAGAGAGTTTTCTAGTGACCACCTAGCAATACGTTCTAGATCATCGTTTAATTTGTCCACATTAGATTTCACTTCGTTTATACTACATGATATGTACAGTTGTAAGTCATCTGCGTAAATATAATAGCAACAGTGTTTAATGGCACGTGTGATATCGCTACTATATAATATAAACAGGATAGGACTCAGGATTGAGCCCTGTGGTACTCCTCTTTCCATCGGGCGTCTTTCCGATACGACGCTTATACCATTCGGACCCTGGAGTTCTACAAATTGGCTACGATTACCGAGATAACTTGCAAACCATTTTATTGTGCCTCGGAACCTCAAACCCGAAGTAAGCCAGCTTTGTCAGTAACAGGTCAATATTAATTGTGTCAAATGCCCTTGAAAAATCTAATAAATAATGTAAGGATAGTGCCTTGTCCCCTATCCTGAGCCGTTAAAATATTATCTGTCTGTATCAAGTAAAGCAGTTGTGGTACTCCGATTCTTACCGAATTCTTATTACTCTTATGGTTGTCGAAATCGCCAGTATTTTTTAATCAAATGTCGATTGTAGTGTTCATTGTCACCTACCAGACATTGTCATTATGCTTACACACACTCAAATTCCGATCATTCTGTATTTTAATTGTTTAATAATCTGCATAACATGGCGCTCTTTAAATCCAGAAAAATCAGGCGATCGAAGCAAGCTTGCTTTTTCAAGGATCGCGTAGGTGAATACCAGTAATACTCGTAGGTATGCTTAGCTAAACAAAAGCCATATATCTGATTTTGCACATAACACAAGAAAACGTTGTCCAGTATCTAAGTAAATATGTGCTTTACCACTACACATTCTGTGAACCAGCGGTTACAAGTGTTTTTCATTCCAGTACCGAGAATTTTGACGGCGTTAGCAGTATACGACGAACAGGGTATTTGCACTCGCGTCTGTGACATTTTAAACTAACCGGACGTACTAATGTGTGAATTTTTTCGTTCATTTTTTTTTTAATAATAAGCAGGCCCTACTTTTGTACTGGATTACTTTGATCACGTGCGCAGCTAGGGCTCCTCCTCCAATCTCACATGGGTAGTGCCGACAACTCCCGAAAAAAACTTAGATGATGTTTTTGTTTTTTGTTCTGTCAAATGGGGACGCTTATTATGGAGCCAGGCCAGGCCAAGGCCAAGGCATGCTTTAAGACTGGCTTGATTTTATGTGATCATTTGTTTGTCTTTGTTATAATTATAGGTACCAAATAGAAAAGGTCTGAAGAAGAATAAAGCAACAGTGGCGAAATAGTTATTTGTGCAACAAGAGAGCAAAGTTGTTTTTTGTTGCGAGTGCTGATTTTGAGTACCGAGCAAGCGAAGGATTCTATGTTTGAATCACGAGCGTAGCGAGTGATTCTAATTTAGAATCCTGAGTGTAGCGAGGTACTCAACAGCACGAGATGCAAAAAACTTTGCTCTCGTGTAGCACACACAACTTTACACCTCAACAGCGAGAACATATTCGACTTTTTGTACTTTTTCTTCCAACCATTCAGGTGTAGGTATGTTATAGTCTGTTGCTGATTTCAATGATATTATTGATTAGAAAATAAATGCCTGCTTCTTGAAATGGAATAAAAATAAAATTAAATTGAAATAATACGTTCCAACACTGTACCAGTCCCTCAGAACTACCATGGTTGTCATTATTTGATCAAATTGGAACATTGAGCAGCTACATTACGAGTTTATTTATTACCAGCTGACCCGGCGAACTTTGTACCGCCTGAAAGAAAATGTAGAGATAGCTTTTACTCACTTAATCCCACGGGAACGTGATAAAAAGTATCCTATGTCCTTCTCCTGGTTATAAGCTACCTCCCCACCAGTTTTCAGCCAAATCAGTTCAGCTGTTCTTGAGTTCTAAATAGTGTAACTAACACGACTTTTTTATGTATATATATATATATATATATATATATATATAAGTCGTGTTAGTTATATATATATATACGAGTAAGATATGAAATTACGAGATTTTGTTTGTAAGTACTTTAATTAATATTTTTACTCGTAAAGCACCAAACAAAATAAATGCAAATGTAAATAACCATTTGAACTCGATATTTTTTAAAGTACGCGTCGAAAAGTGTATGATAAATTGATTGTACGAGTTTTTACGGTATGAAGTTGAAAAATCTTATCTCATTTTAACAATAATCTATTTGATTTATATAAAAGACACAATTATTGAAACATTCGGTCCTCAAAAACAAAATGTTGTAATAAAAACTTCTTCGAGTATTTTTTTTTAAATTTATGGTGTAACGCGTATCGGAACGTATTCTTATTCGAGGTCGGATTCAAAAATCGAATTTCGAATTGATATATTTTTATCACTCTTCTTTTCATGTAGATATGAAAGAGACAGAGTGCATTGAAATTCAAATGATTCGAATTTTATAATTAACCTGTGGCTGAGAAATAAGAATTCGTGGTCAAAAATTGAAAAAATTAAAATAGTTTATTGTTAAGCAAGGCTGCAAAGTTGTTTATTGGCGCGAGTGTTGAAATTGAAAGCTGAGCGAGCGAAGGAATCTAAGATTGGTTCAAAGATAGATTCCTGAGCGTAGCGAGGCTTTCAAGACACGAGAAGCTAAATAATTTTGCAGCCATGCGGAACACACAACTTTTCACCTCACTACAGCGAGAAAAATGCAAGATTCAAGAAAAACAATGAAAACATAAAAATAATCATATTTAATTTTGCCTTCTGTTTAACACAGCAAATTTAAAACATAACACACTCAAATCCAAACCAAATAAATACGAGAGAGGGTCAATTGCAAAAAAATTGTACATAGTTAAGGGCTTTAATTAAAACAATGTTAATTGATTCCTTTGTGTGACGAAAGTTACCCATACATTTTGTATGACTAACTTTCGTCACCCAAAGGAAGCGATCGTATTTAATGTTAACTAAGCCTTTAACTATGTACAATTTTTTTGCAATCGACCCGAGAAGCACACATATTAAAAAGGCATGTATTTAACGCGGCGACAAATTAATCTGATTTAGGGATTTATAAAAAAATAAAGGGGGTACCAAAAATAATAAGTTGGCGACTAATTGCGGAGACTAGTATAAAGTAAAAAGTAGCAGCTAAGTAATCAATTTTCGGCTTTGTTTCAATATAAACTAGCATCGAGTTTGGCGACTGAATTAACTAATTAAGCGGAAACATGACAGCGGATAAAAAGTTGAAAATGGCCTATTCTAATTGTTCAATGGAGATTGCATATAAAATAAATAAAGGTCATAAAAAAAATAAAAGGAGCGCTTTTTAGGGATATAAAAAAAAAACAACCTAACCTAACCCGGCCGAGTCGGATCTTCTGCTAATATTAGTCGCCAAGTCATTATTTATAGTACCTCGCCTATGATTTCAGTAATCTTGTTTATTATTTCTGCTACCTTATAGTAGCTGCCATTATTTGAATTTTAAAATATCTTTAGTTTAAAGCTCATTTAATATAAATGATTGCCAAAATATTTAATCGCTGACAAGTTATTATTTTAGTTGCAAATAGTTTGCTGCTCTTTAATTTTTCTGTCGCCGCGAAAATAATAAGCCTATTAAAAATTGAAACTAATATGGCCGTAATTTGTATTACTGTCGTGTATATTTTATCGTTGAGTTTTACTGAAATATCAAATATAAATATATCAGACAACCTCATAGTAGAGGATCCCTTTAAGAACGACCTTCACCGAGATGTTTATTTGATGAAATGTATTTTATATTTAATTTAATATGTCAATAAATATATTGCATATGGGTTGCCTAACAAATTTTAGTCCAGGGTATGTTTAATTAATGATTAAAAAAAATATTTTTTTAAACATTTGATTATTATATAAATTCTATACCAATCGAAAGTATGAGGCCCATAGAATATGCAAACGTTAGGTTGCCTATTCTTTTCCCGTCGCAACTATCGGGTAGCCAGGTTTAAACTGGTAAATCTATACTAGCATTTTGCAACGGTCTGATTATTGAATTGAAATTAAATAACATTAAAGATTATTTTATTATGAACACGGTGGTATAGGGTTGCCTGCGAAAAATCAGTCCAGAATTCCGGTTGTCGAATTTTGAAAAGTAAAATATTGCATCGAGTGAATGTGTGCGACTGAGAGGTCCCAACCAAAACCATCCCATACGATAGAAGAGGACACAGCATAGCAGGTGTTTGAAGTCCGCCCATTTAAAAAAAGAGAGTGCGCATGCTATTTGTGCTTGAAAATGAAAAGGATAGCGATAGACTCGTATATGCTGTGCATTATTTTGGAGTAGATTGTCGCTATAGATACAATAAAATGCATGGTATAATAATATACTCCGCCTGGTACTCTCTTCCGAGACTCGCGAACCACGTGACTGACACAAGCCTACGTCATCATGGTGTTCAGAGATTCTCATACTTTTAAATGTTGGAGAATTTTAACCAACGGTGAAAAGTGTTTAAACGGCATTAATTTTAAGTGATTCAAGTAGAAACATAGGTAGTAGAATAAAACAAATGTAATGTATCTAATCTTTCGGAGTTTCTTCTCAACAGTGGTCACCCTTTTGTGAAATGTCGATAGACTCAGACATGTAAAAGTGCCCTTGTGGCCTACTTGCAGAATAAAGTTCATTATTTCATTAATTAATTGATTAAAAAAAAAGTTAAATAACTATAAAATAATGTACAGCATATACGAGTCTATCGCTATGCTTTTCATTTTCAAGCAAAAATAGCATGCGCACTCTCTTTTTTTAAATGGGCGGACTTCAAACAGCTGCTATGCTGTGTCCTCTTCTATCGTATGGGATGGTTTTGGTTGGGACCTCTCAGTCGCACACATTCACTCGCTGCAATATTTTACTTTTCAAAATTCGACAACCGGAATTCTGGACTGATTTTTCGCAGGCAACCCTATACCACCGTGTTCATAATAAAATAATCTTTAATGTTATTTAATTTCAATTCAATAATCAGACCGTTGCAAAATGCTAGTATAGATTTACCAGTTTAAACCTGGCTACCCGATAGTTGTGACGGGAAAAGAATAGGCAACCTAACGTTTGCATATTCTATGGGCTTCATACTTTCGATTGGTATAGAATTTATCTAATAATCAAATGTTTAAAAAAAAAATTTTTTTAATCATTAATTAAACATACCCTGGACTAAAATTTGTTAGGCAACCCATATGCAATATATTTATTGACATATTAAATTAAATATAAAATACATTTCATCAAATAAACATCTCGGTGAAGGTCGTTCTTAAAGGGATCTTAGACTATCACACAAATCGATCTAGTCCCAAATTAAGCTCAAGAAGGCTTGTGTTATGGGTACTAGACGACGATATACATACTTATATAGATAAATATATACTTAAATACATAGGAACAACCATGACCCAAGCACAAATATTCGAGTTCATCACACAAATATTTGCCCTGGCCGGGATTCGAACCCGGGACCGTCACTCAGTAGGCAGATGCTTGCAAACTGAGCCAACCGCGTCGTCAAACTTAAGCACTGTTATATTATATTTTTATTTGAAACTACTTAACACATTCGTTGTGAATGTGGGAGAATGGCTTTCTGGGAAGGATTAGTTGGCCACTCGGAAGTATTTTCCATTACACTTGCTTTGGAAGTTATTGGACGATGGGATCCTAACAAGATTATTTCGGCTTTATCTTAAACGCCAATAGTTTCGGTAAATTACGTATCGTCTCCAAATATTTATAACAAATCCTTTTTCGTTTTAATGCTGACTTTTAGCATTGAATAAATACTCCAAATTGGGCTTAACTTTCTTGTTTTCGATATTTCCATAAAGTGAGACACCAGTATGTATTCTCCGCAGAACAAATTTACGTTGTTTACGTGAATTGTGAAAACTTCCAGCTTTTTTTTCTCGGGTGCGTTCAGAAATTACACTATTATGTTCCAACTTTTATAACAAATAAATATTAAAATTTGTGTTGTAATATATTTACTAGTCAAAATATGTAAATGAACTGAAATACTTACTATTAATATATACAGGGTGTTCGGCACATGGACCGACACAATTTTTTGGGATATAGTTGGGGTTATTTGCTATCTTTTCACCCTTGGACCTTGTGGGTCCTAAGGTTCAAGGTTTTGGAGATATGATTTTTTAAATGTTGTTTCTCAAATTTCCCGAAATTTCGCCTTTAAACGTTTGTAACTTTTTTTTAATGTATGTACAATTGTTTACTTTTGTATTTAATACTTGGCAATACACACTTGTTCAAATAATTACAGTTTTTATTCTAATTGATGGTCTCAGAGGGACGTACGAGGTATTTTATTCCACAAAAATACTGATTGTGTGAAAAAGATCCAACTTCGAAATTCAATTATGATGAAACTAAAGACATTAGAGGACTTAATTTTTTTTTAAAAGTTCACTAGTTTATGATCTTTCTAACGATATGCTACACACTGATAACAAATAAATTTGAGCCAAATTACGGGGATATTCCGTCAAAAGGGCGGAAATTATTATGAATTTAAAGTAGAACTTATTTTTTTTTTATAATAATAAAAAATACCCCATCCAGAAATTTTGGATAACGCAGGTCAAAGGTGTCGCGGAATTTGTGTTATAGTGTTTAATTTTTGTGTTGTGTAAGTGTTTGTATTACTAATGTATTTATAAGTATTTTAAGTTTTCGTTGTTACTAACACTCTATGGATACTATATCTGAAATAAAGAATTTATTATTATTATTAATAATAGGACGGTACGGTCGACATTTGTCGGGCATGCCGCCGGCCCAGTGAGTCACTCAGGCATATAATCTCCGGTTGTTCTCATCTTGCTAACGGCGAGTACTTGTACAGACATAACCAAGTAGCCAGGATCATTCACCAGCAACTTGCTCTTCGATACGGTCTTGTGGGGTCTGAGGTGCCGTACTATAAGTACGCACCGATGCCAGTTCTTGCGAATGGTCGTGCCACGCTCTATTGGGATCGATCTATCATCACGGACAGGACTATTGTAGCCAATAAGCCTGATATCGTGTTGGTAGGTCGATCCAAGCGCCAGGCAGTGCTCGTCGACATCACCATCCGGCATGACGAGAACCTCGTGAAGGCCGAGAAGGACAAACTCAGCAAGTACCTTGACTTGGCTCACGAGGTGACCGTCATGTGGGATGTAGACTCTACGATCATTGTCCCGATAGTCGTTTCGGCGAACGGTCTTATAGCGAAGAGTCTCGACAAACATCTTAAGAGACTCTCGCTAGATGGCTGGATCAAGGGCCAGATACAGAAGGCGGTACTCCTGGACACGGCGCGCATTGTCAGGAGGTTCCTCTCTCTGCAGCCCTAACCACCGGTAGCTTGATAAACTTTCTGTTTTAGGTAGTCGATGCGCTCTGTGACACATGCCATATAATCGCAGGGCCTGGTGCCAGTCCATTATTATTATTAAAAAAAATGGTTAGTCAACTTTATTTCATACTTAACTGTGTTCTAGTTTACAAATTTTGTTCGAACTGTTCTCCCCTGTTCCTAATGCATGCTCGACATCTCTTTCTTACTCGAACAGTTACGGTATAGCCGCATTTCGCATTTCATTGTCATAAAAGCTGCGTTTATCCTTTCAATTAATACCTCTTCGCTTGGGCACCTCCGTAACATAAACCAACTCTTTCGCCGGTCCCCAGACATAAAAGTCTAAGGGCGTTAGGTCTGGAGGCCGTGCGGGCCATGGTATCGGGCCGTTTCTGCCTATCCACGCGTTAGGAAAGGAGTTATCGAGGTGCTCTCGAACTTCTCTTTGAAAATGTGCCGGGCAACCATCGTGTTGGTAAACAATCGGGACGTCTTCATTAATTACAGGAACCTCCATTAACAGGTCTGGCAAGGCAGTTTGTAAGAACTCCAAATAAGCAGGCCCGGTCAATCGATTCGGCAAGCCCACACATTGACGCTAAATTTGTGTTGAAAGGAAGTTTTCCGCATTACGTGTGGTTTCTGGCCTTTGACTTCCCAATGATGCAAGTTATGAAACTCTCGAATCAAAATCACATTTTGTTCACTGTTATCTGACAGCAAAATTGTCATGTTTGAGCTGGTGAGGTGAAAAGTAAAAAAAAAGGCCTAGTCAAGCCGGAGCTAAATTGGCTTACTTATTAAAAAGCAGTAGAGAAGGGTGCCAATAAACGCTCTAAAATAGGCAAGCCGAAGGGAATCCAGTTCAATGGACGCCACGCCACTGTAAAGCAATACCACTTTTTTCCACTATAGCTGATCGCGATACTGAGAGTGGGATGCAAGCCCGCACGAGCGTTTTCAGTACTACCTCAACCATAAGATAAGCCTGTTGTCGTCGCAAATAGGGGTGAATGATAATGGCCACGTAAAGATATTCTGAATCACATTATACTTTTAATCATCACAAGACGCTCTAGTTGACTTGTAATTATCCGGACAGAGGTGACAGTAGGTACAGTACAAACATTAGGTTTCGCACGCCTAGAACATGATTTTTTAGCTGTTGTTTCAAACAGCATTTTAAGTAAATTTGCCTTTAGCATTTTCCTGCCGAGTGACAAAGCAAAACAAAATCCGTTCGTTTCGTAACACGTAACACATGCGTCATTTTATGGCACATACGCAAGTTGTTAGCGGGTTGAAATACTATGCAATAAACTATGATTTGTAATGACTTGTAGTTTTTATTTTTAACAATACCATGGTGAGATAGCGTCAGCGATTCTGCGTCAATTGCTTTACAAACATTCGTTATCTGTTCATAGAAAACATATTTTTACTACGTTTTTATCTGTTCATAACAATATTTTCCTAACAATACCAAATGACATTGCGTTATCATGCCTCGTGTCCGCGTCATGGTGTATATATTTATCTATAATTCTACATGGTCATTTCAAATCATTACCTAATTGTTATACTTAAATATAGCCATTTTCATGACGTATGCCACGAAATTGAATACCGTACACTTACAGCTTTGGTTGTTTCGATCCTAAAATATGAATTCGAATATACTAAGGACTGTTCAATTTACTAAGCGGAAACTCTAAAACCTTATTGAAACCTGATTTAAAAACGATTGATAAACAATTAGTCGTTAATATCATTGAGGACATTAGAAAAGGTATTAACGTCAATTGCTACAAATTTGGTCTTCCAGTGTCAATAATTTTTCACGATAGAGCGTATTAATTTTGCAGAATGCGAATCAATTGTGCAAACTAATGGTGTACAGGGCAGTGTTCTCTGCGAAAAATCGCAAATGTGCAGAAGTGCTCAAAATCCGCGGTGTTCCAAATCATTAAAAAATTTGGAGAGTACCATACGCTTGAAGATTTACCGAAATCTAGGCATAGAAGCGGTCTGGCAAATCCTCAAGCCGACGAAAAAGTCATGACGCTGCGCTGCTAAAATCTCAAAATTATCTATATATCAGTTCGCGAAATTGCTAAAAAAGCAAGTGTAAGCAGTAGGTACTGTTCAAAATATAAAAAAAGGAATAATATAAGGGCCTATAGAAAGCAAAAAGAGAAGTGCAGATCAGAAATTACGGTCAAAAAAAGATCCGGAAAACTGTATAACACCTTACCAGTGCCCCCCATCTTTACCGTGGGAACCCAGAACGATACCTACACGTCGCCTGTCGTGGCCGACACGCTTAGCCAGTTGGTTGCCACACGCGCTCACGGCCGGACGCCGCCGGTCGCGCTATAAAATCACCAAAAAAATGGCTTCGTCGCGAATAAGACCACCGCGCTGCAGTGTTGCGGGGTGTAAAAACATAAAAGCAACAGACATTTATCCTATTTTTCTTTGCCAACAGACGATGGAATGTTATACTTAAAATTCTTAGAACTTAGAATAAGCACCTACCTAAACGCATTGCATACACTGTTATAATAGATACATGTTATGTTGAATAAATAAACCTAAAATAAATTCATAGAAAACATCCACTACCTATATCAACAAGTGACAATTATTTACTCACTAATATTTACCTAATCAGTTCAGTGCGTGTGGCGGGAGAGTGCATTGCACGGCCTAAAAAGGGCGTAAACGTCGGCGTTATTCATGGCACTTAAGATTTTTTGCAAGGAATGCATTCGCAAAGATGAAACGCGTGATCAGATTATTATAAAACAAGTTGTACCTAGTGACTGTTTCGAAGCTTGTAATGCTAGTATTATACAATAATGTAACACATTATATATAGGTACCTATCAAACTTTATTTAGTAAGTACCTACTGTCATCGGGGTATATTTAGGTTCCTTAGGTACCTACACAGAGAGTTTCATGTTTTTGTTTCATGTTTCTGGTATGTTCAGAAAGAATAGGTAGGTAAGATTCCGATATACCTACTCGGAAATTTGAACGATTTTGATGGTGTGCCGCAGCGCATGTGAATACTTATTTCTAGTAGGTAGGCACCTATTGATAATTAAATTTGCATAATAAATTTAAATAAATCGATCGTTTTTTCATTTATCTTGACTTTTTATAAAATCATTTCTAAGCGGTGTCAACCCTAGCCTCGTTTTGACGGCACGTGGGGCCAACGAACCGCGCGTTCAAGGTCGCTCCATTGTTAAATTGAGTAGGCATGAAAAGCGGTAGGTATTTGCCTTTTTATTCAGACATGAGTATCTGTTCGAAGAACTATTATATTAATCTGTGACCTTACTAAAGGATTAATCTCGTTGCATTTTAATGGACGACGAAACGTACATGAAATTAGACTGTAGTACATTACCGGGACCCCATTACTACAATTCCGTCGTTGGAAAGCAGTGCCACATGAGGTGAAAACCATAAAAAATTATAAATTCGGGAAGAGAGTCCTGGTTTGGCAGGCAATCTGTTCTTATGGCCTTAAAAGTGCACCCTAATTTGCAACAGGAACCATTGGTGGCGACATTGACAGAAATACTTTTATAATAGAGAATCGGTGGTCATATACATAAGAAAACACTTATAGATAGAAAGAACCGCCTTTAGAAGTCAGGTAAAATCTTTCACGGCCCATGAACTATTCGAACTCGGCACACAAATATTATTCGTTTTGATTGAGATTTGAATCCAGGGCCGCTCGTTTTTGTGTGCACCTAAACTAACACCGAGCGCCTTCTAAAATTAGGTATTTCAACAGCACGAAGTTTTTAGGTATTCTTTTAATATAAACTCAAGTATTCAATACTACGAGTCTTTGTTTAAGCGACCTTTGTGCCCGTGATTCATGTACGAGTAAGTAGTCTTGTTTGTTTATTTTTCTCTCCAAACCTGCACCGACTCAGTCGCAGTAAACAAACTGTGACGCAAGTTGTTTTGTCGACTTCTAAGGAACGGCTCTTGTGTTTTGCAAAAGCAAAGACCGTTCTTTACCTTGCAGAGCTCGGTGAATAACAATATGTCCTTCTAAAGACAAAATGATATTTTGTTGCTGTCCGTAATATATAAATAAATATAAAGAAAATATTCGCAATGAAACGTAAAATAAATATACTGACCTCATAACATTATATTTTAAAACCCAGACGAAAAAAGAGGGGAGTTTTATTTTATGTAATGTGTACTGCTCGTCGGTGGCAATAGTTCCCAAATTGATGTACCTACCGATTCTTTTTTTCGAAAGTTCTGTTTGTCGAAATTATTCTATCGATATAACAGCTCCCACTGGAATTAGGGACCTCACCTCAGACAATATTCAAGCTAAGATTTCCAAACAAATTATTACTTTAGGTTATTCATAGATGAGGTGATTTTTTGGGATCATAGAACCAAACCAAAGGAGCAACCTATGGATGTCGGATCGTACCTACTATACGGGTGGTTGTCAAGAATGTGAAATTAGCCAAAAAACTGCTGGATTTCGATGTTTTTTTCGCACTGTTGCATTTACATTGACGATTCAGAATGTTTTTCACATTTCCTTATCGGCTAATGCTCTACCAAAAGGTCGATTTAGTTCTTAGTATTTGATACAGGAAACCTGTAATATTCAATAATCAAGGTTTGGGTCTAACATCGCAGGTTTTAAGTAGTTAAGACTGTATAGCCTAACAAGTGTCGGTCTTGCCCCGGGATAGTGGCGCTACAAACAGCTTTTATATGGCAATAATGTGCATACGTCATATTTGCATTATTAAACGTTAGTAGCGATTTGTCATCATCCAAATTCAAAACATTGTTTACCGGAATGCTGCTCAATCCTTCGTTCTTGCGAAATAAATACTATTGAAAAAAAAAACTTTACTTTCATCACTGTAGTTTTGGCTTTATTATGCAAAAAATACTTGAAATTTTGGCAATATTTAGTCCTGCTTCCTCTTTGTTTACATCAGTGACATTCACTGACTTTCAACGTTAGTTAACAAATATTATTTTTTGTTGCCTGTAAAATAAATTAGTCCAACTAAAAATTCGCAATATGGCGTGCGCTATAAAATACCATGTCTATACTTGTACATGCATTATTAGAATCTGGCTAGAAAAACAATTTAAAGTTTTATTTTTGTGTATTCGCAGGAAAGACGCATAAGAGCCTCACATATATTAAACAATCTGTATGATTTTCTGTCAACGAAATTTTGACGTTTTTTGTGAATTTCTGAGAAATTTCTGTGCCATGATGAATTGACCGGATTTATCGCAGTCACGATTTGTTTTGAGTGGTCAAACAGGATGTTTTGTGACGCGCTCTTATCAGCAACTGTGTTATGATATGAACATGTTATCTGCTTAGTTGGTGGAAGGGAAAGTCCGACGTTCTCTTTATTTATTTGTTTATAGTGTGTAGAGCTGGCTCCACTTGCCGAATGCATCACGAGTGTAAACAACATTTAGCCTATGCTTCGGGGACACGGCTGTTAATGTGACATTATTGTACGGTTTTTAGCTGTGTTATTATTATGAATTACTTCAAAGGAAGTCCCGCCATCCTGACAGTCAGAACAGCGGGTGTTCACATTGTAATAACTTTATGTACGGAGCGGTATTTTTTTAAAGTACGTACAAAGGTACATTTTGAGTTGTTTTTATGGTATAGTTGTTTTACAATATCCTGATGGTACACCTACCATTCTGGCTCTCCACTAGTAGTTGCCTAGTGTTAATTTAGAAAATATTAATAATGTACTAACTATTCATTGTACAATATTCCTTATTTACTTAATGTATAGGAATTCCTACCGGAAAACCACGAGCACGACCACGAGTAAATCCCTTTTCTCCAACGTATGAAGAAATTTTATTATTGAATTAATGATAGTATACTATTGTTGCATATATTTACAATATCCCATATTGTCTTCATTGAGATTAATTGGAATATTAGAGCGGATTCCTCCGTGCCTGAGACGCAACTGAGTGCATGTGGTTTAAACTCCTTATTACCTATGCAATTAGTGTCCTGTTTATATTTTCTGGAGCACTCTTTGTCAAATGTTAGAGATTTTGGGAAATTTACCAATTCCCGCGCGGAATTTCTTAATGAACATGATACCTACTTTGAATGTATCTGTAGATTCGTGTAATGTTAATAAATATGTATATTCATGAATAAGGAGTCGCCGAGGAGGAGGAATAGGAGTCGTCGTGTCTAATTGAAATTGTTCCACCGGCGAGGTGATACGAAAATGGAAAGTTGGTAAGACTTCTATTCTCTTCTAGCGGAAATACTTAGAAGTAACAGATATAGTACGTATGGCTAGTGCTACTACTAGCACTAGCCAAAATTGCAGCGTTAGAATGCACCAGGGTATTAATGAACCGTATTTCTCCGCGTGGTCTCGCTATAGCTTATGCTATTCATGGCAATTTTTGGTCGCCTTGCGTCATCGATAAAAAAATCACCTCAAGTGAAGCGTTAGATGCAATGCAACATTGTTAGGCACCGAGTGTGTTATTTGCACTGTTGCGCTGATGCTACAACGGATTGTGTCACCGGACTTCCCCGCGGATAATACTGGCATTGCTGACTAATGTGAAACATAAACATGCTATTAATAGCCCACAACACATTGTAATCGCGTATTATTTATGAAAGTACTTAGAGGAAAAATAACACAGCCACAATTTCAGCCTCTTTAAACAGTACGAGCGAAATAAAGGAAAATATTTAGGTATCAATGGTTCACAAAACATGCAATGCTTTCAGAAATGAAATAAGTTCAGTACAATACTAAACATGTGTAAAAACTTTCACTGAAATTTTAGACGTTATGAGATTTTGTGATGTTTAATGTAATAGTTATATATTTTTTTCAATTTCCTAATTACGATTAATCCGGCTTAAATATTATTAAATATTACAACCTTAGTCTTCAATAGGTAATTTTTTTATTCACGTGTCTGTTGTATTGTATTTATTATTATTTAATAATAATCATCATTTATTTCAGGTCATAGACCCATACAATTGTTAGTAACAATGGTACTTAATCTATGTTAGCAGTATAATAGGTAATCACAGTTCAAAATCCATTAAATTAAATATAACGCAAAATCAACATGAATTAATACAATAATAAATTAATTAATATAATAATAATATGATATTTATTATTTCCGATGCGGTGCATCGATAAGCTGTGGTTGCGCGCATTATCTGCGTTGTTCAATAAATACAGCGACCGTTAAAACAGGAATTACTCGCGGTTCCTGGCATACTCGTAAATTTCATTATAGCTCGAGGTGAAATACTTAGTTCGTTCTAGGAAAACACGGTTGATGTTTACATGACAAATTTTCCTGTCACTTGAGTTTGGCATAGTTCTCAAAGCGTTTCCAACCACTTTCAGTTTCCTGTTGCAGAAATTGAAAAAAATGGGCCACCACAATGGCGGTCAAATTACAAAATATTTTTTTCTCAAACATGCAATTAAATATCGTCATAACGTGCGTTAAAACAGGCTTCGAAGTGTCAAGTTTCGGGCGGAACAATTATAGAGAACTGTAAAGAAATTTCATACAAAATTGAAGGCCTAGGCCGGGATATATATATTTTTTAATTTTAATGTAAACATGGCGTCGCGTTCATGAACAGGCTAAACAGCTGAAATATATTTTTAAATTTTTCTTCTAGTGGCTGAATGGGTATCGGACCAACAATATCCGCGTTAAGGCCTATTACACACGAACTGATATTAGGAATACAAATCTGTATGATTCAATGTGTTGATGAATAAATTTAAAATACTGTCTATATGTAAGTCACCAGAGACCATAGACAATATTAAAAATCCTCTGCCTTTATTTTATTTATTATAGAAATTAATATTCGAGACATATTATCAGGTTGTGTATAATGGCCCTAATATTCGAACACTACACACGTGGACGACTTCCGAAAGAAAAAAAATATGGAGGGATTGGAGGGAAAATTAAAAATACTCTTTTTTTAGCCCTTAATTTGGCGTGTATGGCAGGGTGAACAAATTATTTGACCATCTTTTTCCATTTTTGTTCCGAACCAGAATCTTTTGCTCTATTTTACCATAACGAGGCTTGAACTAGCGACCTTGTCTCCCGGAGCGGGAATTTGCCACACGAAGGGTTAAACATGGCGTCTGTGTTCCTGAACTGGCTGAACAGCTGAGTTATGTTTTTTTTGAGTGGTGTATTTTTTATTTAATTGCATATGTTTGAGAATAGCACTATACATGCCTTAGCCGTGAAATGGGCTTTCCGGCTTCGTATCACTATCCGGCCTCCCTTGTGGTCGGCCGTCTATACCTACTCAGCCGGCAAGCCCTTATTTCCCGGCGTCTGCAGTAATGTACTATTATATAGTCTTATCAAAAATGCGGCTAATGTAGGTAATTTTTTCAATATCGCGACTGAAAAGCGATGTCGGTTGAAACGCTCTGAAAACGGCTAGGACAGTGCTGTTCGAATACCGCATTTGATTTCTTGGCCGCAATATTTTTCTTACTTTGTTGGATAAAAATAGTACATTATACTACAGAAGCCGGTGAATGGGGATTGTCTGCCGAGTAGGTTTCCTCGCATTGTTCAGCCGGCTAAGGATACAAGGTTGGCAATCCTTTTTCACGCCGAGGTATGTATAGTGCTTTTCTCAAAAGATATATAAAAGATACATAAAGATATATTTCTGCAAAGATATAAAAAAAAAAAAACAATGAAATCAAATCACAATATCTTTACAAGTTGACCACCAAATATCAAAACTTCTTTTTTATAATTTCTTTATGCACATCTAAATATTTTTTTATAAAAAACTTCGAGACACCGATGTCCGATCTGATCAGATCAGATAAAAAACATATCCGAACATTTTTTCTGTTCCAATCAGATAAAAAATATCTGAAGTTTAGTTTGAATTGTTTAAAAGTGATATAAAAAGTTATGTATAGTTGTATGTATTAAAAGTAAGACAGTATTTTTTTTTATAAAAACTGAATATCGTTTTTTTTATGGACACAATGGCAAAATGCCGGCAACGCACTTGTGACTCCTCTGGTGTTGCAGATGTCTATGGGCGACGGTAATCGCTTTGCATTAGGCGATTCTTCTACTCGTTTGCCCCCTATGACATAAAAAAAATTAAAAAGAATGTCATAATGCGTTTTTTTTTATGGTGAACGCTATAATGTTGTGTCAAAAAATTATATTGAAACAAAATGAATTGCTTTCCAGGCGAGGTGCCTGAAATGTTGGTAGAAATATCATTACATGCTCGCTTCGTGTCGATCTCACCGCCACACCTGAACGTTAGAATTCCAAGCCTATTATATGGAACACAATGTCACTTTTTTATGGCTATAATCCCATAGTTAAACGTTCTTGGAATATATTGATTTAAACTTCACAATTTAAAAATTAATAGGTTTCACGGCTAAGGCATGTATTGTGCTTTTCTCAAACATATGAAATGAAATAACAATACACCACTCAAAAAACATAATTCAGCAGTTTAGCCCGTTCATAAACACAGACGTCATGCTTAAAAAAAATCACGTGCCGGCCTAGGCCTTCAATTTTGTATGAAATTCCTTTACAGTTCTCTCGAATTGTTCCGCCCGAAACGTGACACTTCGAAGCCTGTTGTAACGCACGTTATGACGATATTTCATTGCATGTTTGAGAAAAAGGCTATTTTTGCTAGACCTACTTGGCCGGCAATCCGCATTTTCCCGGTCTCTGTTAGTAAATGTACTACATATTTATTGGCTATTGAATACAAAAAGGAAAAGAAACACTTAGTATGGAATACCCTGTTGTAGTTTTGGTAAAGAAACAGCTCGTCCATCTAGCTACTGGAACACTATTATGAAAGAGCGTTTAAAACAGTGACTACTGACTACTGCCATTTGTAAGAGAACACAAGTTCCAACTGTTGTTTTGGCCAGGTTTTGCCAGCTGCCACTTGCTTGCCAGGTACAAATCACATGGAATCATGATAATAACGAAAGATGGCATTTCAACAAAATAGTCTAGAAATCTGACCTAAAAGTAGTAAAGTATTAGAACGGGAACTCTACATTGAAAGGTAAAAGGTATTAATCAGTGACTGAGCTAAAAAAAAAATTTAACATGGGCGTCGAAGCGGTACCCTGACCAGCCCGACATAGCTCTACCCGTCACTCTCTCACGTTACTGCACAAAAAGAGACGGGTAATTATCTCGCGCGAGAAATAGTTTGCGTATGACAGTTATGCTAGAGGTCCTGAGTATGCAGAGACTCATAAGCCGTATTCGAGGAAAATGCTATCCGCGACTTCCGCGTGAGCGAGAGATGAAACGTGAATGTTATTCAAAAATTCTACATCACATGTGCAACTATAATGTGTTGACGTGCTGTGATTTTGTGTTAAAATATTTTTTGGAATATAAATTTTGTGTGCCCAAGTTCGGCGTGCTCAACGTGTATTATGCTCATCAAAAAAAATAGGTATTCGCCTTTGTATACATAGTTTTCTATTAATAGGTTGATTGATACTCATTATCATTATTATATAAATATACAAGTGTTTGTGCACGAAATCTATAAGCGATCAATGAGTTCCGACAAATAATTAACATATTTATAATTATTATAATTATCTACCTCGTTTTTTTTCATTTCAAAGAATATCAATAAACGTTAATCTCACCATCGGTTAAACTTGGGAATTCCGTCATTAGCATTGCCTACATGATTACGCGGATTTATTTTCCTGCGGTTATTTAACGGTTTTCCGGTAATCTATGGATTACTGATTATTTCAAATAGCGTCAACAACAACATGACGTGCCTCGCATCTGTAGAGTTCGTGATTTAATTCCTATAATCAATCCTATAAATTGCATTAGTGCATCTTAAAAAATAACCTGTTCTTATTGGTCAAAGTTAGTGACCCCTATAACACCGGCGGCGTGGTAATATCTTAAATAAAAAAAATTAAACTGTGTTAGGAGCTGGAGTTACGATTTCAGAGCCACAGATACACTTGTTAAACTTATTACATCTTTTAACGTGCATGTGATGCGAAGAACTAGCTGCAGACGTCTAGACCGAAACAGCAGTTAAGTCTAGACGGGCTATGACCCTGTCAGTACCAGCTACTTGCAGTTGCATTGCTATTTTATATAGGTATGTCTCCTTAGAGGTATTTTCCATCAAACATTAACTGGAGTCATTAAACTCGCTGTCTGAATGAACAACAATATTATGCAAATGTTGTAGAATAATTTAACAAAGTGAACTTTACTTAAACTGTTTATTGATTTTGTTTTATGTCTGCATAATGTTACTTTGTTTTTGCGTGTGCGCTAAATGTCTTATTTTTTACAAAACTTCACTGACTCATACTCATACATAATATTTTGCTAAATCAAACAAGTGAAGATTTGTATTTGATAATATTATTAAGTCATATTATTATTAGTTAGTAGAGGAGTAGGAGGTTTCATATCTATTGCGATCTCTATCCGTATGTGTTTTATTCTTTTATTTTCCCGCTTTTGATCTGCATCATGGTCTCCATTTACTCCTTTAAAATGTGTACAGTGTAACTTCTCTCTTTCTGAGATGCACTTGTTGAGAAAAAACCCTTTTGTCATGAGTGGTGGTATGTCTTGCTAAACTCCCAGGTCACTACAGGGCACACCTGGGCGCACATGGGCACAGACCAGGCCCCGCAAAATCGCGATAAATATCAGATGAAAACGAAATGGCCGATATAAACTACGGAGATGACAGAATTATTTCTTATTCATTTATC
Organism: Apotomis turbidana; assembly: GCA_905147355.2. NCBI lineage: Eukaryota > Metazoa > Arthropoda > Insecta > Lepidoptera > Tortricidae > Apotomis > Apotomis turbidana. Next base: position 12,817,053 of record LR990294.1, read on the forward strand.
TTCTGTAAATTGTCATATTGTTGTACATATACATATCAATGCCATTAAAACTTTTATCTAACCTGTAAGAAAACTGAAGTAGCAGTCCAACCAAGACAACAAATATATCAATTGATTAATGAATTCCATTGTGCGTTGTCTATTTTTAGTGTCATAAGTAGGAAGTTCCGGGTTTCCCCTTGTGCTGCAGTGTTCGAAATAGCCCAGAACAACGTCCTTAGCCGTATAAGTCAACGACCTTCCTGGGCGACATACGTAACCGAATCGTAATTAAGTAGGTACCTACGTACCTCGCAGTGATTTAGTGATTCTTAATGTTGCCATTTCGAATGGAAGGAGCATCATTGTTTATTATTTTTTATTCTTAAACATGCCATGATTTTTTTTCATTGTGCTACGTTATAAGTATTAGGCTTAGAAGGTATTTGCCGGTCTAGATCTGCAAAGCGATCTTATTTTGTTTCAATATTAATTTGTGACATAATGGCATTTTTATTTTCATTTCGTTGTATACCCGTTCGATAAAACCACAATACCACATTTGGCCTGAAAAGGGATTGTCAACTTCGTATCCCCCGGAGTATCCGGACTGATAGGGATGCGTAGATATATTTCTACTCGGCCGGCAATCTCTATTTTTTTGGCCTATGTATTAATGTAAAGCCTATAAAGAGCTATGTATATCATCAAAATGGACAGCAAGTCTAACAAATAGAACAGGTAACAAAATAATTAAGCGCCAGGACATAATAGAAGAGGCTACAAATTTCTTCCGAGAACTCTACTCTACAGAACCAATGTCGACGTTTAAAGAAAACGTCTTGGAAAATATAGAGACAGTACCCTCGATACTACTTTCTGAAAAAGAGTGTGCAATTAAATCACAAAAAAATTACAAATCGCCCGGCGAAGACAAAATAACGAATGAACTGTTAAAATCTCTATCAGAACCTATACTGAGACCTCTACAATCAATATTTAACAATATACTGGAAAAAAGAACAACCCCAAATCAGTGGTCCAGATCCACAATGACATTACTACATAAAAAGGGAGATAGAGCTAATCTGAACAACTACAGGCCAATTAGCCTAATGAGTAACGTTTACAAAGTTTTTTCCAAAATTATACTAAACAGACTCACTAAGACCTTAGATGAAAATCAACCACGTGAACAAGCAGGATTCCGGAGAAACTTTTCTACAATCGACCATATTCACGTTGTGACGCAACTCGTGGAGAAAAGTAATGAGTTTGGGAGGACTCTGTATATATGCTTTATTGACTTTACCAAGGCTTTCGACTCTCTAGAACACGATGCCATATGGGAGGCCCTAAGACACCAAAATGTAGATCAAGAGTACCTGGATATTTTACACAGCATCTACTCTAAGATTTTGTCTAGGATACGATTGGAAAGAGTAGGATCAGAATTTCCCATAAGACAAGGAGTCAGACAGGGTGACCCACTTTCGCCTAAAATATTTTCAGCAGTCCTCGAAATGGTATTTCGCAATATAAACTGGATTGAAAAAGGAATAAAAATTAATGGAGAATACCTAAGCCACCTCCGATTCGCTGACGATATTGCTATATTTGCCGAGGATAGTACGCAACTAGAAAGCATGATCAATGATCTAGCGAAGGAGAGTAAGAAAGTGGGTTTGTTGCTAAACGCTTCAAAGACAAAAATAATAACAAATGGTAGAGATCAAGCTATTACAGTACACGGAGAAAACATAGAGTACGTCACAGAATACATTTACTTAGGGCAGTCAATTTCCTTTATAGACCAAACAGAAAAAGAAATAAACAGGCGAATTGCAATAGCTTGGAAAAAATATTGGAATTTAAAAGAAATAATGAAAAATAGAGATATAAATATAAAAATCAAGAGTAAACTTTTCGATATTGTGATCTTACCATGTCTAACGTATGGCTGCTAGACCTGGTCCTTGCGGAAGAAGGACGAAAACAAAGTAGCTGTACATCAACGAAAAATGGAGAGGAGTATGTTGGGCATTAGAATATCGGACAAAATTAAAAATGAACATATAAGGAACAAAACGAAATTAACAGACGTCATAGAAAAAATAAGAACTCTTAAGTGGAAATGGGCAGTTCATGTGATCAGAATGGACAACGAGAGATGGACTAACATAATTACAGAATGGCAACCAAGAGAAGGACAAAGAAAAAGAGGTAGACCGAAAAAAAGATGGGAAGACGTATTTAAAGAAAGATGTGGATTAGACTGGAGAAAGCGAGCTAAAGACAGAGATACCTGGAGGAAGCTGGGGTAGGCCTACGCCAAAGAGGCGACTTCCACAAGTTAGAATAAGAATACTTTAAATTTTTTTTAATGTAAAGCATGAATTAATTTTATAACTACAAATAATAATTGAATTAATGTAAAAAAAATAATTAATAATTATATTTAATCAAATGCATGTATTATATTGTGGTAGAATAAAGGCTATTTTTATTTTATTTTTATTTTTTTTATGTATTAATGTACTATTAAGATTTAGTCAAGCTTGGTGGTCAATGATGCTTTGGTTTTGATATATTGAAAATAGTCCTTAAAAGAAAACAAAAAGAAATATTCTTCAAGCGACTGATGTAACAATAATGAAATACGCGTACATAATTGATTTGCATCGAGTATACCTACCCAAATCTTATTATTTTGCGTAATTTCCCTTTACTTATCTTCTGATGCCTAAGGATATTGTGTTATGCATTGTTGTTTATTTGCCGGTGCAATGATTCACCTTGACGTTATGACGTTAATTGTTAAATTGTTTCAGGAATCCTAATCGACGATCGATAAACACTTAACTAATCTATAACGCGTCAATTCCTTGAATAGGCCTCACTGTAGTTCATTTAGATGTAAATAATTATCTAATCAAGGTACATTTGAGTATGACCCTATATTATTAATTGCGAAAGCAAAGAACTTATCACGTATTTAGTACATTACTACAGAGGCCGGGAAAATGGGGATTGCCTTCCGAGTAGATATAGCCGGTCGAGCATTGCGAAACCGGCTAGGGATATGAGGCTGGCAATCTTTTTTCACGCCGTGTTTACATACATATAGTGTTTTCCTCAAATAAGCAATGATAAAAATAAAAATAAAAGTCATTGAACAATGAAATCAAATCACATCCAGAATAATTTTCAATTTGACCACCAAATATCAAAATATTTTGTAAATAACTATATTCGTACTGTTTGCACATGCGCATATATTTTTGTAAAAGCCTTACAGACGGCGATGGCCGATTTGATCAGATCAGATGAAAAAATGTCTGAACATATTTTCTGGTCTGACCAGTTAAAAAAAATCTCTAGTTTAAAAGTTGTTTAAATTGATTGAAATTAATATTAAATTAAAAGTTATGTATGTTAAAAAAGTTATGCGTATTAAAAGTTAAAAGTAAGACGGTATTTTTTCATAAGGAATACAATGTCAATATTTCATAGCATGTTTGAGAAAAATTATTTGTAGTCCTCGACCCACGTTCGAAAAGCATGTATTTGTTTTGTCCAAGTGCTTTCATCTTCAAAGGTAGTCTGCTTGGTAACATTTCAGTCGCGGAAATATTTCCATTGCATAGATGATTTGTGCTGACCAAATGCATTTTATGACAGTAATGTGTTGCATGAGTGACATTTATAAATCGGTCGTCGTCGCCTTGTATAGTCTCATAAAAAACCGGCCAAGAGCATGTCGGGCCACGCTCAGTGTAGGGTTCCGTAGTTGCTCATCCTTCACAATAAACTGCTGTTTTAAGCCCGAGGTTTAAGTTAAGACAGATTTTAAGCTCTATAAAAAGGTCGTAAACGCCCTAGAAACTGTAATCACTTATTACCTTCTGGAAGTCAACTTACGACCTTTTAAAGAAAAAATATGAAATTTGGCGATAACTCAAAAACGGCTTGACCGATTTTGTTCAATATAGTTTTCATTGAAAGTACTTATAAGGCCGCATTAACATGAATTTTTCCATATTTTTTTGACTTGTGGTTCAAAAGTTAGAGGGGGGGGGACACAATTTTTTTTATTTTCGGAGCGAATATTTACAAAACTACTGACTTTATCAAAAAGTAATGTTTGAAAACCCCTATTATTTTCAAGAGACCTATTCAACGACACCCCACACACTAGGGTTGAAACGAAAAAAAAAAATCACCCCCACTTTAGGTGTTCGAGAGGTACCCGAAAAAAAATTTTTTTTTTAGTTTTTATTTTACCGTTTTGTCGGCGTGATACATACACATACTCATACCAAATTTCAGCTTTCTAGTACTAATGATCACGGAGCTAAGCCGCGGACGGACGGACAGACGGACAGACGGACATGGCGAAACTATAAGGGTTCCTAGTTGACTACGGAACCCTAAAAAAGCAGAACTCGAAAAATCTAGACGGCTGTCTATTTTCAACTCGGTTATTTACATAGGTACTGAGATTTTTCCCGTCTCGGTTTGAAACAAAAACCATGACGTACATTATGTATATGTGAGCATTGTTTTTGGAGTTTCTTTTTACGTCTGTTGTAATAACATGACTGGTGCCTTCTACGTTTCTAAATTAATTGATGATAATTTTTCGACAATTTAAATTCTTGTTGCGAGTTTTGTCCAACCTAATAAAAATATATCTTTCCTGTTTTAGTTTCACTTTACATCCATTGTTTCCACTAATTTACTTGTCAAAAATGCATAATCACAATCAGAATTATAAATCCTGTGAATCCCTTACCCTATTTTTATTTCTTGTATTTGTCACTTGTATCAATACGCAATCGGGAAATTCTTATATGTATGTAACTGTTTGTTGCAAGTACCACCTAAGAATCGTTAATCATCATAATATACAAACACTCTTTGTGTGTCCTCTGATCTGTTTACACGTTTATGGTGATTGTATCTTGCATTATATTTCGTCTCCATTGTCAGCCGGTTAGTGTCGGCAAGTTAGCTTACATAAACAGTGTCGGCGGAGTAGGGTAAACCGCCAATAATTGACCACTTAAGAAAATTTCATTGAGGCTACACTTTTGCGGACTGACACCGGTTTTATGAATATTTTAATTTACGTCACCCTAGGCCGTACTTGCACGCATGCAATGTACTTTTCACGACACTGCTCGAAAATGTGGTTATAGATTACCTGAATCCAGTACACAAAACTGCTTATATATGTTCATTTGTAAACTGTATATCTATGTTAGCTCCCAACACGACCTCAATGTTGCACCTTACGGTAACAGTTCGTATCTAAACTTGAATTTCATAGTAAGATACGACTTTTTAGAAATTATTTCAAACTAATATAATAGCCCTGATTTTTACAACAATGAGGCTGCAAAAAGGCGCCGAGTTTAATAAACAATATGAAAAACTCGTACATATTATAATATATTTCCTCGTGTCGTGAAAAGCACTATGTTTAGTCTCTGCTGAAAGTGCAATAGATGAACTCGTACTAACGCTGCGGGTCGGCCTTCGAAATTTACTCGTTCATCTATTGCTTACTTTACAGACTACAACAATGTACTATACTATACGTACAACTTTAGACAAACCACGGGCGTGCAATTCGTAAAGCCAAAGTTCGCGTATTTATGACACAAAAACCTGCGATCAGGGCACAGACAACCCCCACTAGACGGAGCATGTAAGGCGACCCGTGCGCACCAACGATATGGTACGGCAGAACATTAAAGTATCAACACGCCGGCCACCGTTTAGTTGCGTCCATTTTTATGAGGTCTCTCTACAGCACTTAACACTACAATTTACCATGTTATTTATTTTTTCATTGACGTACGCATGGATCATAAACAAGGACGCAAGTAAACGGTGGCCGTGTTGATACTTTAATGTTCTGCCGTACCATATCGTTGGTGCGCGCGGGTCGCCTTACATGCTCCGTCTAGTGGGGGTTGTCTGTGGATCAGGGACATTCACGAATACAGAATGGGGAGGTGGCCAGTAAAAGGCGGTTTACCCTATTCACCGAGTTATTAAGCAGTCACACAGCGTTGTGTGGATCAAGAAATGACTGTCAAAATATAAATGGATGCGGGATGCGGAAGTTTTTCGTCCTCGAATTCGCGGCGCATTGTCAGTGACGGAGCATTTTTTATGATTATCATAATAATGCCTCGAATGTTCTATGATTTATGTTATGTTTTCCTTTCGATAATGCCACTATTTGCATACAAACGTTGTGGTGTCTTATTAGCAAAAAAATGCGCTCTATTCATACGCTTATATCCTTGCCTTCAGCTGCAAAGGATGAGGACGCTTGATTGAGGACAAAACGACCTCTAAATACCAGCTCAACTCCATATAAGTCGCTTAGGTCTTGGCAATCGTTAATTCCGTTAATTCTTATCTATGGTTCCTTATTTAAAATTTGTGGGCAAATCTTGGTTAATTCTTATCTATGGTTCCTTATTTAAAATTTGTGGGCAAATCTTGGTCGCGTGCTAAATTATTTACCGGTATTTAGCAATGTAAAAGATCGGACTCATTAAATCTGTCAGCTAGTTAGCATTAACAGTGCGCCGCTCATTACCTGTGCTCAACAAGGCGTTTCTTGTAATAAGAATAGTTCCAGCGGTGAAATGCTGATGACCCTTCGTTGGATGGCCTGGTTCGTTAGTTCCGCACTATTGCGGTGTAACAGTCATTCCGGTTGTTTGCTCCCGCTCTGCTCGACTGATACTGGTACCAGATTTGATGATACTATAAGGAAAAAGGAGATTATCGTTAATTGAATAAGCAGTCTTGAACCGTGATACTAGTTTATTATACTAGTGCATGAGACGTTGCGATGAAAATTGTAGGCGATGATTCACTAAAAGCGTTTTTAATATGTATGTGTGTGTAGCATTGCTAGCAAGCAACATTCAGTAAATTCATTGTGTAATGAGAATAACAGACATTTAAATTAAGTAAAGCTAATGGACTACAAAGAAATATATTAAAAAAAAATAGGAACTTTGTGTTTCGCATTGATAATGATAATAAATACGCACATATAATAGTCACTTTAGTACAGATGTCCTACAATATACTTGGCCACTTGGGACTGCCACCAACTAAATGATACTGACTGTATGTACGTGTAAGTGCTGTTCTCGAAAAGTAAGTTTGTTAACCGGCAGAACATAATGATTGTGATGCATCACTTTGGTTCATAAGATCGAGTTTATACCATCGGTAACATCTGGATATAATGTTGTGTCGTGGTTTCCGGACCCTGTTCAGTTGCTTCGTAGGTACGCTTCGATTGCGTGGGAACAGCGGTGTTCTCACATCACAATGTGGACGGAACTACGGCGCTGTGACATTTTGACACTTTCTGTACTATGTGAATGAGGCCTCATTGTATGTATTGAATGAAGTAGTATTTTTTCTAATATTACAGGCGATGTGTTTAGTTTTTATTCGTCTGTTAGGTATGTGAGTACATAACAGTATCAATATGTCGAATATCATAACGTCGGAATGATATTTCTATTATTGTTAATATTCCACTGAACATTATCATTTTCATTATCGATACGCGTTACATAACTTGAGTGTACACATTATAGTAACGACAATGTGTGTCTCGCTCGGTACTTGCGTCGGAGCCGCCAAGGTCGGGGTCATTGAACCTATTTCCGTCTTTCAGTTGAGGCGCCATTGCCCTCAACTTGTGGAAAAACACCTACCTGTCCTCGCATCATTCTGTCGAACCTTAAGTGCGACTTTTTATTGGCCGTTTCGAAGCTCTCACTTTCTGCAAGAGTAAACAACCGTCGAGATGTAAACATGACAACGCTTTATTCGGAGGCGTTGCGAAATCGGTACTTCGAATGAATTCAACATTTCAGTATTCGCAAAGCCTGAGCGTAAGCGTGTACGTAAGCTATGAAAATATGTATGGGAAAAAAGTGTGTAGTAGGTCTGATCGTGATCACGTGTGTAGCAGTATTAGGTCTGTGGAGTAATCGAGCCTGAGGCTTGGCGGCGGCTCGGCGGCGCCTGCGACTGGGCGCGTAAATTTCCACATTGTAATCGGCACAATACGTTGGCAGACACAGGCGGACACAATGACAATATTTGCGCTCCTTGACGTATGTAGTGCAGCTGCTCGCGGAGTACAGTAAGCTCAGAGGCCTCAACGAGGGGTTGAGAATAACAGGCCTCACTGATAGAAATTACGTAGCGGGTCAACATATTCAAATGACAACGGCTGTACACGGGAGATAGCGATGTGAGGGATTGGGCCGATAATAATAAGAACATTTTCGGTTATAACATTTTCTTCGGTTTCCGCGACTGTCAGACATTTAAATAAAACAATTTAAACGGATTATATAGCGTATATTAATTATTTCAGCCTCCCCGACGTTTCAGTACCTTTACAGATACCGTTGTCAAAGGTTGACTGAGAAAAACACAATTTTTCTCTTTTAAGTTACATTTGTGCAAACTATCCATTTTATAAATATTAATTTAAAATAAAAGTGTTTATACATACCAGATGGGCCTAATTTGTAAAGACAGACACATGTGCCAGAAGGGCATTTATTATTTTACTTAAAATATCCACCAGCGGTAAATAACCGAAACTGTTTAAATATAACACTTCTCCCCAGGAAGCCTTATTCCTGAGGAGAAGTGTTATATTTAAACAGTTTCGGTTATTTACTACGTAAGCGAAATTTACCACATACTTTCGTTCTTTATTTGTTTAAAATTAAATACATTTCACTTATTAGTCAATTAACTACATACTTCAACGAAATCGATTCCAATTATTATACTAATAAGAAATGATGGGTTCTTGAAGCGAATGCATGAGTTGTTTTCCTCATGGATCATGGCCCATGATTCATCGTCTCAATTCTGACGAGAGTAGGACTCCTCTCCACGGGAGGTTTATTGCCAAAGTCGCGTCATAAAAAAGGAGTTCTGAGGTAACAACAAAAATATCAACCTACTTGAGAATCTTTACCTGTCTGAAAGTCTGTTATTAAGCACATACCGGTATGAAATCGCATTGCGATTATTTGCGATTTTTAAGAACAGTGCAATAACAAAACTCAGAATCATTTCGGCAATAAAAAGTAATAGTCCGAAATTGGTTTAGGTACTTGATGTAATGTAGCAAAAAAAATGCTTTTTCACTGCCCTTATAATTCATTGATACCGCTTATAATTGTATATTCCATATTTCAATTGCAGACATTTCTTATAAAATGTAGTGTAATTGTTCGAAATTGTTATAGTTTCTGAGAATGTAAGTAAATTATCGTTCGAATACTGTAACGCCGTGTTCGGATTGTGATCATTATGTTGTATGTATGTATGTATGTAATCACTTTATTGTACACAAAAACAATTCACAAAACTTCAAAAAAAATAAAAATAAAACATGTACAAAGGCGAACTTATCCCTATAAGGGATCTCTTCCAGTTAACCTTTGAGCAAATTTCAAAAAATGTTGTTTCACGGTTCTCTGTCAGACGTACAAGTAGACTGTGTTTATATATACATATTAGCCTAACAAGTTGCGGTCGAGCCCTGGGATGGTGGCGCTACAAACAACTTTAATATGGCAATAATGTTCTTACGTCATATATATGCGTTGTAAAATACAGTAGCGATATGTCATCAACCATATTCAAAACATTGTTTACCGAAATGCTGGACAATCCTTCCTTCTTCTCGCCTTCTTCTAAAATAAACATTGAATCGTATAGAGAAAACCTGAGTTTTATTGCTGTGGATAAGTTTTGGCTTCCTTATGCGAAAATTACTTGACATTTGCGGAATATTTAGTCCTGTTTCCTCTTTGTTAACAACAGTGACATTTACTTTCAACGTCAGTAATCAAAAATTAGTCGTTGCCAGTATAATAAATAATTAGTACCACAAAAAATCCGCAATAAGGCGTGGGCTGAAGCAACTTGTCGGCCTATACAATTATGTGGCTTATGGAATTACTGTTCAATACATACTATATTATATTAATGGAATATTCTGATTTATTTTAAGACCACCTACAGGGGTACACTAAAAATAATATAACTAACAGTCTTAACCTATATACTAAAATACTTAATAAATTACCCACTAACTCTTAAACTTTCAGGAGTTATACCTTCTATCATCAGCTCATCATATGTGATGATGAATACCAGACACAAATATCTGAATACATTTATAAAATACATGACAAACATTGTTAGTGCTAATATAATATTTGAGGGTTGGCCCTTGATTTTACTGGGATCCCATTATCAGATCCCGTCTTGGTCTTACAATTTTTTTTTTTTTTTGAAAATCTGTTCACAATTGGCGGAGAAGTCAGTGAACATACTTACATGAAAAAAAAAGAAACATACATAGGTACAGTGAAACATAGCTAGCATACCTTCTGCTTTTTTTGAAATGGGTAATAATGTGGGCTACCTACCAAATTATTATAAATCCACTTTCCTTTAAAAAAAAGCAAGTATAAATAAGTAACGAATATATTACAAATTTACAACTCGTTGCTCATCCCACGGGAACACTACTTTTTTTCGACATAAACTGTAGTCTATTTGTGGACAAACACTCAAACACACTTACAAACTCTCGCCTTTGTAATGTTAGTGTGATGTTATCGTAGTATCGTTCTTTTTTCGTCGCGCGCTCAAATTTGTGCGTCTATTGGCAGCGATTACGTAGTCGGTCCCAAATGAAAATAATCATAAAAACAAACGTACCAATCAGTTTTTAATAAATTACATACCAATTTAAAGTACATTCAATAAAAAATTAACATTAAATAAAATTATTCAAAATACCTTGTTTTTAATACAGGCCCTTAATGGGCGTGGCCAGTCGTCTATCGCAGCACGCACCATTTTCATGTCTATTTCAGGGACTGCTTTTCTTACAGATGACTTCAGGCTCTCCAAATTTGTATGGGGTATAGCACAGACCTTCCTCTCTAAGACCTGCCAAATTGTATAGTCCAAAGGATTAAGGTCCTGACTGGAGGAAAGCCAATCTTCGCGTCTTATAAAGTCGATTTTTTTACTGTCAAACCAGGCTTGAGTGGTCTTGGCTTTGTGTGCTGGCGCAAAATCCTGCTGGAACATTAAATTATGTCCTGAAAAAAGAGTGTTAGGCAGATCTTTGACAAGCTTATCCAAAACCGTCTCTTGGTACACTTTCGCATTGATTTTGACCCCTTTTTCGCAAAAATTAACCTCAGCTGGCCCGTAATAAGATACACACAACAAGACCATCACTGATGATGGATGATGCCCATGTTGCACCCGCGGAACTCTTTTTCCTGCTTCTTCAGAGCTCCTATCGTACACTCTATCACCGTTTTTAGGGTTCCGTACCAAAAGGGTAATAACGGGACCCTATTACTGAGACTTCGCTGTCCGTCCGTCCGTCCGTCCGTCTGTCACCAGGCTGTATCTCAAGAACGGTGATAGCTAGACAGTTGAAATTTTCATAGATGATGTATTTCTATTGCCGCTATAACAACAAATACTAAAAATAAAATAAAATAAATATTTAAGGGGGGCTCCCGTACAACAAACTTGTAATAGATTATGGTACGGAACCCTTCATGCGCGAGTCGGACTAGCACTACCCCAATTTTTTTTTGTTAAAAATTTTTCATTGCCAACGCTTACACATGTTTAAGTGAAGTGTAAATTCACACATCCTGTTAGCATTTCAAGCAACGTATTAAATTGTTTTTAATTAGTTCACCTAGCAACCGCTGTCTTAATTGGTTGTTTTTGGAGTCGATAGCAGGTAATGTACATACGAATTGATAAAAACACGTTCTGAATTTGGCGTCATTAAGAGGGCGATGTGCAGCGTCTGCGATAACAAGTCGCAAAACAAGGTTAAGCAAAAAGTGTTGAAAGAAGTTTAAAAATAAGCATAATTATCTTAATGAATATTCATATGATATTCGCTTTGTCTGAAAAGATGCCGCATTGTGATATTTGCGAATTTTGCGATACATGTATACATATTTGAGGTAAGCAGTCTCACTTCTTATACCTAGTTTTTTGGTCTACGGTTGTCGTTGTGGCTATTTATAATTCCTGATAAATGTTTATAAATAGCTAACGTAGTGATGAATTTGATCTCCTTCAATATACAAAAGATATCTGTATTCACTATTTATATTTTTATACTGGTAATTCTCTCGCTACCCGCTCTTCTTCTCAAATGGACGTATTGCTTCCTTGTGTGGTATTAAAATGATTATAAGATCGGTTTATGATAAATATCAACTCTACTACATCGGTGGTTAGTGTGGACGAGACCTTAGCAAATGACGTAGTGAGTGTTGTATGCAACCCGACAATTGGCATTGTGCGTGATGGTGAGGGTAGTTTTGCGCCTTCGCCGGTGACACCCGCGTCGAGCAGCCGCGCGGACAGGGCGCGTGCCCGCAGTGTTCGGTTGGCTGCCGCTGCGACTGATCGTCTCTCCTGATGATGAATCGCGTACCGATTCGAAACATGTCGAGCGTTATTCGACTTCTACTACGTGAGTAAACCCGTTTAAGTATTTAAATATGTCTGAGACTCACGATAGTTTTCTATGTAAAATATGTTTCTATGTTAATACTTATTAATGAACTTTGTTTTTATGCTTTTGTTATAACGTCCACATTGTTATAGTACACTCATTAGTTTTTCTCGATAGGTAATTCATTAATGATGATTAAAAGATTACACATGTTCTTTTTAGAATCTATTAGACATCCTGTGGATGGCCGGGAGTTGTCTCCGTTTCTTCGATGAATAATATCTTAATAGGAAGTGTCAATGCCAATAGGAATTAGGGCTTTCCAGTATTTGCCATGAGTCACGCCTGGAATGGTCGAGATAAGTACATACCTTCCTAGATCTAAGTAGTTCGTCTGGTTTTTTGTTGTTTAATTTTCAGGATGACAAAATGGTACCAAGATTATTACGAGAAGACAATCACTACGAAATATATCGTCATTGCATTAGTTCGTATGTGTCGAATCGTCTTTTTTTAAAGCTTTACTCGAACTATATTATGAGGGCTGGTTAGCCCTCACAACCAGTAGTTGGACTTTGTGTGGGAGTATAAGCCGCTATTGGGATCTCTGCGGATTGTGTCGAATCGTCACATGATCAAGTAACTATCACGTGAAAACGTTGACGTCACATGGCGGTGTAGACGTCCTAACTCTGCATTCCCGTAAATTTATTTTATATCTTACTGAGTTTTCATGAGACCTACTAGCAAATTAATTGCGAAATATCAATAGTGAACGTTGTTATGATATGATTAATATTACAAGCTTTTATTTAACTTGCAATGTATGAATGTAACTATTTATTTATTTAAACGTTATTGCACAAAAGGGAAACTTAACGTACCGTCGATGACCGTAACTTCGCCTAGGCTTCCTATCTTCGCCTACCAAATATTTCTAGAGTTTTCAGAAGTATCTAAGTGTTTCTAAGAGATATCTAAAGGACGTATGAGGAGCTATGCGCATCTACAAAAGGTACCTACAAAAGGCGGTCTATGAAACTGTTTGTTCGGGTGGAATCTTGCAACTCAATTTTAAAGGCTTTGATTTAGATATCTTCAACCGATTGAGCTTAAATTTTGCATCGGTTAACTTTGATGATTTTGACTGAAACTTATTTGTATATAATAAATATAGAAGCCAACTATTTGATTGGATTAGTTGTGTAGCGTGTCTGAGACTGGTTACTGACATTGCCCGCAAAAACTCTTCGTTCTTTACAAACAACACGAGGTTTATTAAGGTCAGGACACAAAAAAAAAACATGTTTATTAGTTTATTTTTTATAACTGGTCATTGGCAGGTTGTGGACCGCACTTTATGTCGGGCGGCGGAAAAATTGTCCAGCAAAATCACGGACGCACTAAATAAACGGATTAATTTCTACCGGTACTGAATGTCATCACATCATAATTGCGGCAAACGTTGTTTTGAATGGAGAACATGTAAACAACCGCTTTATTTTGTGTACAACTGTTATTTTTGCGCAGGCACCCACCATCAAACCAGCGTTCATTTAGTTGATGTAAAACGTGCAATTTACATGAAATGTAGAAGATGGCGCCTTTTTTACATGGCCCATTAAGTAGCATTGTTATTTATTTAAGTAGGCAAATTAATTATGTTAGCCTTTTATTTGTCTCCATTTGTTAATGTGCTGTTTTTCATTGATCATTCTAAGCTTTAACAATGCGGTTAATTCTAGGATGAACTTTATTATTAACCTACTTCGATAAAAGAGATCAGTGTTTGTTTTATTTCGTTACTTTTACATCCTTATCAAATAATGAAAATATGCATGACAATACATGGCAAACTCTATGAAGGAGCGCTGCTCTGGATTTCAGAGTCAATTTGCCTATATGCTCGTTTCTTTATCGGAATCCTGTCTCTAAAACGTAGATTATATTCCCTTTGTCATGCACTGTTTCTGCGTATGATACCGCAAATGATACTGTGTATGATATGATATACAAATGGCGAACATTCGCTTAATTTCAAGAAACAATGGAATATCGTTACACATTACAATAGCATCACGTATTGGAGCAAATATAATTAATTATCTGAAGGCGTAAGTCGATGCCACACTCTCGCCATGGCAGGCCGGCTTTAAATTTATGACTTTCAAACACGTCAGTCGCCTACGGCAGGGCTCCGTGTGTAAGCATGGGGTCTCTACTTAACGCCATTACCTGACTCATAATGATCAAATCCCGTTATCAATAGTGAAAAATCATTGGGTTGTCACAAAATATTTATTTCGTGTATATGTGACATATTGCTAAATAAGTTTTTTATACTCGCGTACTTTAATCTGTCAATTATAATTTCACAGACAAAATCACAATAACGCGATTTTTAATCCTGTACCAAAATTCTATACTCTATGGTATACCCGCTACAGCACCTCTAGCACAACTTTGACACGGACTTCCGGTTCGTGTCTCAAGATGGCCGCATGCGTTTAAGTTTCGTTGTTCATTATTTATTCATTTTAGTTGTTCAATGTGTAGTATTGATAGCGTATTGTGCAGTGATCTAACGTATGAGTGAATACCCAAGCAGCACATTAGTGAATTTTGCAGCTTATCTTATAGTTTTAAGTCCTAAATGAGTGGTTTAACAGTGTTTGATACAACTTATAGCTTTAAACACAACTCAAAACTGTATATGAGTTCATCCTATCACTTGTAGTTGCATAGGAGCGTTTTTTGTTTCTACTTTATTACTTATGGTGGGATAAAGTCGATTTTGCTACTTAAAGTTGCATGAAGGTTCAAATTGTCACTCAATAAGAAGCAATAGTGCTATATAAGGCCTTAAAATCACTTATAAGCAACTTTTACATATAAGTGGGAACATACCCTTATTTGGAACTAAAAGTTCCAAATGACTAGTACAATAGCGAATTATATCACCAATAGTGGCTAAAGGGATAATTTTACGGCTCTTTTGGAACCAAAAAATATTGCAACTTTAAGGCCTAAGAAGTACCTTATTGCCAGTCCAACGCATAAATAGGTCTCAGTAGGAGGTTCTTGGAACCAAAAGCAGTTATTTTCACTTATTTCAAACCACTAACGAACTAAAAGTTCTATTATAGTTCCTATTTGCGCCTTGTCAAAATATATTTAATAGTCTTGCTTGTTTAATAGTCTACAAAAGAGCAAATAATTACTATTGGTAATATCATTCACTGCTTTGCCACTCGCAAGATACAAATAAGTGATTATTAGACTTGATAGTTCCAAATAAGGAACAAATAAGTGAAAATAAACACTGTAGGATCTTTTTTGTTTCGCCATGTTTACAAATGGAAGCCTATGAAAATTGATTATTTTAACCAGAATTTTATCACACTCACGCATAATCACAGACTTTTGATAGTTGTGACGATGTTACTTTAACATTGTACGTAACCTACAATCATTAGGTCAGGTTTTTAACAGTTTTATTTATTATCAGTATCTATTCCTTATTTAATTTAGCACTCTCTTTTTTAATATTCCTGATCAAATGAAGGGCGCGTCGAAATTTACAAAGAAAACATACTATAGTTTCACAGTAAAAAAAAAAACGCAAGAATTTCGTGCTTATTTCAATGCTTGTATAACGTAAAGTTTTAATCACAATCAAACAGACATATAAATCCAAAATGAATATGGCGGATCACGTATTACTTTTAATAAAACACAATTTGACAGTTGCCTCGCCACTCAAAGATAATTTTGGCGACTCATTTATCACTCATTGACCGAACTGAAATGTTTTCATTCGTTCACTGCGCATAACTTTCACCCATAGTTCTAATTACCACTTAAGGTAATTGTGAGATCTCTTATGGATTCTATTTAGCACCAAAAATAGGCTGCAATTTTTCTCCTTTTGGTTCTATACTGGTGGCATAAGGGTTCTTGCCACCTATATAGCACTTAGTCATGGTGGTAAATTTCACTTAAGCATCTAATTAGATATGATATACGAGCTATTTAGACCCAGTTGTGCTACTTGGGTAGCTAATGAAGAATTCAACTTGAAGCGTTCATAGCCCTTCCTGGGTCAAGGCCCGATAGTCCGCGTGGTTTTTTGTAAATCGCTATCACTTTACAAAAAGCACGATTTTTTCAACTCACCGTACAACGTGGTATCAATCCTCTATCTAGTCGCCTAGTGCGATTGGCAACGAGACATTGGCAGTAATGGTCGCTTAACTGTGACCGGTTGCCATTAAAAAAAAAATATAGAATAGAACAACTTTGACACGCGACTCTTTCTCGCGCGAGATATGCTACCTATCCCTTTCTGTACAGTATCGTGAGAGAGTGACGGGTGATACTATGTCGCGCGACATGTGTCGCGAACCATAGTTGTGCTAGACGGGCTGAACTTTAATATTCATACACAAGACATCTCTCTACTCAACTCGAATAATTTCAACAAGAGAACATAAGCATATTTCATTTAAAAAAAACCGGCCAAGAGCATGTCGGGCCACGCTCAGTGTAGGGTTCCGTAGCTTCACAATAGACTTAAGTTACGAGAAAGATTTCAAGCTCTATAAAAAGGTCGTAAACGCCAAAGTAACTGTAATTACTTATTACATTACCTTCTAGAAGTCAACTTACGTCCTTTTAAGAAAATTATGAAATTTTGCGATTACTCAAAAACGGCTCCACCGATTTTATTCAATATAGTTTTCATTGAAAGTGCTTATAAGGCCTCATGTTCAAGAATTTTTCCATAATTTTTTGACCCGTGGTTGAAAAGTTAGAGGGGGGGACACTATTTTTTTTATTTACGGAACGAATATTTAAAAAACTGCTCTTTATCAAAAAATAATGTTCGGAGACCCCTATTATTTTTAAAAGACCTATTCAACGACAACCGACACACTAGTGACTATTATTTTTTAATTTTTATTTTACCGTTTGTCGGCGTGATACATACACATACTCATACCAAATTTCAGCTTTCTAGTACTAATTATCACGGAGCTAAGCCGCGGACGGACAGACGGACATGGCGAAACTATAAGGGTTCCTAGTTGACTACGGAACCCTAAAAAGAACGCTACTGTTCACTTATTGGTTGAAATTACTTGTCAAAAAATTTAACCAATCAGGAGGCACCCGCCATGCATGACCATCATGTTTTTTTAACACGTTCACTGCGGCAATCTAAAACTCTGTCCTGAATTTCAGTGCGTTACGGGGCCTGATTGACCCCGTAGTGGTTTTCGCCGTGATGCGTTACGGGTATAAAGTGCCCCGTACTCCCCCGTCAGTTAAAACTGCTCTAAAATCCTGAAATCATATTTTTATACATATTTGTTTTCATCAATTCAAAGAGTATAATATGACCTATGTGTCCCTGATTCCGCACGTAGACACGATGAAAGGTTATTAAATTAGAAGAAAAATAAATTACGGGGTTTTATTATCCCCGTATCGCACTATAATTGACAGAGTGCGGGGTTTAGCGGACCCCGGACCGCACAGACTTTGTGTGTGTCGATAAGTTGATAGTGATGGGAATAAAAACAAACGATACATTTTGATCATAATTATGTTTTAAACGTGATTTAAACAACATATAAAAAAATAAACAAGTTGAACAGTCTTAAGTAACTTGACAACATACATATATAAAAATAAACAAGTGGAACAGTCTTAAGTAACTTGACAACATACAAAATATTGCACATACATTTGAGCTGTATTTAATGTTCTAATTTATAACAATTTAAACACAGTGGTTTTTGGCACAGTTTTCTCCGTATGATTTTATCTGCGATACAATTTACCGATATCGATAACAAGACTTGCAATAATGACTGCACTAGTGACACTGAGCTCATTAGCCCGCACGGGTCAGCTTATATCTATACGGGGTTCTCAGTACCCCCTATCGCACTGGAAGAAAATTTTTGTTCTGTGGTCGGTACGGGGTTCGTGGGACCCCGTTTATCTTTTAAATATAACCTGATTAGACTTTAAAAAAGGATAATAATTATATATTTGTGTCAATCGTAGACAAAAAAATGCCAAAGTTACAGGCTCCGCACCAGCGAGTAAACACTGTTTTTTGTCTCCCGCACTGAACGACGACGTCGTACGGGGCTCGGAGGCCCCCGTAACGCAGTGAACGTGTTAATAGGTCAGTTTTATTTTAGATGAACGAAAAAGGTTAGGTACATCAAAAATAATAATTCATAGTGGGATATGACGATTAAAGTAAAAAATGTGTTTTCTGTGTTTTGCTCGTATAAAAAGGTATGCAATAGTTACACAATTAGGTCTTAAAATCTCGTACCTTACTTTGGCCACTAACTACGGCGGCAAGCCTTGTGACCTAAACGCGGTACTCGACTTTAAGAACCTTCATTTATTTATTTATTTAATCTTTATTGCACAAAAGAAAGAACTTATCGTACAAAAGGCGGACTTAATGCCATAGGGCATTCTCTACCAGTCAACGTGCAACGATTGCATAAAAAACTATTATCTTGCGGTATATTATATATTTTATTATTGCATTGTCATCGAAACCGTATATAGATACGCAATAAAAAAATACAAATAATGTAATATGCTATAGCGTGGTAGCACTGGGTAAGTATTGACTTTCATAATTTTGTTACATGGCTCTTATTTACAAATATGTAAAACCGAAGTTCACAAAATTAAACATATAATATTGTCCCGTTAGTTAATTGATTGTTATTAAATATATTTTGACAAATGTTGATAAACGAATCATATGCCAACAATACCTAATTATTGTCAAATAAATTACAATATTATCTACTAAGAAGTTTAAAAATAATATAAAACCTTTTTAAGCCTAACCATTAATACAAAGCCTTTTAAATTTATAAATAAGTAAGTATATTCTTTACATGAAGATGATACATTACGAGCCCAAATGCAAAAGAGTTCGTCTATTAACGTTCTTATAATGAACAGATTTTTAGATTAGAAATATCGAAATATTGATTATTTGTATTCATGGTTTAGAAATATCGAGTTCAATAAATTAAGGCAATGAACAAACACCGTTAAATATTTAAAAAATTGTGTATTTTTAGTTTATATATTTACAAAAGTACATATTTCTATTCTTTATCTCAAAAATACATTTATATAGGTACCTAAGCTATCGAAGCAAAATAATTCTTTGTGGCGTTGTGTCAAGTGTCAACTAACGCCGCACACTTCGCAGAGGATATTGAATCCCACACTGCGTTTATCTTGTTCTTTAAATCTTTTTTCTTTTTCATCATCCACCACAGCGTCTCGATCGAAGACAAATCTGGGCTGCTGGGTGGCCAATTCTGCAGTGTAGGAATATTGTGGTTACGTAACCAAGCCATCGTACTCTTGGCAGTATGGCAAGAAGCACCATCTTGTTGAAAAACATACGTGTTGTAAACTGGGAATCGAAGGTATAATAATAAGCTTGTCCTTAAGATATCTTGGTACTTGAGAGCCTTCACAGTCCCGTCTATAAAATGCAAACGACCCATGAAGTTAAGGCTCTGGTCAAGAGACTCTCAGTAAGAAAGGCACCAGGGGAGGACAGCATCCCGAATAAGATGCTCAGGTTAATGCCCAATTCGGTTCTATCCTCTCTTGTCTCCATCTTCAATGCTGCCCTATGCAACTGCCAGTTTCCCTCCGCATGGAAGGAGGCGGTTGTCATAGGCATACATAAACCTGGCAAACCAAGGCCAGACCCTTCCAGTTACCGCCCCATTAGCCTCTTAAAGACTATGGGGAAAGTATTTGAGCGGATTGTCCAGGCCCGCCTTATGGACCATGTGTCCGCCGCGGGTCTCATTGTCGACGAGCAGTTTGGCTTTCGAGCAGAACACTCTAGCACTCACCAGGTGTACCGCATCACCGAAAATATACTCGAGGGGTTGACGGGGCGAAAGAAGCCTGCACCTACAGGCGCCGTCTTCCTCGATGTGGCTAAAGCCTTCGACAAGGTCTGGCATGTCGGGTTGTTGTACAAACTGTACAACTACGATGTGCCAGACCGTCTTGTACTATTGGTACAAGACTACTTATCCAATAGAGGCTTTAGGTACAGAGTCGAAGGCTCTCTTTCGGACCGCCATCCCATACGAGCCGGAGTTCCGCAAGGCTCCGTTCTAGCTCCCCTCTTGTTTTCGTTGTATATCAATGATATACCAAAGATCCCCGGTGTCAATTACGCCTTATTCGCGGATGACACTGCATTATATGTTACCCACCGTCGCAAACTGTGGTTGACGGGCCGTCTACAGATGGCACTCTCTCACCTAGGTGAGTGGTGCCGGAAGTGGAAGGTCGAAGTCAACCCAGACAAAAGTGCGGCCATGATTTTTTCCCGAAGGGCAAACTACCCTGCGTTTGTCCGAGCCTATAAACAATTGTGCCTCTTTAATAGGCCCATACCGTGGGTAGACCAGACGCGGTATTTAGGCGTCAACCTGGACCGGCGCCTTAACTTTAGCAGGCACATCAAAATCGTCAGAAACCGAGCGGCATTCTACCTAAGCAGGCTCCATTTCTTACTATATAAAAATAGCAAGTTGTCCAGGCGCAACAAACTAACTATCTATAAGACTTGCATAAGGCCTGTTTTCTCATATGCAAGTCCAGCCTTTGCACATGCAGCACCATCAACTTTAAATTCTTTACAAGTGTTGCAAAATAGATTCTTACGCTCAGCGACAGGGGCCCCCCCCTACATTAGAAATGTAGACTTACACCGCGATTTGCATCTGGAGCCCATACAGACCTGGTTCAGGACCTGCTCCGAGCGGTTCTACAACAAGGCCGCAAACAGTTCAAATCCGTTGATACTCAAATCAATAAACTACACCCCAACTGCAGATGTGCCTGCTATCCATCGTAGACCAAGGAACATACTGACAGACAGACTAGACAAACTTTCACAACACTATGCCGACCACCCGCCTACATTCATGCGGAAAACAAAATACTGGTCGGATGAGGAGACGGACACTGAGGTCAGCGTCTCGATGTCCGTACCTAAATCCGTTCCATCCACACACTCACAGGTTCCAATAAATAATAAACAATCACACACACCTGCTCTAACACACCAAACTGACACACCTCAGCACAACATTACACTATCTCAGCGGGACTCCATTAGGAAACACACCAAATGGAAGCCCAAACAGAAACACAAACCCGGTGCCCCTGCGTACAACGCGAGGAGGACACACTACTTTTCCAGGGCCCCCCTCTGGGAGGCAAAACGTACAATCCAGGATGACTCGGCAGAGGTGATCGCGGCCGCGGCCGCTGCCCGACAAGAGCGTGTGCAACCCCGCCAACACCAACATCAACACCAAACCTTGAACCAAAATGGTTCTGGTTCAGGTTAGTAGTTTAAGTTAGTTATAAGTAGGTTAAGTTCTCTTCGGCGGCCCGTTCAAAAGAACGGGCCGCGACTGTCCACAGCAGTGCAAAGGGTCCCTCGGGGCCCGCAAGCAACGAGAAAAAAAAAAAAAAAAAAAAACCTTGAGCTGACATACACCCCCACCCCCGACTATGGCAGAGACAGGAAACTTGACTTTTCGCTTTAGCAGTCTTTATGAAAGGCTTCGCCCTTATTGCGAACAACGTTTTTCCGTTCGTCTCCAACAGATTCATCGCTCCATATTATGGATCGCCACTGATCAATAGTCCATTTTCGACGAGCTAAAGCAAACACTCGCCTCTTCTTTATTGAAGTTCAGTAAGCAAAGGTTTTTCTTTCGCCGTATAGAATCCATATCCCATTATTTTTATGACTCGTTTGCATATATCGACAGAAACATCTTTGTTGATAATTTCTCGCCATCTTACGGTGAGTTCCCCTGATTTTGCTTAATGATCTTCTTTAAGACTCTGTTTTCGGCTGGTGTTGTGATGCGCGGCGATCAGTTTTCTTTAAGCTTAATACACTTCCAGTTTTCTTGTAATGCTGGGTAATAGATTGTATAGATCTCGCTAGGTAGGTCTTGAGCTATTTTATACGCAGATTTTCATGATTTACTGCTTGAAATTATAACTTTCGAATGTCTTCCGGAAGTGGATAGGTACAGTCAAGGACGTAAAAATACAAAAAAGGTACTGGATCGTCCGATATACACCTACATTATGTCGTTTAAAACACGTCGAATAACTATTACATGTATCAATCTGCGGTCGCGCTCGCGCCCACTGTTCGCATTACCACCAGTGCGCACTGTTTCGCACAGGAACTCTCCGCTCCTTCGTGCTCTTACGCTTCTGAATGCGCTCCTGATAGCAGCACCGGAGTGTGAACTTCTTGCGTGGAGATGGACGACTGTTTGTCAGGAATGTTTGAGATTTTGCGAGATGATGTATAATAGGATTTCTAGTACTTAATGTTTATTGTCTGTAACTTACCCTAATTTCACATGTATTGGTTAGTCTACTGTAATACTGTGTAAATAAATTTGTTGTAAATAAATAAATAAATAAATCAATGCCCCGCAATGTAAGCAATATATAAATCTGCCATTTTACGTTTTCGGCGTAACCAACTGAGCTATCGCATCGTTACGTCAATCACATGAAATCTTTGATTCCATAATCCTACGCTAGTACTAGTTTCAAATTATGCTTAGGTACGCACAGTGGATCACAATACTTTTTTACCTTGATAATTAACCTTTGTGTAAATTTTTAGATGTAACTTCTCGATCCATCTGAACCATTAACCTAGAGAATTAATAGCATATTTACGAAGGCGACAATTTACACTCTCGCCTCGTTCTCGCCTTACACATGTGTTCGTGTCGGCGCTCGAAGCGGGGCATTTCCTGTGTTTGTGTCGGACAGAGTCCGGCGGAATATTCTTAGACTCGGTCGCTTCAAGCGTTGCACCTTGTTTACTGTTGAAGAGCAGCCCGTGTCCGCGAAATGTACGCATGTGCGCGATGGTAATGTGTACATCTTCTTCTTAGTTGTTGCACTCTTTACAGAGTGACCGTGGTCTACCGCTAGTGCTATTAGAGGCAGATATTATTATTATTTTTATTTATTATTCAAACTAGTTAAACAGCATTACAGTAATTAAACCAAGGTACTGTGAACTACAAAATGACATTTTGAAAAAACTTAAAATCTAGTTTGATTTAGGCGACGTAACCGTGGCTCCGTTGATCTGGCGCAGGATTCGGCAATTTGCCCCGAAACACAACACCCTTCGTCCAGAAGTCAGCACTTGCGATGGTGTCCGCGGCACGTGCGCCACAAACGAGCAGAAGTGCACGTAGTGGCGGGACTGCAGCAGGTACACCATATTGTGTACTGTATGATATTCCGCCATATCTCGCGATTTAGAGATTCTGGTGGGTGCACCAAGGCTGTGGCAAGGTGCGCCCACAGCTGTTTTGATGTGGCCGGTCCATCGCATGGGTGATCTTTCACGTGATCTGATTCCTTCTACCTCGTGCGTAATGTGTACAATTACTGGATAGTTACTTTGCTAATCCACGATAAGAGCAATAAGAGCATCACAACTCACTTTCATTTATAAATCCGCTACCTAAAGGTGGTCTGGAATAGACGCCTCTTTATTGATTAGATCGCCGTTTGTTTACCTTTATTGTAATGCTACGTGTTATCTGTGTTTAGGTCTCAGGACTGATTCAACGTAGACAGGTGTGGTTTTCATTTTTCTACTCATTTCAATGTACATTTGCAGCCAGTATCTTAAAATTGACGTGATGATGGAACCTGGAAATATCCACTGGATCTCAAGATTGTTTCAACACAGACATGTGCGGTTTTCACATTTCGATTCACCTCAACGGACATTTAGACCCAGTATCATAAAATAGACCTGATGATAAAACAGCACATGTTTACGTTATACCAATCCAAAGATCCAGTAGTTAATTTTAGATCCCATCAAAGATCGCGCCAGGTCCGTCTTATTTTGGACGTATTTATTAAAAGTAGCTTGTAAAACAAGTACAAATACAGAGAAGTAGTTTCCCTTTTGTTCGTGTAGGCAACCCTAGGAGTATGAAACGCCCCATAGAAGCTACAACCAACAGCGTCGAACGTCATTCAAAACTACAAATCAGATACTAGTAGGCTAATTCCTTTGAAAAAGCGGCAAATAACAAAAGAGCGCGTCTTCTGTAGTGTCTTTATTCTGTGCCCCAAGTATACTTGCAGTGTTATTTCATTCAA
The DNA here is from genome assembly GCA_905147355.2 of Apotomis turbidana. Classification (NCBI taxonomy): domain Eukaryota; kingdom Metazoa; phylum Arthropoda; class Insecta; order Lepidoptera; family Tortricidae; genus Apotomis; species Apotomis turbidana. The sequence goes on from LR990294.1 coordinate 12,841,903, forward strand.
TCTTTTACATCTTAACGTGTATATTATTTCAAAATAAACTAATTAAAATCTGTAAACGCATTTTATTTACAAACAAATACTGTTTTCCTGCTCAAGAAAACCCGCCGGAAAAACCCAGTCGTTATTTGTTTACAAGTATCGCATATCTGTCGGCGTCCCACAGGGAGATGTATGTGTCTCGGTCGAGACAAACAGGACGTTCCTCACCCCTGGCTGAACTTCAGTTCGTATTAATGTTGACCTAATCATCTACGGCTATATTAGACGTATCTAAAACCTGGTCGTCATTTGTTTACAAGTATAGCATATCTGGCGTTGTCCCACTGGCCTGGGACACGTGCGCCGGCGTCGTGACAAACAGGTCGTTCCGGTGGATGGTACTCAGGTCAACCCCTGACTGAACTATAGTTCTTATTAATGTAGACCTAATGATCATCTCTATATTATGAATTCCACAGTGCCTTAGTGTCAAACTGTAATACTGTGTGATTATTTTAATAATAATAAATGAATAAATCTTGGGCTAGGTTAGCTCTAAGTTTGTAACCGCTAACACTATAGATTCAAAGTCCAAAAGAAATGATTTATAATTTGTATTAGCTACGTGGAAAGTGCATTCAAGCTATTCTGACTTAACTTAACTGATGTAGTTTTCTTACAAATAAACATAATCTCGTTTATAATTTATAAATGTTACTACGTGATATCAACATATTAAATCATCAGAAAATATAACTTAAATTGTTTTATCTATCCAAATATCATAAACTCTCCATGATGCGTTCAAGAACCGCACATTATGACCAACATAAAAATAGACTGTTTTGTTAGAACAAATTTCTTATCTGTATAAATGATATTTTTGCTAAATAATAACATCGATTTCGATAGTATTATTTATTCAAATTTCGAACATCTTTTGAAAAACAAAGAAATTTGATTTGACCTCTATTCTAATATCACTCGAGATGACGTTTAGTTCGAAATAAATTGTCAATTTCCAATCAAATTTGACACATGTCGCACGTAAGTAAGATATCGAACGATATGATAGTTGGGGTCGACTTTAGTTTGTCTTTGAATTAAAAACAACTATGACAGCTGCCAGAAAATTTCATTACCGCCATTACCGGGTAATATTTGTCATAAAGTGCGATTCCTGAATGAATCATGGAGTTTTATAATATGTGGCTAGATAAAGTAGTGTATGTAACTGTACATAATTAGGCATTAAAACACTCGTGTGATATTATTATGAAACTTGCCTTCGGCGCGTTTCATAAACCCACACTCGTTTTTAATACCCTTCATTATGTACAGTCACATAAACTAATATTATTGAAACGTGTGACAGTCGCGGAAATCGAAAAAAAATTGGCTTCGCTAGGCATTAGGTACAGGATTCCAATAAAAACGTTGATTGAAATCAAAATTAGCAAAACAACAAACAAATATTGAAAACTAAGCCGTGCCACGCGGTGATGTCAGAGTTTATATTTATCTTCTAAATTTAATCTGTCAGAAAACTAGCCTTTTGTCAATTGTCATAGACATAGTCAAAAGCGTACTCCAAAAGAAACGCTAAATATCGTTAAAACCGCACAAACATCTTTATCTCAGTTGAGTCGCTGTTATCGGGCAAAGTTCATGGAAATATTTCCCGATGTTTAAAAATGTTCTAGGGCAGAGGTTCTCAAACTTTTTAGTTCGCTGCTCACTTACAAGTTTTGTATTACTTTGTCTCAGCGCCTTAACTAGTTTTTCTTCTTAATATTCAGTTCCAATGACCCAGGGGACAGTAGTGTTTATCACCATGGAAACGAGCAACAGTTAATTGACCCATAAGCTGTTAAAAGTTGTAGACCATTTTCTTGTCTGACTTTACGAGGACGTCGCGACGCATACTTTGAGAACCTGGGTTCTAGGGGAATTTGTTGGTAAGGATGATGATTAGATAATAGTTACTACTTTATTTTGCTCAATAATCTATAATATTTATTAGAAAAAAATCAAGATACCGAAGTCCCGCACCAAGAATATCTCCGTTTAATCTAATAAAATAATGTGTTGTGACAACTATATTTTCGTGCCGTTTGCGGTAGAGACTCTAGGTCGCTCACAATTTGTTCGATTCCCTAAAAAAGAAACTAATACGAACTACCTGTGATCCCAGAGCTGGCGCGTTTCTCGGACAAAGGCTCAGTATTGCTGTGCAGCGGGCAAACGCCGCCAGCATCTTGGGATCATTTCCGCCAATGACCGACCTTGGCTAGAGTTAGGTTAAGGTAGGTTTTAGGTTTTTAAGTTGTCTTACCACTTAATTCGAATGTTTTTTTTAATAAATAAATTTAATCATTTGTATGATCATAAAAGTTATTTTATGAAGTAGAAAGTTTTTTAGTAGAAAGTTCTTATAGAATTATGACATTAAGTCCGTTTAAATGTGCTCGCGGTGGTCAAATATCATTACAATTTAAAGTATACATGATTTTATTTATTTACGCATAATTTACATAATGATTCTAAAGTAAAAATATAAAATAACCTAACTAAATACACCAGAAATAATAATTTAAATGGTTAAATACTTTGCAACCGCCCGATAGATGATTGTTCATATCAGTAGTTGGGCTATTAGGTATAATAATAAAACTGGTATTTCTGGCAGTCAGAATCGGTCGCGCGAATGATGCTTTAAGTACGCTTGTAGGACGCATGATCGGTCGTTATACAACGAGTGCCTAATTTTAATTTGCCAAACTTTGGAACGTTACTGGACGATCTTGGGCGATGTGTTTCGCCGCATAAGTGGACATTCTGGCTTTATATTTTCGTCTATGGTCGCGATAGGATCATAGACGAGAGGGAAACACCACTTCCACGCCCGAAAGTTCCTTACTAAGATCGTAGGGTATAAGAATTAGATCGAGATTTTCAACACCACAGGGGGGAAAGCTCCTCTTATTAGATTAGATTAGATTTGTTTATTTCATAATATATAATGCCAATATAGATTACGCTAAGTCAATAAAAACTTCTATCCTGCGTATCTCCTATTTTGTTATTTCCTACCTTGATACGGTTTCAGATTTACCTAAAAGACTTTTACACTAAACTTTGAAATTAATAATAATAAATAGTCCTGCGTATCTCCTATTTTGTTATTTCCTACCTTGATACGGTTTCAGATTTACCTAAAAGACTTTTACACTAAACTTTGAAATAAATTTTCTGTAACAAAATCTGCATTTTTTGTCTGGCATTGAGGCATTCCTAAATTTGACTTATTTGTTAATCATGAAATGAATAGCTTTTATTCACTTCAATTTTACTACAGTTAGTCTTATCAGCGTTTCCAAAGCATTAGAAGAAACACAAACTACATAATTGTTTTATGTACGGAACCCGCAATATTGAGAGTGTACTTCAGTATAATGCATATCCCCATCTACCAGCATGTGATCACGTTTTTAATAATAATTTAAGTACTTGTGTATAAATTTATAATAAGCACAATAGGTATACTTTGTTTACAAACATTGGTAATCTTCCAATAATAGGTTATCATAATAAGCGCTCACGCACCACGCATTACAGTTATTATTAAATTTAATGGATGAATGAAAGCATATTTAGTATAAGGACAATAAGTATTTTATTGCCATGTTTATTATGCTAGTACATAAATGTGTTTGTTGTACGTTTGCGAGCATTTATTGTGAATCTTTCACCGGAGCCTGCAATGACCAATCGTTTTGCAACCATGACTCTGTTGTTTACATTGGACGGAATTCGTGGAATGGACTAGGCTTGCGTACTATTCATAGCCGATGATGAGCTATGTGATGGATGTATGACGCGGCCTCGACGACGCCGCTGCAGCGCCGCGGCTTGGCTCCGCGCCCGTCGCAGTCACGAGGGCACGCTCACATACTAAATCTAACTACATGTTTGTTTATGCAAGGCGCCATCATATCGCCTACCTATACATAATTGTATCCGCAGGATGACGCTCGCGCTACGCACCGGCCTATCACGATGATGTAATTTTATGCTGAATGGCCCTTATTGTAATGCTATGAAAAGATGTGATGCATAATCGGACGCAAGATAATGACAGTATTAGTTCCTGCCACATGAAACCAGTTATATCTGCAGTGTACAGAAAATAAATATGTTTGATAACGGAAGACAGATATATCTATTGATCAATCGCTATAGTCGAAGGACTTGTAAACGATCTAGCTGGATGCGTTATGAGATATAGTAAGTACATTGATGTAGAGGCTGCAAAGTAAGCAATAGATGAACGAGTAAGTTTCTGATACTACGAGTTCATCTATTGCACTTTCAGCCGAGACTAAACAGAGTAATTTTCACGAATAATGCGAGGAAATACATTAAAATACGAGTTTGTTATATTGTTCATTAAACTCGCATCAAGCGCCTTGTTGCACCCTCATTGTTGTAAAAATGAGGGCTATTATATATATAAAGCTGATCGTGCCCCCAGATTCAAATGACGAAACGACGATTTTCAACCCAGTTATGAACTCATGAGGAAATAACAAAAGTATTCAAACTTACCTCAGCTTCAACTAAATAACATTTAGTTTAAATATGGCGGGCTGCCCCGTAGCACATGCGCATTTCATGGTACGGAGTCATGGCTTTTCAGCCAAATTTTAAAAATATTATGAATTCAAAGTACTTAATATATAATGTAAAATGCAAATAATTGTTTATTTGTTGTGAAATAAATAAATGTTATTATTAGGAAATTGTTTTACGCGCCATAACGAACTTTAAAATATAAATGCTTCATGAATTCGTGATTTTTAGGGTAAATCCTTTTTAACTAAAATGTATTAAAAAGTAAACCTGAGGCGTATTATCTTACCTAAACAAATAAACTCGTTTGCGGATATTTATACGTTTTAGAAAATAATATACCTCATAGATGATGCATTCTCACTGTTCAATTTAATTCGACATGCAGCAGACGAAGACGAAAATGACTCTAAAATATTTTCTAAAAAGTCGTATCTTACTATGAAGTCCATGTATACAATTACATACGAACTGTTACTGTAACGTTCTACATTGTTGTCGTGTTGCGAGCTAACATATATATACAGTTTATAAATGTACAAATACAAGCAGTTTTGTGTACTGGATTCAGGTAATCTATGACCACATTTTCGAGCGGTGTCGTGAAAAACAATTGAGAGATGACGTGGGCCGATGTTTTTCACGTAGATATCGCTTTTTTCGAGCTCTGTCGTCATGGCCATTTTTCATCGCTGACAGGAGTCAGATGAGTATTATTTATAGCTTCTGGTCAAAAACTGTGTGGAGGTGCCGGTGCCGCTGCGGTACCGGCCGACGTACCAATTTGGTCGCATGTGGTACCTACTGACGCCTACGCCACTCGTGATTCATGCGTTTGGCCGCGCAACGGTAAACATTACCCTAATTAAAGTACATAGTTGCAAATCGGCCGCAGTATTCGTATCAAAAAAAATCAAAAAATCAAAAATATATTTATTTTCAACAAGATTATAGATAATGTTGAATTCTCCTTTTAAGTTAGTACTTGTGTTAGGAGAATTCGCTCTTACATCCAAGTTATACACGGTTAAAAATAAATAGTTAATAGGGTATATCTAAGATTAAAGTGTACAATTTAGCCCTTATACTATAAGTAAATATAATATTAAGTAAAATCTAAGAATAAAAAGTTTCGTTCACAAAGAGTACATAGCAAGGTGTCTGGAAGAGAGTGTCTATTGTTTAGCTCTGCCTGTTAATTCGTATACTTAAGATGTTTTGACAATAAAGTACGAGATGCACCCGTCATTATATTATCATCGTATCGTCGATCTGGTTCATGCGAACTGCCGGGGGTTTCTTGAGAAACGCATTGACTATTGAGTTTCGAAATTTCAGTTATTGAAATCTCGCTAGTACTTAATATATATCGAACTCAATCAACCAAAGGGATTAAGTCAAGTAATTTCAATTAAGAGGCCTTATTCCTTTTAAATTATTGTTTTAGACATTTTTCTCTATGAACAAACATGTTTCTTAACATACCTATTATTTATGTAACTACCAAGAACAGGGATTTATTGGTATACATTTGAAACCTACACTTTGAATTTTTCATTGAATTATCAATGAAAATTTTATAAATTTATGAAACATCTCTCATTTTTTTTTTAATGTGGGAACACCACAATTTTTATTTAAACCATGAATACAAAGATCAAAGCTTAAAGAAAAATTGAAAAAGGAGCTACCTGGTGGAAGGGACCGGGAATCGAACCCGGTACCTCTGGATTACCGGTCCAGCGCGTTAGCCACTTCGCTACCTTCGCTCCACGTAGACCTGACCACCCCTTCCACCAGGTAGCTCCTTTTTCAATTTTTCTTTAACCTTTGATCTTTGTATTCATGGTTTAATTGAAAATTTTGTTTTAAAAACTACTCGAAATTGTCACAATTCACGCGGTTTTTTTTTTTTCAACTTATTTTCGACTGCACGCAATGAAAGCATGAAATAGCTATGTTAGGGAAAGTATTATTCACTTCAAAAAGTTGGTTGCAATTATCAATATATTTGTCATTACATTTGTCGTTTATTTTGAAAGCATCTATTATCGTGTTTATTGCGAATATAAAAAATAGCATGTGTATTTAGTGATTAAAGTTGTGTTGTGTCCGTTAAAAACATGTCTTGATCACTACCCCACCGGATGCAAGTCGACTCGGAGATAACGCGTGACCTACGTAAAAGGACGAGCGCCGCCGTCGTTGTTTGTTTGCGTGTTATTTCTGCGTGCGAGTCGGTTGTCGGGGCCGCTTTTAGCACGGCGCAACATGAGCCGGCGGCGTCGCCGGTGCAACGCCAACAATAGAGCAGACACGATTATTTATACCAAATACTCTTATTCTAAATTCCTTCACGTTCTGTACGTCGTGTAATTAAATTGATTCCTCGCAGACGCGTTTATTCTCGGCGCTGTGTAAAGGCAAAACCGCGGGTAGATCCACAGAAAAGTGTTACTATAGATTCTCATGGATTTCTGTAAATGTTTCGTGGATCGCGCCAAGAGATAAATTATAATGCTACCTATTGGTGTCTCGAGTCGTTATCTACAAGTGATAATAAATATCACATTAATGTCTCTTAGGCAAATTTTCGTCAAATTTTCTTTCGCATCGCAAAAAGATAAGTTTTATAAGGTAGTCGAACTATCCATTCATGTCTGTCTGTGAAATAGGCAGCTCATAAACCCGTGAATCGATTTGAATTTGATTAAAGTTCTTTGATAGCTTTTGTCTTTGCGGTAAAACAATAATTTATCAATCCGTAGGTAATCGCGATTGGTTAGCAGTCAAGTTTCCAATTTTGTCTCTGGCTTATTCTTCTGCTCAGTTGGCTCAAACATGTCGTTCTGCACTCCAAATTACTACATGAACCTAAATAAAATATTGTTAATACTTAGAACCCGGAAATAGAACGTAGCAGGACTGAAAACAGTAGCAACTCCTGTACTGGCGTGTCAAATTGCATTCGACAGCGCCTTCAGTTCAATGAGAAATGCACCTAAATATAACTCTTGCCAAAGCGCTACGGTGTCCTATTATTTTAAAACGTCGTGAACAGTTGTAAATCAAAGTGGATATACGTCATGTTTGTATGCAACCCGTCACTGTGCTGTTCTGCTTCCCATTCCGCGAAGATCCCGTATTGGCACTGGCGCACTGGCCCAAATCTCGCTCTGATCACGCGAATTTTATCACGTGAATTTGTTAACCATAACTACTTACCTTGTTTATTAAATTATATTCAACTTAATTACGGGTTTAGTAATATAATAATAAGTAATAACAATGTGAATTGGTTCATATAGCTTGGCTACTCCGGCTACCGGACGATGTCTGTTCTTGAGGTTTATCGCATCAAGGTAGTTATACCAACAGACTATTTAGCTAAACATTACATTTTCCTTAAATTTTAATAATTATATTAGGAACTGAAAACTAGTGCTTCAGAATTATAGAATTTCCTCCTTGCCTTAATTTTTTTTTGGATTTTCCCTATCTAGGTCACCATTTTAGTTAATATTAGCTATGCGTGGCCAAAAATATAGCTTACATCGCCTCTATTATTATTTATTTATGTATTGCGACCCCGAAATTTTTCTCTACGGTTTCAGATAAATATGTGTTCAAACGATGATCGGCACGTTAAATATAGCTTATGCAACGCAACTCGCACTTAGTCATGCATCGAATCAATTTATATCGAAGACTAATGCTCACAAAATAGATTTGGCCGCCCGTCGTATGCGCAGTGACCGAAGTTCAGACAAGGTATTGAATTCGAGTTAGACAATACGTATATACCAAAACGATAAGAAAACCGGCCAAGTGCGAGTCGGACTCGCGCACGAAGGGTTTCGTACCATCAAATAAAATATCTGGCCGGGTTAAGTTTGCACCTGGTATGTATGGCGCCGGATACAAATGAAGTACAAAGTTAACGCAACCGATCACGTTTGTTGTATGGGAGCCCCCTCTTAAATATTTATTTTATTCTCTTTTTAGTATTTGTTGTTATAGCGGCCACAGAAATACATCATCTGTGAAAAATTTCAACTGTTTAGCTATCACGGTTCATGAGCTAGTCTGGTGACAGACAGACACACGGACAGTGGAGTCTTAGTAATAGGGTTCCGTTTTTACCCTTTGGGTACTGGAACTCTAAAATTCTTGGTTATCCCAATTTTTTATTTAATCTTACCTATTGCGAATACAAACTTTACAAGTAATCGAAATATATACAACAGTTATGTCACTTGATATCCAAGGTTCTCCTAATAATGCCAGAGTAAGAAGAACAAACTACATTTGTTGATAGTGATAGGGTCTAAGGGCGCGGGGCGCTCCCCACTGCGAGTATTCGCCTGTAATGTGACAAAAACATGTATGAAAATCTCATTTGTTTTTTGTTACATCACAGGCGAATGCTCTCTGTGCCCTAACCATAAAGGCCCAAAGGTAGCTTGTCAGGTCTTCCAAGCTACGTTCACATGAATTTTCGCCTTTCTTTTCGTCAGTAAAATCCGTAACGTACAGAGAGTGGCTACCCCATCATAATGTTTTCCACCGTATTTTGTCGGGCACGCTCGTTTTTGTATTGTCAACTCATCTTTTTTACCGAAGTTAATAGAGATAGCTCAAAATAACGTTTCCCACAAAAGACTATGGAAACCATTATTTCATGTTTTGCGGGGAAAATACACATGTTATGGTACGATAAAATTTTAACAAAAAAACTAAAACAGCGTGTCTATAGTAAAATAATTCTAAAGACTCAGGTGATTGACATCTGTAGTTTTTGCCAAACTGTCTTCCCTTTTTCGTTTACTAGGTTACCTACTCGATGAATGACAGTGTGCTCTGTTCTGCCAGTTAATCATTTCACGGAAAAATAATATGTTTGTGTGTCGTTAGTCGCACAGAGCGCGGTCGGCTTATAAATAGATATGTTCTCAAGTTTCTCATGTGTGGCTTGTGTACAATGAGCCAAGATGTTGGTGTCTACACGGTGCCGTATCGTATAGTGAGCCAGTTTTCCATTCACTAAAGTTCGGGCCCGGGCGGCACGCGGCGACCGCACGTGGTTCTTATCGTTCAGTTTAATTTATTTTTATTTCATCTTACGAGATTATTTTATATCGATCACTTTATGATTGTGATGCACTTGGTTCGTACTTCATAATAATCTTGCATAATGTTTTATGTTATTGGATATCTTGATGTGTGTATTTTATCAGTAATTTGAAATAATATATGAAAAATACTTAAATGGATATACTATTCTTAAGTACACGCTTGAATAAATAAAATAGAAACGTAACTTTATCACTATTTTTTACCAATCTTATTACCAACGTACAGCATTGCTACATGGAAGTGAGACGTATGGAATTTCAAAGATGCGTAATAACGGCTCACGTTTCTTGTCTAAACATATATACACGTTTATCTGATATTATACACGTTTATCTGATATGCCTACTTGTAATTATATCAGAATAAAAACTTTGTTTATCGCCGTATCTGCTTCATTGTATCACGTGCACTCAACTTAATTCTGGAAACCCTAGGCACGCGCCACACGAAATGCGCAATAGCTATGTAGGTAAACCTGATGACCTTTTTGCACGTGCCGGTATACACGAGCTAAACGTCTTTGCTTTTACCGCGATAATGGAACATTTTCATTTCTTTTTCGTGCTAACTAATATTGTTTCTGCACGCCGATAAGAAGGTAATGCCTCCGAGTGCATTGTGAGGAACCCCACGTGTAAGATGTACTTGCATGGTATTAAAGTCACCTTCCAATTCTAGCATTCAAACGCTACGAAATCACTACGATAAGATTCAAAAGAAAAGTGTGTAAAAAGCATACAAAATGGCATGCGTAAGTGATGGCAGGTGCCAATTGAAAATGCAATCTGAACACTAGACACGATATTGAGGAATAGTAAAAACTTTAGTCTATGGATATCCACCCAAGTCAACCTTCTATAGTGGAATTTGTACTTGCATTGTTATCGGCTCTACACGTGTAAGGTGTACATACGGTTTACTACTTTTTACTACAATGGTTACGTCAGACTTGTTTACAGTAATAATAATTTATTTTATGCCCGCAACTAAAGTATACCTGCAATATTACTGCTGATTTTGCATTCCGTGTGCGCTGTGCGGTTGGTTGGTAACATGTTAATGATGTATATAACATTTATTGAATCAAAGATTTATGTCTGAATTTGAAATATAGGCCTTATTTTCGCGAATAAATACCTATACCTACATATTAAAGTCCCCATATTACCCATATCTAGCGGAAGTATTCAAATGTTCTAGATAAATTATGAGATCAGTTTGTAATATTCTTATAAAAGTACTAGCTGTGTTGCCCGCGACTTCGTCGCCGTGGAATCTTATCTTGGAAATTTTACATCTTTATTATTTTCAGATCTAAGCAATGTTGAAATAACTAAACGTGATTTTTTGTCATTTTTTACGTAATAGTAACGACTCGCTCTTGGCCTTTTTTTTTAGTTTAGTTTGTTTCGGCTAAATTGCTCTAATTACGCGGTATCATTATGAAATCAGGTACATCTACGAACGAATGGCTTTACTAAATTCGATGAGTTTAAGAATAATACGTTTATAAATTCTTAGATTCGAATAATAATGCCTTTCTACAAAGTTTCAAGTCCCCCGCACTTCAAAAAAATGTTTGATAGTCATACAAGTTTTCAACCCCCTTTTCACCGCCTTCAGGGCTGAATTTTCAAAAACGCTGAAATCACTTTTCTTGTATTCTATTGATATGCCTAAATAAAGTTTCAAGTCACTCACTAAAATTGGTACAAGGTACTCAAAAAAATTTTTGATCTTCATACAAACTTTCAACCCCTTTTTCACCACCTTTAGGGCTGAATTTTCAAAAACGCTGAAATTACTTTTCTTGTATTCTAATCATACCTTTACACAAAATATAATACCTTTACACAAAGTTTAGAGTCCCGCGCTCAGAAAAAGGTTTGATCTCCATAGTTACATACAAACTTCCAAACCCCTTTCAAACCCTTGTAGGGGACGATTTTTGAAAACGCTGAAATTATTTTCTTGTATTCTAATAGTAGCTTTTACACAGGTTCAAGTCCCGCCCCGAAAAAATATTTGATCTCCATACAAACTTTCAACCCCTTTTTTACCACCGCCTCCATTTTATTTCATTACCTTTTTACAGTTTCAAGTTCCTAGCTTAAAATAAAAAATTTGAACCCCAAGACAAACTTTCATAGCCCTTTTAACCCCTTTAGACGTTGAATTTTTAATAACGTTCAATTAACTTTATTTTGTTATTCTTATACATGCCTTTATGAGAAGTTTCAAAGAATATGCAATGGATTCAAACTTTCAACCCTTTTAGGGGATGAATTTTTAAAAACGCTGAAATTACTTTTCTTGTATTCTAATAATATGCCTTTACACAAAGATTCAACTCCCACGCTCAAAAAAAAATGTGATCTTCATACAAACTTTCAACCTCTATTTTACCACCTTAGGGGTGAATTTTTAAAAACGCTGAAATTAGTTTTCTTGTTGTTTAATAAAATACCGTTTACCAAAGTTTCTAACACCTAGCTAAAAAAAAATGTTGAGCCCCATACAACCTTTCATCCCCTTTTTAACCCCCTTAGGGGTTGAATTTTTCAAAATCCCTTCTTATCTCTTGTACACTTTATAAATGCAACCTACTGTGCAAATTTCAACTCTCTAGCATTTGTAGTTTCGGTTCTGCGTTGATGAGTCAGTCAGTCAGTCAGGATCAGGACACTTGCATTTATATATATAGATAAAAAAAAAAAACATGTTTAGTTACCCAAGCAATTGCGATTTTTTGTGCCCAAAAATTGTTGTCACTACGGAACACTTACGTTTTTAAATCAATAAAACTGAACGATTAGACCGGAATAATGAATCAGCTGCCAGGTTACATTACATAGTAGCAGGGAGTCAGATTAGAGTCAAAATATTTAATTATATTAAATATTATGGGAACATTGTACCAAATATTTTTGTAATTAACAAAATGCTTTCCTATATAATATTTTTTATGAAATAATTCGTTTGAAAATGTAGACTACGTGATTTGACTATCTTTACCTACATCCTTAAATACTTACCAGGGGAATATAATATTTGTATTTACAATAAAAACCAATGTAACAAAACTAACCTCGTGAAACTTCGTTAACCGTCGATAAGATAATTTTACGTATAAAGTCGTAAGGTCGTGTTTTTTTCATAGACGTCACAAGCAGTTTTGTATGAATTCTCTTCCTCTGTACTCTGTATGAACTAAGTAAAATTGAACAAATAACCAATGTGAGACGATCTTTATACAGAACCTCTTAGATCCCTCACTCCCGCGGTCATTTAACGATTCAGCGGATGTTTAAGTGTTCGAATATTCGTTTCATACGTGTGACACGTTCTTCCCATTACTAGCATTTATGTGGGATGTTATTGTAAATCTGAACGATTGTATTTATCATAATACGTTGGAGGGACTGACCCGTATGGCCGCTGCCCATTCAATTCCCAATCAATACAATTTCTATATATCTCCAATTTAACAATCATAATGAAACACGCGGTTTTTTATTACTGTATAAATTGATTTAATAGCTCTTTGTAATTTTTATGGCAGTTAATTTTATTGAGTAGGCTGTTTTAAAGATTAGGTAATTGAATGGACAATAGGAACAAGGTAGATTACGAATTTCCGTAGAAAAATGTCGAGAAAAGGCAGCCTCCCTTTTACTTTGAATACTCATTGCTTCTGGGCCCTGTTTAATAAACATTACAAATTGTAAATTGTAACTTGTAATTACAAGTGACAAGTCTACAACTTTATGTTTAATAAAAATTACAATTTAAAAGTTCACTATGGTGGAAAATCTACAAAATTGTAGAATTGTAGCTACAATTCTACATATTTCTGTTTAATAAACATTTTCGCTTTACAATTGACAATTTACATATTTGTAGGATAAACTGCTTTATTAAACACACAATTGTAATTACAAGTTTACATATATTGTAAATTGTAGAACAATTTCGACAGGTGCCGCGTCGCCTGTCCACCCATTACAAGTTTCGACCTCTGCCTAATACTGATACAAGGAAAAAATATTTCTACACAAAAATGGCACTGACAAGTGGCGATAGTACTTAGTGAAAGTAGTGATATTGGACATGTGATTGAACGACGACCTTTTATATAAGGGTAATTAAATGTAACTGATTTAACATTTAAAGAAAAATTTCGGGTGAGCGAAACTACCGTCGAATACTAGAATGTGGTGGCAGATGCACATGGTGTAACTAAAGACACGGTACATAACTGCATAAACAATGTACCTATCTAGACTACATTGTTTGGAGGAGAGGTTCGCTACAATTTAATGTAAATTGTAATCTACAACTACAAATTTGTAACTACTGTCAGAGTTCTACAGGCGTTTTTTACACATGTAAGCGTTTATTAAACAACATCTACAATTACATAAATTGTAGGGTTTTTACCTGTAAATTTCTTACATATTTGTAACGTTTACTAAACGACACTTGTAGCACATGTTGACAAATTTGTCACTTTTTTACAAAATTGTGGACTTGTAACGTTTATTAAACAGGGCCCTGGTCTATGCGTTTATCAATCGCCAAGCGTTAATACTTACTTAGCTGATGCTTACGTCATTTTCTATCGCTACCTAGCGTAAGATGTGGTAAAATCCGAAGACTGGTCAAAAACGTGCTTTATCAATGCGGTCTAGATTATAATTAAAACATGGCGTGGAGAACATCTACATTCCATCAGTGGAATTATCTCTGTTTACACAATCTACGTTCGGATATTATTATAGTAGTTTATTAATGGTTCACACAGTTCGTACTTGTTGATTTCGCCTTTAAACATGTCATAAAATTGGAAATTTATGTCTGACAATGAGAATGCAATGAAGTAGCTCTGAGTTTAAATTTGTCACATGATACGAACCGCGTGGAAAACCCGTTTTTAAATTATTTCTAGTGAAAGTTATTGTGCACCTAGCAGCAAGGCAACACGCGTGAGTGTGAGTGTCATAATCATAATAACATTAGACACGTGTATTTAACACTACAAATAACATACACATTATACAGTTGCTTTGTTATTTTCATTGACAAATTATATTTACTACTCACGTTAATGGTCAACGGAAGCTATTGGATCGCATAAATTAATACCATGGTAGAAAAAATACATTATTGTTATTATTTATCAGGAGACATTACGCAATGTCTGTATCTGAAATAAAGCGCGATACTTTATCACTATCACTACAAATTTCACCATGCTCCCATACATTTACTAAATTGTTCTCAATGTTATAAATATACGTTTGTTCTTGAATACTCGTAATATTTAGTCAATATTATTTGTAATGACTCAAGTAAAGTATAGGGTCCTAACCCGAAGCGGTTCGAACTAAACACGAACCAGTATGGTACGATGTCGATGTCACGCCGCCACACAAGTGCCATGGGGTAAAATAATTGCTTCATGCTTTGAATTTTATTGCTCTATCAGACTATTATACACCCCGTTAAGATTTTTGTTAACGTTTATAGGCTCATATCATGAATTTACTCGTGTTAGTAGTTGTTTCCGGATACTTGTCCCCTCTCTGTCTGTATCAAGATTGATTCCTTTATATGCTTCAAAGTATTCACTCGTGGGTGTACAATTAATTGATTGTAACAACGTAAATAAACACATTACGGCAGTTTCATTAATTATGCGCATTGAGTGCATTCATCGCGACCTTCTAGTATCAATGACCTATGCGTGCTTCCTATCTAATAATAGTTTGTTTTGAAGCAATTAAACGTGTGTGAACACTTTGTATAGATCTTTGTTTATCTAATGCCAGTGACGATAATGGTGACAAAGATGCTCAATATTATTTTGTTTTTGTTCTCCATGTAATGTGGAAGAAATCATTGCACGAAGCAGCATTAGCTAATATTGTGGCAGTTGATTGGAGCATCGCATTCCGTAAATATGTTTGATCAGACGGATAGCCGGGGCAGGGAAGAAATTAAAGTATTTAGTGACCCGGGCCGGGTCACGGCCCCGCCGAAGGGGCTGCGAGCTCGACAAGGGCTAGGACGGAGGGTGAGGCTCCGCAGACGCGCCCCCCGCCCGTACTCGACCCAGACAGTACACGAAGCGAAGGGTTCATCGTAACCTAAAAATTCATCGCATGACCGCAGCTATAACAATGTTGTTGAACTAGAAATTCATTTTGTTGCATTTGTTTGGACGCATATATGAACGTCGGAGTGTGATCGCGCTGCGTGATAATAAATCGAATAGAATCAGATCGTTGGAATTTACATGTCTTTACTAGTTCGTCAGGTTAGTATTATAAATGGGTGAAACGAGCGGGTAGTGTCGTCTGAGGCCGCGCCGTCTGCTCTCCAGACACCCTCTGCTTCTCGTCAAAGTCTTGCTCTCCCTACTCGAGACGGGACACCTGCTACCAGTATTTACTATAACTAAATCATAAGGTGGCTCACACACTCAAATTCTATACGCTCTGGAAGTCCTAACAGGAAAATGTGCTAAATTCATTGTGGTAAACCTATAAAAATAACCATAGTCTATTAAAGCCTTAAATACAAAGATCAAAGCTTAAAGAAAAATTGAAAATGAGGGGGAAGAGACCGGGAATCGAACCCGGTACCTCTGGATTGCCGGTCCAGCGCGTTAACCATTTCGCTACCCTAGCTCCTGTATTTAAGGCTTAAATAAAAAATTGTGGTGTACCCACATTAAAAATAAATGAGACATTACATGTTTCATAAATTCATAGTCTATTACTTAATTATAGAAAATCATACTAGTACAATAAAAATAAGAAATAAATATAACGGTAAAACAAAACTTTTTTTTTTTTCGAGCTCGTGGACCATGTCAAAACAATTGAAATGGATTATATCGCTTATATTCATTATTTGAGCCTGACGTTTCGACAACTCTTACAGTTACTGTTGTCAAAGGTTAACTGAGAAAAACTCATGTTTTCTCTGTTACCGTTACCTACATTTGTGCAAACTATCCATTTTATAAATATAAATTAAAAATAAAGGTGTATGTACATGCCAGATCGGCCTAATATGTTAAGATAGTTACACAGGTACCAGAAGGGCATTCGATACTTCATTTAAAAGATATCTACCAGCGGTTCACTATAAGGCCTGCTGGGAAGAAAGAAACGCCGAAAGAAAACTCCCAGACTGCCTTATTACAAAGTTATACTTTTAAAGAAATACTCTACATAAACTACTTTTAACCCTACTTTTGTTTTTACACCGTTCGAGGTCCAGGTTCTCCAATCTTGTGTCGACCAAAGTACTATATTAGTTATTATATTATATATACTGCCGCGGGTTTAGAATAGTACATTGTTGTAAAGGCTGCAAAGTAAGCAATATATTGATGAGTAAATTTCGAAGGCCGACCCGATCTATTGCACTTTCAGTCGCGACTAAACAGAGTGTTTTTCCCGACTAATACGAGGAAATATATTATAATACGAGTTAGTTATAATTGGTCATTAAACTGGGCGCCTTATTGCAGCCTCATTGTTGTATAAATGAGCTGACCGTGTTATAATAATTCAAACGACGACGACGTAACGACGATTTTCAACCCGCTTATGGGAAAATAACAAAAAAATATAACTTGCCTCACTTTCATTTCAACTAAATTACATTTACCTAGACTAGGTTACACTCAGGTAAACAACCCTACGATCCATTCTACACTGAAAGGTCATTGTAATGGTTCTAAAATATATTCTTAATATTATTTATTTCGTGAGTCAATTTAAATTAATCATATCACAATACCAATATTTAATATTTACACAATATTTACTAAACAATACATTTGCGGTGTCCCTGTAGCGCATGCGCGCATCTCATGGAATGGAGTTATGGCATTTCAGCCAAATTTTAAAAACATTATCAAGTTAATATATATATATATAATATATATAATTTAAAATGCAAGTAACTGTTTGTTTGTACGTTTAAGGAAAAACATACCTCATAAATGACGCATTCTCATTGGTCAATTTAATTTGACATGCAGCAGACGATTAGCTTTGATTGGTTAAATTATCGTTTAAGCAGGCCGAAAAAATTACTCTTAAATTTTTTCTAAAAAGTCGTATCGTACTATGAAATCCATTGTATAGATACGAACTCTTACTGGAACGTGCAACATTGTGGTCGTGTTGCGAGCTAACATAGATATATAGTTTACAAATGTACAAATAAAAGCAGTTTTGTGTACTGGATTCAGGTAGGTAATCAAATTAATAACCACATTTTCGAGCAGTGTCGTGAAAATACAGGTATTGGTATACGGCAATATGTAATTACTCTATGTAATTTTGCGATGATGAACAAGGTCTAGCTAGACTTGTTTTAGTAATCAAATTCACATGCAATCATGATACCGAAAGGAGTATATTATCAAGTAATTTAACTGTCTGAAAAGTGTCTCGGAGTCGAAGAACGTTGAGTCTCGTCTCGCGTCTTCCAGACAGTCTGTATCATTTAGGATTTATTGCAGGGACCCGACCACCCTTTCATTTGCTTAAGCCTTTCAATGGGCTTCCCTTTGTAATGTGTAACCCAGTAAAAGACTTACCCATTCATACTGATAACCCATACATTTGACTATCCCTTATTAAGAGGGGAACCTAAGAATAAGGCTAACCCTTTCCAATTGGTAAGCGGTATTCTCTTTATTTTGCTATCCACTTTAAAGGGATACCCTTATGTTTTAGCGCTTAAAATAAAACTTTCCTTTTCATCATGTCATACTTTAAAGGCTTAGGAGAAGGAGACAAGACTAGTTATCTGGGCCAAAGTATGACAAGAAAGCGAATAAATTACGAATATGCCTAGCTGGCCCCTGTGGGAGTGGGCAGGGCAGTAAATATTTTGTGTTTGCTTGACGTAGTTGTCGTCGTCGCGTCGAGTCACACAGTAAATTGCTGGGGTGTTAGTGCACGACACCTTGCACTTTTTGACTGTGCGCTGAAACTTGGCACAGTTGATTCTTAGGTGGTCTTGAGTGAATTCAGACCGGGAGACATCGAGAGCCACCGCGGCTTTAGTGGGGGGGGAGGGGCTGAAGTTCGACGCTGCCGCGCTTCAATAAAAGCAACATTTCTCTTCAACTGTATATAATACGGCATGGGATACATCATTTTCGGATAAATTAAGGATGAGGAATAAAGTTTCGGACGAGAAAGGAGAAAAAACTGAAAAACGTAATTTGTGTCTTTTTATATATTTACCAATTATTTTAAAAGTATAACAGAAATCTCAAAACGAAAAATATAATCGTAAAGCTAGACTTACTTAGTTTAAAATAGTTATAGTTTATAACATATATCTGTTGATCCATGGGAGATAATAAATATTATCAAGCGTAAGTTAGGGCCATCTCAATGCATGATCGTCCGTAAAGTATTGTTTAGGTACTTTGTTAAACAATATTTCTCTAAAACTTTACATAATAGGGCATGTTATATATAATTTTCGGATAAATCAAGGATGGGCAATCTACATGTATTTCATTATTTTATGAACAAAACTTGCACTTTCTAAAAAGAAATATATATTAAAAAGATCCTGAAAGAAAAAACACGTATTTTTTATTTTGTCCAAGGAATCTAGTGTCAAAATTTGAACGGTCAATATTATTTCACCCTGTATAATTTCTATTTTTTTAAAGTATGTATAACAGAAATCTTAAAACAAAAATATAATCATAAAGCTAGACTTATGTAGTTTCTAAAAGTATATAGTTTGTCGTTCTCGTATTGGCTTGCATAGCCATGAAAAGCGTTGTTCTTCATGACACTGTTTGTATAGTCTGTAAAAGACTGAAAGGCCATTTGATTTGATGATAGTTTGATACATTGGAGATAATAAATTATCTCAATGCATGATCGTCCGTCAAGTAGGGTTTAGGTAATGTTTTAAACACGCGAAAAGTGCACATATTTTATTGTTTATCTCTATCGTATTTTAAATGAAATCACACAATATAAATTTATCCATACTAATATTATAAATGCGAAAGTGTGTCTGTCTGTCTGTCTGTCTGTCTGTCTGTTACCTCTTCACGCTTCAACCGCTGAACCGATTTTGATGAAATTTGGCATGGAGATAGTTTAAGATCCGAGGAAGGACATAGGATAGTTTTCATCCTGGAAATTATCCCTAAAAAGATTGAAAAGTGAGTAAGTAATTCATGATGACATTGATGACCCTGTAGAAAATGTAATAATTAGACCAAAAGCACAATTGCTCTTACATTTGCTTAGGCGATTTTAACAATCCCTTTTGTTACGTGTGTGTGTTGTACGAGGTTGCTTCCATACTTCCAAGTTCCACGCGGACGTAGTCGCGGGCAAAAGCTAGTTTTATATAATTACAAGATCCACTGCTGAGACAGAGATCTGAACATTTTATGCTGCCTTTTTTTTAATTTTGCACCAGTTGCGGCAGTTTTTTGCATTTGCACCTAACAATTTCCAGCCAATGCATGGTTCTGTAGCAACAGGCAAGCCCGTCCATGTAGGCTCCCAGTTGTTGTTGACCTTCGTCCAACCCCAAGTACCCGGACAGGGTAGTTTTTGAGCCGGTGCTAACTGACTATAATGTGCAACCCTTGATATATGGCTCTTTAGAAATGCTGATGTAAACCAGCTTTGGTCGGTAGGAGGTATTTTATCTACTGATCTTTCTTGGTTGAAATATATTTACGGCACTCATTCACTGAATTATACGAAACTGATATGAAATAATAATTATGATATACTCGTACAATATTCAGGTATAAGTTGAAATATTATATTTTCCTATTATATCAGTTTCAAATGCAGAAAAACGGACCTATCATATGTAAAGACGTATTTTCGATGAAAGCCAGCTTACCTCTTCAATAATCTCCCAAACTCGAAACCTACAGTTATGTCAGGAAAGGTTTCCATGCTAGAAAAGCACTTCTTTTTCCTTAACTATTGAACCAAGATACCGTGTCACATCCTGTGAATGCGTGAAAGAGGGTCTTCTAATACTTTTGCTCTCTGTGGTCCTGTAAATAAACAAATATGTATAAAATACCCGCCTTTTCTTAATATACTATGTTCGAGGCTTCACGACTCATGATACTGTGGGTGGATACTGATGTGTTGGTACTGGCAGTTGAACAAGCTTTACTTCAGCTAGAGGAACTGTAGGTGCACAAAGGAACAGGAAACATCAATATCTGTGCTGTCATGATATCGCCAACACATTAGGTAAAAATCGTATATTTGGTCATAGTAAATTAAGAAAAGACAAGTGTTTTATACAGATTTCTTTATTTACAGGGCCACAGAGAGCAAAAGTATTACCCCTATTTCACGCATTCACAGGATGTGACATGTGACACGGTATCTTCGTTCAATAGTAAAGGAAAGAGAAGTGCTTTTGAAGCTTGGGAAATCTTTTCTCCATGACCTCTTTTTCTACGTTGGTTTCACTCTTGGTAGAGTGGTCATGGTCATCATTTCAAATGTTGGTGACAATCTTCACAACACGCCGCCATTCTTACCTGATAGCCGCCTTCCTTGTGCATTCGTGTAGTGACGATGAGCCATTTATTGCAGCTTCTATTTGGTTTATCCATCACATAGGCGATCTTCCTCGTTGCCTGGTACCCTCAACCTTTCCCTGGACCACAAGTCGCTCAATAGCCACCAACCCCCGGAATACGTGGCCAAACTGTACTAAAGACGATAAACGCTGCTTGATGCCAAGTTTTCGGAGTATAGACTTGTTGGTACGGAATTCAGTCCATAATATTCCGAGCATTCTCCTCCAACACCACATCTCTCACAAACACCTAATCATCTATCTTCTTCTTTTCAACTTCCCGCAGGGTCCACGTTTCTGCGGCACACAAGAATGTGGGGAATAGAAGTGCTCGAACGAGCCGGTTTTTTGTGGCTTTGTGTTTGTTGCGATTCCTATAAAAAAATTTTGTTGTCAATTGTGCAATAAAAATAATCTTATCTATCTTATACATATATTCCTGACCTAACTGAAGTTTTCGTCGAGTCAGCGACCGAGGGCCGCATTGCGGAGGCAATATCTGTCATCGAAAAATACGTCATTATTTATCGTATGGCACTTATATTAGTCACTGCATAAAAAACTTAAACTAGAGATTGAGGTTAGCCTTCTTCAGATACCCAATGGCCCCTTCGCTGAGGATTGCGAGGTCTTCAGCCTGTCCGTTGAATTTGGTGATCGGGCATTCCAGCACCATGTGTTCCACCGTCTGCTCGGGGGCGCCGCATGCACACTGAGGGGAGTCACACCAGCCCCATTTCTACCAGTGGTGGGCACAGTTACCAACGCCTGTTCTAATGCGGTTTAGTTGGCTCCAGATCTTTCGCGGTTGGTCAAAGCCAGGCGGGCGCGCCCTGGGGTTGTGTGAGAAAAATTTATCACTTATGGGTTGTTCACCATGCCACTCGGTCGACCATGAGTCCAGTATGTTCCACTTGCTGTTAAAATTTAAC
Source organism: Apotomis turbidana (assembly GCA_905147355.2). NCBI lineage: Eukaryota > Metazoa > Arthropoda > Insecta > Lepidoptera > Tortricidae > Apotomis > Apotomis turbidana. The sequence goes on from LR990294.1 coordinate 12,864,210, forward strand.
ATACTAAGAGCTGGTGGGTTACGGGACTTCAGTCGTTTTTCTCCGAAATTGGTGAGATCTTCATGTATAGGCAACGTGGGCTGGCACTTGGTTTTGGTTGCCTCTCGGAGTAGGCACTTTTTCCGCCGCTGGTGAGGTGGCTCTATGGCGCTGAGAGCTGGGAGCCAGAATACTGGAGTGGGCTTGAGGCAGCCAGTAATGAGCCGCATGGTTTCGTTCAGCTGCACATCCACGGAAGAAGCATGTGCGCTGTTCATCCAGAATATACGTCAGAAAATACGTCATAACATTATACTATAATAGGTCAGTAATTCTGCTTTTGAAACTAATACAATAGGATAATAGGATTTCAAAACATAAACCAGAATATTGTATCATCATAATTATTATTTCAGATCAGCTTCGTATACTTCAGTAAATGAGTGCCGTAAATATTTTTTTATGAAGAAAAACGAGCAGATAGAACACCTTCTACCGACCAACGAGCCGCTTTATATCAGCATTTCTAGAGATGTCTATATATCAAGGGGTGCACGTTTGAGGTCAGTTAGCACGTGCTCAAAAACTACCCTGTCCAGTGTCTATCTACCTGGGATTGGACGAAGGTCATCAACTACTGGAAGCCTAATACATGGACGGACTTGCCTGTTGCTGCAGAAGCAAGCTTTACAATTATATTTTTTGTTTTGAGATTTTTGTTATACTTAAAAATAAAATAGAAATTATGTAAAAAAAAAACATACCTAAATGACGTTTTTCAGTTTTTCCCACTTTTTAATATTTTTTTTGTTCGAAAGTGCATTTTTTTGTTCAAAACATAGATTCCTCATTTTATGTAAAGTTTTAGAGAAATATTGTTTAATACAGTACCTAAACAATACTTCACGGACGATCATGCATTGAGATGGCCCTAACTTACGCTTAATAATATTTATTATCTCTCATGGATCAACAGATATATGTAATATAGGTACTATATACTTGTATAAACTACGTAAGTCTAGCTTTCCGATTATATTTTTTGATTTGAGATTTCTGTTATACTTTTAAAATAATTGCTAAATATATAAACCTCCCCTTCCCTCCACTAAATCCGCGGTGGCTCCGATGTCTTCAGGTATGAATTCACTCAAGACCACCTAAGAATCAACTGTGCCAAATTTCAGCGCACAGTCAAAAAGTGCAAGGTTCCCATACAACGGCGTGCACTATCAAACCAACTAAAAGGAAACCGAACCAAATTGCCGTTTTATTAGTGTTATTTTACTGCAAAATATTTTGAATATCAGGCACTGATTGATGAATAATGAGTAATACCAGATCAAGAATGAGTAACTGATATTTAAAAATTGAATTTGTCATAATGTTTCTAAAATGGGCCTAAGCACATGGCGCATTTTAATTTAAGCGCGCCGTCGACGCGCATTTGTAGGTATTGATACTAACGCGCGTTGACTGAAGCGGTCTCGCTCGTCAAAGTCAAATCAAACATGCCGCAGCGCCGCCACCGACAGAGCTCGATAGGTATCTGTCTCGCTCGATAGTACTAACCTACGCGTCGTAAGCTTTATAAAATAAGGGTAGCCCTTTGTTAGGCTAACCATTTAGTAACGAATGGGTGAGCAAATATTCTTATTTATAAGGGGAATTGTGATACCGCTTGTTAAAATGGGTTAGCGCTTAGATAAGGGTTTTTAAAGCAAATTGATTGGGTTTCCATGTTCAAAGTGTTAGCGCTATTCAAAACCCTTAAAAACCCTCTCAAAAGGATATCGGGCGGGTCCTTGATTTATTGAGCTTTACGCTACAGTCGACTGTTGTGTTCTGGTAAATGCGCAAATGTCAGACGGTCGCCTACATTTATCTTAGGGTGGGTTTTGGTCTGACATTTAGACATCTTTATAATTGCCCACGCCCAGTACTATTCCTATATCAACTTTTAAAGATTTAAATTCAAATATGCTGAATAGTATACAGGAATAATTGCTTACAGAAGGTAATTTATAATTTTAATTTTTATCCCGTAATCAACCAGCGAGCCATATCTAAACATCTTCGACCTCGTAGCCTCATATCATGGCGTTATGTTAATAATTATTCAAAAGCCAGAGTCTATTGTATAAGATATAAAAAGCAAGTATAGGACAAAGCTCTTAAATTAAGAAACAATCAGCCATATGGCTGTGTACTGTGTAGGTAGGTACACTATCCTTTCATGGTGCTTTGGTGGTCGTTGCCCAATATGTTCATGCAGGCTGAGTCACGGCAGCCTCGTGAATGGGCGCGGGCCCGGACAATGGGCGCCTTGAGCGTGCCTGCGATCCTACTTATCTCTTCTGACACACTATGATTCATGTCTGGCGCGCCGGGGCGCATCGGTGCGGAGAGAGCATATTGCACTGCTAGGAACCCTAAAGCTACCCTATTTGTACTACCAACGGGCCTATAACGGCCACGGTCACACGTGATAGATAGCCATTCGACATTTTCTCATTTATCTATTGCTTTGTTGTATATCAGCATGTGGGTAGCTGGAGAAACTGTGGGGTACCCCCAGTTCGGTTCTGACGCGTAAGCCAACCCACGTACTTACGTAACATTCTGGCGACGGGAATAAATAGTAATTGTGTTTTAAACATAGTGTTTGAATGTTTAAAAGTGATTATTTAGTGTGCGGATTAAGATGTCGGTGAAATTCAGTGAATTTAACATAGATAAAGACAACTGGGAAAATTATGTGGATAGGTTCGATTTTTGCTTAGTGGCGAATGGTGTACAATCGGACGAGATAAAAAAGGCAAATTTGTTCGCAGTTTGTGGACATGCGTTATACGATTTAATCGTATCATTAATTTCGCCGAAAAAAGTTAAGGACATAACCTATGCAGATGTCAAATTGTTGTTGGACGATTATTTCAATCCAAAGCAAAATGAGATAGTGCAGTCGTATAAATTTCACATGAGATGTCAACTAGACAGTGAAAATATCAAGGAGTACGTGGCTAGTTTGCGTAAATTGGCTATAGATTGTAATTTTGCCGACCTGGATCGGACATTACGCGATCGGTTGGTATGTGGCATTCGGGATAAAAATATACAGAAACAGTTATTGCAACAAACGTCCTTGACATTCGATCAGGCAATAAAATTTGCGTTAACAGCCGAAGTGGCGGATGCCGGGATGATGGTGATGGCGATACCGGGCCAGAGCGCAAGCGCGCCGGCGCCATTGCGCAGTACCAGTAGCGACGAGCCAATGGAGATAAACAAGATTAGAGCGAAAGGTTAATGGTTACAGAAAGAAAAATTTTACGCAAAATCCTCGGTCCTAAACGCACACCGGATGGGAGCTGGAGAGCACTCAAGAACCAGGAAATAGAGGACATGGTAGCTGAGCCCAATATACTAGGAGAAACAAAATCCCACAGACTCCGCTGGCTTGGCCACCTGGAGAGAATGGAAGAGGGTCGTGGCGTCAAGAGAGCATACCTGGGGCACCCAATAGGAAGACGACCGGTTGGGCGCCCGAGATATCGTTGGAAGGACATGGTCGAGGCGGATCTGCGCGGACTCCAAGCCTCCAACTGGAAAGAGCTGGCGCAGGATCGAGAAAAGTGGCGTGATCTCGTGTTGGAGGCCAAGATTCGCTTCGGGTCGCTGAGCCATCGTAGTAAGTAGTAAGTAAGTAAGAGCGAAACCGTTGGAACCGGGCAAGGAGTGCTGGCGGTGTGGCAAAATACATGGGAAATTCTGTAAATTCAGATACAGTAGATGTTATGTGTGTAAAAAGATGGGCCATATCGCCGAAGTTTGTTCGAGTGCACGGGACGGGACAAAAGTATTAAGTCAAAGGAAATAAGTCAGTTTAATGGATTGTATGAAAATAACAGGTGTAATTTTATGTCCAATAGAGTACCTCCTTTTAATGTGAATGTGGAAATTAATGGTCGGCAAGTTAATTTAGAAGTTGACTCGGGAGCAGCGTATACGATGTTAAAGGAAAGTACAGCCATGTATATCTGGAGTGGTCGGATGCCTAATTTGTGTGATTCTAGGGTCCGGCTGACCACCTGGACAAATAGTCAGGTTGAGTTGCTAGGAGAGACGACTGTCGACGTTACATTTAAGGGGGTACAGAAAAAATTGAATGTGCTCATTGCTAAGGGCGATGGACCGAATTTGTTGGGTCGTGATTGGTTCCCGCAGTTAAATATTGATATCCAGGGATTATTTAACATGAAAATTGAAGATGTAAACATTGATTCGGTGCTGGGAGATTTCAAAGAGGTTTTTCAACCAGGATTGGGAAAATACACTGGGCCAATAGTGACTATACCTCTGAAACCAGATGCAAAACCAACATTTTTAAAATGTAGGCCTGTTGCCTTTGCTATTAAGGAGAGAGTTATTATAGCCCGATACGGGAACAGTTCTGAACTTCAATAAAATACAAGTGCGTGATTTTTTGTAGTCAGTTAGAGTAGATTGAGTACTAATGGGTATCAACATTTTCTAACAGATTTTGAGTGTGCGTTAGGTATAAAAAAAGTTTTTGTAAGTGACCTCTGTAAATATAAGAAAAAAAAATCAAGTTAATTTCTTCTGCACTAGGGCATCGCATTTTACAGTTTTAACATTCCGTATTGTTTTCTAACAGATTTGTCGAGCGATTATTTCAGCGCAATACGAAACGAATGAAAAATTATAAATCCCTGAAAAGATTATACAAGTGACTTTTGGGAACGAAAATGTGTTTAAAACTATGAAATGTAATGACAGTTTTAATTTATAACAGATTCATCAATAGCTTTATTTTATATAAACAATTGAATTTTTAAATCGTTCTCTAGGCCACAAAATTTTACGCAAAATTGTCAAGTCGGCGTAGTGTACTCATTTTCATAAAAGTAATCTATTAACATAGAATTCTAACCAATTCACCCACGGGAATAAATTATATTACTTCATTAGTTGTACGCGACATTTAAATTTGAGCGCGAACGCTTTGCATCAAGTTATGACTGCGCCGAGCGTTAGCGACTAACCCATAGAGCGCGAGGAATGCGTATTTAGATCGGCGCGCGGCCGCCATTAAAAATGTATGGAGAATTAAAAACACTTTTTGATAAATCTGGACCTTTAATACCAAACAATAATTGAAATATTTGATGCGGACAAATTGTAATCTAAATATTCATCTTTTTTTGAACTATGAAATAATTGTTAAAGTATAAAAAAACACTTAACGCCAGATTACGATTTTACAATTTTCGTCCAACTTTACTTAGTTGTCTAGGGTGAAATATTAATAATCTTATAAGTTTTCCACAGAGAACTTGTTAACATATTCTTCAAAGTGCTAGTTAGTTTAGAAATGGATTCAACGACTAGTGTTGACGTTGTCTACTTAACGCCTTAACGGCAACTACCTATTTGTTCACATTTCGCTCGGTGCAGTCTTACTGACACCAAGTCCGGGCGGCCTTTTCAGATTTTATATAAAATACAATGCTAAAATTTGACTTTTGTAACTATCTTATCTTGGTTAAATAAGATATCTTATATTGTATTGTTCATTAGGTGTACTATTGTACTTCTTTTATTTAGCAACTTTTAGAAGAGTTGACAGTGCGTCTTTTTATTGATCTTACTAAATCAATGATTCATTAACAAAATGAATCGGTTCTTGGAAATATAAAACTAAAGTTTACTTTAAGGTTGTTTACAAATATAATCCCATCATGTTAATAAATAGGTTTAAAAAGTTAGTTCTATTCGCATTGCACCGATACAATCTCGAATTATATTCGGGAAAGTAATTCAGAACGTCATATCATTCAAAATTTCAAACGAAAGCTTATTGCCTTAGGTTAAGGCGAGTAGATACGTGGAATGGTGAATAATACATTTTAAAGTCCTAAGGTTTGTATTCTAGCCAATGTAAAATTCTGGTAAGAAATATATGTTACTAGCATTTGCTCGCGGCTTCGCTCCCGTTAAAACCTATCCTACGGGAACAATGTTTTTTTTTTTTTGGGATAAAAGTAGCCTATTTGTTAAGTAAGGGTATAAAATATCTCCGTTTTAAACTGCACGCATATCCGTCCAGCCGTTTTATCGTGAAGAAGAAACAAACATACACACATATGTCGCTTTCATGATATTAATGGGAAATTTTACTCGCAGTATGGATAATGCTATCACAAAATAGAAATATAAAATAAAAGAAGTAAGAAAGAAAAAGATTAAAGATAAACGATGTTATAATAAGTCACCAATAAACATCTAGTGCTTTACATGAGCTTACTTTACACGGCTCACGAAAATGTATGTCTTGATTGGGTAACAGTATTACATGATTAAAAAAAATAATTGGAGGAGATAAATAGTACATAACTACAGAGGCCGGGAAAAGTCAGTTCCTATTTGAGTATGATTTTAAAGGAAGTCCGAGTCCTTAAATTAATACGAATCCACGAACTGACATTTCCACCGAAGCCTGTATTCCTGTAGCCTGTTTTCTCCAAATATGCTTGGAAGTAATCACCAATCTTTATTTTGAATGGTTAAATCAGCAACTTCTAAACGCACGATTTTTTTTTAGAAGCCATACCTTATTTATCATTCGGAGATCGCAAGATTCGCAAGTCCAAAATAACTTTTTCTATTGGTTTGGACGGAATCATTTCAGATATATGAGTGTATATCATTATTTTCAAATATTTGTTAGGACAAAATATTTAAGATTTTCTAATTGTACAATTCAATAAAAACCTATGTTATGGCCTTTTTTATGTGGAATTGTAAAATTACAATTTTGACGTATTAATGTAAGCAAAAAAACATTACTATGATGTTTTAATTAATTTACAATAAAAGTTTTAATATTCTTGAGTGTAATCTTAGTAGGTCTGAATGAAAAAAAACTCATTGGGTTGCTTCATACGTTCTTGTAGTGCGAGTGACGAATGGAGATGAACCGTATAACTCGTTTAACGGAATTTAAAAAATTGACAAGTAAAATAAACAGTTTCAACAAAGAAATATATATTGCTGATTACTAAATATCCTTATCCATTTATAATATATAATTTAAATTAAATGTCTGTATATTGAACGTACAGGGCTCGACGGAAATGTCAGTTCGTGGATTCGTATTAATTGAAGGACTCGGACTTCCTTCAAAATCATACTCAAACACGAACTGAATTTTCCCGGCCTCTGCAGTTATGTACTATTTATCTCCTCCAGTTTTTTTATCCTTTACCAAATCAAGACATACATTTTGTGAGACTTGTAAAAGTAAACAGCACTCGATGCATTAGTGACTATACAATCGTTTTTCTTTTTGTTTGTTTCTTACTTTTTTTATTTTCTTTTTAGGGTTCCGTAGTCAACTAGATTCGCCATGTCCGTTTATCCGTCGGTCTGTCCGACCGCGGCTCAGCTCCGTGATCATTAGTACTAGAAAGCTGAAATTTGGCATGAGTATGTGTATGTATCACGCCAAAAAAACGGTATAATAAAATAATTTTTTTTTTCGGTTACCTCTCAAACACCTAAAGTGGGGGTGAATTATTTTTTCAGCTTTAAAAAATGATAGGGGTCTCTAAACATTATTTTTTGATAAGGTTAGCAGTTTTGTAAATATTAGTTCCGAAAATATAAAAAATAGTGTCCCCCCCCTCTAACTTTTCAACCACGGGTCAAAAAATTATGGTAAGTTCATGAAAATAAGGCCTTATAATAAAATAAAATAAATAAAAATCATTTATTTCAGAGCTTGGCTCCATATAATGTGTTAGTAACATAGAACTTACCCCTAGTGTTAGACAGAGCAATATAAAAACAAAAATACAAAAACTAAAAATAAATTAAAACGAACCAAAGACACAAGACAGAGTGGGAGCGTGGCTCACAAGTCAGTCGTCCCATGCACATGGAGTTGCATCCAATGTGCCTGTATGGGACAGTCCAGCCTGCCAGCCACAACCTTTAGGATGCTGTTGGCACTGCCGCGCAACCGTCGCATCATTGAGGCTACTCGCTTGCGTAAAATAGCATGAAAGCCATCAACGCGCGCCTCGGCGGACATTCCCGATGCGCTGCAGTAACGCGGCAGCCCCAACAGCAACCTAAACGCGTAATACTTTCATAAGTACTTTCAATGAAAACTATATTGAACAAAATCGGTCGAGCCGTTTCTATTGTGAAGGATGAGCAACTACGGAACCCTACACTGAGCGTCACCCGAAATGCTCTTCGTCGGTTTTTAATTATTTTTTCGACTTAAATGACGTTAGGAAACCCGTTTCATATAGAGACTCACGGGAGTTTTCAATGTAAAATACTATTTATAGATATAAAAGATACAACTATATTGTGATAGCAGTATCCGTACTGCGAGTAAATAAAAGCGACAGTATGTGTCTATGTTTGTTTCTTTTTCACGTTAAAACAGCTGGACGGATATGTATGCAATTTGAAACAGAGATAGTTTATACCCTAACTTAAGAAATAGGCTACTTATTATCTTGGAAAAATAAAACATCGTTCCCGTAGGATAGTATATACCAGGTTAAGTAACAAACATTTTTATCAAAATTTTACATTGGCTAGATTACAAGCCTTAGGACTTAAAATGTATTATTCACCATTTCACGTATCTACTCGCCTTAACCTAAGGTAATACAGCTCTTGTTTGAAATTTTGAATGACATGACGTTCGGAATTACTTACTCGAATATAATTCGGCAATGTATTGGTGCAATATGAATAGAACTAACTTTTCAAACCTATTTATTTAGATGATGGAATAATATTTGTAAACAACCTTAAAGTCAAATGTATATTTCTAAGAACCGATTCATTTTGTTAATTAAGGTTATCTTTCTGAAAGATGAATGTTTACATTACAATCTGTCCGCATCAAATATTTCAATTATTGTTTGGTATTAAAGGTCCAGATTTATAACAAGTGCTTTTAATTCTCCATACACTTTTACAATAGCGGCCGCGCGCCGATCTAAATACGCATTCCTCGCTCTCTATGGGTTAGTTGCTAACGCTCGGTGCAGCCTTAACTTGATGCAAAGCGTTCGCGCTCAAATTTAAATGTCGCGTACAACTAATGAAGTAATATAATTTATTCCCGTGGGTGAATTGGTTAGAATTCTATGTTTATAGATTACTTTCATGAAAATGAGTTCACTACGCCGACTTGTCAATTTTGCGTAAAATTTTGTGGCCTAGAGAACGATTTAAAAATTCGATTGTTAATATAAAATAAAGCTATTGATGAATCTGCTATAAATTAAAACTGTCATTACTTTCCATAGTTTTAAACACATTTTATTTGCCAAAAGTCACTTGTATAATCTTTTCGGGGAGTGATTTTTTTTTCACTAGTTTCGTATTGTTCTGACATAATCTCTTGACAAGTCTGTTAGAAAATAATAACGAATGTTAAAACAATAAACTGCTATGCCCTTGTGCAGAAGAAATTAACTTGGATAATATTTTCTAAGACTTATAAAGGTTGCTTACAAAAACTTTTTTTATACCTAACGCACACTCACGATCCGTTAGACAATGTTCATACCCGTTAGAACTCCATATTACTTTGCTGATAAAAGAAAAAAAACGTACAATGCGAATTATTTTAGTTTAAGGTGTAATTATACCCTTCCCGTATCGGGCTATTAAGGAAATAGACAGATTGGTGGCAGAGGATGTTTTAGAACCGGTGAGTCATTCTGATTTTGCCAGCCCGATTGTGCCTATTATTAAGAAGAATGGGAATCTTAGATTGTGTGGTGACTATAGAGCTACAGTAAATACGGCTACAGAAACGGATACTTACCCTTTACCAACATTAAATTAAGCATTTGCAGTTTTGCAAGGTGGCGTAATTTTTAGTAAGATTGATTTAGAGCAGGCTTACACCCAAGTAGTGGTCGATGAACCTACCTCAAAACTCCTGACATTAAATACCCCTAAGAGTTTGTTTAGATGTAAAAGATTAGCCTTCGGGGTCAAAGCCTGTCCTGGAATTTTTCAGCGCATGATGTCTAACCTTTTAGCAGGAGTGACGGGTACAGCCGTACTGTTGGATGAAAGTGTAGTCACTGGTCACACAATACAGGAACATAATGAAAGAATTCGTCAAGTTTTGCAAATACTTAAAAATGCTGGGTTTAGAGTCAACAGAGAAAAATGCAAGTTTGGGAAAGCCAGTGTAGAGTTTCTAGGACATGTAATTGATGCAGATGGGCTTCATCCTTGCGGAGATAAAATCAAAGCTATTATGGAAACACCAGCACCAAAAAATTTAAAAGAATTACAAGCTTTCCTAGGACTATTGAAATTTTATGATAGATTTCTGGCCCAGAAAGCAACAGTAGCTGAGCCATTGTACAAATTGTTATTAAAAGGAGCTAAATGGATATGGACACCTAACTGTCAACAGGCATTCAACCTGTTAAAGAACATGCTGACTACAGGTGACACGTTGGTCCATTATGATTTAAGGAAGCCTATAGTCATGACTTGTGACGCTTCCCAATATGGCTTGGGATCAGTTTTGGAGCATAGAATGAAGGATGGATCCCTGAGACCGATCATGTTTGCTTCCAGGACCATGAGCTGCCATGAACGAAATTATTCACAAATTGACAAAGAAGCGGCACCTATCATATTTGGGTTGCAAAAGTTTTACTCATACATTTATGGTCGCAAAATAGTCATCCAGACAGATCACAAACCTCTTTTGGGGATATTTGATCCTAAGAGCCGATACCAAATGTGATATCTCCTAGGATGTTGAGGTGGGCACTGCAGTTAAACTCATATGACTACGAGTTGAAATATGTTGAAGGTAGTAAAATTGGAAATGCCGATGCTTTGAGTAGATGGCCCACTCCGGAGAGTGTAGTCGAAGAGTCACAGGAGCTAAATGTGTTGTTATTGTGCGAGACACCAGTCGAGTTACAGATGACAGCTAAAGATGTAGCGAAATTGAGTAAAACTGATGAAATTTTGTCAAGAGTTATGTTTTGGATTAGAAATGGGTGGCCTGGTAAGGTAGATGAAAAATACAAAGATTACTATGTAAGGAGAGGCGAGTTGACGGAATATAATGATTGTGTTTTGTGGGGAAGTAGAGTAGTCTTGCTTGCATCAGAAACTACATAGAAGTGTCTTGCAGGAGTTACATACGAATCACGATGGTATAGTAATTACAAAGGCTGTAGCAAGGAGTTATTTCTGGTGGCCTGGCCTAGATAAGGATATAGAGGCAATGGTGCAAAATTGTCAAGTGTGTAAAGAGGTAAGGAATATGCCAGCCAAAGTAACACACAGATGGATTACTCCGCCAAAAGCTTGGTCTAGACTACATATTGATTTTGCAGGTCCATTTATGGGCAAGGTGCTTTTGATATTGATTGATGCTTACTCAAAGTGGCCTGAAGTTAAGATAGTGAGTGAACAAAGCTCGAGTATGGTGATTAATAAATTGGATGAGATTTTTGCTGAACAAGGTCTCCCGGATACAATAGTTAGTGATAACGGAAAAGCCTTTGTATCAGAAGAGATAAATCAGTATTTAAAAAAAAAACAATATAAGACACATACTCGTGTCTCCTTATCACCCAGCATCAAATGGACAAGCAGAGAGGACCGTTCAAACTATCAAACAGAAACTAAGGAAGATGGCACATCTTACTTGGCCATCTAGACTACAGAGAGTCCTGTACGGGCTACGAACAACACCGAATTCAACTACGGGTAAGACGCCCGCAGAACTGTTGAATAATCGACGTTTCAGAACTAAATTTGACAAGCTTCACCCCCTTTCAATTCAAGAAAAGGAGACTGAAGATATCGAAGAAAATGAAACTAAAAGAGTGAGAGAATCCAAAGTAGGAGAAATAATTTGCTTCAGAAATTATAGAGGCGGACCTAGGTGGCTCGAAGGGACTGTAGTTAAGAAAATTGGAGTAGTGCGTTACAAAATAAGACAGGGGGATAAACTGTTCATAAGGCATGTAAATCAGATGCTAGGATTTTCCAGGAATGAAGAAGTTGAACAACACACTAAGGACAGTTTGACTACGGAAACCAACACCAGAAATAGCGAGGAGATAAGCTATGAGGAACAGCACTCACAGGAAGAGGGCGGAAAAGAAGCATATGGTACCGTGAGGATTCCTCCTCCAAGCCAGTGGGCTGAAATTATTGGGGTAAAGGATCAAGAAGAGTGCCAGGTACATAATGATACTACTTATAATGCAATATTTAGAAATGAGCAAGGTAGCAACAAAAGACCCAGGTCAAGTGAAAGCCCACCGTCAGCTGCACCCTCTAAGAAAAGGATGGCATTTGAGGACTATGATGCCGGGAGTGTGGAGGACGATAGTCATAGTGCAGATGATGATGATAGTCATAGTGCAGATAGCAATTGATCGTTAAACAAAAGAATAGACTGTAAAAGCATGCGTAGGTTATAAGTGAACTATTTTAGTGTAAGTGCATGATAGTGATTTTCAAACTGACTAGTATATAGTGATTCAAAGTGAAGTGTCCTCTATCAAGGGGGAAAGGCATGTTGTATATCAGCATGTGGGTAGCTGGAGAAACTGTGGGGTACCCCCAGTTCGGTTCTGACGCGTAAGCCAACACACGTACGTAACATTCTGGCGACGGGAATAAATAGTAATTGTGTTTTAAACATAGTGTTTGAATGTTTAAAAGTGATTATTTAGTGTGCGGATTAAGATGTCGGTGAAATTCAGTGAATTTAACATAGATAAAGACAACTGGGAAAATTTGTGGATAGGTTCGATATTTGCTATATATAAAAGCAACTATTTAAGTATTAGAGTTAAACAGAAAGACACTGGCTATCAAGCCCGCATGGTCACCAAGCGACATTTCGCAGTATGAACTGTGCCAATTGTATCACGACTGTATCAGACTATGCGCTTTTTCAGCGAAACTACTTGCTGGAATAATTATAACCTCAAAAGATTCTTTGGTAAGAAGACAACTAACAATTTAATCGGCACTTTTATCTTTTATGCAAGCTAATTATCTCCTTCAGGTGTGAATCGTATATAAGTCCGCGGGTGGCGCCGCCGCGTCCCATTCTACACTAAACCGTCACGCATGTTTTAGAGATCGATCATGAGCCGTACAATGTACATACACATTTACAATGTGAAGAGGAAATACCACTGCTAATTTTTCCATACAAATCAAGGTTTTTTTCTCGTCTAACCTCGATTTGTATAATCTAGTTAAGTTAAGTTTGGACCACATTTGTTTCCGGCGCCATAGTTACTAGGTGCCAACTTAACGTAAACTGATAGTATGGCAAAAGGAGCAGTGATATGTCCTCTTAAGAGGCATTATTCCTTTAAAAATTTTTTTTTCATATTATGACAAATATATTGATAATTTCAACCAACTTTTTGAAGTGATTCATACTTTTCCGAGTTCTAGAAAGTAACGTAGCTATTTCATGCTTTCGTTGCGTGCAGTCGAAAATAAGTTGAAAAACCAGTTTTCTGCGTGTATTTTGCCAATTCCGAGTATTTTTTGAAACAAAAATTATCAATAAAAAATTCAACCTGAAGGTTTCAAATATAAACCAATAAACCGCAATGGCCCTGTTCTAAGTAGTAACATTGATAATGTTAAGAAACATGTTTGATCATAGAGAAAATTTTCTAAAACAATCAGCACTTTTGAACGGATAAAGAGCCTTAAGGATCCGCACATTGAAATCTTAGTAATTTATGTTCTAATCCAGTGAAACACTGAGATGAGTCACGGTGTTTTCATTCTACCAGTCATCTGGTACATGAAATACGCCGCTATGTTTGAGTTGGTTGTTTATCATTATCATAATCTAGCTATATCTGGACATATTCATTCAGCATATTTACACTCGAGGAACCACAAAACTTAATGTGAAATGTGAATGATCTTTAATGCTTTGATTTGCGTGTATTTTCAACTGTCTTCAAAAAAGAAGGAGGTTCACAATTCGACTGTATGTTTTTTTTGTATGTATGTTACGCGATAATTCCGACAATTGTGGACCGATTATCAAAATTCTTTTTTTAGAGAATACACTCCTAATCTGGTCCCATTGTTAACATGTCGGGATCTGATAATGGGATCCCAAGGAAATCAAGGGCAACCCTCAAATATTATAAGTGCTAACAATGTGTTTCTTGTATTTTATAAAGTTATTCTCGTATTTCCGTCTGGTAGTCATCATCTCATTATGCTGAGCTTATGATGGAAGGGTACAACTCCTTAATGGTTAGGACTTAGGAGATAATTCTTTAAATGTTATAGGTACTGGTTAAGACCGTTACTTGTATAATCATAGTATAGTAAACACGTTCAGTTGTTCTCGGAAATACAATTTCTTATCGTTGAAGTCGGTTATTTTTTGTGGAAAAGTGATTAGATAACATTATAAAAATATGATAGCTTTATAGTAGTTTATGTGACTGTACATAATGAAGGGTATTAAACACGAGTGTGGGTTTATGAAACGAGTCGAAGGCAAGTTTCATAATAACATCACACAAGTGTTTTAATGCCTAATTGTGTACAGTTACATACACTACTTTATCTAGCCACATATCATAAGCCTCCATGATGCATTCAGGAGTCGCACATTATGACAAATATTACCCGGTAATGGCGGTAATGAAACTTCTGGCAGCTGGCATAGTTTTTTTTTTTAATTCAGAGACAAACTAGATCGGCCCCAACTATAATATCGTTCGATATCTTACTTACGTGCGACATTTGTCAAATTTGATTGCAAATTGTTAGCAAACGTCATCTCAATTGATATTAGAATAGAGGTCAAATCAAATTTCCTTGTTTTTCAGAGATGTTCGAAATTTGAATAAATAATATTATCGAAATCGATGTTATTATTTAGCAAGAATAACATTTTTACAGATAAGAAATTTGTTCTAATAAAACAGTCTATTTTTATGGTGGGCATAATGTGCGGTTCTTGAACGCATCATGGAGGGTTTATGATATTTGGATAGATAAAATAAATAAATAATAAATTGATATGATTAGGTCCACGTCAATTTGCAAGGAAGGCACGGGTGAATGACTGGGTGTATAACCTGAGCTGGTCGATGACGCACCGGCGAGACTGAGCCCGCGTTCCAGGCGTGTCCTTGCCAGCCACAGCCATTTATAGATCTAAAACTGGCTGTGCAGGTAAGGCTGTAGCGGAATTATCTGCGTTCGTGTGCCACTTTACATACCCACTCGCACTACACTGAATAGTTATTCGATTGATTAATCGATCAATGTTTATTTATTTATTAGACAGCCTGACATTCTAACAAGTAACCTTTTCTTACTAGTCTCGTTCGTTATCCATCAATTAATCTTGCTATATTTTTAATGAGAATAGAATCATTATCCGCTGTTTTATAATCCCCGACAAAAAGGGGTGTTATAAGTTTAACTTGTTTATCTCTGTTTATGTCTGGGGCACCGTGTATCTCCCAAACGGGTGGTCCGATTTAAATGCGGTTTTTAATCGAAAATCTCTCCTGTCGAGATGTTTCTTAGCTACATTTGGGCGGGTCGGTGGTTTTTATTTTTTTTAATATAGTTATTATTGGAGTACTGATAACTAAAAACGGGCAAAAAAGCCTCTATCTGCGACGACTACAACGTGCCTCGACTTCACTTGTCGCCCGACACGGCTAGCATAACTTTGACACGCGACTCTTTCTCGCGCGGGATATACTACCAGTCTGTACAGTACTATGAGATAGTGACGGATGATGCTATCTCGCGCGACATGAGTCGCGTGTCAAAGTTACGCTAGACGTGCTGGGCTAGCACATCTGGCAGCGACTTCGCGAGACATAGTATCTATCACTTCTCTTTATTACACGGTATTGAAATTAAAGACTTGTGCGATATAGAGTATCGAGTATCACAGTTGTGCTAAATAAAGTCGCTGATGGGAAAGTGACACTAGAAACAGATATTTTGTCGCGTGACAAAGAGACGCGTGTGCTTGCGCTGAAAATGGAATAGTATCCCCTAACAAAACATAAACAAATGCAACTGACGCATAGTGTGCGTGAAGTAGCCGGATACGGCAACATTCTTCCCGAGGCAGTTCTGCGTTCTGCGGTGGGCGAACGAAATGGCGGCGAGGAATGTCCGGAATGCACCCTCGTCTCGCGGTGCAGCGCGACTTCGGTCGGCGAACCAATGCATTCGCACTCCTTTATTTTGCCATTAGAGTGTGTATAAGACTGTCTCGCCGCCAGAGATATAAACAGCTATTTATAGCAGCGATCGGTTTTTTGTTGAGTATTGTTGTAGCGCGCGCGCAAAGTCCGAGTCAGTTTGGAGATTGAAAGGTATCGGTTTGAATTTGAACCTAAGTTTTAAACGAATAAACTATAATGCATAACGTAAAATCTACAAGGATAAGATATCAATGATTGTTACTACACATTGTTTATCTAATAGAGATCTTTCTAAATTCGATTATGTGTATACTACTTTAGTTAGTCACTTGAAGCATCAAGTTAATTGCTGAGTCACGAATAATCACGATCTAGATGTTTCATACTTAACGCATTGTATTTTCGACTGACAGCCAAATTCATAATACAGTAGTAAACTGTGATATGGATGTGAATTTGGATGAATAACCAATTTCCAACCACATAACCAATTCTAAGGGCCCCAATTCGACGAAGCTTCGCGATTTACTCCATTTAGCAATAACAGTAACAGACATATAGATATTATCACGAGAGTTGAGGTGAATGGATTAGCACACATCTACATGAAGTACCGTTTGCAAAAAACATATATGTGAAAATGGGATGAATGATTGAATTTTAATGTAGTTAAAAGCACAATATATTAAAAAAAAATAGGTATAACAGTAGAAAAATATACTAAAAAAATAAACTAAGTCGAAAAAGTATTTTTTGTATCACGCATATTAAATTATGATCAATTTTACTTAAATCAAATGTATTTTCAATATTTTTGTCAATCTTGAAGTTCGCTGCTGAACTTGCTCTCGGTACGGTAATTTAACAGTAACAGAACAGTAATTTAAAAACCTTTCTGTCATTAGATGACACATGTTGACCAAACAACTGGGGTGACCTTACAAACAGGCCGTTAGTTCTGAATTTTTGATATGTTGTCTAGGATGGTTAGTGCGTGTTTAAAATGCAAAATGCACAATTCTCGTCCTCCGCGCCCGCCGCCGTATTGAAAAAACTATCTAATACAGCGGTAAAACTTGCTGGCTTCCGATTTCTTTTTGCTATAATTTTACTTACGCCATGTAGGTGATTTCACAACTTCTGTATTGTACGATTTTGCAAAGAGAACTTGTGTCAGTTCTTCCCCTTAGCCCTTCAAATGTCATTAGTCACGTGGAATTTAGCCCTGAGCGTGAGGCAATTCGGCGCGCGCGGCCGACTCCTGCGCAGCGGTACCTGTTCCCACGGACTTTGGTTCGGTTTATTTTTCCATGTTGACTGTTGACGCCGGAGCGGGTCATTGACGCGCTTTTGGCGCCAAATATAGGAGTAGTCTGACTTTGTTTTGCGCACTCCGACGGCGCGACAGCGGGCCTATGAAGTTCACGTTTATCAAACGATAAATAAATAACAAAGCATGTTTTTTTTTCCAACGAGTATTCAATATATGATTGACGGGATGCCTTTTAATTTTAATTTATTTATCGCGTGATAAACTTTACCTTCATAGGCTTGCATTGCAAGTACATAGTAGCAGTAGGTAGTAAACAGTTTATCTACCTGATTTTATGAGACACATAATGTAATGTGAGTTGGTATTGGTATATTTGTGATTTGATTCTCTGCCAATATTTTGTTCTTTAGCGCCAGCATTTGACTTGGCTGAAGATTTTGCCAAACATCTAGTTTCATTTCTTTCGTTGTAATTGTAAGAAAGAAATGTAAACAGTTGACTTGTTTTTGCGATAAACATAATAATTATGTATGGATATTGTTTGCCAATTTCTTATTGTTTTCATTTTTAGGCTGGGTCTTCACTTGGCGAAACTTGATCAAACGAAAAAAATGGTCACAACAGTATGTGGCAAATCAGTTCTCCAGGACATCTTGCAGAAGTTATATAAGTAATATAATATGCATATTTGATCAATCACATTTCTCGTGTCACGGCAATAAATAAAAGATTTGACTTGGAGTATTGCGCAATTATGGCCGAATTTGTGCAAAGCCAAGCCCACAGATAAGTCAATTACCTACCTGCCCAAAAGCAGTTCGTCGAACCGCAAGTCGAGGACCCAACGCGGCGCAACAAACCCATCGTTTTCAATATTCAAGGTTACAATGAGGCCCGCTTTAATGCCGACTCATACTTGTGTACTGCAAGTGCTGCAAATAAAATATTTGGAAACGTTGACAGTTCGCTGAAACTTGGAAAATTGTTGCCAATTGGATTTTGCCCCACGCACCTACTTAACGGCTGCGTTGCTTCCATGTTAGGTAATTAATATGCTTGCCTGGTTGGTACAGGCTCAGAAGGAGTATCTACAATCTTTATCACCTTGCTGCTACTTAGTTCTACTCATTTGACATCGTCGTAGTAGCTAATACTTTTATCTCGTACATACCTACATTTCTCAGCATGAAGTTGTATAAATAAAATATGTAGTATATTAATGAACATCAAATAAGTAAGTATATGTAGATAAATAAAAATAACATCCAACTAAACCTATGCGTGAAGAGCAAGCGAAGATTTTATCCCGAAAGTTTAAAATTTAGGAAACATTTTAACATACCTAATTCATAACAATCGTGACATCTTCTAGCATAGGCTTAGGCATAGGCTATATTTGTAAGTATGTATGTACTTCCAAATATAAGAACCTAGTATCTATCTATCGAATATTGCTTTTATCAATCTAACTTCAATTATAACCTCGGAGCACAGTTTTTTGCTTTTGCCTTCGAGTTCAACGGCCAGACTTTTGGGTTGTTGATTCTCTCGTATCATCACGTATACGTTGTTAAATGTGCCCAAAATGCTGATGAATTCGCCATTTTATTCATGTTAAAGCAATATCAAACACATCAAACACGGTCATCTGAGTTGACCTATAATTTTCTCCGACCAACGCGCAACGAATAACGATTCGCAGAAGAAGATTTTTGGCGCGAATGAGTCTCCTTTCTTCGAAGATGGAGTTTTGGATTTAAGTAAACCTAAATAAGTTTAGGCTTATAATGATGCATTATATTTTGGGCAGAACATGTTATCGAAATGTAAAAAGCGCTGTTTTTGTGTTTTATCGAAGTTTGTGTCGCTGTCGCCTCAATCAACTGAACGTTTTGAATTCATTCATTCAATCTCTCAATGTCCATTATTTTGTTTCTACTGCGGAATACAATTTGAAATTAACGGCCAGCGTGGCCGTCTCCGTTCGCCGACCTGTTCCAGACGGGTCCGCACTCCGCAAGGACCGACAGGGCGAGCCAGCCAATTCGACCTTCGTGGAATTCTGTACCTCGCATTCCTCCCAGACGGACTATTATTAATTCGCACAATACCGTCTACACGTTTCAATGTCATAACCATTTACCTGTTGGTTGAATTAGCAACATTTAATGATGTTCAATTTTGAGAATTTTACTTGTCTACATAGTCATCAAGCATATTTAGTTTGTTTTAATGCTGAAGTTTGTAAGTTTTATGTTTTCAACCCCCACAATTCCAACAATTTGAAAAAAATCGAAAAACTAATATAAAAATTATTTTTTTATCCCCCGACATAAAAGTATATTATCCGAAATAAAATTTTATTCATTCATTCATTCATTCATTCATTCATTCATTCATTCAAAAGTAAATAAATATAAATAAATAAATATCGGACAACCTCACACAAATCGATCTAGTCCCAAATTAAGCTCAAGAAGGCTTGTGTTATGGGTAATAGTAATAGACGACGATATACATACTTATATAGATAAATATATAATATATACTTAAATACATAGAACAACCATGACCCAAGCACAAATATTCGAGTTCATCACACAAATATTTGCCCTGGCCGGGATTCGAACCCGGGACCGCCGGCTCAGTAGGCAGGTGTCTACAAACCGAGCCGAACGCGTCGTCAAAAGTCGGGTGTTATAAGTTTAACATGTGTATCTGTGTGTTTCTCTATGAATCTTAGCTCCCAAACGGATGGTACGATTTGAATGCGATTTTTTTATCGATAGCCTTGTCTGTCGAGAGGGTTCTTAGCATTTGGTTGGTTGGGGCCCGGGGTTATTTGGTTATTAATGCTATTGTCAATTTAGGTTATTCTATAAATATCGCAATTTACATATATATCAAAATGATTGAAATGATATCTACGTCATTATTTATATTCTTTGGCAAGGTTACAGTAGTTGCGGGCTACCATATTCAATCCCAATAAATGTTTACTTTTAATCTCTACTTATCGAACCTACACACAAAATTTCATGACAATGGGTTTAGAAATGCGACCTCCAGGCGAGTACAACCGGATAGCGTCTGGACATCCAAACATCGTGACATCATAACATCTAGACATATGAAAGAATTTTAGGCCAAACTGATACCGAAACCCTTCACTCGCTCGGTCAATAACATAAAATAATCGTTACAAAAAAAAGAAGGTAAACACAGACAACACAGTCCCAGATTGTATTAAACTGGCATAGGCAATCAGAGCGACGGTTATCATGAAATCTGTCAAGCATGTTGTAAACTGTAAACATGACTTGTTGAGAGTGCGTTTACGTTTCGAGCGGAGGAGCACGTGGTCGCCGCCATCTTGCCAAGTTTTGGCGCGAACTGGTGGTGTTGTGTTCCATTTTCAAATTACTTAATTAGTATCCAATACTTCTGGTTCTGGACTATATTCAGTATAATAAACGAATGGACAAAACATGACACCCCTTTACTATCCAATCCGTGTAACGGTTTGTTTATGTTTATACTTTATACCATTTATAAATTTCTGTATGCAGCACCCGTCAGTTAGACCATGTTTATATTCATAAACGTTTACTATTTCCGGTCGTTCATAAAAGCTCATCATACTTATCCTGAGAGTTGGCGCCAAAACACAGCGTGGCGTGAGGCCGCATGGCAGTACTTCCTTTCAAGCCCGTTCATTGCGCTCGCTGGATGGATGAAGGCGGGTGTATTGCCCGCAACGCAACTCGCTACACTCATCCTGTCTATTGCGTTCTTGCTTCCCGCTCGCACACGCGCCCGATGTTTATTATGAAAAAGAGACGATCGTTTCCCTTGCAGCGATTTTTGTACCAGAGAAGGACGCGTCTCGAGATCAATGCACTTTCCGAGGACAACGAGCCCGTTTTTATTGCGTTCAACTTAGGGGACCGTTTTTGGTGTAATAGGGATCTTAAGTTGTAGGGCTAAAGTTGATAGCGTGTTCGCGGAGGGGCCCAGTGTCTAGACACGAGAAAAGTCAGTTAAGGGAAGGTGCCCACGCCCACCAGAATGCAACGCGGTGCCATGTGCGTGCACGCGCGAGCGTGGCGTGGCGTCTTTGAACTTAACGCATGCAGCTACCCCACTTGCATGACGCAGACTTGGCACTTATAGGGCACTAACCCTGTTTAATTTTGAGTTTATGGGATAGGTGATGGTTTCGAAAATAAAACCTTTGAGCGTTGTTTCGCTAAAATTATTTGATTCCATATGTATTTGAAAAATAATAAACAATCGATACGAGTCACTTAGTCATTTGTTGTTAATTTGCAGTGATTTAAAACGGCATCGGTATGTAATGGGCGTGCACTTTGGACATTTTATCGTCACTTTTATAATTTATAAACACTATATTTATACTGGGTAAGTAATATAAGATATAAGAACTTATACTATAATATTCATATTATATACGCTCATATTGTATAAGCTTGTTTTGCATACCGTTCAAGGTGTATAACGAACGTTAGATATAACATCAAAATATCTATTTTTATTAAGTATAACGTTATTTAAGTATAATATCATTGTATATAACAATCATAACGTATAACGTTCATAATATCTCAAATTTATAATGTATATTACTCAATACATCTAACATCAAAATGCATAATGCTCGTATAGTATAACCGCCTGCACATCAATTGTGTACACACTTATGCAATAGTTCGCTGTTAAATTTCAATATACCTACCTCCATGCAAGCAAGCTATTTGACGCTCCGCTCGCTCCGCTATCCATGGTCATAAAACAAACCTAACCTAACCTACAGTTTTCGGTTTTTGACCCATATTCCATTTTGTCGCAGTACTTTCAAACGGTATACTCTTACTTGCCAGAATTTCATCTGCCCTTATTAATTGTGTACAATATACTTTTGCAATAGTTCGCTGTTAAATTTTTATATACCTCCATGCAAGCAAGCATTATGACGCTCCGCTCGCTTCGCTAGCTCCGCTATCCATGGTCATAAAACAAACCTAACCTAACCTACAGATTTCGGTTTTTGACCCATATTCCATTTTGTCGCAGTTCTTCCAAACGGTATACTCTAACTTGCCAGTATTTCATCTGCCATTTTCAATTGTGAACATACTTATGCAATAATTCGCTGTTCAATTTTAATATACCTCCATGCAAGCAAGCATTTTGACGCTCCGCTATCCATGGTCGTAAAACAAACCTAACCTAACCTACAGTTTTCGGTTTTTGACCCATATTCCATTTTAGGGGCATAGGGGTAGCAGTTATAACCTATTTTGTATATCATACGCTATTATATTTTCTAATCATTATACTAAAAGAAAGTATATACTATGATCGATATACGTTATGTATGTTATATCAACTGAATTTAGAGTATTTGAGTGTTATATAAAAAATCATTCTACAACATGAGTATTATGCTAATTGACCATTATTCCTAAAAAAAAATATTGATTTTGATGTTATAGCAAAAGTTCATTATATCTTGTGAACGTTATTAATATGAAATTATATATTATGTAGTTATATCTCGTGGGACGCACCCTTTATACTCGTTTTAATTGGATCTCAACAAGTAAGCACATAACGTGACAAAATCCCTGTCTAATTAATTATAATTAATAAAGATGAGAATACAGCTAGAGAAGTATTTTCTACACTTTTTTCGTACTTATAAGTATTCAGTTAATGTGTACCGCTTAAAAAGCTTGTACAAACTGATTAATACAAACTGATGTAATAGCGGAAGGAATCCATATAAATGATAGGAAATTTAAGTAATAGTTGGGATTACATTACACACCAGTGCGGTCCCACACTTATTTGCTTCACACCAATTTATAAACTTAATGCGTATCGTAAAACTTTATTTGAACTTATTATATTGCATCTTCGCGACGGATATTCTCTTATAAAATAAATAAATAGTACGTACACAGTTACTCATGTGAATATCCGAGGAAAATCCTATTACGTATATCCTTAAAAAATAAAACCTTTATAATAGAATATTTGCAAGGCAGACTATTTTTATTTACAGCTTTGATAAACAGCCCAATCTCATTATTTGATGCGTCGCGCTATGACTAATCTCTGTCGTCATCCTCGTATTATTCTGTACTTTATCTACCAACTAGCAGATATATGAGGCCACATTTAAATACGAGGAAAAAAATACTCGGCCCTTACCTTGAATATTATTCATCGGTCAACGCACCTTTAATGCTCAACGTTTGCTATATTTGTTTGCCTAAAATTATCCTTCATATTCAGTGATTAGGGCTAAGGAAAAATAAGTATGAATTCTTGGAAAGGGTTGAGCCCGCTGAAGAAAATAATATACATCGTATGCAAGTTAATAGCTAGTACCTACGAAAAATACACAAAAATGCAGTTATAGAAGCTTGTTTGGAAACACAACTTCACTTTGGTTCCCAAATCTTCAAAAATCTATAAGATTTATAATTTTCATTATAGTTATATATTATATATAAAGCCTTCAGTTTTCATTGAAAACTTAATTGAAAAAAAAATTTGCGATAGTCTATGACAAAGAAAATGAACAACAGTCATTATTTTTCTCAATAAAAGCAACCAATTGAGACAGAAAATTGAGAAATATGTCTAATTCCTTTATTTGTTTTGTATGGTCATCCACTGGTAACGCCAGCATGATCATTTTGGGCCCATTTGCCCCTATTATATCAAGCATATTTTATATGTTTACAAAGAAGCGAAAAGTTGAAAAAAATGATGGTTCAGACAGCATGGTTCAACTTTTCGCTTCTCTGTAAACATTTGGTTTACGTTAGCAGACGTTATTGCTTTAATAAAAATAATTCATATTTTATATACCTAAATAAAAGTCTGTAAAAGGGAATTGAGAACAAAAATAGAAACATTTCATTGATAGACCATTATCCTGTTGAATTCAAGGGTTTTTTCCTCTTATTTCAAGAGCGCGCTAAAATGCGAAAGTAGGTATCTCGCTTGATGCGTACGCAAGCCTTGTTTGTTTTCCTCTGCAATCGAGATCTGGGTTTTTCAGTAGGCTAAGCACAATTTTACCGCAATAAGAATGCCACCTTAAAAACGATGCTGAGTCATTCAAAAAACGTCGAAATATCTAGCTAAAAAAAGTTATGGAGTTTTAGTTTAGTACGTATTTGTTGTCTTAAAGATAACTATAGATTATAATCATTATTATATGGCTTACGACCTGGCGGTACGATAAGCAATTGAGATGAGCATATCTTGCGAATATGTCACCGAAACCATTAACGGCATTCATAAGGCAAGCGATATGTCACTTGATTTTTGAAGGACATCTATAATTATTGATGTAACCGGAAAAATCAACAAATATAAAGATCACGCGCATTAATAGGCAATTTGTAGACACACGGCGTGTCGCTAAAATGTCTTGGCCATACGGCCTTGGGCGGGTCCCTTGAACCTGCGGCCAAAACATGCCACCTGCCTCGGAGCCCCTCGCGTCTGATTGATCGCCAATCTAACGGCCGGTTCAAATGAATGACAAACCAATAAAGGATACTTGTGGTCCTGATTTATGTTCATCTGTTTTCAGAGTAGGGTCATTCCATATGATAACGTCTGGAGGGTTGTGCAGATGTTAATGATCATATTTTGTCTACATTTTCGAAGTTTTATTTTCATTCATCTGCAAATTCCATTTTCTATTAAATAAAATTTCACGGGATTATGCACTTAGTGGTGCTACAAACAGCATTCGTATGGTAATAACGAGCATACATAAAAAAAAATGACAAACAATCATTTCACAAATGGTTCTTTGTCAAATACCTATATGTATATTTTGCAACTGCTTCATTTCATAAACTCTTCATACTATTACAAACAATAATTAGAAAACTTTTTATTTCTCAAATTAGTTTTTTACATATGCGTGTTTTTTCAGAAAAAAAATGATTTTATATAAAATTTACTATGTATTTACGTAACAAAACGCCGTATGACTAAATTCTGCTAAAATATAATTTAATACATACAAATAATAGATACTGATTACTGAGCTAAGCTTAAGTAACGCTTAAATATGGAAAATTTAAATTAGTAGGATTCGGTTACAGCTTGTTAGTATCATCCAAAACTACCTATTATTAACCTAACCTACGTATTTGCTGAGTCCCATTATTGTACTGGTACATTAAAGACTTGAAAAAGTTATTAACTTTATTTACATAATATTAATTCCATAATTATGTTCTCGTACTTACATGAAACCAAATTCCAAACACCGTTTACCAGAATGCTGCTCAATCCTTCGTTCTTCATCTGAAATAAATACTCAATGGTATCGATATCGAAAAATAAAACTCGACTTTTATCACTGTGGATAGTTTTGGCTTTATTATGCGAAAATTACTTGAAATTTGCGGAATGTTTAGTTTTTTTTTTATATCGGACATCGTCACACAAATCGATCTAGTCCCAAATTAAGCTCAAGAAGGCTTGTGTTATGGGTACTAGACGACGATATACGTACTTATGTAGATAAATATATACTTAAATACATAGAACAACCATGACCCAAGCACAAATATTCGAGTTCATCACACAAATATTTGCCCTGGCATATTTCCTCTTTGTTTACATCAGTGACATTTACTGACTTTAAACTTCCGTTACCAAAAATTTGTCATGGCCAGTAAAATAAATTAGTACCACTAAAAATCCGCAATATGGCCAGAGATAAATACCAACTTGTTAGGCTATAACTGTACACATAATTGTGTACATTACACGTGGGGAAAACTTGCGGAAAACCGCACAGACCGGCGCAAGTGTGTGGCGGAAGCTCCCTGATTTATTGCAATTAGCTGATAAGAGACTAAACATTGAAAATACATTGAGTCGGCTCAGGATCAACCACCTCTTTTCAGTACGTCTATCACAACTCATGCTACCTGTCACTTTCCTTTTAATACCGTGAGAGCAAGACAGGTGATGCTGAATCACGTGTCAAGCGAAGTCGCGCCAGATATGTGAGCCCTGCAGGTCTGTGTATGAATATTCCGGTCTTGCATCGATATTTTGAGCCATGAAACAATGTCAAGTTCACTCAGGAGCAACCATCGTCTTTTGATAAGTAGTTCTTCGGTCGGATACACCAGTCTCGGATCGGTCTTTTCAACACTTGAAGCGTTATCAGCCATGAAACGATATCAAGTCCGCCCAGGAACCACCTTTGTCTTTTGATAGGTCTTCGGTCGGAAACAACAGTCTCGCATCGGTCTCTTCAACACTTGAAGCATTATCAGCCATGAAACGATGTCAAGTTCACTCAGGAGCAACCATCATCTTTTGATAAGTAGGTCTTTGGTCGGATACACCAGTCTCGCATTGGTCTAAGTGTTATAGCCATGAAACAATATCAAGTCCGCTCAGGAAGAACCATCGTCTTTTGTCCGGTTTGCAGTCGGATATGCCGGTCTTGCGTCGATCATTTCAGTCATCAACAGCGCTCCTTGAAGATCAATCATCTGTAATAGACTAACTTGTAAGTCTTGTATGGATATACATAGAGTTATGTGATTCGGGAAGAACATATGACGTCTTTCTGAATACCAAACTTGAATTCCTTTTTTTTATTCCTGTAGGAACTTACAAATTTTGCATTTCGACTTATTTGCAGTTGATACACTATGCTTGAACTATACGTACCATTTTATTCGTTATAGTGTTAAATACATACCTAGTTTGGGTTCTAAGTCAGTGTGTTAAAGTATTAACAAAGCTTCAAAAAGATTATGCCTAATATTAATAGCTAATGCTTAAGGATTTAACGTATTTGTTACAGGAGCACTTTAATATTGACTTTGGTTGATTTGGAAATGGGAAACAGAAACTTAAAATATTAATTTTGTAGTTCTGGAGACAATACTCGTTTCTATAGCGCTATTTAACAAATATATGTACATATTGCCAATACAATATAAATTGTCGTCACCATCATCGTAACAGGTCATTAATATGCGAAAATATTTAAATACGTTATCATATCACCATCCAAATATATGGTACTTAATAGCGATAAGATTACAATGATTTTTTATATGCGTTCCGTATTTACAATCCAATTAGTTATTTTAATAATCACAAGATAAGTAGGTACGTAATTTAATGGTGTTAAAAATGCAACTACTCTTAGGTACGTGGCATGGGATTACCTATCAAGAAGAAAAAACAAAGAGACAAATTAATTAACTCGGCCGATATGGTTTTACAGATTTCGTAGCCAAAATAGCAAAAAAAGCCTTTTTTATTATAGTAATTAATATTATACAAACATACTTCAGTCAAACACTACACAGAGCGAATCTAATCAAATCACAAGACAAGTGGCATCCGAAGGCCGCGAAGAAAGACCTACACCAATATCTTAGCAAAAAGGCTGGCCGAGTAAAGATTTCACAATGTTTAGAGGACGATAGGTGACGATAGCAAGCGGCGGCGCCAGCGCGTCCGCTCGCCGCTTATCAAGCGGTTGAATTGCACTTTA
Source organism: Apotomis turbidana (assembly GCA_905147355.2). Lineage (NCBI taxonomy): Eukaryota > Metazoa > Arthropoda > Insecta > Lepidoptera > Tortricidae > Apotomis > Apotomis turbidana. The sequence continues at coordinate 12,892,336 of LR990294.1, forward strand.
TCAACTTGTTATTGTACAGTTGTACACACAACTGATAACTACCTTCACGTGAATCGTCAGCACTATCGCGGTACACGTCCCACCTGAATGGTTACGTGTTTACAATTATGTTAACGTACTGCAAGTATTCTTAGAACTGTTTAAGTAACTGCTGGTGCTAAATATGGTTTTCCTTATCTTTAACTTGAGTGAATCAGTATCTATTTATTTCGCAGGCAGTTGCGGCGGTAACGTACTTGGGGATAAAACTTATTGAGGAAAATGTCATAGCATAACAAATGTTAAAATAGACAATTTTTTTTGTACCTAGGTATGTACTGTAAATTTCAAAATGATTATATCACATTGGATTTTGTTGGAATTTGGCCCATGCATATCACTGTGTATTACGAAAAGCTAATTTTAGTAATTGTTTTTAGATCAGCAAAATATTTCAATAGGATTTAACTATTTACACTGGTAAAAGTGGAGCAAGCAAGCGTGTTTCTGTGTTCCTATATAGATATCACGAAAACACTGCGTGTGGTGTGGTATTGCAGTGTAAACAACGTGCAGTAGTAATTAAGTGTATTTTAACTTTTTATGTGTCCAACGTACGTCTTTGAACCGTTTATATCTTACACATCTATATATATATTACGCGAGGCCGATTTTTGTACATCCCATCAGATCTACAGTTATGGTCCGATTTTGATAAATAATATGTCATTAGATTCGTCTCATGCTGGAGAGGTGCATAAAACTCTTGGAATTTATTTTTTTTCTGAAAAGGTACTGATAAATGGATTTGATAAAACTACTGTGCGCTAACCACGTGACTTTGACCACGTGACCTGTGATCCCTATTTTGACATAAGATGACCAAATAATAATCAGCATGATTTGCTCACAAACCTGTAGTAAGTTGTTCAGCATGATGAAATATTATTATTGAGTCGGCAACATAATATCCGCAACACTTAAAACATACAGTACGAATATGAAAAAATAATTTTACAGTTTGTTGACAATGAATGACAGTAACCATATTCTGACAACTTTTAATGTCTTTTTTATTGGGGGCTATTATGTCAAATGCCAGGTTGTTTTTCTTTTTAAAATGTTGATATGGAAACTTTTTCGCATACCTACCTATTAAAAATGTGGAGAAAAAACCCGGTTAAGTGTGAGTTGGACTGGTGCTCGAAAGACTAGAAAAACTGACCGTCATTCAAGAATAGATTATTTTTATAGGCGAGTTTTACAATAAATCAAAGCAGAAAAAAAATACTAAAACTAATTTAAACGTCATTCAAATAAGTAAAGTTATGATATATTATTATAAATATGATTATATAAGACCATCAAAAAAATTATTCCAAGGAAAATGGCATGAGTTACGGTAAATTAAATAGTATTTTACAAGAAAAAACTTAGTCCTTCCGCTTGCATGTCGACGGGATGGAAAATGTGGTTGACTTGACAATGTAGCTAAGTTGGGAATGTATCTACATTGGTAATATGGATATGGATAAAATAAATAAATAAATATGGACGAGTTGGGAATGTGGATGAGTTGGGAATATGGACGAGTTGTTAATATGGGCGAGTTGTTAATTGGACGAGTTGTCAATGTAGACGTGTTGGGATTATGGACGAGTTGGGAATGTGGATGAGTTGGCAAAATGATCAAGTTGGGAACACGGACGAGTGGGCAATGTGGACGAGTTGAGAATATGGACGAGTTGGGAATGTGGATGAGTTGGCAAAATGAACAAGTTGGGAACACGGACGAGTGGGCAATGTGGACGAGTTGAGAATATGGACGAGTTGGCAATGAAGACGACTTGGTAATACGGACGAGTTGGTGATATGGAAAATTTGGCAATAAAGATAAGCTGATAATTAGGACAAGTTGGTATTGTAGACGAGTTGGGTGTATCGTCGAGTTGGAAATGTGGATTAGTTGGCCATGTGGATGAGTTGGTAAAATTGACAAGTTGGGAATATGGACAAGTTCGCATTATGGACGAGTTGGCAGTGAAGATGAGTTGATAATACGGACAATTTGGCAATGAAGACGACTTGGTAATACGGACGAGTTGGTGATATGGAAGATTTGGCAATAAAGACGAGCTGATAATAAGGACAAGTTGGTATTGTAGACGAGTTGGGTGTATCGTCGAGTTGGGAATATGGACGAGTTGGAAATGTGGATGAGTTGGCCATGTGGATGAGTTGGTAAAATTGACAATTTGGGAACATGGACAAGGATGTGAACGAGTTCGTATTATGGACGAGTTGGCAATGAAGACGAGTTGGTAATATGGACGAGTTGTCAATGTGGACGAGTTGGGAATATGGACGAGTTGGTAATGTGGATGAGTTGGCAAAATGAACAAGTTGGGAACACGGACGAGTGGGCAATGAAGACGACTTGGTAATACGGACGAGTTGTCAACGTGGACGAGTTAAAAATATGGACGAGTTGGGAATTAGGATGAGTTGGCAAAATTAACAAGTTGGGAATATGGACGAGTTGGCAATAAAGACGAGCTGATAATAAGGACGAGTTTGTATTGTAGACGAGTTGGGTGTATCGTCGAGTTGGGCATATGGACGAGTTGGAAATGTGGATGAGTTGGCAATGTGGACGACTTGGCATTGTGGACGAGATGGGCACATGGACGAGTTGGAAATGTGGACGAGTTGGCATTGTGGACGAGCAAGTAATATAATAATAATAATAATAATAATAAAAACATTTATTGTACATAAATGCGTTACATTAAAATACTTACAAAATTCTTATGATTTGTACAAGAAAGACAAAGTAAGGTGATCGAGCTTCGACCCCTAAACTAGGTATAAACTATATAATATGGACGCGTTGGCATTGTGGATGAGTTGGGAATATAAACGAGTTGGCAATGAAGACGACTTGGTAATACGGACGAGTTGGTGATATGGAAGATTTGGCAATAAAGACGAGTTAATAATAAGGACGAGTTGGTATTGTAGTATGTAGCTAATGTCTACATTTAGTATAGCATGCAGTATAGCTGTAGCCTAATGCATATTGCTTGGATAAGCGTTAACCTTATTGTAAAAATGTATATAAGCTAATGTTTTAAGTAATTAAACGTTCACTACCATCTAGAGCTCTGCATATACTTTGTCTCCCCATCAACGTCCCTTGTTCACCATTATTACATATATTACATGGCGATCCTGCACTAACGTTCCGAAGAAGAACTTCTGAACCAGCCAGAACCTCAGAACCTCGCACCGGACGGTGCGGCGAGACACCGCACCGTCCGGGACACCACACCGTCCGGGACACCGCACCATCCGGGACACCACAAGAAACAAGAGGAACCACCAGACTGACGATGCAGTCTCAAGAATGAAGATTTGAATTAACTAAACGAGTAACTAAACGAGTAAACTGTAGACGAGTTGGGTGTATGGACGAGTTGGAAATGTGGAAGAGTTAGCAATATGGATGAGTTGGCATTGTGGACAAGTTGGGAATATGGATGAGTTGGCAATAAAGACGAGTTGGTAATATGAACGAGTTGGCTATGTAGATGAGTTGGGTGTATGGACGAGTAGGCAATGTGGACGATTTGGCATTGTGTACGAGTTGGGAATGTGGACGAGTTGGGAATATGGACGAGTTGGAAATGTGGACGAGTTGTATTTGTGGACATGTTGGCATTGTGGACGAGTAAGCAATATGGACGCTTTGGAATTGTGGACGAGTTGGGAATATGGACGAGTTAGCAATATGGTCGAGTTGGCATTGTGGACGAATTGGAAATATGGACGAGTTGCCAATGGAGACGAATTGGTAATATAGACGAGTTGGCAATGCAGATGAGTTGGTTGTATGAACGAGTTGGCAATGTGGACGTGTTGGGTGTGTGGACAAGTTGGCATTGTGACCCAGATGGGAATATAGACGAGCTGACATTGTGGACGAGTTGGCAATGTGGAATAATTAACATGTTACCCTAACATGCGAAACTTGATGGTAGAAATAACCTACATATGATGCAAATTTAAAAAAATCGACGCGCTCAAGAATATATCATATTTGAATTAATGACGTCTGGCTGATCATTCTTATTCTGCTGTCAACAAAACAAATTGATTTTATAAGGCTTCTGTTTTTACCGACTATGGAAAGGAACCCTAAAATAAGGTTTATATTATAGACTTGAGAGTATAGATAGCATCTCCCTCACTCTTCTATCAGACACTATTTCAATGAGAGGAAAGACACGAAAGTTTGAATTTGGAATTCGGGTATTAGGCCTTCAGCTCTAAATTTATTGAAAAAAAATATACCTATCTTTTATTCTTTTTTCAAACATGTTTAGCTGTTTTATATTTATTGTTGGTCAGTAATTTATTTAGATTAGTAAGTAGGGTTTGATTAAGTATAACTAGCGTAAGAATTTCAAACACAATGTGTAATTGTTATTGAATAAATGATTGATGATGATGACATGGCAGCACCCATATTAAGAAAATTAAGATCTATTGAATTTCATAAAAAAAAAACAAGCATTGATAATAGTGGTTTTTCGTGTATCTATAAACGTTTTTTTACTTTCTATTTCATACCATTGAGTTTATGTAACATTTTTACTATCAATATTATGAAGTATTTACGATTATGAATGAATACATAAACAGTTACGCACTCCGTGATTTCCTTTTTAAAACCTGCGTAGTGAGTGACCAAATCTATCGTTTCGATTCATGTGCTATTTCTGGAAATTGATAAAAATTAATCAAATCGATAAATTTATGTATCTCCTGAAAAAAGAACAACAAATTAAAATTCCAATCTTATGTTCGGTCCTATGAAAATATGTTAATTATTTAAAATATTTATAAATAAATAAGAAATTTTATTTGTGAAAAAGATCATCAGATCAAATGTCATTAATGCACAAGTTATTTTTACAAAAGAGTTGAAAAAGTTGTCACGATGAAGCTGGCAGTTGGCTATCAGGCCTGGCTCTAGCCTGGCATGTTTTAACGTTTTTAAAACATCATTTAACGTGTTTTTTTACAGTATTTATTCTTCGTTCCCCAAAAACTTCTTATCGATAAAGTAGTTATTTTCTGTAACACTACCGGATTTCCATATTCTAGCGGCGGTTCGACGCCGCAACGGGTCTCTAGTACATACTAAAACTCAAAGTTGAAATAGGGGCATTCTAATTGTTTTTCATATTCAGTAATTTTTTGCTTGTATTTGTGTTGTGTTATTAACTATCGTTATCGTGTTTTCTATTTCTTAATACGTTTAATAAGTCGCATATTTAAATAAGTTGTGTGTGTATTGAATATTTACCTAATCTACCAGGCACCGAAAGCAGAACTTTGCTTCCAATATAATAAAATAACCCCTTGGTCCTAACCTTACCCAAGCCAAGCGATCCTAAAGATGACAGATGTGAGTTAATTCTTTGTTTACACCGGTGAATCTGAAAGTATAAAGTAGAGGCTGTTGTACCCCCGCATTGGCTCAGTATGCCAGGTGGCGGTGGAGGTTCAATGCTCGAAGCACCTTTTATTTTGTTTTCAAACCAAGTCAGGGGTTGCCGAGCGATGCCCCGGCTATTGAGCAAAAAACGCATCCATGCACCTGGCTTTTTCCTGTTCCTATTTATACTTGTATTTTCTGGGTACCCTGGCGTCTCGTGACAAGTAAACTGTCATTTTCTGTAGCAAAACTCAATCATAGCGATGCCATGGAGAATTCATTTTCGATTAAGTGCAATGTATGTGTACCTACAATACTACCCAATCAATTCAGTTAGTACTTACATGATAAATAACCTACTTAGTTATGGATTGTTTTGTTTTGTTTTTATTCAACATTTGTTAGTGACCATTACACTGTGCCTGTACTCTCGCTAATTACACTGCCAAGAGCAAAAATAGGTATAATTGATTCGCTTTGTCATGATGTAAATATTGATTGTTGACATGTGTTAATAATTGTTTTGTACTCGTAATTGTATCTAGGCAAGATGTACTAATCATGATCATGAATCAGTGTATTGATCATATATGTATTTTGATATATGTATGATATATCTGTAGCTAGAACAAAATCAAGATGATCTTATTTTAACGAAGTTTTAATAATGATTAATTTATTGAAGTTATCCTTAAAGTAATTTCTGAACATAATTATTTTAAAATATTAGTCACATTACGAGCCATCGATAAGTAGGTAGGTACCTGCGTGCTCCACCTGTAGCCAGTTTATTTTTAACCCCCGACGTAAAAAGAGGGGTGTTATAAGTTTACCATGTGTATCTGTGTGTTTGTCTGTGGCATCGTAGCTCCCAAGCGGATGGACTGAATCGAAAGTGTTTTTTTTTTGCGGAACAAGTCGGAAGATCTCAGCCAATATTGAAGCTAGGAATTCCAAATTTTGTTGTTAATATGTTCAGGAATCAGGTTAAGTAGCATTTTTATCTCACTCATTAAATGAGCGCTTCATGATGATACTTGTATTGGGGGGTTTTAAAAATTTTGGTTATTGTATTACCTGTTATACTTTTAAAGGTGTCTCGTTTAAATCATAACGCTTCGACTCAGACATTTAAAATTAGCGCCCAAACAAATGTTCTTCCCGTATGTTCAAATTATATTTCGTATTGCGGTAGGCTCTATGTAGCACTAACAAATAAAAACAACCTATGCACGGTTGAAGCAACACCCAACATACGCCATTTTAACTTCGGCAGAGTGTATAGAAGTAAAGTTCGAATCACATCTGGTAAGCGAATCCCATTAGCTTTGTACCCGATGAACAATACCATTATCTGTATTGTTAGCTGCGGCCACAACTGCCACTTCAAAATGTAAGGCGTTATAAGTGCAAATTACTTTTACACTAAATTAGTCTTAAAGTCAAACGAAATAAGGTTTACTCTTAAACAAAGAGAACACAGATGTTGGTCACTTCGTAAGTGAAAGAGCAGTGAAGCTCGTTTCGATGCTTATAAGACAATGAAGTGACCAACATCTGTGTTCTCTTTGTTTAAGAGTAAACCTTATTTCGTTTGACTTTAAGACTAATTTAGTGTAAAAGTAATTTGCACTTATAACGCCTTACATTTTGAAGTGGCAGTTGTGGCCGCAGCTAACAATACAGATAATGGTATTGTTCATCGGGTACAAAGCTAATGGGATTCGCTTACCAGATGTGATTCGAACTTATACTCGTTATTTACAAGTGCACACGTGGGCGCGCGCGGCGCACGCAGCACGTGGCGCGGCAGCTGCCGAACCGAACCTTCACAACAATGGACCTCCAAATAACAGGTATACACAAAAAAAAAAAACAAAGGGACACGAACATGATCAGGGCAGCTTAAGATGAGCATCTTGATATTTGCTTTTACTTTCCGCACTTATTGAGAAATTTAAAATTTCTTGGTAAAGTAGGTAACGGACATGTGATTAAAACAATAGGGTAACGAACATAATCGTCTGGGCTTAAGATTCCCAGTCGATATTTGCTTTTACTTTAAGAACTATTCAAGATTTTTACCTACTTGAATTTCTTGGAAAGGTAACGGACATATGTATTATATAATGATAAAAAGCATAGGGTAACGATTAACGAACATAATCGTATGGGCTTAAAATATTGATAATTTTTACTATTCTCAGTATTCAAGACTTTGACAAACTTGAATTTTTGGAAAGATAACGGACATTAATAAATATACATTGTATGTATTTATAAAAACAATAGGCTAATGAACATAAGTAATCGTCTGGGCTTAATGCGCTGTTGATATTTGCTTTCACTTTCCGCACTGTTCAAGATTTTAAGAAACTACAAAATTTCGTGAGGAGGCTAGATAAGATAAAGCTAAACTTATATTATAAAATAGATAATAGCTGTTGTTTTGACCGCCCTGGTTTATTTTTTACTTGTCCATGAATACTCATTAGTACATTACCTTGGTTTGTCATTGTTAATTAAATATCGTATGAGCTAAGATGCCTGTTGATATTTGTTTGAACTTTTCACATTATTAAATATTTTAAGATCTTCAAAAATTTCTTCGAAAACTAACGGAAGCACGATAAAAACAATAGGGATACGAATACGATAGTCTTAGCTTAAAGATGCTCCGATATTTGCTTTTACTTTTCGGACTATTCAAAATCTTTAGCAAATTCTTGAAAAGTTATCGGAGGCACAATAAGACCAATAAACAATACCTTATAGTAATTTTATTATTTTCTACCGCCTTGTTTATATTTTCTACTAGCCCAAGGGTTGGGTCCTTTCCTTGCCTTAGTTCGTTATTGTTCGTTTAGGTACCATTGTTTTTTAAACATGATCATGTGGAGCTTAAGATGGGCTGTTGATATTTGCTTTTACTGTGGTTTTTAAGAACTTATAACTATTTCTTTGAAAGATAACGGAGGTACGATAAGTTAACAATAACCTATAATATAATAGCTATTATTTTGGTCGCCGTGGTTTTTATTCTTTACTCGCCTAAGTTAATCTACTGTCTTAGTTAGTCATTGTTGATGTTCATGAACGTAATATCAACAACTTTCTTCGAAACTAGTGCTCGAAAGTCTTGAGATTATGACGCTTCTAATTGTGTCGCAGTTTGATCTCGTATAGATACTTCGTATTTTATATCAAAAACCGGCCAAGAGCATGTCGAACCACGCTCAGTGTAGGGTTCCGTAGTTGCTCATCCTTCACTAGAGACGGTCAAAGACGGAAAACGGAAAAAGGTCGTAAACGCCAAAGTAGCTATAATTACTTATTACCTTCTGGAAGTCAACTAACGTCCTTTTAACGAAAATTATAAAATTTTGCGATAACTCAAAAACGGATGGACCGATTTTGTTCAATTTAGTTTTCATTGAAAGTACTTATAAGGCCTCATTTTCATGAATTTTTCCATATTTTATTGACCCGTGGTTGAAAACTTAGAGGGGGGGAGGACACTATTTTTTCATTTTCGGAGCGAATATTTACAAAACTACTGACTTTATCAAAAAGTAATGTTTAGAGACCCATATTATTTTTAACAGACCTATTTAACGACACCCCACACACTAGGATTGGAACGAAAAAAATATTCACCTCCACTTTAGGTGTAGGAGAGGTACCCGAAAAAATTTTTTTGTTAGTTTTTATTTTACCGTTTTGTCGGCGTGATACATAAACATACTCATACCAAATTTCAGCTTTCTAGTACTAATGATCACGGAGCTAAGCCGCGGACGGACGGACGGACGGACGGACAGACGGACATGGCGAAACTATAAGGGTTCCTAGTTGACTACGGAACCCTAAAAAAGGAAATCTCTTTTGATTGAAATCATCGTATTTCTTTTGGATATGATATGTATGTTATTTCATATATAGGTAACTTCCATACCATTTTTATTCCAAGCTTCCGCTGTTACAGTTCTGTCATACATTTAAAATGTGGTGACATTTCCAAACGTGGCGCCGCTAAAATGTAACGTAGGATACTCAGGCTCCTCGGAGACAGATAGTCTTGTTTTACAGCCATCAGTATTCATCGACGTATACAATGTAGCGTTCAGTTACACGTGTAAGTCCACTATAAATGTCAAGGATCAGCTGACATTGTTGGTTGGCGTGTGAGGTGCATTCACTCCTGTCGTAAGTACACTACTAGGGATGTTTTTTAGCCGGTGCGATACCGATACTCATAAAAAAATATGGGCGATACTTGTACCGATACGCTTAGTGAATTTAAACTGAAGGCAAAGTCTATATACTTCAAATGAAATGATTAACCAGGCCAAACAACTCGCTGAACAGATTGGGGACAGCACGACCATAGTTCGTACCTAATCGTCATCATCATATTAGCCGGAAAATGTCCACTGCTGGACAAAGGCATTCCCCAAAGTTCACTGCAATTGATCGTGCGTCGCCCACGTTTGCAACGAAATGGACAAGAATAGGCTTGTTTATTGCGTTTATTAAAGCACAAATTTGAATAAGTCTGTCATAAATTTCATTTTAGTGACAAGCTTTTATAGCCGACTGTACTTTTCCCTGGTATATCAATCAAATGCTCACTGAGACGATTCTAAAGAGCCCAAGCTCGGTAAGATTGCTTTTTCTATTATAGAGTTCCTATGGCCACCTTCCGGCTCCATCATCAGATCAGCCCCATGGTACCATATTATTATATTGTCATCAAAGATAAGTAAGTACGCAAAATTTCAGCTCAATCGGTTGACGATATCTGCTTCAAAATTGAGTTGCAAGATTCCACCCGAACAAACATACTTATAGGTATTAATACATATACAATGCAAGTTAAATAAAAGCTTGTAAAAAGTATCTTTGTGTCAGCAATTTGTTACAATCTACTTGTTTATTGCGGCGTAAATCCCTCTTCTCGATTTTATAATTGACATAGATCGTAAAAACTTGGTAGGTAGGTATATGCCAATTCAAATACCGGCGAACCCGCTGTATCACCGATGCATCCCTAATACCCACCGAGTGCATACTTAGGACTAGTTCCGTGTTTATGACCTTTTTATGCCCGTCTACATAAAGTTTTAATACAGGCAGCAGTGCGGTACGATTCTGTTTTATTGCCTTCGTTGCCAATTAACTATACCTTGGTATTTTACGACACTGAGTTACAGACGTACCTACGTTACGTCGATCGTAATGCATTATTTAGCTGCACAAATAATGAATTTGTCGCACGTGTAAGAAGTAATAACACGAGTTACACGAGCAAGCCTTACCTACGTACGACGGCGGTTTATACAACAGAAAATGTGCGTTAATAGTCGCCATAACTCTTAAGAGGCTTTATTGTATATAACTCGCCGTCGTACGTCGTATGTACGTAGGTAAGGGCCTACGTACGACGGCGGTTTATACAACAGAAAATGTGCGTTAATAGTCGCCATAACTCTTAAGAGGCTTTATTGTATATAACTCGCCGTCGTACGTCGTATGTACGTAGGTAAGGGCCTACGTACGACGGCGGTTTATACAACAGAAAATGTGCGTTAATAGTCGCCATAACTCTTAAGAGGCTTTATTCGCGGTTTGTACACGAAATTCAATGTGGCATTGCATTCGCCCCTCGCTACCTCGTAGTTTACTAGTTTTTCTATCTACTAGTATTCTATGATTAATTGGACTGTATGTACTAGTGTAAAAGTACTTTTATCTATCTGGGATGGGGCTTACGTCTGTTTCGGAGTGATTGCTGTACCTGATACTGAGAGAAGATAATCATCTTCACTTTTAGTACCATTACCGTATGGTGAGGCTATTTGAAACTCAAGGGGCTATTTGGTAAATTGTAATCGCAATAGTCCGAAGTAATTAATGTCCTATACCGGAAATTTTATGTTCTTATTCTAAGGGTATAAAAACGAGCTTTTAGCAATGTTTTGCGTAGTTTGTGTGTTTACTTGCGCTTCCTATTCCTTCCCGCTTATACTACGATTTCTAATTCAAGACCAAAAAAACTACCACAAGGCTGCCACTACAATAAAATATTTTTACAATAATAAATTTATTTTTATTTTTTAAACACGCTAAGATAATTTATTTATTAGTAACTTTAACTCTATGTTTTAACAAAATAACTAGGAATACTTATTATTACATAATTACGAGAGGAGATAATAAAAACTTAAATATCGGAGATTTTTGGTACAAAATCTGGTATTGCACTTGTAACATTGTCCATTTGGCGCAAGCCAAGAATCAAACTCAGATGTCATTTAAATGTTGTCAATTTTGACAGTGACGTATCTGTCGTAGTTTTTTTGGTCTTGAATTAGAAATCGTAGTATAGGTTTCTCTTCGTCTTCATCCTTTACAACATACCTATTCGTGTAACTGATTTTAGTTGGGTTGCGAGGCAATCTGATGGACGAGTTTAGCGATGACTTCAATCGTTTTCTAAGAAACAGCAACAGTTCAAAACTGTCACAAATACGACCTGTTTATTTCTCGGCATTGTAAAAAAAGTTTCATGGTATACAAGTTTGCCGCCGCTCCGGTGTCGCGGGGTCTTGCAACCAGCATGTCTTGGTGAAATATCGATTTGGGCCGTTCGTTGCCGTTTGTCCCGCTTTCCACGTAATGGCGTCTGCATTTCTCAAACCACGTGGCGAAATCGCACGTGCATCGCACTAGGAACATTCTGCAATATTTTTGAATAAAATATTATTTGTCTGGCATTTTACCTTTTGTACAAAATCAATATTTGCTTGAATTTTGTCAATCTTCGAAATCACGATTCTGTTTATAATAATGTATTTCCCTACATGATACGTATATCAGATTTTTTTTTTCATTTTGTTACACTATATTTTAGTGAAATATAGAAAAAAAAAAACCTCTTTTGAACTAGTGTGAGTACTCATGATTAAATGTGTAACGACGTTTAGCCAGGGTGTTAAATTGTAGATACCTACTTATTTCAAGGAATCTTTCATTTCGTGAATGCATGCGTAACTAGGTACCTAGCTACTTACAAATATAAACGCACGACATGACGACATAGCATGACGTAATTAAGGTTTTTAAAATTATACATATACGAGATAAGACGCTTTTGTTTTGATAATCGCATAACTAAATAAGCCAATTTGCCAAGAGTGTTATTTTATTTCGCAATGATTTACATATTAAGACGGCAAAACAAAATCACGGCGCTGCCTCGTGGATAGGAAAACTAGGAAACTGCGAGGAAGTGGCGAGGGGTGAATGCATTGCATCGTCCGTATGGAATGGGGGTGGAGGCGCGCCGCCGGGCTCGGGGGGCGGGAGGGGACGTCAACACAACACCGCGCCGTGGCGTCAGCCGCCCACCCCACCCCGCGCACGCATGCCAAGTGATTATTCCTCCGTCTAGCGACGCGAGTCATTGCGCTCCACTCCAACTTCAGTTCAGTTCACTCCGCGACGTCAAACGTAACGGACGTGCTCGCGCTCCAACTAAATAAAATTTACGTTTGCTTTCTGCACTATCATTAAATATCAGCATTCCTTAGATAATTATACTGTGTAATATTGTAAATCATAAGTGAACCTTATTCTTACGTTAATAATACTAAGCTTGATGAACTGTGATCGTTATTTTAACCGTTTCGAACTTTATTAATACAACGGTGAGAAAAACGTGTGGTGTGCGGGATCGAAATGAGTGGATTGACCATCAGCGTTAATAAACGAGGATCGAGGGGTAGTGACACTCTTCTCGAGGCAGCTAACAGGATTCTCCGACTACTCGGCGTGAGCTCGACGAAACGCGGGAAACAGCCCTCGCCCAAAACTAAGGTAAGGTCAACGACTCCGAGCGTCTGCCGTCTGCCCGCCGCCCGTGCTGTGCTGTTTGTTTGTTACGATTCAAAACAAATATCCACAAATCAATTGATATGATAGAAAGTTATGTTTGTTGTTTCTGTTTTGTGTTTGTAGTCGCAAACAATCGATTGTTGTGTAGAAGGATATTATTAATAACACTTTTAAATTACGTCAACACTGTTTATTTGCTTGTTATTATGATTATGAATCTTGGATTCCTCTAGTAATGCTAGTCTAGACGTTTCTAATAAACAAAAAGTGAAAGGGCGGTATATATTACTTGCAAAGTGTGTCAGTCAAGTGTCTGGTGTATGTTTGTTTTTTTTCACTGTAATTATTTTGCTCGTCGATTTACAACCCGTTAAGTGTATAAACATTTGAGAGATAGGTATTTACATTCGAAGATTAAGAACCGAGGACTAGTTTCTTGCTATTTAACCGACTTGTTTGTTTACTGCCTTGTGGTTGTAACACGAAAAACACGAGAAAGTCCGTTACTATGATAAATGATAATACCTGAGCTTAAACGAATAATATCTATAACTAAATACTATGTTGACTGTTGATAAAACTTTCGCTGCCGCGCAGTGATTGTGACTTTCGCTGCGTAGTGTAAGCAGCTAGCTCGCTTGTGTGGAGCAGGCAATACATCCTTTCTACCCTCGATTTGGAACGACTACATGATCTTTCTCAATGCGCTAATAGTACCTCGAGGAATCTATGTCGCTCCGAGATGACGGCACGGCGGTGACATTCGCAGAAGGTAGCCACTCATCGCACTTGTTTGTTCACGCGACGCAGGCGTGCGTGACATGTTTACCAGTTTTACCACAGCAAATTAACGCTTACTGCCGTGTTCTTGTGATCGAAATACGCTGCACCCGTCAATGGGCATCGATGAATGAAACGTTAAAAGAAAACGTATGCAGCTGACGGTTTATAGAACACGTAAGCACTCAAATATTTGATGCACAGACACCTACATGTTTGAGCATCCGTTTTTGTTTTGATTTTAACGGACTGATAAAAAACACGGACAATCATCATTTGAACTTTGATCACTGCGTTTAACATATTTATTTGTACTTATTAAGGAACGAAAATGAAACCCATATAGTTTTCAATTGTGTTGATATAGTAATGAAAACAAATCTAATGTTTTGAATTTAAACTAGAACTATGATTGTGGATGCTCTTTTGTTTACTGATATGGGAAAGCTGCTCAGTTTTGCAGTGGCGTAATACTTAATAGCCACCTATCTGTTCTAGAGGGGAAACGTAAACACCCACATTTTTATCTCCCGTGGCATACGTTATCAATTGATACTCATAATATTATACGGACTTTAAAAACATTCCTATCATGCCGTAAGGCATAGGTGTAGGTAGCTACTATGTAATATAAAATCTATATCAGAGTAGGATTTGTAAACGTTTATAAATCTATAGTCGGCGGACATGTAGCCGGATGTAGTGAGCAGGGGGGCAAACCTTGCAATACAGCATTCAACATCCGCCAGTCAGGTTATTCGGTACAAGGTCGCAGCACGTATATACCGTCATTACCGTCTAGTACCTTGCGGTGCTAACATAGAAAACTAAAATTGGTACTTTGTAAGGGTGAATAAATTAACACCTGACATTGACTAATTACGTTGCTAATCTAATTGACGGTTTTTCCGCACGATAGGTAATTTCGTTAATACCAAAATAACACAAAAGGGTCGTTTTGTACGTGGCGGGACGTTCAAAGAGTGAAAAAGCCAGTCCACAGTACAACAAGTCGACATCGGGCCGCTTGTTTAATAAATATTGATTGATGAATGCGACTGTGTAGGTCGCGATGACGACGCAGCGGGTCCGAGGTGGGGGATTGAGGTCACAACGGAGTACGTAAGGACCGCGACTCGCGAGGCGGAATGCGTTTCGGCTAGGGTTACCAGCCCGTCTAGCACAACTATGATTCGCGACTCTTGGCGCGAGACATAGCGCTACCCGTCACTCTCTCACATTACTGCATAGAAAGAGATGGGTAATTATCTCGCGCGAGAAATAGTCGCGTATGACTGTTATGCTAGAGGTGCAGAACCACTAGCATAACTGTGACACGCGACTCTTTCTCGCGCGAGAAACATTACCTATCTCTTTCTTCGCAGTACTGTGAGAGTGACAGGCGATGCTGTGTCGCGCGACAGGAATCGCCCGGCTTAGTTGTGCTAGACGGGCAGATACTACATTTGAGTCCGAAGAAAAAGTCTGATTTCCTTTTGCAGATTTTATAGCATTTTGCGAATTCTCTCGCAAAATTTACTTTAGGGCACTGATACAATTTATTTCGTTTACAAACGGTTTTTAAATTAGTCTCTACCTATTAAGACCTTTTTGTATTTCGTACTTTGTAATAAAAACAAACTGAATACTCTACATTTGTTAATGCTGAAAATGTATAGATTTTCCAAATTCTAGACTAGTCTAAAAATCTTGAAATCTCAGGACACATCCTGAGATGGTAACCCTAACCGCGAGTCGGAATGCGTTTCGGCGGCGTGGGAATGTACCGAGTACCGTTGGTGCGGTGCGCGCCGCCGCCGTGGAATGCGAGAACCCATTTGCGGCTGCGCGGACCAGCTCGCTTTATTAGTGACTCATGCGCAGCTTCAATAGGACCACACCAAACTAGTCATCGCTGCACTGCATGGGAGATTAACTTGCCTAATTCATGCTACAATATACAACACAGACTACACACAGACACAGACACTCCCCTATATAAACGTGTAGGTAGATTACAAGGCACATCACTAGTGCCGTTTCCGAAAATTTCTGGAGGAAACTCCTCATTTCCCATGAAAAATGAGAAACGTTTCCGGATTTTATAGGAAACGGCACATCTCTAGTCCTCTAGCGAATAAAGTTAATCCATTCATATAACTGCAAATCACTACGGCTTT
This sequence comes from Apotomis turbidana, assembly GCA_905147355.2. Classification (NCBI taxonomy): domain Eukaryota; kingdom Metazoa; phylum Arthropoda; class Insecta; order Lepidoptera; family Tortricidae; genus Apotomis; species Apotomis turbidana. The sequence goes on from LR990294.1 coordinate 12,908,674, forward strand.
AATGTCAACATATATCTGAAATAAAATAACATTTGAAAAGCCAGTGAAACAACCTAGAAATCGCAAGCGTACAAAGTTTTCACACGGCTAGGTATATTAATGACAACGGAACCATGAAACGGTATTTCGTAGGTACTTACATTTACTTTTTATTAAGTTTGTTTTTGGCAAATTAACCGTTACCCGAGTGGTGGACTTGACTGTGGCCTCTGGTACCGTTGTTAGAAAGAGAGAGAGTATGCGCACGCCGCTCTCTATTCAACAACGTTCACGTCAGTGGTGTTGAATGGATGGAAGCCGCGTTTTTTGTCATAACGCCTGCGTAAGAAAATGAACAAAAACTTAACACACTAAACTGGATCATCGAACTCTAGACGAGAAAAACTTTGGTCTATTAACTACCTATCCGATACTTACAATCCCAGTACTCTTCAAACTTTCCACACTTAAACTCTTAGCAGAGGCATCTTATATACCGTTAACGCAAGCCTTACTACTTAAACCACTGACCTAATTTGGCCTTAGATTTTTGGTTTCAAAATACCTTCATAATATGTTGAAGTCAATACGTCTGATATGTTATAATATAGTTGAAGATTTATCGGGGCGTATAGAGCAAGTGTTTTGGGTTAGTTTACGGAACGATTAGCTGTTAATATCGTGGCAGACAGCGCGTTGCCCTGCAGTCTGGTCCCCACCGCGGTGACGTATGTGCAAGCACCAGCCTCCTCGCTGCGCCCGCGCCGATAAACAAGTACTTGCTCTCGAACCGCGACCGCGACGACGCGCCGCCGCGAGCCGCCGTTCCCAAAACAGCTCCGCCACAATACCCGTCAAAACAAACGGTTATTTAGGTACCTATTCTCGATATCTTATAGCCCACCCCGATCTTATTCACCCTTATATATACTTATGTGTTTCTCTTTTGTTTACAGACTAACGGCCGCGCGACGAGTGAAATCCGGGCTCCTATCGCGGCGGCGGAGTCCGCCGCAGAATCTCCGGTCAAGATGCAGGCGGCGCAGCCGGCCGCGGCTCCCAGCAAGCGCACCGCCAATGACTACATCTTCCGCAAGCTCATTGGCGAGGGCTGCTACAGTACAGTGTTCTTCGCGAAAGATATTCACACCGGAAAAGAATACGCAAGTAAGTTATCCAGACCTGAAGAATGTGCATAACATCGAAAAATTCATCGATTGTTTGTTTGATAGTACCTTTACACGTATTTATAAAACTAATGGGTAATTATTCTCTTTCCAGTTAAAGTTTGCGAGAAACGGCAGATCATAAAAGAAAAGAAGAGGGAGTACATAAAGCGAGAGAAGGACGCCTTAAACATGCTGTTCAATGTGCCACACGGTTTCGTGAAATTGTATTGCACCTTCCAAGATGAAGAGCGATTGTACTTCGTGTTGTCTTACGCCAAGAACGGCGAGTTGTTGTCTTATATAAACAAGGTTGGCTCTTTTGAGCTCAATGTAGCAAAATTTTATGCCGCTGAGCTTTTGTTGGCTTTAGAAAGCATGCACGCTAAAGGAATTATTCACCGAGACTTAAAACCAGAGAACATTTTGCTGGACGAAAACATGCACTTACAAATCGCGGACTTTGGAACCACAAAAATTTTGGAACCAGAAGACATTCGTTCGACCCCAAACAAGACTGATGACGACCAGACGTCGGGCGAGAATAATAGTCAAAGAAAGATCAGTTTTGTTGGAACCGCACAATACGTAAGTCCGGAACTGTTGCATAATCGTGTAGACACGCGCGCCTCCGACCTGTGGGCGTTGGGCTGCATCATCTACCAGATGATCTCAGGGCTGCCTCCATTCCGCGGTTCCAACGAGTTCCTCACCTTCCAGAAAATACTCAAATTGGACTACGAGTTCCCCGAAGGCTTCCCCGCCGACGCGAAAGACTTAGTTGAAAAGCTTTTAGTTTTGGACTACGCCAAGAGGATTGGAGCCAACGATACGGGAAACACTTATGAGAGCATACGAAACCATCCATTTTTCGAAGGGATTAACTGGGATAATATTTGGACTCAGTCTCCTCCCACCATATCTCCGTACTTGCCAGGCGGTTCCTTCGAGGAAGAGTATCCCATGGACCACTTGGAGCCCGGCCTGGGCGAAAACCAACTCGTACGCCTGTGGGAGTTCGACTTATCTACCTCAAGAGGTAACTATTGACATGATCTCATTGTTACAATTGTATGATTAGCCAAAATGAAGTGTATCATAATTTTCTCGCGGCGATGCTGGCTTACGCGATTCGTAATGCAACAAAGATGAGTGCAGTGAAGCGACAAGTAACTGGCAACTGGAGCGTCCGTGACCCAAATTCTTCTTTGCCAACATGCTTCTCGTTTCATTGCTAAATAGTATTCGCCTAAGTTCCGTTTTGCAGTTTACTCCGTCGATATTTGACCCAGATTTTATACTCGTACTTACTAACGGCGCACGAGTGCCGTATGATTTTTCATTTCGTGGGCGAGAAATATGATCGTTCCATATGTTGCTTGCATTGTATCCGACGCTGCGTCATCGCGCTACAGCTATTTGCATTCGGAGCGGATGTCCTCACTGTTCTTGCTTGCGGTCCTTTAATAGGGATGACGTCAGCTCCTTGCCGTTTCTCACTCTCCGGCGGGCCGCGAGGAGCTGAATGACTTGCAACGCGCGGCAACTTCATTAATAACGTACTCTCGATGCGATCAGCTGTTCGACTGTTGTACTGTTGTTCTTTATTATTTTTGTCGTCGTTTATACTTACTCATTCATTGCACATTTGAAGTAGGTGCATATTTGGAATGCATATCATATTGGGTAACAATATGTACAGTACGTTAAAATCGGGTCTAGTATAGATATATTGAACACTAATATTACTCTTCGGTCTCTTAAATCTATACTATTATTTATTGACATCAATAATTAAAACTTTATATTTTTTTCAGGAATCCTAAACATCAGTCCGGAAGAACGACGACGTAAACTCGAAGTGCAAGAACGTGACAACAAATGGCATCAGTTTGTCGAGGGAGAGCTAATCCTGAAGCAAGGGCTGGTCGACAAGAGGAAGGGGCTGTTCGCGCGCCGACGCATGCTGTTACTGACCACGGGCCCGCGGCTGTTCTACGTGGACCCCGTCAACATGGTGTTGAAAGGAGAGATCCCGTGGTCGTCCGAGTTGCGCGTTGAAGCCAAGAACTTTAGAATATTTTTGGTTCACACGGTGAGTTTCAATATCTGTTCGTTTGTTGTTAGGTATATATTACAATTGCACTGGTTGAAATGAATATTTGTGGTCAATTATGAGTAATAATGTTTTGTGTTTTGTTATTGCAGCCAAACCGCACATACTACCTAGAGGACCCAGAGTCGTACGCGCTGGAGTGGGCGCGCGTGATCAACGAGGTCCGCATCGGGACGTACGGGCGGGACACGACCTAAGCGGGCCCCGGGCTCGGCCGCCTGTGCCGCCTGTGCCCCGCGCCCGCCGCCCGCCGCCCGCCGCCCGCCGCCCGCCGCCCGCCGCCCGCCGCCCCCGGCGAGCGCACTCTAGGTTACATTCTAGCCGTCGTTACGAGCACGACAACTAGCCAGGAAGCTTCAGTGACATTGAAAGGTCCCAGAAGGGAGTCGGCGAGGCCTCGCCGTCGCCGCCGCGCCGAGCCGCGCGAGCCGCGCCACATATGTTGAGCGCGCGGCTCGCGGCAGCGCAGACTCGCCCCCGCGACCGCGCGCAGCCGAGAGGGCCCGACGAGACGCAGCAGCGACACGCCCGCCGACCGAGACGATCCACGATCGCTGTCGTTACTGGACGACTGATTCCTATTAGTATGTTCCGACTATACTAAATTATTACTCTTATTTATGTTTCTTATTTAAATGTGATTATATGTAAATATTTGTCTTAAACTATTATCGCGATCGCATAGTTATAGTGTAATGTAGTATAATAATCGCGGGCCGTTATACTACGAAGTGTACGGACCCGTGTAAGAATGGATTTGTAATTCACCACATGCGTGTTCACGAAGCCCATTCCGGTTGGTAACTAGGCAATTTTAGCTAAATTAATGTTATTTATTTTAATTTTATTTATTTGCCAACGGAATGCGACTGTTGTACAGTTATATAAATATTAGTAAAAAATTATGATTGGTACGTTTCTATCTCGCGCGCCAGTATCAGCGGGCCGTAGCGTTGTTCAAATATTGAATCTACCTGAAGGTATACGGCCGATACTCGCTGTTACGACGGGCTGTGGAGTGGAAGCGGCCAAGCGTAAGAAGGATAGCTTCTTCTATGCGGGGTGGGCGCGAGGCGTAGCATCCAAGGACGGGCGCACGAGGCGCGCCCCGCCTCCCCGCACCTGCTTAAGCGCGTGCCGAGGCACACTAATCCTAACGATAAAACTTAGCAAAAGTATACGGATTCAATCGCCTAAGGTGTCAACTATGGTTTTGTGTACAGGTTATTCGATTAAAATATATCGTATTTGTAATTACAATTATTTCATTATTTGGAATTGCTCCATGGAGCATACCACGATTTAAATTGGTTTTAAATAATTTGTTTGTATTTAAAGGATGATTTTATTGACATGAGATATCGAATGCCATGATAATTATAAAGCTATGACCCATAATATTGGCACTTTATTGTAATGGCTTGTTTATTGTATATGCAGACTTGCCTGGAATATTGTAAAATTAGGGCTTACTGTAAAAATCCATGGTTCAATTAATGTAACTATTGGTTTAGTAAAATAATAGGGTAATTAAAGTATTTCAAGCACTAGTCTTATTTCCTTTGGTAGATAAATTGTACTTCAGACAATGAAACACAATAGTTGTCAGCGTTATTGGACTTCTCCATGACATTGTTAATTATTAATTCTGCATTTAAAACTGTTAACTATTGTAATTATATTTTACAACATTTGTATTGAGTAAATTCTTTGAAATAACAGAATAATGAAATGAAAATAAATTGAAGTTGATTTTTGAAGCCTGTCTTTGACTACCAATCCTGCTACCGCCAACCTTCTTCCGTTTTAACTTTTTGCTCTCCAGACGAGAACGAAGAATTGCTCCACTGACGCCGACGTCGGCCAGAACAGTCAAAATGTCAATGATTAAAAACTTTTTAATTCCAACCGCTACAAGTATTTTTCAATCCCTTTTGATTATAATCATAAATAGAGCACCTCTTTATTATTTTTTGGGGTCAGAGGCACTGTGAATTGATTCAACGCACGGCATTCAAAAGGTTAAATCAATTCGAAAGTGCGTGAATGTGAAGAGGAAAATCATTTTCTGCATCTAAATTATGCACTCTAATTCCGGTACGAAAATTAATTGTGACACGAAAATTAACAAACTAAACCAATATTAAGCATTAAAAAAAGGAAAACTAAGCCAATTTGATTGAGAGAAAACAAAACTGGAAAGGCGCCAAAGAGGTACCTGTCAAGCCGGAGCAGTTCATTTGATTACTTTACTCTATGAGCCTATGCTCTTGTGCTTGCTATAGAGCAAGTTGCTCAAATGCTCGAAAATGGGCAAGCCAGTGGGAATTAAAGGTTGAACACGCCAAAACTGGGGCACACAAAGATTAATATTAAATAATTTTGATAATAAATAACCACATTATGTTTTCCACATTTAATGTCGAATTTAATGAAGTTTATAACAACATTTCCTATTTTAGTAATTGTCTACACTGTAAGCCATACTTCTAACTTTCCTGCGCACACGGCTCATAAGACTTTGCACCATCTCATTAGGACACCGTTTCGACGCCCATGTCCATACTTTTTGTAGTTCAGAGACCGATTTTATTTCTCCGCCTTTCTTTTTTAAGATGCCCTTCATAATACTCCAGTAGTCTTCAACAGGCCGCAGTTCTGGACTATTTGGGGGGTTGCATACTTTGGGTACCACCACGATTCCGTTTGCTTCGTACCATTTCAACACTGCTGTTGCGTAATGGCAAGTAGCAAAATCTGGCCAAAACAGCGATAAGTCGTGCTTTCTTATGAAAGGCAGTAAACGTTTCTGTAAACACTCTTTTTAATAAATACCGCTGTCTATTGTCCCCGTGGTAATAAACGAGCGACTTTTTTTTCCGCAGCTACATATTGCCTGACAAATAAGATATTTTTTTGGGAATTTAGACTGTTTTTTTAATTTACATTCTTCAGGAGCGTCTGTTCGACTTACGCTGGTATAGAACTCTTGGCCAGGAATTTGTTTTAAGTTTGCCTTTGCATATGTTTCGTCGTCCATGACCACGCATGCAAACTTCGTAATGAAATTTTCATAAAATTTTCGTGACCGTTTCTTTGCAGATAAGTTCTGTCTCGAGTCTCGATCTGGTGCAGCCTGGGCTTTATAACTTCTTGGTCGTGCCCTACGTTTAACTTTTTAAACATAGCACTGAGACATTTTCACTTTCTTGGCAACATCGTGAGATGAGATCTTAGGATTTGAGGCAAGATCTCCTTACAACACTCTCGTCCTTTTTTTATTCTTGACTCCCTGCAACCCACCACTTCCTGGCTTGCGATCTATTGTTAAGCGTTCACGAAACCTTTTTAATACGCGGCAAACCGTAGATTGAGGACATTTCAGTTTTTTTGCGATATCTCTATAGCGTAGCATTGAATCTTCTACATATTCGTGCAGAATGGGTTCGCGTTGTTGATGTTGTTTGCTCGACATTTTGACAGCGAATTAAAAAAAGAAAAAAAAAATTGACGTATTATAGGATAGTTCCTTGTAATCAAATAGGTGTCTAAAAAATTTGCATAACTCTATTTTTCGCGTAACAATAGCCGATTTTACATGCCCAAGTTTTGCCGTGTTCAACCTTTAGGTTCTATGGACGCCACGACTGCTGGCATGAGCCAGTTTTTACAACAGTAGAGGTGACTCTACTGTTGTAAAAAACTTTTCGATTGTATTGCGTAACTACTTCCATTGTAAATTATAAGGGATCATCTAGAAGGGCTAGCCAGATTTTAACCGGACGGGTTTTCATTTCGATAAGTACCTATAAGGATGGTTGGATATCCAAACATGTAATGATCCGCAATAGACGCAAGGGCCTATATAATGATCCGGATCTGTTCATGTGAAAGAAAAAAAGATTTGACACTCGGATAAAGTAGCGATCTATTAGATAACAACATTAACAACTTCACCTAGATCTATCTATGTCACCACTCTTGGTGCATTTCCGTAGGACGCACCACAAGACGATTTCAATATACAACAATGAAAATAATTGCGCAATCATATTGACACAGAGTCCATAAAGAATACATGTGGAATGTGGATCCGTGTGGAACAGTTCTGTAAGAGAATAGGAGTACAAACGACACAGTCGCTGAGTGCGAATAAAGGTGCGTCCACACTTGTATCATTTCGCCGATCCGATCCCCGTTGCGTATCTCCACCGCGTATCGTGCTGTTTGGACGCTCACTGCGGGCACTCCGTATCATTTGCGCCGTCGCGCGAAGAAACGCGTCCACACTTGCCGTATCGTATCCTCGTCGCGTATCGCCGCACCGATTTCGGCGTGCAGTAGTTTGGACGCTATCCGTATCGTAGCACCGTATCACCGCCTCGATCATTTTGGCATTTCGATTTCGCCGATCATTTCATTTTGTTTGTGATCGTTGTTCTGTGCGGAGTTGCGTCCCATTTAAAATGAGTCCTTGTTTTTATTATAGATAATGTGAAAGATAGGTTCTCGAACGGGAACCATGTACCGGAAGACACCGCGTGATTAGGTCTTGAGTAATGTCACCCGCTCACAGAAATATAACCTACATATGACTGTGCTTCTTTTATGACAATGCGGCAGAAAGGTTCTCGAGTGAAGACCGCGTACTGGATGACGCCGCGTGGGGAGGCCTTCAATTATGGAACCCGCTCACGGAGACATAGCCTTCGTATGACTGTGTTTGTTTTATGGCATGTGGCAGAAAGGTTCTCGAGTGGAAACCGCGTGCCGGAAGACGCCGTATGGAAATGCCTAACAAAGTAGACAGTCCATCAGTGGTATGGTATTTTTTAATTATCGTAAAGATAGGTATAAAAAAATAAAAACCAATGACCGCAGCGTGGATCGATGACTCAAATAGCGCGTTTGATGATCGGGCAAAAACCCACTCAAGATGGATCACGGCCGATCCTCACCCCGTATCCTCACCGCGTATCATGAACGGAAGTGTGGACGTCACGCCGTCGCGATCATGCAACACTTTCCTGATCGCGAGTGTGCGGGGTACTGAAGATACGCGTATCAACATGGATTTCGAGCGAGCGTTGCATGATCGCGACGGCGCGACGTCCACACTTACCGTTCATGATACGCGGTGAAGATACGCGACGGGGATCGGATCGGCGAAATGATACAAGTGTGGACGGAGCCTAAGGCAGATACGCCGTCTCTTTCGGCCATTACTACACGTGGCTTCAATAAGAAAAGGATAAAACCCGTTCCAGACCTTCCGATCCTACCCGATCCGATCCTACTTATCGGATAATGTGTAGCGTAATTGTTAGGAAATCGGATAAAGCTCCGTCCACACTTGTATCATTTCGCCGATCCGATCCCCGTCGCGTATCTTCACCGCGTATCATGAACGGTAAGTGTGGACGTCGCGCCGTCGCGATCATGCAACGCTCGCGCGAAATCCATGTTGATACGCGTATCTTCAGTACCCCGCACACTCGCGATCACGAAAGCATTGCATGATCGCGACGGCGTGACGTCCACACTTTCGTTCATGATACGCGGTGAGGATACGGGGTGAGGATCGGCCGTGATCCATCTCGAGTGGGTTTTTGCCCGATCATCAAAGGCGCTTTTTGAGTCATCGATCCACGCTGCGGTCATTGGTTCTTAATCCTTAATCTTTACGATAATTAAAAAATACCATACCACTGATGGACTGTCTACTTTGTTAGGCCTTTCCATGCGGCGTCTTCCGGCACGCGGTTTCCACTCGAGAACCTTTCTGCCGCATGCCATAAAACAAACACAGTCATACGAAGGCCATGTCTCCGTGAGCGGGTGCCTTAATCGAAGACCCTCCACGCGGCGTCTTCCAGCACGTGGTTTCCACTCGAGAACCTTTCTGCCGCATTATGTATTATAAAACGAGCACAGTCATGTGCTAAATCTCCATGAGCAGATGACAAAAATGAAGGCCTTCCTCGCTGCGACTTCCGGTACACGGCCCCCACTCAAGAATATTTCTGTCCCAAGGTTCAGTGAGCGATCTCAGCGGGCGACATTTTTAAATGGGACGCAACTCCGCACAGAACAACGATCACAAACGAAATTAAATGTTCGGCGAAAACGAAATGCCAATATGATCGGGGCGGTGATACGGTGCTACGATACGGATAGCGTCCAAACTACTGCACGCCGAAATGATCGGTGCGGCGATACGCGACGAGGATACGATACGGCAAGTGTGGACGCGTTTCTTCGCGCGACGGCGCAAATGATACGGAGTGCCCGCAGTGAGCGTCCAAACAGCACGATACGCGGTGAAGATACGCGACGGGGATCGGATCGGCGAAATGATACAAGTGTGGACGGAGCCTAATGTGTAGTACAATAGTTAGGACCTAAAACACTACACATTATCCGATTTCTTCCGATAAATCGGATCGGATCGGAAGGTCTGCAGCGGGTTTCACTGCTAACTTCGCCAAGTCTGTGCGATTGTGTATAGCTCGTATGAAATAGCTGCACAGATATCATATAGAACAGATATTTGCGCAAATAAAGATACGTACAGACGTACAGTTTAAACTGATGAGTTGAACGCTCAATCTATTGAACTATTCCAACTTCTTTTTACACATTTATTTACTTCTTGCTCGACATAAATTTGTCCCAGACGAGACGGTAAGCCAATAATTGAAAGTATATTTGCTGAGGATTTTTTCATTTTTTTTCAAACGTTGCTGTGCTCACAATTTTAATTTGCGAACGCACGCCAAACTGTCACTTGAGGTGCTTTGCTTGAGATTCGAGATTTATAGGTTATATTACATATATTTTCTAAATACATTAATTTTATATTAAAAATTATACGACCAACAGAAAATGACTTCGACTGTAATAAAGTATGTCGGACGAACAACTGATTTTAAGGGCAAAACGTTGTGGGAAATAGTGGGCAGTCTAAAAAATTTAGGCGTTGGAAGATACATTGCGAGATCGGTGTTTGAGCGCTATCCTGAACCCAGTTTCATGAAAATTGTCAAAGTTGAAACCTGTCCTGACGAGGTTAGTATATAGTTAATGAAAATATCAGTGTCAATCAATAATTTTAATATTCCAAACAGGAATTCATAATCACAACAGTAGGCATCAGTAATAGCAGGGCAGATTGAACAGTATCAAAATGTGTATAAAGTTGATTTGGAATTATACAGTATGTTTTTGTCGAAAATTTAATTATTGTGACAAGCTTTAATTACCGACTTTTTCTCTGAATATCTGCCAACTAAGTACTCAACGAGATGATTGGAAAGAGCTCAAACTTGGTAGAATTGTATCATATTATTACATCTACGACCACCTTTTGGCTCCATGATCAGACCAGCTTCATGGTGTCATATTATTGTATTGTCATCGAAGTTTGTTGGTTCACCAAATTTCAGCTCAATTGTTTACTGGGAAGTGGTTCAAATCTTACTTGAAAGATTTGATAACAGACACCGGGACAAGTGAAAGAAAATAATAGCTTGTAACGATAAGTTTTATTTAAAATAATGATTAGGTTGAAGAATAGTTAAATGTTCTATATTCAGGCCCGGACTTCGAAGGCCAGGGCCCCTAGGCAGTTAGCATCTGGCCTATAGTTGTGGGCCTTGTGGGCCTAGGGGTAAATACGGCACTGTCTATAGTCTATTAATTATTTCTTGTCTAATTTAGTAAACAAGATAGATTTAATAGACTTTTAGTGTTTTTTATTTTGTAATTTGGCAAGCCTTAGCTCTATCTGGATATTCTTATCTGAGTTGTTAAATGTTGATTAGGTAGTTGACTATTCAATTGGCCATGAGACTGCAGATTTTATTTCTAAATTCCAGGAACGGCGCAGAGTGAGGGTCTGGGTCGAAAAAACATTCAGAGGAAAGAAATTAGACAAGCTCACAGAAATTTACCGAACATCCTACAAACCTGATTACAAACTTATTCCTAAGAATGAAGAAGACGCATTGTTGGCAGCACTAGATAAAGTAAACAAGCAGCCTGAAGCGATTCTTCCCATTAGCATTGAAATGCCTCCATTAATGAAGAAATTTATAGTTAAGGATCACGAGAAAAAGGGTCTTGAGGTAAATACCCGATACATATTTTTATACTGGTGGTGGTGTTGTGACACCTAAACAATCTTTACATCTTTTCAGCTTTCATAACATTATTCTGTTGTTCATGCTCCGCGGTTTTCAGTGCACGAATGTTTTAACACTCGGCCGGCAGTAGGCGTCAAATCATTTGTGTTCTGAAAACCTCAGGGTATGCTGTTGATATATGTAAACTAAATCACAAACTAAAAGTGTCAAAAACAGTGCGTTAAAACCGAAAAGCGTGAAAACAAAAAACAAGAATAAACATAACTATACGTATAACTAGTTATCATAACGTATGAACTGTCACATATCGAAACGCGATATCCGGTGCTATGACACTTGAGATGTCAAATCAATAAGAAGTTGCCAGTACAAAAAAGCTACCAAAGACAAGACTAGTGTTACCAACCACTGCCCAGTGTTGCACGATATAAAAAAATTCCTACCATTTAGTAGAATTTTCAACAACTATGGAAAAACAGATGGCACAACTACTAGAAAAAATGGACACCATGAACACAAATATAAATAAAATGAAGGAAGATTTCAAAGACCAAATAAAGGAACAAACAGAAAAACTCACCACCGATTTGGCTTCCACAATCGATGATAAGCTGAAACCACTCCTAGAAGAAAATATGGTATTGAAAGATAAAGTAGCAACTCTAAACAACAAAGTCCGAAGCCTGGAAAAAGAAATAAGAAGGAACAACATTATTCTTCATGGAATCAATGAAACAGAGCAAAATAATAATGAGCTCCAAAAACTGGTCATTGAGGCATTCAGCACGGTATGCACAGCTGCGGGATCAGAACCGTTCGATAAGTGGGAACTAAGTGACGTCTACAGACTGGGCAGAAAACAAGAAAAGAAACATAGACCCATACTAGTAAAACTTACCCTAGCATGGAGAAGAACAGAACTGCTAAAAAACAACAAAAAGTTCCCCCTGGACACCTATGTCACAGAAGACTTCCCAAAAGACGTCCTAAACACAAGAAAAGAACTCAAAGTAAAGCTGCAAGAAGAGATAAAAAAAGGCAACAATGCCGTGATTCGCTATGACCGACTCATAATCAGAGAAAAATCGAACGCAACAGAAAAAAGAAAAAGGTCACCATCGATAACACCAACAAAAAAAGACTCCCACGAAGAAGTGCCCCAAAAGGCACCAAATAAAATAAATAAAACAAATGCTTTCGATCTCATGAACCGCCCAAGGGCAAATTCGTACCAGGGCACGAGCAAACAATAGCAACGAACGACGGACCCCCGGAAATACACCACACTAGATGAAACAACCAACATAAACCACCATTCCCCAAGACGAACAGCGGTCATCGTGGGGAATTCTGACCGCAACCCTCCAACGAAGGAACCACAAACAAATAAAACAAATCATGCGCAACAAAATTCATTAAGCAGTAAACCCAGCGAAACAAAAGAACAAAAAACTACACAACAGAACCTTAAACAAAGAAACAATCTCAAAACAAATGAAGAGCCTGTACGCAGAAAAACACCACAAAATGACATTAAAACAGAGACAACATTGAAAATTTGCACCTATAATGTACGAACTCTAGCATCAATAGAAAGATATATAGAGTTAAACAACGCACTCGGTAAAATAAACCATGACATAGTAGGATTAAGTGAAGTCAGAAGAACGGGCAGCAGTATAGAAGAGTACGAAAACTATATCCTCTGCTACTATGGAGAAACCAAAGGATTGAACGGAGTGGGATTTCTAATAAAAAAGAATCTGAAAAACCAAATCACAAATTTCACAGGACTCTCAGAAAGAGTAGCACTGCTTCAACTCAATATAGAAGGGGTAGAACTTTCGATAATTCAGGTGTACGCGCCCACAGAAAAATCAAGCGACGATGAAATCCAAAACTTCTACAATGACATAGACAAAGCTCACTCTCTAGCCGGCGACAAAATAATCGTCATGGGAGATTTTAACGCAAAAATAGGCTACCCCAAGAAGGAAGAAAATCTAATTATGGGCAAGTATGGCTACGGAGACCGAAACAAACGAGGAGGAAGACTCATAGAATATGCATTAGGAAATAAACTCTCCATAATGAATACCTTTTATAACAAAAGACCGAACAGAAGATGGACCTGGATATCTCCTGATCAAAACACCAGAAATGAAATAGATTTCATAATGACAAACCGACCAGCACATATCATTAATTTCGAAGTCCTGAATAACGTACTATTTCCATCGGACCACCGACTTCTGAGAGCAACATTTAACTTGAATCTTCCAAAAAAGAGTCGAAAAAACTTCCAGTCTTCGTTTAAAAGCCTAAAGACAGAAGAGGAAATACATAGTTATATCAGAAGCTTAGAGACAAAACTAGGAAACAAAACAGAAGATACAAGTGTTCAAGATTACTACAATAAGATAGAAAAGTCAATAATAGACAGCGTAACACAGAAGACTAAGACTGACCACACAAAAATAAACAATATATTTAGCGACAATACAAAACAACTAATAAAACAACGCACAGAACTAATGTTTAAGAAAGACAAAGACCGTGACATGAAGAAAGAACTTACCCGGCTGTTCAAGGAAACAAAGAAATCTATAAGAATAGACTACAGGAATCACAGGAAGGAAGTAATAACAAGAAACCTCAAGAAACACAGAAGTACAAAGAGAGCTTTAAAAGAACTTAATCTAAACAAATCTTGGATACAAAAACTTGGACAAGACAAAGAAGAAACAAAAACAAGGAAGGACGTAATAAATCATGCCACAAACTTTTATGAAGAACTCTACAGAATGAAAGACTACAACCACATACACAAGGAAACACCCATTGCGAATAACGTAATCTTGTCAGTAAAGCAGATCGAAGAAAAAGAAGTGTATGAGCACATAAAACAGCTGAAAACAGAAAAAAGCCCAGGTCCAGATGGAATAACAAACGAAGCTCTAAAACATGGTGCACCAGTTCTGCTTCAACATCTAACACATCTATTCAATATGGTACTTAATTCCGAAACCATACCAGAGCAATGGTGTACATCCGATATAATATTGCTGTACAAGAAAGGCAATTCCTTAGACATCGGTAACTATAGGCCAATCAGCTTACTGGCGAGCATCTACAAACTTTTCTCCTCAATAATGTTAAGGCGAATATCCAAAACAATTGACGACTCACAACCAAGAGAGCAGGCTGGCTTCAGGGCAGGTTTCAGCACCACTGACCACATACAAGCGCTAGAACAGATAATAGAGAAGTATAAAGAGTTTAATAGAAACCTATATGTCGCCTTTATAGATTACAGCAAGGCATTTGATAGCATCAACCACAGCGCAATCTGGAATGCATTGAAACGGCTCAGTGTGGACCAAAAATACATCAATATTATAAAGACTATATATGCGAAAAGCACTAGCCGAGTCAAGCTGGAGACAAGAGGAAAACAAATAAGGATAGAGAGGGGGGTCCGACAAGGAGATCCTTTATCACCCAAGATCTTTATTGCTGTCCTGGAAATCATATTTCAGAATCTCAAATGGAAGTCAAAAGGCATTAACCTGGAGGGCCAGTTCATAAACCATTTGAGATTTGCAGACGACATAGTCATAGTAGCCGAAACTGCAACAGAACTAAGAGAGCTTATAAAACAACTAGACGAAGAAAGCACCAAAGTAGGCTTACAAATGAACTCAAATAAAACTAAAATAATGACAAACAGCAAACAAATACAAATAAATATCAACGGCAACAACATAGATTATGTAGACCAATATATATATCTAGGAAAGCAACTGTCATTCACAAAAACAAACAACGAAGAAGAGGTAGAAAGAAGAGCTAACATAACCTGGAGGAAATTCTGGTCACTGCAGGAAATCCTAAAAGGCAAATACAGCCTAAACCTAAAAAAGATAGTGGCGGATACATGCCTTCTACCGAGCCTGCTCTATGGGTGCCAAACATGGACTTTTACAGATAAGATAAAGAGAAAGATAAGAACCACCCAAAGAGCCATGGAAAGGAGCATGCTCAACATAAAAAAGATACAAAAAATAAAGAGTATGTCTATAAGAGAAAAAACAAACCTACAAGACGCACTAACTCAAGCCCTCAAATTAAAATGGCGATGGGCAGGACATATCGCACGATATAAAGATAAAAGATGGACGATATTAGCAACAAAATGGAGAGGCCCTATTGGCAAAAGGAAAGTGGGAAAGCCATATAAACGATGGCTAGATGATATTAAAGAAATTGCAGGAAAAGACTGGCTAAACAAAGCGGAAGACAGGCAAAAATGGAGAGATTTGGAGGAGGCCTACACCCGAAGAGGGGTCCAAATTAAATAAATAAATAGTACATAACAAACATAAACTTAACACTAACAAATAACTATAAGAAACTCACTAACCGAAAAACTTCTAATGTAAAAGAAAAATGGGAAATTTGGAAATAAAGGCTTTTTTATTTATTTATTTATATGTAAAGACTCCTCTGGACCTACATTGCTGAAATTTTGCATATAGAATTTTATGATATATAAAAAGAGTGAAGATGGGGTTTTTGAAATTCCTGAAGGGTTAGTTTGGATACCAGTTATCCTAGTTACTATTAACATTGCATCACAAAAGCATCTGAGTGAGCTGGAGCAAGATTGGCTTACTTCTTCCCTAACAGCATTAGAGAAGGATGCTCAAATGCTCCAAAACAGGCAAGTTGGTGAGAATCGAAAAAATTAGATATGCCTGCACTATTCTCGATAAACTAGTAATCACACTAACATTATAAAGGAGAAAACTTGTAAGTGGTTAATGATTTGTGTATGTTTGTTACTTCTTTACGCTCAAAGGGCAAGTTTTCGTTAACAATAACGTAAATTGAATGACAATCATTCAATACATTTTACGGGGCCTCGCCGGCCGTCGGCCGGCCGAGAGATCTTGCCACGAGTCAAAGATTCACTGGACGCGACGAGTAGTACTTACGTTAAAATCATAAAGTTTCATCAACCGAGCGAGCGAAGCATCGTCGTTACAACTAGGGCGAACATTCGTATGTCCGGATGTTCGGATGTCCACTTGTCCAGATTTCCGGCTGTTCTCGCATACCAGTCGCATTTCTCAAGCGATTTTCATGAAATTTTGTGAGTAGGTTCGATAAGTATACAGATCTTTTTTGTCAAAACGGGACTGGAAACGTAAATAATAATGGGACTGGAAACGCAAAAAAAAACAAATTCTCGTTCTCTTCGTTCGGTTACCGCCGCGCACCATCGGCTTCGTTCAGTTACCGCCGCGCACCATCGGCTTCGTTCAGTTACCGCCGCGCACCATCGGCTTCGTTCGGTTACCGCCGCGCACCATCGGCTTCGTTCGGTTACCGCCGCGCACCATCGGCTTCGTTCAGTTACCGCCGCGCACCATCGGCTTCGTTCAGTTACCGCCGCGCACCATCGGCTTCGTTCAGTTACCGCCGCGCACCATCGGCTTCGTTCAGTTACCGCCGCGCACCATCGGCTTCGTTCAGTTACCGCCGCGCACCATCGGCTTCGTTCGGTTACCGCCGCGCACCATCGGCTTCGTTCGGTTACCGCCGCGCACCATCGGCTTCGTTCAGTTACCGCCGCGCACCATCGGCTTCGTTCAGTTACCGCCGCGCACCATCGGCTTCGTTCAGTTACCGCCGCGCACCATCGGCTTCGTTCAGTTACCGCCGCGCACCATCGGCTTCGTTCAGTTACCGCCGCGCACCATCGGCTTCGTTCAGTTACCGCCGCGCACCATCGGCTTCGTTCAGTTACCGCCGCGCACCATCGGCTTCGTTCAGTTACCGCCGCGCACCATCGGCTTCGTTCAGTTACCGCCGCGCACCATCGGCTTCGTTCGGTTACCGCCGCGCACCATCGGCTTCGTTCAGTTACCGCCGCGCACCATCGGCTTCGTTCGGTTACCGCCGCGCACCATCGGCTTCGTTCAGTTACCGCCGCGCACCATCGGCTTCGTTCGGTTACCGCCGCGCACCATCGGCTTCGTTCAGTTACCGCCGCGCACCATCGGCTTCGTTCAGTTACCGCCGCGCACCATCGGCTTCGTTCGGTTACCGCCGCGCACCATCGGCTTCGTTCAGTTACCGCCGCGCACCATCGGCTTCGTTCGGTTACCGCCGCGCACCATCGGCTTCGTTCAGTTACCGCCGCGCACCATCGGCTTCGTTCAGTTACCGCCGCGCACCATCGGCTTCGTTCAGTTACCGCCGCGCACCATCGGCTTCGTTCGGTTACCGCCGCGCACCATCGGCTTCGTTCAGTTACCGCCGCGCACCATCGGCTTCGTTCAGTTACCGCCGCGCACCATCGGCTTCGTTCAGTTACCGCCGCGCACCATCGGCTTCGTTCGGTTACCGCCGCGCACCATCGGCTTCGTTCAGTTACCGCCGCGCACCATCGGCTTCGTTCAGTTACCGCCGCGCACCATCGGCTTCGTTCAGTTACCGCCGCGCACCATCGGCTTCGTTCAGTTACCGCCGCGCACCATCGGCTTCGTTCGGTTACCGCCGCGCACCATCGGCTTCGTTCGGTTACCGCCGCGCACCATCGGCTTCGTTCAGTTACCGCCGCGCACCATCGGCTTCGTTCAGTTACCGCCGCGCACCATCGGCTTCGTTCGGTTACCGCCGCGCACCATCGGCTTCGTTCGGTTACCGCCGCGCACCATCGGCTTCGTTCGGTTACCGCCGCGCGCCATCGGCTTCGTTCGGTTACCGCCGCGCACCATCGGCTTCGTTCGGTTACCGCCGCGCACCATCGGCTTCGTTCGGTTACCGCCGCGCGCCATCGGCTTCGTTCGGTTACCGCCGCGCACCATCGGCTTCGTTCGGTTACCGCCGCGCGCCATCGGCTTCGTTCGGTTACCGCCGCGCACCATCGGCTTCGTTCGGTTACCGCCGCGCGCCATCGGCTTCGTTCGGTTACCGCCGCGCGCCATCGGCTCCGTTCAATGTGAATCGTACATTACTAGTCAAGTGACTGGAAATATTCCCCTCCCCCCTGTCCCCCTTGGCGACGCCCATGCCTGTGATGATGATCACAAATTATAAGAATAGCCAGCTAAATTTTGATAGAAAAGAACAATAGGGCTGTTTTTGACCTGTAATACTTTTTCTTCCAGGTTATGAAGGAGTTCACAATGCCGCTCAGTTACAACCACACCCCTAACCGAGTAGCCAGGATCGCTAAGCCAGGCGAAAAACCTACCATACAACTCACCATGGGCCTCGGTCAGCCAGCCAGTCCTTCGCTGTACAAGGGAGTTCCTCTTAAAACCCACTAGGTCAGAAAATTTTAAGGGCATAGCATACCAGATGCGTTTGCGTCACGTCCATTGTAAAGTATGGATTCCCATAGGAAATACCACAATATTTGTGTTACGTATGTATGTGTGCGGTGTGCTGCGTTCCAAACTTACGTTCAGTGGCATTAGTGTTTAATGGATAGTCAGCAACAGAACAGGTCCAGTACATATGCATCAGGTTTTAAAATGGTTTGTACACTTCACTGACCCTGTCCTCTTCGAATCCTACGATTCTCAGGGTGGTATATGTAGAAGTAGAATATTTAGAATAAAGATAGTTATAAATAATTAAAAATCCTTATATAATATTTGAAATATTTTAATTCTATAAATCCACATCATTTCTTAGCACGTAGAGATCGCGTTGAGGCAAATTTACGTGCCAGCAATGGGTTAACATCTATCTCTGGTATATTACGCTCCATTTTGACTTTCTGAAAAGAGATAAAGAAAATATCTGATCAGTGGCGAACTAAGCCCGTATTGGAGGACAAAATTTGACGACGCCCTCTACCCTACCAAACCTCTGTTCGTCTAGCATAGCTGTGACCACAGAATATATATGAGCTAAAGCAGTATGGAAACTACGAACAAACGGTCGAAACAGCGCACACACACAGACGCAAGCGTTTACGAGGCGTCTCATCGGACTTCACGGTGCTGTCAGTCGCGCGTGGCGCATCGAGACGACCGGTCATTGTTTGTGTTTATCGCGCGTGCGTGCGCTGTCCGCGATTTTTTAAAGATGCCACGAGTGTATTGCTTTGTATACGGCTGCTTGAATTCTGCTTCTTTAAAACCGGAGCTTTCTTTTTTTAAACTTCCTGCTGATATTGAAAGGTAAGAATGCTTTATTATCACTACATAGTATAAAACAAAGTCGCTTCCTGTCTGTCTGTTCCTATATATGCTTAGATCTTTAAAACTACGCAACGGATTTGATGCGTTTTTTTAAATAGATAGATTGATTCAAGATAAAGGTTTATAAGTATAATACCTACATGCATAATTTATTAGCATTGCACCTGAGCGGAGCCTAACGGTTTGCTAGTTAATAAATAAAATGCATTTCCTTTTAAATAAATCGTTTGGTTGTTTATGTGATATTTGGTGTAAATTTACAAGTATAAAATATATATTGTATTTAGGTTAGATCGTGGGGTAGCGTCCAGGAAAACAACGGTTGGTGATGGTGGCAAACACTATAATTCTTATAAAAGTCACAGCACAGTTTTATGGGCAAATAAGAATAACACAAGATACAGGCAGACTATGAGAAAATCTAGACACGCGAGCGATTCGTACGAGTAGTGCGCGCGAACGTTGTATTATCGAATGTTCGGGAGTCGCGACCGACGGACGCGATGGCGATGCGTGCCGGCGCCGCCGCATGTGCCGCCCGCTCTCCTCCTAACCCCTCGACTGTCCGTGGACTACGT
The DNA here is from genome assembly GCA_905147355.2 of Apotomis turbidana. Taxonomy (NCBI): domain Eukaryota; kingdom Metazoa; phylum Arthropoda; class Insecta; order Lepidoptera; family Tortricidae; genus Apotomis; species Apotomis turbidana. The sequence goes on from LR990294.1 coordinate 12,928,879, forward strand.
GTGTAAACACGTCGAATACTGCGTGAATAAGTATTAATATTGTAAAGGATGACATTTAAACCATTGATACCAATATAGAAATTGATAACAATATAATAATATGAACATTGTGGTGTGTATCCACATAAAAAAAAAGTCAAGTGCAAGTGACACTCGCGCAATGAGGGTTCCGTACAAAAACTTCCCATTATAGTTATAATGGGAAGTTTTTGTACGGAACCCTCATTGAATGAATTTACTAGTTTAAAACAGGCAGTTGCCTGTTTTAAACTAGTAAATTCATTCGATTACTATCTCCTTTATTTATCTTTCATCTTAGGCTAGGTTTTTTACAATAAATTTATATAAAAAGTAGAATACAATACAGTAATAAACAAATCTAAAAACATTTTAAAAAATCTAACTTAGGGTGCCGCCGGCAGCGGGTGACAACCCTAGCGCGTAGGTATTTATCTTCAAAAAAGGCCTTAGTTTCCATACTGCTTTAGCCCATATGTGGCGTTATCTGGGTAAAGGGACCTTACTGTCGGTATTGAGTTATGTATATCCCCATAATCTACATACATTGAGCTATCGAACCATGTAAAAAACGTGCATGTAAGTTCAATAGATATTTTTAAAAAAATAATTGAAACTCAAAAGTCAGAAAAGGTGATTATGAGAAAATTGAATTCAAACTTCTACACCCTATTAAAGTATGTTATTGTTGGAAGTTACATAGATAACATGCTATTTGAGGAGTAGATTGTATGGGCTTTCAGGTTTCAAGTACAATTTTGTAATTGTATATCTGTTTTCGTATAGTTTACCTTGCCAAAGTGCATAAAGTAAAAAAATATAAATTGATGGATTTTTTACTTAAATTCCTATTTATAGTGTATTTCCGTTAGATATTATAGAAGGAATAAATATTATATGTAATTAGACACTCAATAAGAGCTACTTCGATTTGAATCAACGTTGTTTATTATAAAAAAATATTTATTTTAACAAAAATAGCTTTGTGTTTATAAATCTAATTAAACAGTCAAAATCAACAAACATATACATCTACTACGTTAAAACATAGGCAAATGAGATCAAATTAACAGAACAAATATTAAAAAGGAGTTTTATAAGTCTCAAAATTCAAGATAAAGTTTAGTAAAAAGTTGGTACAACCACTTTATATTTTCTAAAAGGGACCTTATCGTCGGTGGTAAAATATTTAGTGATATCATCTGATATCGACTATAAATTTATGTTTAATTTTGATAGTCTTAATTTTTAGAGCACTTTAGTACTAAACTCTTACCAAAAACCTATAATTTTGGTTCGGCAAACACTAAATGATTAACGTATTTGAAAAGGGACCTTAGTGTCGGACGTAAAATGTTTAGTGACATAGTTAAGAATAAGTGTGCTTTAAGAATAAATATACTGTGCTGTGACTCTTTGACACGTGATAAATACTACCTTGCACTCTCCCTCAAATACCGTGCAAGCGAGACAGATGATGCTGAGTGAGAAAATATGCTAGCCCTGCTGGGATGGCTCTAAAAATGGACCATAATTAGGTTAAATTTTTATTTTATTTGTACACTGATCGGACGAGCCATACAATAGGTTATATTTTAGATGAGCCGGCAAGGGGTTGCGGACCTTTATTGCATATCTTGTAGGTACCTAAGTTCGTAGGAAAAATGATCGTGATGCTAGTTTGTCATTTGTTTTTTAGGATGTCATTCATTAAAAGATAGAATGATAATAAAACGCGATGGTGGCACAAAGTCCAAATGTTATGGAGACGGTAAATCAAATGCAAGAGACCCATCGTCTCAAAGAAGTCTCGGCTCCGCCGGGATCGTTGACAATACGAATAAGTGATACTTCTACATACTATTCTAATCTGATCAGATATAAAAGTAAGTAGTTCTCCAAATGAGATTAAACCTAGGCTCCGTAAAGCAAAAGCTAGTGATGTGGTGTGAAATAAGTATGTACTACTGTAAGCACAATAGTAGACTTCTTTTGACTGCTGATGATGTGAAGCATACCCTCCAGAAGTCCCTCATCTCCTGAACGTCTTCCTCGCGCTGCACGAAGTACTGGCGGACGGTCTTCTGGATCATCGTGGCAGCGTAGTCTTCTGTCCACAGCCAAGACTTCGGGAAGTATGGCCGGGGGCTGGAAATGTTGAAGTATTTGACACAGACTTTAACTTTCTAATTTTAAATGGGTTTGCTAATGCGCTTAAGAATTTTAAATAATGTAGAGGGCGCTCTAGTAGCGTAGAATTATGGAATGAAAGATTTGGTGTGATGGCGCCGAAACGATCTGATAGCTCGATTGGGGTCGCAGTCGCAGGTTCAAGTCCTCCTTACATTGTAGTAGATCACATAACGTTTTTCTTTCATAATTTAGGTACCTTTGTGTCAATATTTATTTCTAATTTCAATTAGAAAGGATTTTGGCATAGAAAAGTTAAGGTTTTTTTGAGAGAGTAAGTTAGACAATAGTTTTCAAACAAAGGTTTCTTTGAGATCTGCGATTACCAGCTGGCACTGTCGTTTTAGGTGTTTTTCTTTTCCATGGACACGTGCGTTGGCCTCTAAAACTAAGTAAGATATATGTTATTTCAAGTGATTTTAAAAATAGCTCAGTTTTCAAAATTTGCGTATGATGAAGTAAGTGGTAAGTAATGGTTTCTTACTCTTCCTCCAATAGTTTTCTGACCCAAGACATGTTGTACAAATGTTGAGGACAGCTTGCTCGCTCGGGGTGCCGAGGGTTGTTGTTCCACAGGAACTGAAAAATTGAATATGGTTTAAATGCTATGAGCAACCAGCAGAAGATTGATCTTACTTTTCTTCAATAGTAAATGGAGCTAAGGCGCTCGAACGCCCAAATATACAAGAGGGACTCTGCTTCTATGGACGCCTCTACTCTCTACTGTTAGGTAAGCTCGGATAAAATACAAAACAAATTTTTTCAAATGTATCAATGGTTCGTGCAAGACTTCACTTAAAGTATACAATTATTCCTATTTTGTTGTGTTATTATTTTAGACGTACCTGTACAATCCAGTCTATTCCATTGAAGAAGCATTTCTCTCTGCAGAAAACGTCCCAAATCTTAGCTTTATTGAGCGTTTCTTCTATTGCCGGTATGAGGCAAGCGAAGACTTCTTTATTGATGTAATCTGAATGTGTGTCTGAAATAGAACAAGTGATATGATATACTTAATGTAACTCACTCGGGCCCGCATTCGTACCGAAATTATATAGATGTAACCGGTTGTTATATGTCCAGTATTTACTTATCTGCAGAGTCAGCTGTACAGTCAGCATCAAATAGTTAGTACTGTTAGTAATAGCGTCCTCGAGCAAGGTAGGTACCTACCCAATATATCGGAACAGATCTTTATTGACCGAGCGAGCGATGTGTCTCCGTTTCAGTTCAGCTTAGCCAAACTGCTTTCGTATGTCCGGATGTTTGGATGTTCTTATATCCGGCTGTTCTCGTCTACAGGCCGCATTTCTCATCCGATTCTCGTGAAATTGTGTGAGCAGGTTCAATAATTAGCTATATTCTATAAGGTAAGGTGGGATTAAGAGTGACAGTATAGTTTATTGTCTAATGGGGTAAGACTGACAGTTATTGGACTGTGGCAGTTTTTCTTCAGTCGGAAACTGCGCAGGATTGGGACAAGTGGCATGCTCTCGTTTCGGAGGCTAAGATCTTGTTTGAGTCACTGAGTCAAAATAGTTAGTGGCAATTTTCCTCCGGTGATAGTCTTACCCCAACTTAACTTAGTATTTTTTTGTCGTGTCAGTTTTTCAGTAAAATCTAAATGGCGGAGATATTCAGTAATTTACAAACAAACTCGCAAGGTCTACCGCTCGCAGATCGACTAGTTATTATGAAATAAAAGTATCTGATTACTAGTGAACGGTGGCTTCAGAACTGGCTCCTGCTTCCTTTGAACATGTTCATCTATTTCATTTTGAAACTGTCGGCTCTCCTCCAGTATTGTGTTCCAGTTAGCCGTGGCCTTCCTGGTGATAAGTATCGGGTAGTCAGGCACCGCTTCGGTGGGTAGGCTTTCGGGTAGAGTAAAGGAAGCGAACTCAGCCGGATCGACTGTTGATTTTGTGTCCTTCGCCTTTTTGCGGTCGGTCGTTCTCCCAGCCATTTTCGTTTATTTGCACAAATTCTACACTAGCGACAACAAGAACTTAATTAGAAAATCAATCAATTTCCACTGGTTGTGATAAATAACTAACATGTCGCATTTGACATTGACATTTAATAATTTTCATAAAAAAATTGCATACAAGTGGCTACTATGCGTAAATGCGTACAAAATAATAATAAAAATAATAATAATCTAATATTTCTTAGATTATTTAGAAAGGGACGACACTACAGTATTGCCACTTTTTAATTTCTGATCTTTTTGGTCAGACTGTAATGTTCGGCTTTGAGTCTTTGAAGTAGTAAGCATCACACCAGATCAGATTAGTCTCATTAGTAATGAGACTAATCTGATCTATGATGATGCTAATGAGTCATTACCTTAGATGAAAACATTATTTTGTGAAAATGAATTATTTTGACAAATTATTTTGAAAAATGAATGGGTGTCGGCCGCTAGGTAATTCTGGATGTCCAAAGACAGGAGCTGTGAAAAGTAGGTCACAATGTTTTGAACGTCCAGTTATACCTATAACTTTTTTTGTTGTCATCTTTACCAAATACTAACTACTGTACTCGATTGACTTCTATTTTTAACCGAGTAAAAAAGGAGGTTCTCCAGTTTGACCTGTAAGTATGTATATGTTTGTCCACGATTATCTCGCGTTTCGATAAACCGAATTTGATATGGTTTTCAGAAAAGTATTTCTTATACTTAGGATAAGGTTTTAGTATTTTAACCGACTTCAAAAAAGAGGTTCTCACCGTTTGACCCGCATATATGTAGGTATATTTGTCCGCGATCATGAAGCTGACAACAACTTTATAATCTAGCACAATCTAATCTTGAACAACTTTTTAATTTGCATCTGAAAGTCATCATCTTCCTATGCTGAGCTGATTATGGAAGGTATAACTCCTTAACGGTTAGGAGTTCGGGGATAATTCAAACGAGATGCATGCAAACAAGACCTCCCCGATCACCCCGCCATAAGTACTTATTTTATTTGAATTACTAAAAAGCAAAACAATTTTTTTAACAAAAACCGACGGCACCGACTTCAAAAGGAGATTCAAATGTAATCTGTACATGAACTGGTTATTTTTGGCTTTTTAGATTTTTTTTAAGTGAATTGGAATGAACGCGGCGCCTGTAGACTTTAATGTGTGGTAGGTTAGTCACTTTGCTCAGAAGTTTTCAATCGTCGCATCGTACCTAAACTTCCCAATTCATACTGACCATCATAGTATTGGGAAAACAATCCAAGGAGTACAGTCCTTGAGCTCTCAGATTGCTCTGAGACAGGTATAAAAAGCGAATCACATTCTCACAGCTCAACGGACTGTAGGTACCTACTTACTTACTCTTTCCCTTCCTTCACTCTTTCCCTGAAAAGGATGGTCCGTCCAACATACTGTTTCCAATATTTTATGCAATGTTATTAACAATAGATATTGTTGAACCAAAGGTCAAAACCAACACAACCGTTGTATTCAATCGTATCCTATTTAAAAACAACACGCCAAACAAGTGTTTACTGGATAGACCCAATCCATAGAGTTGGATAGACCCAATATACCTACCCTACATAACATAAGTCTGACTTCAGTTGGTAGTTAATTACCTATTACTTCCAATAATTGTTGTGTTTATTACGTAGGTATAGTGTTAAAGCTAACTAATAATGTAAATAAATGATAGTACTTAAACTCACTTTTCATACACATTTTATTATTTATTATGATACAAAACAAATCTGCACAAGCAATTACTCAGACCCTTTGGATATTACCTCCAAAGCTTTAAAATTAAATATAACCATAAATATTAAATAAAGCTAGTACCTAATAATAAATACTACTAAGAAATTTCAGTCGTTTGAGACTTGTTTGACTGCTTCAGTATGGAGAAAACTTTCCAGTGATCTGGGAGATCCAGTCTAGGTAGTGAGCGACTTTCACGTATACGCCGGGCACACCGGGCTGGCCGCAGCCGATACCCCACGAGACCACGCCCACCAGCTGCCAGGTCCCGCCGTGCTCGCACACTAGAGGACCACCACCGTCTCCCTTGCAGGCATCCTTGCCTTCCTCGCCACCCGCGCACAAGAATCCAGGGTTCAACTCGTAGTTGTATCCCAACCTAGTCTGTCTCAGCTGATTCTGGCAAAGACCATGCGGTAGAATAGGCACATCGACCTCCTTCAGAATGTTTTGGTATTTTCCGTTGTCTCCGAAAGCATCCTTGCCCCAACCGGTCGTCCAGCAACGTTGTCCGGCGTAGTCGGTATATTTATCGGGCAAGCAGGCGGGGCTGATGTGCGGGTATTTAGTCCAGTCGACGGGTTGTTCCAGCTTGAGAATGGCCAGGTCGTTGTCCAAAGTACCTGCGTAGTACATAGGATGAACGTGTACGGAAAGTACGTCTCTTTCGATGTAGGGGAAGAACTCGACGTCGTGGTTAACGTCCCATTCACCAAGGCGAACTCTCAACTCGAAGCCTTTGTATCTGTAACAAGAGAATATGTATTTTAGATTCACAATCAATTACAATTAATAATAATAATAAAAAAAAACATTTGAAACCGGAATAAGAAACATTGTATTATAAGTTAGTATTGTAGGCACACTTACGACTTAATGCAGTGAGCAGCTGTCATGATATGGGAACCGTCAATCAGAGTTCCGCCGCAAGCGTACACGGACTCTTTAGGATCCTTCTTCAAGATAGCAACTTGCCAGGGGTACTCTCCAAATTCACTGTCTCCATCAACGTAGGACGGTGTCTTAATTCTTCCATTAATACCCTGGGAGTGCCTGATGCCGCATTGGCCTCGGTTGTTGGCTTGGGGTCGGAAAGGTTTTCGGCAGCACACTTGATGAGATTTGCATTGTTGCACCTGTGGTCGGTTTCCGAAGTATCCTTGACGCTGAGGAACAGAAAAATAAACTCTAAAGATCTATCCCCAAAGTAATTACAAAACAAACTTAAAAACCGGAGAAGGACGGGGGATCGGTTACCTCTTCTATGGTTTCGCTTATAGATTTCTCAACTATGACTTCCCTCTTCTTTCTAGTCTCAGGAAAGCGGACTGTTTGGCTTCCCCGGTTTGCCCCAGCACCATTAGGAAGGGAAAGGGAACGAGAATATCCGTAGCGGCCTGCGTAACCTCCTTTCATTCTATCAACGCTGGTATTGGCAGCTCTTTCAAAGCCGTAACTATTAAATCCGTTTGTATAAGGATTGTTAAAATCAGCCCCATCGTTTTGATTAAAATTATCCTCATCGTCATAATCATCGTCACCAGCTGTAGGGGGGGCATTGAATTGATTTTGTTTAAAATACCCCGCCTCAGCATGGCCGTAATGGGGAGAATATACTGGCCCGTAATGAGGTTCAAATGAATTATGCGGTGGGTGAGTTAAATGAGGTTCAAAGTGCGGTCCATGGTGAGGTCCGTGCGGCTCGTAGTGCGGCCCGTGTGGTTCATAGTGCGGTCCGTGCGGTTCATAGTGCGGTACATGGGGCCCATAGTGAGCAGGAAAGGAAGGTTTGTGGTGATAATATTCATGGTGGTGAGGATTGTAATGGTGATAATGTTCGTGCTTATTCAACAGATATTGTTTTTTCTCGTGGAACAAAGTGCCGAGTTTATTGACTACGTGCTCATTGGGTGTAACGTGTAAATTAACGAAAGGTTTAACAATTTTTTCACCATAATCATTTTTGGTTACTTGAACGGCTAGTAAAGGGTTAACGGAAACGAGGCCTAGATTAAGACCGCCACTATTTAACGCGGGACCATAGGGATTGTGCAGGGGATTTGTGTTGTAAGGATTGATGGGATAACCACCATGGGAAGGCTGGGGCAACCCAAAAGAAACACCAAACGTGGGCTGCACTTGTTTGTTGTTTTGGCCGCCATTGCCGCCGTAGCCGGCCATTCCAATGAGGCGCTGCAGTAACATTTACTTTTGTCAATATGTGAATTGTTTCATGAGGTGTTAGCAAAATGTCAGTGCCCTTTGTTTAGTTTTTCTTTTGGAAGTAGTCACAAACGGATGTAATGATTATGAGAATCATATCATTAACATCAGACTGTAACAACTTGCTACCCCATTTTTTAATAAAATGGTGGGGAAATAAATGTTCTTTCGAACTTGAGGTAAAATAAATCAAATATTGGATAGTTTGGTCAGTATGAATTGGTAAATGGTGGTGCTATTTATGTTAGTCACGTGAGAATGATACTTATTATTAAAAGCGTCTTGGTAACTCACCGGTTCGATTTCCTTCTCGATTTTCTCTTCATTTTCATCCTTAGTTTCACGCTTGCTCACTTTCTTGGTAGCTTCAGTGGTAGTTGTTTCTGCTTTAGCTTCCGAAGCGTCAGCCTTGGTAATGTTGTCCAACTGTTCATCGGTAAGAGCTGCTATTTCACTTCCTTTGTTACGAGGATCGATAGGCAAATACAAGTCGTCTCTGCGGCCAATAATTTCTTGGCTTGGGCATTGATCATAGTTGACGCAGACACATTCAAATCCTTGGGCTTTGGCTTCATGGTATGAATTATCTTGGTAACCGTTACTCTGTCCAAAAGAGGGTGAACCCTGTTGGTACAGGTTATTACCAGATCCTACATGCAGTTCCTTCTTATAAAATTCATTGTTGTGAGAAGAGAACGCTCCCAAGGTGTTGCCATACTTCTGTGCTTCAAAGTCGTTGTTGGAGTACTGGTTTGGCAAAGACTGGGATAAAAAGCTGTTTCCTTTGTTGCCGTTGCTGTGACCGTATTGAGAACCATAGATCGTGTCAGTCTCGTACACTGGTTTGTTTGGTAAGAATCCATCGGACATAGGTTTGAATCCACCCGAGCTAAATCCGCTGTAGTCGCCGCCGCTGGCAGTTATAACATCAGTTTGTTGCTGAGAAAGAGATTGGGAACCCAGATGTCCAATAGAACCGACCGGTATGGCCACAGGCTTGATGATCACGTTAGGGTCTTTATCGGCATCACTGTGTACGTAGTGATGGTGCACATGTTGTTGCACGACGTCAGTCTTCGTGCCGGATTGAGTCGTAGGAGGGACTTTGTTGTAATGAGGTTTGTTGTTTTCGAAATTGTACGGGCTCTCGTTGGCGTAACTAGGTGGTCTCGTTACGTAGTTGCCTTCACTGCCACCATAAAGTCCATTGCTTTGAGAAAACTGGAAGTTGCTTCCGGAGACCTGTCCGTACTTTTCAGAGAATCCGGGACGCACATTGCCTCCGTATCCAATTCTCTTTGGTGGGGTCTTCTGTGGGCGTGACAAGTAAGGTGGCATGGGCTTGGCAGGTCCATACGCTCGAGGGGGGCCGCGGATTGGGATGGAGGCAATAGGCTTGCCAATGGGCTTGATGTCAACAGGTTGGGCATAGATCAACTCATCAGGTGACAAAAAGCGCTTTTCTTGAGTTTCTTCTTCATCGCACTGAAATAAGTAATTCACACAGTTTTAGTCATAATTTTAATGTAATTTTTTATAAATTAAGTACCTAGATATAAATAAATGTATTCATATTTGTTAGATACGCTGGTAAATACTCACTTGAATAAGGCCCAGTGTGCAAAGACGTCCTTTGATAAGATTTCTCGCTTCAGTGTCATCTCCAGAGTCCAAGGCTTCCTTGATCGTAGGATCGCTGTAGACATCGTCGAAACCGCCCAGGCTCCTGCCCTGCTGCTGCCTGTTGTTGACCAGTTCATCCACAATGTCGTCTAGTACGGTGCCAGCAGAGTCAGAGCTTTTCTTGTCAGCATCGGGAGCCTCTTCACCTTCGAGGAGCTCCGTCGATTTTTCTTCAGCCTTCGCTTCTTTATCTTTAGCGTCGCCACCCCATGACCATTCAGCTGTAGCGTTGGCTATTACTAATGCCAGTAATAAACTCGTTACTGTAAACCACCGCATGATCTGGAAATACAAAGGGTCGAATTGAGTCGAAGTCAACATTAGAGGTGATGTTGTTTAGCACAGCGTTTCGAAACTGCAGTAGGCGGAGAATCACTTTTACTTTCGCGGACAGAGTCTGTTGTTATGTAAGCCTCCATAATGTCAGTTCTCTGCGCCTGCGCCGCAGCGCAACCGGCGTGGGCTCGCGAAAGCACTTACTCTCACATTTTGTCGTATTAAGTTACGTCCAACTTCCATTGCGAGGTGAATATGGCAATTTATGATTTAAATGATTTACTTTAACGCATGCATATAAAATAAGCTTTTATAGCTTTAAAAAAGTAGAAAACATTAAGTTATGATGAATGCGGTCAGTGACTAATCATTTAACAAGCACACGTAATCAATGACTGAGCATTTGAGTAAAGCAAGTAATAAAAGAGAAATCTCAAATAAATATTTTTAAAATGACACTATGACCGCATGCATGCATAAAAGATACCGATTATGTAACAAAAGTCCTCATTTATTTCAAGAGGGACGTTTAATTATGTATTGGTGTCGTCTATTGTTTTGATTTTGTGGAAGAAAGTGTTATTTGGGTCATTGTCACCCGAAAACCGGCGCAAGAGGCATTGGCATGCGCGGGCGCCAGCGCTGCGATGCGTCATGTTACTGTAACATTCGATAATGCGTTATGCAACTCCCAAGACCGCTTCTTTGCGCAACATCGAAACGTAACAAAGGGTTGCGTTTGGAACCAGATTAAAAGTCCAAGGATAAGGATCAGAAATTACAAGTCAATTGTATTAATTATGATCTGTCTCTTGATTTTCTCTCGCAACTGAAATATCGGGTAATTTGCAACGGAAATGTATGAATTTCCTCCTCTGGGTTCCGTTTTAAAGTTATAATTTCAAAAAATATTTGACCTCTTTTGTACAAATACAAACGTCATCAAAGTTTAACATTTTGAACAAATGCATTTTTTGAAATATTTAACTATATCTAATTAATATGGATAACATGCTTCAGTCAACATAATTGTGCAATGATCAGCCGAATTATATAATTTTTATTTGTTACTTTCAACAAAAGTAAATAATTTAACTGTCCACATAGAAAAGATCGAATCAAGATAACATTGTGTTTAAAGCCACTAATGAATCGCCGTGTGCGGAGAAATCATGGGAAATGGTTTCCTGAACTGTATAAAGGGTTAATTGTTAATGTATTGAAAGTCTTTGAAAAAAAAAACGAATAAAATAGGATTGTGTTGATGAATGCAAAATAAACTTTGCATTTCGAAAACTAGCCAGATATATGTTTTCGTCTCTACATGTATTATTAACAAAATTCACAGTTCTATGTAACATGCTTGTTAACATTGAGGTATTGTTTGTAGAGAATTACCGATGCAGAATTGTAAAGTAAGATAAAGCCGACAGTGAAAGTGGTTGCAACTTGGGATTAAGCGTTAGGTACTGCATTTGAATTATATAGCACTGTTTGTTTACAAAATGCAGTAGATTTTTGAAAACTTGATCAAACTCCAGAATCCCAATCGTCATTTAGGATAGCATTGCACTTAGCTTCATTTATAATTATTGCAGCCACTTACACCTCGTAAATATTTACGATTAAATTACAAATATCACTTGATACCACTTTAAATCACTAACAAACTTACTTTCTCACTTTGTTTATCACTGTTTGATCAATGTGTGTGTGAAACGCCGCTACACCGGCGCACTGTTTGCGTCCGAATGACTGCAGCAACCACCACGCCGCGATTTATACTTCGACCAACCTAAAGATGCACGAGCTTGGATTTTGTAAGACACCCGCTGGAGCCTCCTACCAATAAACTCGATTTTTTCTCTCCAGCACCGCAAAAGGCAACATCTTGTATATTTCTTAGCGATAGCGACAAGTTTATGCGGTTGTCTTGGTAGAGGCAATGACGCACGGCGTCATTGATCAACCCTTGGTTGGTTCATTCATGAGTGCGCGTAGATGTTAGGCAATTGGGGTTTCAACCAGGTCGCGTTTGCGGATCTTGTGCCTCGACTAGGAAGGAATATACACTCGATATTGTAACAATCGTTTTACTATCAATGAGGAATCGGGTTGTGTAAACGGTCCATCACTATACAAGTGACGTAGGTACCGGAGTTTAACATTTTTGATTATTTTTTCTTTTTTTTATTATTTATGATATATATTATATTATAGTGATTAACAAAGGCACCGATATTCGAAACTGAACGAAAATAATGTCTTATGATTTGGATGATTCCGACGAAATTGTAAGTTGCACCTTGTATATATCTTATCAGATAGGTAGAGCGATTATTTTGTATGTATATGCACCCTATCTTGTTCTTCCTATGGTCTTCCATATATTATTATCCTAATCATTTTGTCCAAGAAGGAGGAAATTTACTGTCAGTTTTTTCTCTTTTAACTGAATACACAGCATTTTTGCCCCATATTTGATAAAAATGCTTGCCAGGAAACTGCCACTGTGCTCATTGGAAGTAATGCTCCTATGCATGTTCAGCTGTAGACGTATGTTGGTGAAATGATAAGACACTTGTTAGATAGGAGGATATTTGGTTTACTATTTTTTAAAGGGTATTAAAATAGAAGAAGCAAGGGTCACATAACCAAGCCAGTGGGAACCCGGTTCTCTGGATGCATATAGTAAACAGGGTGTAATCGTTAAGTCTGTAACTTTAACAAGTACGAAAGTAAGTCACCCAACGAGTAACAACAACAACATTTTAATATTTTATCAACCTAAAAAAATATTAATATTAAGACGAAGAGCTTCCATACATTTAGTATTAAGTTTTTATTCATTCGTAACGTACTTTCGATATAAGATAACAGTGTTTTTATATCATTTATAGTTACAGAATTGCCTGGTCACATTTATCGATTACATCCTGTATACTACATATACCCTTACTACGGTCTACCCTTGTTTCTCATTGTCTTGTACCTATAGAATGTTACATTTAATCGAAAGTATTATTCTCTGAAACCATACAATATTTTTTGCATCGAGAAATCCTAATCTAACCTAATCTATAACATGACATTTTCAAGAGTAGGTAATGAACAATTCATGACTTCAGGGGAGAAAATTGTCTATGAAATGAATATTCGATGAAATGATACATTCATCACCAACGTAGTTTAGTTATACCATAAATGTAATAGATTGTTTTAAGTATGATATACAAAAAAATACTTTTCCTATTGAGTTTCTTTCGACTTTCTTCTCAACAGCGGTCTCTTCTTGGGAAATGCCGGTAGATTCACAATCTGACATGTAAAAGTGCCCTGGTGACCTACGTACTGAATAAATTATTTCATTTCATCTCATTTTCATTCTATGAAATGTTTGTGTATGAAAGAAAGGGATCACCCCGTACCACATGGACGAAGCCGCATTAAACAATTGAATAATAAATCCCCTTCCACCATGCAATCTATTGTTATTCAGTATTAAGGACCACACATTATCTAAGCCATATTACGCCCGCTGATGTAACGCTTGCTAACATGTCCTGCCTTATTAGTGCAAACCGCTTTCCCTGGATCATCGTTAAACCTTTTAAGGGCAATTGACCCACTGACATATCATAATTACCTAAAACTGATAATGAGATCACATTGGCTAATTCTTTGCAACGTATTGATCAGCAAACATGGTGGCACAAAAAGAAACTCCTACAAACAACACAACAACAAAAACAAAAAAAATGGCCTAGTGTAGCGACCTCGTATAGGAAAGCGGGACGGCCCCCGACTAGATGGACGGATGGGGAGGCAATGTTCAGAGGTAGACGTCTGTGGCTGATTGATAGATAGAAAAAGAAACTGCTGAACCCTATTTCGAAAAGCCATTGCGATAATCCTTATTGAACAATATCTCGGTTCTACCTCGGACCTCTATATAACGGGCATATGTATAACTAAATTAGATATTATAGCCATAAGTTTTAGTGATATGATGACTCGCCATTTAAAATTACACGCTTCGATGTTCCCTTCTGAAATCCTAAATAAGAGATTATACATAAATACTATCTCAGTAATACCAAAGTGCGAGGGAAAATTGTTGAGTTACTAAATAATATCTAATATTATAAAATACAAACTATAACAATGAGAAAAGTAAAAATGGAAAACTCCATAGAATTGACTTGTTTCACACAGAGCTATGTGATGTAAAAGACTTCAACGCGCAATCGTAATCATCTTACATTGTATTTTGCTTTTCTAAATGTTATCTAGAATTACCTACACTTCATAACTAACTGAACTAGAAAAGTTAGTATTCAGTGCACCATTATCGAACCATTTTTCATTTAATATCTTGATTGCCTACTTTGTTGTTTAGGTGCTCTTAAAGTTTTTGCGTTCGATTTTCTATCAGTAGGTACCTACCTACATACATCATTGTTTAATATTTTTGATTCGTGACGACTGTGAAAATTGAAAATCTGTTCCAAAATATGTTGGGTTCACTCATGATAACGAATTAGATAAACCAGTAGGTATATGTACTTCTGGATACAAATAATGTTTTAACAGTCCATTGGTCACAATAAATTAAATACTATGAATAGTATACTCTAATTTTTTTGTGGAAATTTCGAAGGCGAAATCGTTCCCTTGTTTATTTCCTAGTCGGTCAAAAATCCAGGGTCAAATAAAACATTCACATTTTATTTGAATATTTGGAGATTCTTGGTATCGGTCGTCATGCGAATATTTTACCTCAAACGTTTTATTTTTGTTGTTATTATTCGGCATTGACCCACTCGGCTTCTACGGAGCAGGATCCAGGGGTTTTCCAAGAGCTCCGGCTTGCGCTTGCGCAACAGTTCGCTGAACCATTTCTATGTCTATTACTTAGATTATACTCGTAAGTTGCGTGTGTTGCTATATGTTGTTGTGATTACGTGTTTATAGCTGTATAGATGAAGTATAAATTACTAGTTTAATAAATCGTTTTATTTTATGTTTTGGTTATGCATGTGATTTATATAGATAAATAACAACTGTACCGATAATTTTAATTCCTATCAACTACGAAAAATCGAATTAGTTAACGCACCAATAAATGTCCTGGCTTAAAGTCTTATTCTTATATTATAATAGTAAATACCATACCAAAATATTGTTTAAATACGTTAATTCTTTATATACCTACTATGTTTGCATTTGGTTGTAATTTTTTTTCATTCAAACTAAAATAAATAAATAAATAAATATTAAGGGACAATCATACACAAATCGACCTAGTCCCAAACTAAGCAAAGCTTGTAATATGGGTACTAGACGACGATATACATAATATATAAATACATATATAGATAACATCCATGACCCAAGAACAAATATTTGCCCCGGCCGGGATTCGAACCCGGAACCGCCGACTCAGTAGGCAGGTGTCTACCAACCGAGCCAAACGCGCCGTCCTAACTAAGTTCTATGTAAGGTCAGTCCACTTGGGGTAAGCGCATCTACGACTAACAGCCCACTAAACTGTGCGGCTCGTAGTAGTCCGGATAGCGGTCCCTTGATGGCCCTGATGAAGAACTCCATGTGAGTTCGAAACACGTCGGGCCGTTCCTGACAATTTTCACGAAGTTTAAACCGTTTTTATAACAATAAAACTTTCCCAAAAATTGCAGAAATGATATTTTAAAAGGCGACAATATTTCTCTGTTACATACATAGCTTAGGACATAAACAACGCAATCCAAAATAACGTAATCGCAATGGGTTATGTTATGTTCAATAATAACACCATGAACTACCATTAAGTGCACATTGCACTATAATGGTCTTGACGAAGGAGCATCGAACCCAAGTTCAAAACATTACTCGACCATTTTGCTTTAAACGTATAAAAGTACTATGTACTGTTTAGGTGTGAATGTACTTATGACCTTTTGATTCTGTGGTGCTCGTGATGTAATCGTGACCACTCCGGTAGTGTCCAGCGACCGCAGCAGTCCACGCGCACTCATAGGTGCATTGGCAGGCTTAACTCTTTAGGTAGTACCTATGTATTTGTGTATGTAAAGTTGTAAACACTATATCTTATACAGTTATTGGTTAAAATACGAGTACACCCGTTACTACCATAAGGGATCTCTTCTAGTTAACTTTGAAATAATAGTCAAAATTTCGTCCCATTTAAACTCACAGCTTCGAATCCCGGCCAGAGCAAATATTTGTGTGATGAACTCGAATATTTGTGCTTGGGTCATGATTGTTCTATGTATTCAAGTATATATTTGTACAGTGAAACCTGGATAACTGGGACTTGAAGGGACCAGCAAATTTGTCTCACTTAAAGAGGTATTCCACTTACCCAGTGTCTCAGATATACAGGTATAGATTAATGTCTGTCCCATTTAGATAGGGTTCCATTAATAGAGGTAAAAAAGAGGATATTCCAGTTATAGAGGTGCGATTATTAAATAAAATAGGTAGGTAGGTGGTGTATTTGATAATGATTATACATGAATTATAATCGTTGGCAGAAATAAAAAAGTACCTCATAAACAAGAAATATTAACACTTTTTTATAAACAGTACAAAAATACAAATTAAATAAATCTGACATTTTATATTGTCATTTTTTAGGGGTCAGCTATTAAGATATTATTTTTAATTAATATAAATTTAATCTTAGGTATAATGTTGATATTTCATCATTTTTTACTGTCTCGCGTTTTAAAATAAAATGAAGTCCCAGTTAGAGAGGTAATGGATTGACATTATCGCAGTTATAGAGGTCGAAATCTATCCCGATAACCAATTATTAAAAGTATTTAACTTAAAATTTAGTCTCAATAATAGAGGTTAAATACGCCCGCTGTCTCAGTTATGGAGGTAATTATGAAGACATAATCGAAAAAACGAATCCCAGTGTAAAAACTTCAACTGGAAGAAGCGAATGGAGCAAGGATCAGTCACCTTACCGGATTCCATACCGGAATTCAGTAATTGATATAGTAATTTGATTATGTTTTTGGCCTTAATTAATAATAGATTGTGATCATGTCTAGTGGGTTAAAGGATCCAGTTGTGTGTTATAATAACCAGATTCTCTGCGGTAAGGATACAAATCAGACGACATTAGCAGTTTATTTAAGACAAGTCAATATTATTTAATAATTATTCGCAGAAGCAATAATGAAGGTTAATGAATCTAAATATACATCTTGGACGAGAAGTAGTGTTAGTTATTTAATTAATAAACAAATAATAAATAAAGGTTGAAATATTTATTTATATGATGCAATGTCTCTGTTCTAACATTTTTCCAAATGACCCAGTAGGAATGTGGATAGTGTATGGCTGTTTAGTGTTCGATATGATACATAAATATATAACTAAAGGGGTTTTTTGTTTAGGAAAGGACAGCCCCGCCCCGCTGTCCAAAAATCGGATTCGTCCAACAAATAAATCCGTCCTTGACAGGATAAAGGGAAGACACATATTTGGAACGCTATAATAAACAGCTAATTCCATTATAAGTTATTGATAGAGATTTCTCACCACCAAGCCATGTCAATATAACTGGTTAATAAACCAAAATAAATATATTCTGCTAAATGGTCATATGTTGATGCAATATAAAATATTGCTAGTGTCTCTTTCAGTTATTAAACATATAGATAGATAATCTGTCCCAGGAGACATGTAACTGATACATGACACTAAAAGGAGCACAAGACCAAGCAGTAAGGTACACAACCTGACAGCTGAGTTGGACAAGTAAAACAGGGGATGGACTCAGCCATATCCTCATGTTAATATCTAGCCACCAAGTTATGTCAATATAAATGGCTATCAACCAAATAAATATATTCTGCCATAATGGTCGCTTGTAAATGCAGTATGAAAATACTGGTAGTGTCTGTTTCAGCTAATATTAGGTATATAAACAGATCATCCACCCCATAAGAGAACCACAACTGAGAAATGACACTTAAGTAATACCAGACCATAGCAATGTATTAACACAACATGGTTGGGTGATGATGATAGTTGATATAACAATGAAACCAGCCGTTTCTCTTATGATAAAAATATCAGACTGTGTCAGGAGAGTCAGAAGGAAGGGTAGGATATTTTACCTTTGTAAAACCTTTACCTATACCAGACTCTTCCCATCAGCATTTCTAAATATTAGAAGTCATATTCAACTTGGATCAAATATGGGTTTAGTCGTCGCCCGAATTAAGACTTATAGTCGATTGACAAAGGGTCTCTGCAAAGTCGATAGTCGCCAACCTTCTCCCTCGTCAGAGAAAACTCCAAGTCTTTAGTAGATGGTTTTAGACACAACAGTGCACAGCCCGAGCCTTCCTAGTATTAAAGCTTATAGCCGATCTCCGGAATTGCTCTATAGAGGACTCCTTTGACCAGCAATACGCTTCGATGCTGGTACTTTGTATGACACAAAGGTCTTTGCAAACCAGTCGCCATATCAGCTGAGCCTCTCATGTCAATCTGGAACAGACAACCAAACGACTACCAAAGTAGTATATTTCTCCAAGCTGAACATTCTGTTCATTGACATTGTTTTGAAGGAGAGAGTCTACCACATACCTTATACCTTCAAGACAGACCTGCCTCAGTATTTATTTTAAACAGAGACAAATCTGTGTACCAATACCAATATTAAAATAGGTGTGTTAAACGTGTAGTCAGTATAGTGTGAAGGAAATGTAATTAATAACACAACTATTTCTGGGATAATTTATCTATCCACAATTACATAAGATATACATGTTTGGTACTTGTCTAAACTACCAGCTGAAACACAGTGCAGATAACTCTCAGCCACTTAGCATCAGAAGTACATAGGGCCTGTATCTTAACACTCTCGTCTTGAGGGCTTTATTGAACCGTAAAATGAATCATGGAAATGCCTCTAGTGTTAAAGAGGCCTGGTCGGAAAAGACATCTCTCTAAAATTCCTAAATGTGGAAATAAACAACAGCGCTTACCTCTCTCGCAATAAGGATTATTGCAAGCAAACAATCCGACATAATAACACTCCACACCACATCCCACATGACCATCAACTCTTCCGAAACCCAGAACAGCTGATTTTCGATACTTATCCGTCAGGGTTTTCTCTTACACCTCTCGATCCAGACCGAAGACCCCCAGGCCTTCCGCACGTCCTCCACATCCCGAACATTCTCCAGAGCCGCCCATCTCGAACATTCTCCCCCATCAGCGCCACTGCGTCGGATAGCGGAACTCCATTTGTGTCCATGTGTTTTATGTTTCAATGAATTCCCAGTTCCTCATTGGTTGGTATTATCTACAACTCACACAAATAAAAGATATATATAGGCTTATAGGTAGATATACTTTAGTTCCGCTACTCGCCGTTGGTCGCTACTGTAGCCAATGATATTGACGGCAAATTAAACCAAATTAAAATTTATCTTTATTATTATGGATTAATTATTAATCCCAACATAGCTGTCTTTAAAATTCGGTACGTTTTTAAAAGTTCCCAATCCTTGTAAGATAATAAGAACGTGACTTAAACGCAATTTCTCCCAAAACGTCACTGACATTTCTATTACACCCGACAAGACCACATCAACAAACCTCCTAGAAACACCAACGCATGTCATATAATTAACAACAAATGAGCTTTCCAACACAATTACAAGCATTGAGACCAATACAGCATGCGGCCTTTAAATTATATTAGAATATTTAATAAACACATCCTTGTTTTATGCTTGTCTATCACAACGCCCTCTAGTGTGAAAGATTTAAACTTAATCCACGCTCCAGCAACCCTATCAATATTTAATTCATCAATGAATTACGAGATGGCGTTGTAAGGTAAGGCAGCGTAGACGCTGACCCTTTACAATAGACTCCCAATAAAACACTAGATGGCGCTTCACGTCATAAAACCATTGGCTAAAACTCACTGGAGCATAGTTCCGTTACATCCGCCCCGCAGAACTTAATGGCGTTTATCAGAATTAAGTTCTAGAAAAAAGAAAGGGAACCCAGAGCAAACAAAGAAGAAGAAAATAAAGATAACCAAAATACTACTACTAAGAGCAGAAGAATAATAAATAAACAAATAAAAAGAAAAAAAAAACAAGCCTTCCTACCACAAAGTGCCCTAAATATATATATATATATATATATATATATATATACATGCATCATAGATTCATCAATGCACTTTAAGAGAAAATTATACTCTATTAACCCTATCTCACTGCATTTATAACTAATAACCTGCTTCCGCGCATGATAAAGTGACTATATACATACACATCTAGTATCAATAAAATAAAAAAATATATAATACTAGGAGGCGTTCACGACCCCACCCACGCATTTTCCCTACCAAATAAAGCATCAGCTACAACTGTTATATTAACTACAAATATAATGAAACACATGAAATAAAATTAAAATGGGATTTATTATTTATGTGAAATGTAATGTTTCTTAACCCTAACATGCTTCATCAATGGAGACTAGTTCTGTTCCTTGGATGTGCTGCCCCATGGACTTGCCTATATAAACTTTCCTGCATTACTTGGTACGCTTCATCTTTTCTTGAATCACTTAACAAAAGAATTCCTTTAAACTAAACACTAATATCATAATTGTTCTTATTTATTTATTGTGTTTTCACTGAATATTGTATTATTTATGTAAAACACAACCATAACTGACACTTCAATTCACTAAAACATCTGAATCACTTCACCACACATCCACTTTAACCAACTCTCATTGAAATCACTTGTTATTATTATCAACACACAGCACCGAGACATGGAGTTGACATCCCAGTCTACAAAAGAAGCACTGCTATGCTCCTACTTGTGGATACAAGCTATAGTAAATTATACATAATTAAATAAATAACAAAATTAAATTATAAAAATGATCAAACAACTAGTCTTCAGAAGCAAAAGGTTGGCTTACTAAGAATAAAGAAAAACAAAAGTACTGACAGACCATATAAACCCGATTACCCCGTACAACAGTTTAGCAGAAGATGCGGAGGAATATACATATCTTGGACAAATAATATCACCAACAAAGAAATTAATATCAGGATGGTTATCATTTGGAATGGAATTCAATTGGACGCTAAAAGAAAGAATTTGATACTAACATTCCACCGAATATGATTTACAAATAACAAAGCTCTACAACATATAAACACAGTATGAAGAGAAGTATTCTAGCTATTAAGTTACAAGACAAGTTTTTACTTGCACAAAATAATGCGATAAGAATACAAGTTACCAACATAATAAAATGTATCAAAGCTAAAATAGGACTGGACAAGACATCTTAAAGAACTAATAGGGAAAATGAGCTAAAGATGTGATGGAATTGTGTCCTAGGTACAGCAAACCAAACAAGGTGACTTGGAAGACCTTGGGGAGGCCTATGCTGAAAAGCAGCACAGTTAATGACTATTCAGAAGGCTTTAGAATAACAAATATGTCCTAAAGGTAAAATAAAAATAAGATGCCAAACTATCTTATATAAATTAAAATAGAATACATAAATAAACACAACCGGACAACCTCCACAGCCTACTATTAAAATAATTATTGTTTTCATGGTTATTTCTAATTATTTTCAATGTTAACAACGCTAACTGACAGATGATATATCCAATATTAGACATAATTTCAACCAGAAGCTACCCAAAACCTCTATTTACCAAGACCAGTAAGACTTAACAATAGTTAATAAGTCCTACCTTCTGATATATGATAATCATGATTATAAAAAAATAACTAAAATATATATTTTTTTTTCATTGAAATATATGCACATAGAATTAATACCTAATCTACACGTATAACAATTTCTTAATAATACCTAAAGTTAAAAGGGGACAAGGTTCTTTACTACTAAAATAAATATTACAAATATTATAATGCCTAAAACAAAACTTCATTTTTCATAAGAACTCTAAGGGTGTAAACAGAATTTAGGCAGTGCAAGCTTAGCAATAATAAATATCAGATATAAGATATGTACGACATTTCGCATAGCTGGGCTAAATCACCTTTCTCGACGTCTAATATTCACAACTTTAAAAGTAGTTCCTCTCAGAACACAACTTACCCGAACTTGGTACAAAGTCACCTAAAATACACAGTTCACGTGATATATAACATTCATAGTACATAATGCACCACAGAACACTACACTTATTTATTTCACGTAATGTAAACACAATTTAATAACTGAATTTATATTTATACCGACTTGTATTCAAACAAAATTACCTGCATTCCATATTTTCATTTGACACTCACTTGACATCTTCGTCCAGAAATTCATAACCTTTTCACTAAGTAATCCAATACGCCCCGTACACACTTTCATCCTTCAGCATTATCCCTGTTTGACATTTATTATTTTATTGCCTGATTGACACTCTGCTTACCACGCAACCGCACCTTATTTATTTATCGTAATGGAAAACAACCAGTATACAATCACAAGTATAGTTTACATAAATAGATTATACAGAAACTAAAACATTTCCAACTATTACGGAGAACTGGCATGGTATTCGAACGCGACTTTGTCCTAATGTTGCCAGGCTGGCATAAAATCCAGCAAATTATAAAGTAAAATATCAAGTAAATTAATTAAAATTTAAAATTAATAGCATAATAATTTACATAGATAAAAGCATAAAATACCGCAAGTAGCGCGATAAATAAAATACGTATCATGGAAATAAGTGTGGACTAATTAGTGATCCATAATTAATGTCGATAATTTTTAATGCACGTTAGGGTAACGGCACCAGTGATCAGCCAGAAACCAGTGGACAGCCTCTTTGGTCGTTTATTGGTCATAAATATCGCTATGGTTGAAATAAACGAATCACGTATACTTATAATGATGCTCCGATTCCTCATTGGTTAATATATCACGCGACAAGAGCAGCAGGGGATCAGAGAGGAGAAATAAACTCGTTCAGACAGGTGCTTTCCACCGACAAGAGCAGTAGTGTCATGTCCGCCATATTTTGTGTTACACGTGGTGTTCCCGTAAAAGGTAAGAAAAGACATGTTTTATTCAAAAGAGTGATTGTTACTTATACAAATTAGCTTTACGATTGCTTCATGTACGAAATTATATTTCATTTTAATGAAAATATCGCTGATTTATGCATAAATTGAGGGGGCTGTCCACTGGGTACCACTTTTTTGCAAATTATCCAATCGTCAGCCTCCCCGGCTGTTTACTGGGTATTTCAATTATTTTTAAATTTGTGAGTTAAAACGACCGTTAGAACCGTTAAATTCAAATTTAAAAAGTTTGTAAGGCATGTCTTGTCGTAATCGTGAGAAAACCCAGTGGTCAGCCGCATTTCAAATGATTTTTCACGCGGCTGAACATTGGGTACTCGCAATTATTGCTATTGCAGCTCCAGTATTCAGCCACTATCTTGTTGGTACCAATTTAAGTGATATTTTTAAAGCGGTAGGTAAATATTTGTATAGGAATCTAGAAACTATACAGTATATAAAGTATTAAAAATATAATTATTCCAATAAAAAGTAAATTAAATGTATATTGGACTTGGAAACTGGTATACTTTACTTCTATACACGCACCTAACTGAATAATTTTCGACCGTTTCTTCTGTTAAAATAAATTTTTAGTCTGTATTGCCAAATTTTTCAGATAAGATATATTAATACAGTCTCGATTATTTTAATCAATTAACGAGTTCTCTCTTATAAATTTGTGAAAACGTAATGTCTCATTATTTTAATGTGGATACACCACATTTTTTTGAGCTTTGATCCTTGTATCAATGGTGTTCTTTGTTTTATGAGAATAGTAGCTATAAAAAACAAGATTTACAATAATAATATCGTTGATTTTGATATAAATTGCTAGTTTGATCTCATTTTTATTAATTATTACAAGGGCTGGGGACTGGATTCACCGAGGCTGTTAATAGGATTTTAGAGGCTGACCACTGGGAAAACGTGCCATTTTTTTGTTTAAACTTAAATACATATTTTATTAAAAGAATGATTGTTTTTGATATATATTGCTCAAAAACTACAATAGATTATTCATCCAATCATGTGGTTTGTTTCATTATCCGACGAATACTGTACAATTGCCAACTGTTCAAACTTCAAAAAGTCGATTGGGGGCTGACCACTGGTGCCTTTACCCTATATATTATACAAAATATATATATATTCCCTATGTACAGTAACCTAACTACCATGTGATTACGATAAATAACTATATTTGCAAGAATTTTATAGATCAGAAGAATTATCCAAGTAAACATTAAAATCAACGTAGGATATTGCAGGGCTTAAACTACATGCACAATGATTATCATTCACTGTATCTATGTTCCAACCGTACTTATTTATTTCATCCTGATAAGATAGCTCTTTAGTAACTATACAGTAAATAGTTTGTAACGGACCTAAAAATAAATCTAAACTGGTTGGGACTCTATAACTATTCCTGTGGCAACCCCAAAAATCACCCACCATTTGACAGATGCCAATATAATAACCTTAAATAGGTATTTACCTAAACGTGAAATCCATTTGAACAAAATTATGGAAAATAATAAGAAAATGTCAATTCCGGCCCAGAAAACCATGATTACTGAATTGAAGAACAATAAACTCAGTGAGACGCGTCTATTATTCAAAACAACAGCAACTGGAGCGCTTCATTCCTTTGTTCGCTTGATGACTATTTGGAGGCCTCTCAATTCTCACCGCCGCGGCCGCGGACAACATCCCAACATGATAACACGCCCCGCAGACTCAAGCCACTCCACCGCCACCTCAAGGCCACAAGACTGCCGCAGAACGCAGCAATACGCAATGCATCTTCATGCTCGGCGAACTTGGTTGAGGTAGCATGATTGCTTTTTCCAATTTTGTTTCTTCTTTCTTCTTTAACTGGTTTATGGCTATATTAACCTTTCATTTCTTCTTTTTAGGTACCTGCAAAGCCCTATTTTGCCAATGGATGGGAGTGAAAGACAATCGTCATGGAATAATTTATTTCTGACTAATATACAAGCATGGATTTTGAAAGTCAATTATGGTGTTGTATTTGTTTTTGTATGAGTGTGTGCAAGTGTAATATGTGGAATAAATGTGTTCATGGCTTATTTTAAATAACTAATGTCCCATAATATAATAAAATCTCAATCGTCTGAAATGTAACCTTTTTGAAACCGCAGTACCATTTCACAGAACCAATTGTGCCATTAAATTTGGCATTTAATATATAGATCCTGGTCACGGCACCAATTGTAAAAACTTCAACTGGAAGAAGCGAATGGAGCAAGGATCAGTCACCTTACCGGATTCCATACCGGAATTCAGTAATTGATATAGTAATTTGATTATGTTTTTGGCCTTAATTAATAATAGATTGTGATCATGTCTAGTGGGTTAAAGGATCCAGTTGTGTGTTATAATAACCAGATTCTCTGCGGTAAGGATACAAATCAGACGACATTAGCAGTTTATTTAAGACAAGTCAATATTATTTAATAATTATTCGCAGAAGCAATAATGAAGGTTAATGAATCTAAATATACATCTTGGACGAGAAGTAGTGTTAGTTATTTAATTAATAAACAAATAATAAATAAAGGTTGAAATATTTATTTATATGATGCAATGTCTCTGTTCTAACATTTTTCCAAATGACCCAGTAGGAATGTGGATAGTGTATGGCTGTTTAGTGTTCGATATGATACATAAATATATAACTAAAGGGGTTTTTTGTTTAGGAAAGGACAGCCCCGCCCCGCTGTCCAAAAATCGGATTCGTCCAACAAATAAATCCGTCCTTGACAGGATAAAGGGAAGACACATATTTGGAACGCTATAATAAACAGCTAATTCCATTATAAGTTATTGATAGAGATTTCTCACCACCAAGCCATGTCAATATAACTGGTTAATAAACCAAAATAAATATATTCTGCTAAATGGTCATATGTTGATGCAATATAAAATATTGCTAGTGTCTCTTTCAGTTATTAAACATATAGATAGATAATCTGTCCCAGGAGACATGTAACTGATACATGACACTAAAAGGAGCACAAGACCAAGCAGTAAGGTACACAACCTGACAGCTGAGTTGGACAAGTAAAACAGGGGATGGACTCAGCCATATCCTCATGTTAATATCTAGCCACCAAGTTATGTCAATATAAATGGCTATCAACCAAATAAATATATTCTGCCATAATGGTCGCTTGTAAATGCAGTATGAAAATACTGGTAGTGTCTGTTTCAGCTAATATTAGGTATATAAACAGATCATCCACCCCATAAGAGAACCACAACTGAGAAATGACACTTAAGTAATACCAGACCATAGCAATGTATTAACACAACATGGTTGGGTGATGATGATAGTTGATATAACAATGAAACCAGCCGTTTCTCTTATGATAAAAATATCAGACTGTGTCAGGAGAGTCAGAAGGAAGGGTAGGATATTTTACCTTTGTAAAACCTTTACCTATACCAGACTCTTCCCATCAGCATTTCTAAATATTAGAAGTCATATTCAACTTGGATCAAATATGGGTTTAGTCGTCGCCCGAATTAAGACTTATAGTCGATTGACAAAGGGTCTCTGCAAAGTCGATAGTCGCCAACCTTCTCCCTCGTCAGAGAAAACTCCAAGTCTTTAGTAGATGGTTTTAGACACAACAGTGCACAGCCCGAGCCTTCCTAGTATTAAAGCTTATAGCCGATCTCCGGAATTGCTCTATAGAGGACTCCTTTGACCAGCAATACGCTTCGATGCTGGTACTTTGTATGACACAAAGGTCTTTGCAAACCAGTCGCCATATCAGCTGAGCCTCTCATGTCAATCTGGAACAGACAACCAAACGACTACCAAAGTAGTATATTTCTCCAAGCTGAACATTCTGTTCATTGACATTGTTTTGAAGGAGAGAGTCTACCACATACCTTATACCTTCAAGACAGACCTGCCTCAGTATTTATTTTAAACAGAGAAAAATCTGTGTACCAATACCAATATTAAAATAGGTGTGTTAAACGTGTAGTCAGTATAGTGTGAAGGAAATGTAATTAATAACACAACTATTTCTGGGATAATTTATCTATCCACAATTACATAAGATATACATGTTTGGTACTTGTCTAAACTACCAGCTGAAACACAGTGCAGATAACTCTCAGCCACTTAGCATCAGAAGTGCATAGGGCCTGTATCTTAACACTCTCGTCTTGAGGGCTTTATTGAACCGTAAAATGAATCATGGAAATGCCTCTAGTGTTAAAGAGGCCTGGTCGGAAAAGACATCTCTCTAAAATTCCTAAATGTGGAAATAAACAACAGCGCTTACCTCTCTCGCAATAAGGATTATTGCAAGCAAACAATCCGACATAATAACACTCCACACCACATCCCACATGACCATCAACTCTTCCGAAACCCAGAACAGCTGATTTTCGATACTTATCCGTCAGGGTTTTCTCTTACACCTCTCGATCCAGACCGAAGACCCCCAGGCCTTCCGCACGTCCTCCACATCCCGAACATTCTCCAGAGCCGCCCATCTCGAACATTCTCCCCCATCAGCGCCACTGCGTCGGATAGCGGAACTCCATTTGTGTCCATGTGTTTTATGTTTCAATGAATTCCCAGTTCCTCATTGGTTGGTATTATCTACAACTCACACAAATAAAAGATATATATAGGCTTATAGGTAGATATACTTTAGTTCCGCTACTCGCCGTTGGTCGCTACTGTAGCCAATGATATTGACGGCAAATTAAACCAAATTAAAATTTATCTTTATTATTATGGATTAATTATTAATCCCAACATAGCTGTCTTTAAAATTCGGTACGTTTTTAAAAGTTCCCAATCCTTGTAAGATAATAAGAACGTGACTTAAACGCAATTTCTCCCAAAACGTCACTGACATTTCTATTACACCCGACAAGACCACATCAACAAACCTCCTAGAAACACCAACGCATGTCATATAATTAACAACAAATGAGCTTTCCAACACAATTACAAGCATTGAGACCAATACAGCATGCGGCCTTTAAATTATATTAGAATATTTAATAAACACATCCTTGTTTTATGCTTGTCTATCACAACGCCCTCTAGTGTGAAAGATTTAAACTTAATCCACGCTCCAGCAACCCTATCAATATTTAATTCATCAATGAATTACGAGATGGCGTTGTAAGGTAAGGCAGCGTAGACGCTGACCCTTTACAATAGACTCCCAATAAAACACTAGATGGCGCTTCACGTCATAAAACCATTGGCTAAAACTCACTGGAGCATAGTTCCGTTACACCAGTTATAGAGGTCTGTTTTGTCCCACTAACAGAGGTAATTCAGTGGTAAAGTGTGGGGACGGAAGATGGGTTCCAGCTATGGAGGTTTCTCACTTATCCAGGTCCCACTTATACAAGTTTCACTGTATATACAAGTATGTATATCGTCGTCTAGTATCCATAACACAATCCTTCTTGCTTCGTGAGCTTAATTTGGGACTAGATCGATTTGTGTGAGGTTGTCTGATATTTATTATTTATTCTTAAAACCGGATGACTTGAATTAAGTACCGTACCGAAATAATAGAGCGGAGTGCTGTGTCATCACTCGCTGTTTACTCTTTTTGCGCCGGGTCGGTACCGGTTCCATACTGACGGCGGCTTACGTAATACATAGATGTTTTGAGCCAAGAAAGCTTGTAAAGTAATGTAGGGTAATTTTATTGTATCGGAACCGCGGCCGCCGACGGTGACATGTAATAAAAGTAATTAAGGCGACATTAGAGTGAAATGCCGTTTTCTTTTCTTTTATACTCAGTTGCTGAGCGTTTGTTATCTTATGCGTTCTCATAAACCGTAAGTAATTGAGGAGAACAATTATAAATAAACAAGGTTACTTTAACCTGTAACTATGATGGTTTCGTTAACACTCAAGAAATACCTAAAACCTAATGATAAGGCACTCTCGCATCATATACGGAGCCACGAGGTTATGTCGCCTAAATCTAACTAGTTTAAGTTTTTCTATATGTCGTTTTGTAGTTCACAGTGTCTTGGTTTAACTGTTATAATGAATAATAAAATAAACTTATTTGAATAATAAAATAAATAAATGTACTACTGTCCGAAAGTAATGCGTGATATCTGCTGGTTTCAATTAAAATTGTAAAACAACATAAGTGCCCAATACAAACAATGTCGCCAATTGTTATTAATTACATACTTACTAAATGCGTAAAGTTGTGTTTAATAAGGGCACTCGATTATTTGAATCTGATGATGGTCATTCATGCGTTATCTTGATCTGTTATACCTACTTACTTTTGGAATTTGAACCCTTGGGATTCTTTAGTAACATATTGGCATTCTAACACATGTTGTAGAGAACCAAATAGCTAACGTAGCGTGCGAGAAATTACTGGGAACTCATATTGCAACTTTAAACTTCGGGTTTTCCGAATCGGCGATATTGCAACGTGCTGCGAAGGCCGGCGCCGTACTGCGCAGGCCTATAGGATGCGTGGAAAGGCTTTAGCTACAATTATTATCTGTAGCATCTAATATTTTAGTTGAATTGAAAATATCAATAACAGATGTTTTATATCAATTACTCAATAAAAAACTGAACTACAAAGCTAATTTAGACTTATATTTCTACTTTTAGTGGTGTTTTGGTAATAAGGTTATCTTGTATGGAAGTATACATTTGTTCAAACATTAATTGGAAAAGGTGCCTTACTGCCTTACTAATCTTTACTTACGTCCAATTGTTATGTACTTGTAAGTGTTTAGGTACCCTCAAGACAATTACAACATGTAGTACCGTAGCCGTAGGTTCCGTTTCCTTTACCGTATGTAGATTCATAAATATCTGTTTTTATTACCTAACTATCTTTAGTACATTTCTGTTGCCTATGTAAGGAAATAGCTGCACATTTCCCTGTGATAATAAGTATATAAAACCCATTGACGGAAGATTACACGGATACTATTGGATACACGGTCAGTCTTAAAAAGTTGCGGCCCTATTGCGATGAATTCTTGACTGACGCGGACGGTTATCTATAAAAGCGGAAGGAACGTATATAAAAAGAGGAACATCCATAGATTTTTTTTCTTTATAAAACCAATTTTTTTTATTTTAATTATTGACTGCTCATAAAAATTGATCCAATTTTGACGTGAGACATGAACATGAGTCAAATTACGCTAATTTTCGTGTTGATAAGGAAGTTAGTAAAGATACTGGAATGTTTGACTTTTGTCAAGAGTTCTTTATAGTATAAAATAATCCCACCAAAACATTTCATGTAAAATTGGCGGCCAAGACTCACATGCTCATAACGCTTTTGCTGTAAAAAGTTATCAGATCCCAGGAAAAGCCAAGCCCCTAAGCACTGACTTTACTAACCCTACACTTTGGTTTCAAAAGTATGGCATAGCTGTTTCATAGGTTAAATATAAACCGTAATGCGCCAGACGGTCCGTTGGACTTATTTACGGTACTATGAAACGGCCAAGCCATACTTTTGAAACCAAGGTGTAGGGTTAGTAAAGTCAGTGCTTAGGGGCTTGGCTTTTCCTGGGATCTGATAACTTTTTACAGCGAAAGCGTTATGAGCATGTGAGTCTTGGCCGCCAATTTGACATAAAATGTTTTGGTGGGATCTCATTTCTTTTTGTAAGGTGCCCTAGTTTTTTTTTTTTGGGCTGTAGGTGGGTTTGAAAATGAGACGAAACGGTTCGAGAAAAGGTAGGTAGAGCCCCGCCTCTTTTTTGTTCGTCTTGGCTGGGGCACTACCGTGCCCCCAGATTTAAAATACAAAGTCAAAGCGTAAATACAGAAATAGTAATAATTGTGTATTTAAGAAATACTTACGTTTAGCCCCATATATAATATACACTTTTATCCCCTATTATGGGAACCCCATACAAACTTCCATCCCCTTATTTAAAGGGTGAGAGGGTGATTTTCTAAAAATCCCAGAATATTATGTGTTTCATTCCCAAGGACAGACAGTCAGAGGGTGACAAGGAGTCCCTATATCAATTTTCAGACCTCTAGTATCAAAATTTGCAGAAGTCTCATACAAACTTCCATCCCCTAGGTTAAGGGGTTGGGGGGTAAAAGTTCCAAGTTTAAGAATTATTTTGTTGTTTGTATACTAATACTAGCTTACATACCAAATTTCAACTTTCTAGGTCATCGGGAAGTACCCCAGAGGTTTTGATACGTCAGTGAGTGAGTGGCAAAATCGGCGTATTTTAGGTACCAATAAAACCTAAAGTATAAAATCTAGATCAGTGAAATTTAGTACATTTCATATGTTCCCTAACTGCATCTTAACCTGTGAATTTGGGCGCTCTGGTGTTAACTGGGACGAAACTATGAGGGTTCGAAAATGAGACGAAACGGTTCGAGGAAAGGTAGGTAGTGCCCCGCCTCTTTTTTGTTCGTCTTGGCGGGGGCACTACCGTGCCCCCAGATTATGTTGATTAAATTATATAAGTACAAAGAAATGTTAATCGGCGCAGAAGCGTGTTCGTATGTTGTGTAAGCTTAAATGCGAACAACACGGCTCTATAGCAGTCGCAGTGCTAATTCATTTGATGACCTAGATTCGGTCGATTGTGCGCCGCGTCATAGCGGGCTTCCCGCGTGCTCCCGTCAAGGATGGCGAGCGCAAAGGACCGTGGGGGAATATCAAATTACCTATTCACTGGTAGCAGTTGCCAAATATGACATGACTAGGGATCGTAACACGCGAGCAAAATCGATTGAAATGACGTATGACAACCCTAGCACTTCAATGAATTTTGCTCGCATTTTATAGTTCTAATTCTTTTTCTTAAGCGAATCCCATTAGCTTTGTACCCGATGAACAATACTCATTATCTGTATTGTTAACTGTGGCCACAACTGCCACTTTGAAATGTAAGGCGTTATAAGTGCAAATTACTTTTACACTAAATTAGTCTTTAAGTCAAACGAAATAAGGTTTACTCTTAAACAAAGAGAACACAGATGTTGGTCACTTCATTGTCATCGTAAGCATCGATACGAACTTCACTGCTCTTTCACTTACGAAGTGACCAACATCTGTGTTCTCTTTGTTTAAGAGTAAACCTTATTTCGTTTGAATTAAAGACTAATTTAGTGTAAAAATTTGCACTTATAACGCCTTACATTTCGAAGTGGCAGTTGTGGCCACAGTTAACAATACAGATACTGAGTATTGTTCATCGGGTACAAAGCTAATGGGATTCGCTTAAGAAAAAGAATTAGAACTATACGAACCCTGGAGATGACCATCTCAACCTGACCAATATCATGGGTACTGCTATATAGATATAAAGACTCACGGATAGGGTACACTTGGTTTTCATTAGGTTGGTTAAAACCCGACCCGAGTATTCGGGCGAGGAGACAAGGGGTTGGTAGAAGTAACAGCCGATCCGTACACTTCACTCTTTATCATTCAACCAAACGCACCTGTAACATAAATCTAGGTTATATATATGACGGATAAGTTAGGATTACATTTTTTATAACGTTCTTCCGCAACACGTGAGGCGCTAGCTCGACATGGAAGAAGAGAACATAATTGGGTTTCGAAATGAAATATCATGGGTATTGCTTATGGATACCTACGGGTATGGAACCATTGACAGACGAACAACAAAGTGTTTCGTTTCTGCCGATTGAGGTAGGTACGGAGCCCAGTATATTTATTCCAGATTATACAATACAATACAATACAAGTACTCTTTATTGCACACCTCATAAAATATACAGGAGAAATACAATGCAAGATTATGTTACGGTTTAATGTGATAATGATAATGTTTAGGAGCTAACAATAAGTAAGTAAATAAACCAGACGGATTATTTAAATGAGTTCCGATTGTTCCGAAACGTCGGCGGCGTGACCGGTGGCGTAACACGCGACTAAGAGCGGGTCTTAGGAAGTTACCAATTAATTAACATAAACATTTAGCTCACACAACATTACGCAGCTTCGTTGCTTGTGCAGATAAACAAAGGCTCACTTATAAACAGAGATCGGACAATTGTGCGTCAATATACACGGTGTCCTGTATTCAATGGACAACCTACTTACGTCCAGTATTCATTTTTTAATATTTTTAGAGCCAAAGGGCCAATATAGGCTATAATATATAGTCATCATAGTGATACTAGTAGGTAGTAATTGTATGGGCTGAATCAACTCGATCGCTTCGCGATCTCGTTGATTCAGCCCATACAATTACCTGCAGCGACAACCTTTCTGGTCTACTAAATAAGCAGTGTTCCATCAAGGAGGAAAACTAAAAGATAGGTAACAAGTCTACATAATCGTAATCTATTCTGACTATCCGAGCTGTTATATTTAATCCAGTAAAGTATTTCATTCGCAATTTCCAACCGATGTGTTTAGCACCTAAGCAAATTACGTGATTTATCAGCATTGACAGATATTTGAAACCACATATCGAATCATTTAGCGCTAGCTTGGTAGGTGATGACACTGATGACTCTTTGTACATACAACATTCTCCATTTCATTCACACGTAACAAAAATCAAACGACGGTTGAAATAGTGTATCTATTCTTTATTTAAAAAATATCATTTGTTATACACCACTTTTTTAAGCAAGTTACATTTTTAAAGGCGCATATCTTGCTATGGTAAATACAGCTTTGAATTTCCAACGATGTTGCATAATTGTTATACAAGGTTTGTAAATTAGGACAATTTTGCTCTTCCAAATTATGGATATTATCGTTTTCTAGTATTTCTTTCAACCACTTCACCTTTTCAGCACCTTTAGCATATATTTTTTTATTTTTCATGTATTGTAATATCAAACACTTAAAATTAAAATAAGGCACAAAGCCTTCGTTCCATAAAATTCCGATGTTTCTTTCTATCCACGCCACATGTGAACGTTCCATACTTGTTAAGTTATAGAATGGATATGGCGGTTTTATCAACAAAACAAGAATGCGATTTTCGCACAAAATTGCTATTTCTTTAGGTATAAATTTGTTGTCTTTACTTTTAAAACCTTGAACATCCACGATGGCGGCATTCATGATAGTTTTCGAACTATGTTACTGAGTGGTTTATATTCAAAGAGGCAGTCGTTGAGGATCAAACAGTAGGCAGCGGTATTTTCTGGAACGTCTTCTGATGACTCAATTTCTAAACGCACGTCAACTGGCCCAGTTTTGATTGAATCGTTTTGTCTTGAACAGTCGATAACAAAAACTGGAGCAATTTTGGAGAATGTATGCAAATCTAACAGCGGTTCAATACAAGCGTTGTAATACGACTGCCGAAAATTAGCATACATCTCATATAATATACTATATTTTCCTTCATCAAACTTTAAATTAAGATTGTCATATGGAAAGTATTGCGAATTTAAAAACAATTTGACATTTGTTATGTTACAGTGATCGAATGAAGCTGAACTTCTTGTCGTATTGAATTTTCTATCCGTTTGTAATCCTAATATAACAAACCTCGGTTTCTCTAACTGAGAAGCAGTTTTAATAGACCAAGAATGTTTTGTTGTTTTAGGCAATAATGGATATTCATATAAATCCCAATTTCTGAAGGCAAGCTGTACTGGTCGGTCTTTTTCTAAATGTTTTAGTAGTACAAGTCGTTCGCGATCAGAAACTCTAATATGCGGCACACGCCACTGAATTTTTGTTATGTCTATACAAATATTTTCATTTTTCTCAGCTATCACAGTATTTGAAACAGAACTGCTTCTTTGTAATATAAGCTCATGTCTACAATTGATGAGTATTTTATTATAATCTTCAGCAAATCCTAATATTTTATTTAAGGGTATTATAGCCGTAAAATGGGTATCACTTGCTTTGGCTCCATCTAAATTCCAACCCCATAAAGCAGCATTTTTACTTTCTCCTTCATTCATTGAAATATAAGATTTCATTGTTGTTGTGATTCCAGCATTTTTAATGTTATCGATTGCAACCCCATTCAGTTCGTACCTGATATTTTGAAACAAAAATAATATTGGATTGTTTATAAATTTCACTTTTTTCGTTGTTATTTTCCCTGCTGCGTCTGTGGTAGATATACTTGCGCATCCCTCGATGTAAATGGAGCTAGCTGATGGTAATACATAAACATCTTGCTGGTGTATAGGTATTCTTATTTCATCGTTTACTTTAAAATTGTTATTGTAAGGGTTATAGCTATGAATTTCATAGCTTTCGATGGAATTGTCATGATGTGGTAAATCTGCGATTTGTAACATCTTATATTTTAAATCCAAGTGAACGTAAAAAAATCTTATTATTTTTTGTAATCTTCTTTGTTGCTTTTACACGTCTTCTATCTTTCAATGTTGCGGATGTAATATTAGGAGTTTTACTATGTTCGGAGTTTTTATTGAAGATAATCATTTTTAGTTTCTGGTATTTTAAATTTCGTAGATTTCAACGAAACAATTTTCAACGCGTTTGGTGATGTAATGTGCGATTCTGCAACACACCATTCTATATATTGTTGATAAGTATGACGTCATATGCAATTAATTTCTTCTTTCCCAAAATGAGGCAAGGAACTTTAAACATAAGTGACCACAGTTATATAAATTGTTTCCTTGTAAATTATCATAGTTGTAGTGAATTTTTTCTCCCATGTATTTGACAAACTCTTGTGGTGGTTTTAAATTGCCATAGCTATCAAAGTATTCAACATAATTATTTATTTTTCCATAGGCTACCCAATGAGTACCAGAATTTGTAGAGGAATCTAAATTGATAACCCCGCATTCCAGAGGTAATGGAAATTCTGGTAATTCATCTCTCATAAAAACACCGCGAAAAAATGGTATGTTTTTAGAATGTTTTGTGATATCAATATTAGTTAACGCTCTTTTGGGTAGCCGAGTAATTAGTTTTTTTTATTTGTCACATAAATTCCTAGCCCGTTTTTGTATGGCTTAAGATGTAATCCTTTCCCAATACACAATGCTTCCATATTCGTATTATGTTTTTTGAATTCCTCCAAATTTTTTTTAGCTAACTTATAGTCATTGACGGCTTTCGTGATTCCGGCGATACCTCCTGCTAAACTACCGGCGGCAGACAACCCAGCAAATATGGGTATTAAAGGCAGAAATCCTCCGCTTTTAGGCACCGGAATTACTCTTGGCAATTTTATAGGTAAATCGTCAGACGCCATTTCATGAGCAGCTGCATACGCTAGTTCCGCTAAAACTTTTTTGCACTTAGGCTTTAATTTTCTAATACGCTTTTTTGTGTGTGAAACAATATTATTAAATGTTTTTCTGAATCCAGAACCAGTTTTAACCTTTGAAGTTGGTGATATATATTTTTTTTTCATATTTAAATTACTAATATTATTCTTATCTTTATTCATGATTGTTTTCATTTAAATAAACTGTGAGCGTAATGTTTATAGCACGGCGTTTCGCAAACAAATGAGTACATTGTAAAAACAATAAATGTTTAAATAGGTACTGTCACCTTTCCTATAACCGATTTGTCTTTTCTATCCAGCTGTTTTCGTTTGAAGGCAGCCCTAACCACTTTACGTATACCTTGTTTCTTTTTCTTCGCAAAACTTTTTCAACAAGGTATACCTCAGGGTGTAAAGTCTTTTGAATTTCGTGTACATAAAATGCTCCTAAAATTGGTCTAGACCTTGCGTCTTCCAATAAGTAAGTTGTTGGGCAAGTATTTTGAACTTTTATTATCTTAAATATTTCTGTAGACCAATTAGGCGTATATCCTTTTTCGAAGCAACCTTTATATTTGCTTATTCTCACGAAATCCCCCACTCGAAAGCTTTTGCGCTTCGATATTTTCTTCGCATGTTTTATTTGCGCATTAGTATATCTTAGCGATACTTTTTCTTTATTATTTTGATTAATTGTAGCTGGAGGCGCTCCTATAGTTCTATGGAACGCATGATTGTACTCATGCATTTTACAGTCGAGTGTTCCATTGATCCATTTATAATTTCCTTTTAAATTAAATTCTTTATATAGTTTATTTTTTAGTGTTCTAATAAAGCGTTCAACAATAGAGGCTTTTTTGTTAGAATACGTAGAATAGTGGTTGATATTATATTTTTCGACAATTTTAAAAAAATCAGTATTGTAAAACTCCTTACCCATATCTGTCTGTAAATTTTTTGGTAATCGGCCTTTTGCTAAAAATGTTTTAAATGTTTTTGACAAAATCTCTTTCGTCTTTTGTTTTAAAGGAAATGCCCAAGCATATTTTGAGAAACAATCTATAATTACGAATATATATTTGTAACCTGAATTTACATTTGATAATGCTTGCATATCAATCAAATCAGCCTGCCAAAGGTCATCTATGTCTCTTAATATAACTGTTCTTCGTGGGAAGTTCACTCTTACGTTTTTATGAATTTCATTTACTACGCCGGCTTTGCTCATAGTGCTTGTTGAATTTTCCTTCTAGTTCTTTAAGTTCAATATTTTTTTCTATTTTTTTTATACGTGCTGATAAAGCCTCAATTACTTTATAAAGATTCGCTAACTTATTTACGGTAGTTCTTATTTGCGTATTAATATATTTTGGAATATTAACGCTATCGGATAATTCAACTTCATTTATAGTTTTATTCTCT
Source organism: Apotomis turbidana (assembly GCA_905147355.2). Lineage (NCBI taxonomy): Eukaryota > Metazoa > Arthropoda > Insecta > Lepidoptera > Tortricidae > Apotomis > Apotomis turbidana. The sequence continues at coordinate 12,966,813 of LR990294.1, forward strand.
TTTATTTCATTAGAGTGTTTTTTAATTTCACGCACATTCATGTTTGACGTTCTTTTGATTACTGAATGTAATGATGATAACATTGAAGTATTTATTTACACACAAACCCTCTAGGCAATCCAATTGCTACTTTCTATTAGCACAATTTTATTATTTTATAATACCAGATTCTTTTAATTCTTCAATAATAGACAGGATTTCATTGTCATGATTGCTGTTGCCAGCGCTTTTTGATGCGATTAATAATTTTAGTCTCTCTATTAATTCATTTGGATCATCCCAATAAATATAGTCCGTTGCTTTCTTATATTTTTTTAATTTAGGCAAAGAACCGCCAATTTTAAGATCAGGCAATTTTTCGGGAAAATCCTGCTTAGCCTCCGTGAATAAAGGTTTAACGATCTGGCTGTATTTTAATCCTTTGTCTCCTTTCAACTGTCCGTTGGGATGGAAATCTCGCCTGTGGGCGCTGGTAATAATAAGCAAGTTTTTGTAAATAATCTTGTCTTTTTCGGTTACTATCTCAAGATCAGGCTTATTTCGAATTAAAAGTTCTTTTAAACCTCTAGTCATTTCGTAATTTCGGTTATTGATTGTAAGCATATATTGTTTTTCTTTCGAATCTTTATTTTTTAAGGATAAAGTGACAGCAGAATTTCCCATCATGAGTTTCTTATTTTCACTACGAATACCAAACGGAACATTAATGTTATCATAAATGTCTAGCACATCTTCTTTCTTAAGAGATATTAATGTGTCATTAACATTATTTTTAGAATTTTTGACATCATTGTCAAAATCGTAATACTCTGAATGCTTGCTTGAATCAGTTTCAAGGTGGTCTTTGAATTTTTCATCGTAATACTCTGAATGCTTGCTTGAATCAGTTTCAAGGCGATCTTTGAATTTTTCATATCCTGCGGATAAGTCATCGTCCATAGGCGTTTCGCAATCGTTTTTTAAATTTGTTATATATAAACTGGGGTTTTTTTCATCATTTGCTTTTCCCAATGTCTCCAGAGAATCCGTAATAGGCTTGAATACTTTCTTTAATTTTACGTTAGCAGCATCTTCTTCATCCTGCATCATTCTAATTTTCTTTTTTATGCAATTTGCGGATGTTATCAATTGTTTCTTTAGATCGGCCTCCATTTTTTGGTAACTTCAAATTATTGTGTGTTATATTCGGCCGCAGAAGTTAAAGTGAGTACTTTTCCAAATGAAACTAGTATATGTACTAAATTCAAAAATAAATAAATGTATCAAAACCTAGTCTGTATCTTCCTTTATCAATTGCGCAATCTTTATTTAGTAATAAAAAGTTAAATTGATTTTTCCATATAGTACAACAAAGGTCTTTAAATTTTTGCCAATCTATGTCTGTGTTTATGTGCTCATTGTATATATGTTTTAAATTGGTATCATCTTGCTTAAAAATAATCAGAAGATTGGCATTGTCTCTTAGTAATTGTTTTGGTACTTTGGAATAAGTTTGGGATAAATAAAAACAGTCTATTTGCCTATGTCTTCCCATAGCAAAATAATTTCTAATATTAATCTGATTTTCACACGCTACATCATCAAAAATCATGACGGAGTTTGTTAAAGCATCATTGGGATGAATGACTTCTTTACTTTCATTAAATAAATAAAAATTCGATCCTGGTATATTTTGCATAACTTGTTTCAAGAAGAGATATTTTGGTTGGAAAGCCGTCTTTGAGTACAAATAAATGTGTTTAAACTTTAATCCATTTTCATGTAACAATAAATTCAGCATAACGTTAGTTTTACCGCAGTTAGAAGGGCCGCATATTATGCAGCGAATTGTATTAGGTAATAGAGCGCTATGCTTTACTATTAGTGCATTTTTTTCCACATTTATAGTATTCACCTCTAATGTTTCAGCTTGCTTAACAAACCTCATGATGAAGTATGAGGTGAATCAAAATATTACAAGTCCTTATATACCTAGTACCTAATTATGTTATTTGATGATGTAATATATTAAGACCGCGACGTAGGTATTATATATCACCAAGTCAGCTGACACGTTTATGGGTAAATGACATTTCGTGTTTAAAATTAATACTAAGATGCTGCCATTTCTGCAGTGGTCGTCGAAGAAATTACTCGTGATTCAGAAATTTCTCATAATTCAAGTGAGTTCATTTACGAATGTATTGTTAAAATATATTGTTCATCCGCATTTTTATGTCCAAAAGGTATCTATTGTTATATGGCCGAATATTTTATTATATTTAAAATTCCAATTATCTCATTGCAGAAAATGTCACACCTGCTAAACTTTGACTCCCAAGAAAACAGCGAAAGCGTCGATATTGATAGCCGTCTCGTTGATGACTTATTTTATAATACTCAAGACATAGAAGATCTATGCAGAGTCCAGCATCAGAAAACCAAACTGCCTGATGAGACGAAATGCCGATTTTTGAAGAATAAACCGAAAAAGAAAACAATTAAAAAGTCGCAAGCCGAAAATTCACACAATTTATCTTATGTATCTAAAAAAGGAAAAGAAAAGGCACATCATTTGATTAAAATTAATATTTATGAACTTGTTCCTGGAGTCAAGCGGAGAAATATTGGTGATGATGTTTGTGTAAGCGCACAATATGTGGTTGAGGACAATTATGACGAAATTTTGGACGGCGCAGAAAGCTTAATAAGAAAAATTGTGAAAAAAATAAGTGATTGTGATAGTTTCAAATTGTAAAATAGAACCATGTGAAATATTTTTTTCATTTTGTGAATACATACCTATTCGTATACATTAATTGTGGCTTTTTATTATAAAGTTGTAAACTCTTCCAAAGACCACTACTGGTATTGACCTACCCTATTTACAATAGCAAGACAAAGGGAAATGGTGATCAAACAAAAAAAAAGTTCTAATTCATAATATAATTTATTGAAAAACAAAATAATTAATTAGTGTTACACATTTTTATTATTTAAGTAGGTGCTGTAAAAATATAGTTAACATATAAATCTTATCGACTAATCTTATTATACCATATTGCTATAGTGACCCCAAGGTAAAGTTGAAACTGAGCCTTCTATTAATTGCCTTTTATCATCATTCTTGCTTAACACCAATTTATTCCATTTCTGAGTAAACATTTTATGGTTTTTTGATTTAATAATACACATATTGTCTCGCAATTCCTCGCCATTATACAAGCATCTTTTATATTTCTTCATCTCGAGTTTTTTCGTCACACATTTTTTTACCCCTTTTGCTTTTTTTATAGACGCTGTCTCAGTGTTAATACAGTATAACTTAGCTCGTAATCCGACGAACTCTGATATAACTACACCACCCATTTCATCTTTGAAATAACCAGGAATTTTCATATTTGCTATCGGCATCTTGTAAATATTATTAGCCTCAAAATTACTTGTGTCAAAGTATGGAAGCATTTCTTTCATATCATCATAAAAGTTAGCAGTATTGACTAAATACAAAAGACTATCGGTGTCAGTGTAACACAGGCGAATATTTTGTTGATACCTTGTTTTCATGACAGAGTAATGAAATTGGTACAAGTGCTTTTTAGCTAGCTCTAGTACAGTAAATCCGATAAAAATAGGCATATCTAAAATTAATCTAGATTGTCGCATTTGAATGGCTACAAGGTTTTCCGAGAAAATTGACAAACTTTTGAAATTGGGAGCGCTAATGTATTTTTCCGCACCGCATAGTTTGTTCGTTTTATTTGAAACATCTTTCCAAACATTAACCAACTTAACGTCTACTTGATTTCTTTTGTTTTGAATAGTTTTTCCATAGATGCTATTCACCTGTTTTTTAAAAAAATTTTTTTCAAAGTCGCACTTAGCATTTTGTCTTAATTCTGTATTTAATGTTATGTAAGGCTCCAAAAATTTTGATTGGTTGAAAGCTAAAATGCGATGAATTTTCAATAATTTTAAACCATTATTCAAACATTCTTTTAAATGCTCGTAATGTATGACATATTTATATTTATTATGCAAATTTGCTATCAGTTTACGACTTGTTTTACTTGGAGGTACACAATTCTCTGGCGCAAATGGTAAATCTGAATGATCATCATGTAATTTGGAGGGGTATTCAAGATCTACTTCTAGTATGTATCCCTGAGGATTGTCGCGACTGACACTTTCAACATTAAAATTTTCTATATCCTCATCTTTCAAAAACTCGAAACTATTTGTTGGAAGATTTTGTAACATAGCAAAACCGTATAAATTGACGCAATCTAAGTATATTAAATATGAGCTTGTTTCATTGGCATTGTAATCTGACAAATATTTATTATTTGCCTTAGCATGTCGTAACGAGCACTGAGCAAGACCACCTCGAATGCCCTTTTCTATCATTTGGTACATTTCAACATCAGATATTAAATCCAACTGAATTTTTGTATACAGCAACATCGCGTCCCAGCTCAAAGCCGGACTTGAAACATAATAACACGGGTCTAAATTATAATAAGTTAAACTCATACATCTGAATTTTTCAAAAATATCACACAACAATAACACATCACATTTAAGGTATAAATCAGTATATTCACCCAAATTTTGTATATTAAATTCACTCCACACCGACTTTGCATGTTCGTAGTCATCGTCTGCAATATTTTCACCAGTTAGTTTACTGTAAAAATACTCTCGATCTGGCAGTTCAGTTTCGTTGTATCGATCCCACGAGTCTATGTAGTCATAGCAATAAATTCCTTTTTTGCGAAGTAATTCAAAGTGTAAAGGATTAGTATAAAATTGTTTGAGGTTTTTAAAGTCGTTAGGGTGTAATGTTTTAGCCAATTCTTCTAAACCAGAATTCAAAAAATTAAATGAGTCTATAAATTTCATTTGCGCTGGTTTTTGACCATCTATTGGTATAAATTTAGTAACTGATATGTATTTTTCTTTTGTTTTGGGAATTAAATTTATGCGGCCAATAGTATTCGATAGTTCCGTAATAAATAAATGACAATCATAACCGGAAAAATTATGAAACAGTATAGGTATAAACTCGCAGGATTTTGCGTTTAAATTACAAGAATTGTGGCTAGGGCCTCGATATTTACCGCTAAAATGGTCATGATCAGCTATGATAGGCTCGCCAATTTTAAAAGGATCTCCGCAAATGTGACAAGTCGTGGCATTTTTTAGCGCGTGATTTTCCTCATCAGATAAAGGTAACATTTCACAGTTAACTGATAATAACTGATGCAATTTCTGTACATCTTTGGAAATGGTTTCTACAAATTTCTGGGCACAATTAGGACCGCGATATGATACGTATTCATTTAGTTCTGGTTTAGATTGACAACATATATAGTAAGCAAAGCAAGTCGCTTCATGTACTTGTAGATTTTCAATGTGATTGGACTTACTTTTATCGGAATATTCTAGAAGCAAACTTTCGAAATCTCCATAAATTACGATAGGTATTCTTTGAGTCCTTTCAAAATGACTGAATGCCAAGGTACTGTTAGGTTCAGGTAAAATTGTTTTTACTCTAGCGCAATTATGGGAATAAAGTTTTTGTTCAGTATCAAAATAAATGAAGCACTCCTCACATAAATGAATTTTAGATGTATGTTTAGTCAATTGTCCGCGAACAAGCTTTTCAATACTTTTTATTAAACAGAAATGCGATTTTCCATTTTGTTCAATAAGTAACAAGTTAACGTGTGCCAACTTATGTTTCAATGTCTTATATAGAGGTCCCGTCACAGTATTTTTTTTTTCCAAACCATAGACATTAATTGATATATCGGAATTATTTTTTTCAAAATTTTTTAAGTCTTCTAAGGTTGGTGGAAAAGACATGCCTTTAATATTGAGAACATTTCTAAAATGAGGATATGAAGAAACTCTACTTGGATTGCAACTTGCTGGATACATATGCGCAACGACACTCCATAAAAAACAATAATCGTCTTTGTTTTGTATGTTCAAACATGATTTAGTATTGCGAATTTTAGCCGGCAAACTGACATACGTACCCGCCCTTAAAGGGTTGTATTTATTTATATTTATTTCCAAATGACTAATTGAATCAATAGTCCAGCCTGATTCGGAAAGTTCGAACTCTGCGCACTTGGTTATAAGGTTATCCGCATAACTAGAATACAGCGACGAAATATCAGTATTCCGAAAAATTTGGGCGTACTGAGTATTAAACGACTTCATAGCCTTTTCATTATTTTTAGGCTGTGTGTATGAAACAAAGAGTTCAACATTTACTTTCAACGCGATATGTTTTTCTAGCGACATTTTAATTAGTTCAAATACTGACGTTGAAATATTATTTAAGAACTGTTCCGGAGCTAAATGCACATTATTTGCTGTTGACTGTACTCTATAACTTTTAATTCTATTTTTAAATGCAGTAGCTATGACTTGTACATTGTCAAACTTGGTGTTTATCAGACAGTTTGATTTATGAAGGTTGCTCTTTTTATGTGACGTAAAGTTAGAAACATGAACTTTGCACTCGTTACAAAACATGATTTCTTTTAATTACTCTTTTTTATTGGCAATATATGAAGGAAAAAAAAAACTACTATTTATTGCGTATTTCTTACGGCGTTATTCAATTAATTAATTATTTCATAATTTCATTATTTCATCATTTCATTATTTCATTATTTCCTTATTTCCTTATTTCATTTATCGGGTTATATACTGTGAATAAAAACACGTGAAACGAATAATACAATTATTATAATTTTATAGTTAGGGTTACCTACAAAATGATTATATGTGAGAATAATATAGATAGGGCATACTAATAATGTCGAGTATAGTGGTTAGGTAAATTAGGAATCTTAATAGAGTTACTGAGGACTTGGATACATAATCGGTTGAATTTTAGCGAAGTCTTCTTTGCCGACCTGAATCAACTTCGAGACCGCTCTAAACAGCGGTGTATTGGCGTCGGCAGCCACCTTCAATGTGGTAAGAGCGTTTTTCCAGCGCTCTTCCGCCGGCAACCGTTCCGCTTCGCGGCTGTTATAAACGCGGAGTTCGATGAAGTATTCTCCTGTCTTGGTGGGATCCCTTTGAGTCGTAAATCCTGATGCTCCGCGTTGAGTCAAAAAACTTCTCAACGTCGCCGCCCGCACCGGCTTTTGGACCTTTTCAGGTTGTGTCTCGTCCTGTGAAAAAAAGAAAGAATTAAAATACATATATTTCTTCAGTAAATTTCAGCACACAAAAAAATGTTGGCGCCTCTTTTTCAGTATTTGATACCTGTGCTAATGCTAAGAAGCACTGCACATCTAGTAGTCAATTATTTCCAATCAAGAACAAACAGAAAAATCCGTCAGTATAATCGAAAATATTGTGCGCCTACAATTGGTAGAAATTGGGATATGACACACATAAACAATAAGATATGCGTTTATTTCGCATGCGAAGTTAATCGCGTGAGATGCTAATATAAATTATTATTAGAGATGAGATAACTGAATGTAATTTAATTGGATATCCCGACAGACAAGAGCTAATAAAGAAAATTTACCAACAGTTGCGAAATAATAATTATGTAGCTACAATGTTCATCATATACAGTCAAACATAGAACCTCCTTCTTTTTAAAACACTTCGGCCGACAATAGCCAACAAGGACGTCATCCATCTGATATCCAACCATAGTCTAGGAAATCGCGTAAATAAATAAATTATAAATCTAGGTGAGCTAGGTACATACCTCAGAATCTAACACCTGCGCAGGACGTTTACGCTTCACTGGCTGCGGCTGAGTAAGCGCGATAACATCGTCTTCGGATTCCGAGCAGCTATCCGGCTCCTTCACTTGGGCGGCTGTCGTCGACTTGGCTTTTTTGGGCGCGCGTTTCTTCGCAGGCTTTTTCTCAGGCGCTTTCTTCGATGTCGAAGGCGTTGATTGAACGGAGGACTCCTCAATCGCCCTCGAGGAATCGTCCAGCTCGTCCTCCCAAAATGGATTAAGCGACCAACCAGGCCTAGAAAAAAACGAAATTTGAAACACCGTAAACAAAAAAATACTATAAACTGACCGAGTATTTATTTAACAGATAGCGGCGTAATGTGAAACTACGAGTAAATCTCTGGGTAAGCCAGAACTGATTTTACTTTTTAAGAAAATTGGCGAAAAAATTCAAAATGGGCTTGCCAGCGATTAAGTATTATATAGGTACATACACTTACATGTTTCCTTGTTGTAGGCAAGTTCCGTGTAACTTTTGCTCGGCTGGAGCGAACGAAGAAGGCTTATTTTATTTTTATTAAAAATCACGAACTCTGAAGCGGACTGTGCAGTCGGAGTCCCGGTTTGCGAAAAATAATGTGCGCAAATCGGCGGCTGTCCTTTTTATTACACGATATTATTAAGTCGCGATTACAATGGTAAGTAAGATAATCTTAGATGACAGCACAATTAAAACAAGAAAACAGCTAAACAACTTTAGTCCTTATGCAAGTAATCAATAAATACTTCGACTGTTCTTAGTTATGACTTCATCATAAACACACCTTTACGTTCCATAAAAGAAATGCGTTAGGTGCAAAAGCGCCTTGTAACATGAAAATCGATACGCAAATCTTAAAAGGAAGTAGCATGTACTCTCCACCGACTCATGCGCTGTTATTTAGACTACTGGGCCGAAAAACACATATAATTATTTTATTTGACAATTTGATTTGTTGGGATACCTTATAGATTTGTAATAATGAGCAAATGTTCGTTGCATATTGTAAAGTTGTGTAATTATAAGGGTTATCCAGACCTATGGGCATATGTTTTAACCCTTAAATGCATGAATTAAAAAAACACAACATTATAAAATATTATGTTATTTCAAATAAATGTTTCTAGTTTTCAACCAGTAATTCATTTTTATTTATGTAAGCTGCATCTTACACCATGCATTTAAGGGTTAATAATTCAAGAACGAGGCGAACTTGCGCGCGAAGGGTTTCGTTATCACAGAGCAATACTTTTGAATAAAGCATTTCTGGTATGCGGATCCCGCCTAAGTATTTTTTTTATTTAATACATTTTTTTTAAGCAATAATATACAAGCGAAGTATGTACTGCCTGTGATAGACAAACTGGCGGACGGTGGTGCTATATTAATAGGACTCCATTTGTCACCCTTTGGGCGCGGAAACCCAAAAACTGAGATGACTTCAAGATTTACTTGACTCGAATATTGCCATTGGAGCTCAGATTTTCTATCCTTGAATAATCATGCTAACTAGCTAACATGAACTCTCATTCTGAAAATTATCTATAATCGGTAATAACGATTTACGAGTGAAACTACACCGAAAAAAAAGTCGCATTATTTTCTTTTGATATCGTTTCATATATAACGAAGCTAAAAAGTCTTCAATAGAGATTTTTTAGTTTTCTTCAACACACGCATCGTTTAGATCGAGAGTATATAATTCGGATGAAGTATATAAAATCTCTATTGAAGAGTTTATTGGTTTTGTTATGTAATATTCTCTTGGATCAGACATCTTTTTTTTTTCTTTAGTGTAATTTCAGAATTTCAGTTAGTACAGACGACTTTTATTTAATAAACAAGTGTCGGCGGTCGGAGCCCGGCGCATTGGCCGCAGCCATCGGGGCCTCGTATAGAGGCTTGGTTTGCGCTCTATGTGAAGGAACTGCTTGCCGCCTGTGGCCTGCGCATGTATTGTATACAACTATTCCCCCGCATTACGCCTGCTTGCCAACGTCTTATGCTTGTAACGCTCAAGAAGCTTGTCATGCGACAGGGGATTGCGAGCAAATCTGTAGTTTGGGGGCTTTCAGATTCCGTTTCTAAATTAAATCGAGAAAAATAGTGTAAAGCGGCAAAATTATTCAAAATACCTAGTACAATAATTTTCGTTTCATAGTCCAGTTAAATTCACGTCTTGTAATTCGAAAGTTGACACATCTCTGTAACAACATTGATATAAATATCACTATTGACTCGTTTGGCGCATAATAACAACGTTCTAAAATGGTTTGATACGGTCGGGTTCCTATGCGATCTGAAACATGAATCATAGATACAGCCGGTAACGCTGTCGCGCCGCCACAAAAGTAATTGTATGCGCTGCATCAACAAGAGATCGGCTAGCAATCGAGTAAAGTATGAGTACTTACAACCTGCCGTGTCAAATTCGGCACGCTGTTGTCGCTACAGGTAATTGTATGGGCTGAATCAACGAGATCGCGAAGCGATCGAGTTGATTCAGCCCATACAATTACTACCTACTGATACTAAATAGAACTTCTTAAAAAAGGTGTTAATTAATGAAATACGTTTTTTTTAATGTGATGCTAACTAGTCTGTATCGTTCGTATTTCTTAATTTTTATTTTTATACTACGATGGTGGCAAACAATCTTGCAGTTCGCCTGATGTTAAGCAGTTACCGCCGCCTATGGACGCTTACGACGCTAGAAGCGTCACACTAACACGCGCGTTGGCGACCTTTTAAAAACCTATTTATAAAAAAGTAAAAAAAAAAGTTTTTCTTAAAATGAATACTGGAGTTTAGTAGGTTATCTATTTTTACAGGACACTCAGTCAGACCTCTGCTTATAAATATAATGTTAGTAGCTGCGTCGCGCGGTTACCCGCTCATCCCACGGGAACACTAAATTTTTTCGGGATAAAAGTAACCGATGTGTTAAGCCTGTCAGCTACATTCATACTAAAATTTATCAAAATTGGTCCAGCTATTTGAACGTGAAGAAGTAACAAACATACCAACCCATAAAAACACTCTCAAACTATCGCCTTTATAATACGTAGTGTGATAAAATTCAAAAATTTTACTGTAAAACAGTTTTCAGTTAAGATTTTTTCTGAAATAATGAACCCTATTATTTCAGAAAAAATCTTAACAGCGCGATGCAGCGGCGCGGCGTCAGTCGTTCAGGGCCATCTGTTGGTGAACATTTCTTTGTCCTCTCTTCACGCCAAACCGGAGCGACAGATGTTGACCAATGGACAATGGACATCCAAAGATGGTTGTAGGATAGTTTTTACCTGATTAAGGTAGAAAAAGGGTTGCGCGGACGAAGTTCCGAGCTCCTTCTAGTTAATTAATAATTCTTGTAAACTCTAGAACACGAGCTTCATACAAAGTTACCATCAAAAACCGGCCCAATAGTCGAAATGCGCATGCGCACCGGTCCACCAATCACAGCCAGTCAAATGTTCTCAGTTACGCTTAACAAATAAATGTGATTCGTCCATTTCCGAATGGCCAGCTGTGATTCGACTAAACGCATGACATTTGTCTATGGTAACATGGCGGTGACAGTGAAAACTTATAATTGGTGAATCGTTAATGCAATAAAGAGTAATTTTTGTTTACTTCATTATAAATCTTGAATGTTAAGGTTATTGCTTACATACGAATTAAAAAAAAAAATCATCTTTTAAGGAATCCTTGTTTGTTCCTTGTTGTTACTAATACTTTGAATGATTGTTATTAATGGGTGCTGTATATATTATTATTACTCCTTCTTTGTAATAATTTATATTTTACCTGTAGGTAAAGTCGATACAATTAACCTTTCTAGTGGAAAAATATCAAACATAATTAGGTACTTATAAGTTTTCCTGCCGGACTAACGGAAAACGCATAGCCTTTTCTGAACGGTCTTTGCAAACATTCTTAATCGTGAACGACAAACGTACACACTGTAACGAAAATGGTGCGCCATGAAGTGTTGCATAATTTCAAATTTTATCGTCGCCGCGTGGTTCAAAATTTGTCCGCGCTCCGACCGCGCACGCCACCGCCGCGCGCCGGCCGCTAGCTCGTCGCCGATCGATGTCACCGCTAGTCATCTCCCTCGCACGCGTTGGCTTGCAATCGGGCTTCATACCGCCCACTCTAACACATGGGAATATCCTATGTATCAGGGCTTGAAGTTAGATACGGATCGGCTACTTGCAAATTTCGTGCGCGCGCGCGTAAACAGGGGTGATTTAACGTCACGTTGTTTAGAAATGTTTAGTTAGTTTAGTGTTTGTTTGAGCGAAAAGTAGGTAATAATACTATTAGAAACAGTGCTTGTGTTTTGATTTTGTTTGTTGTTGTGATTACTGTGGCTTTAAACGATGGAAGGAGTTGTTCTGTGCGATTGTGATGAGTTAATGCAGGTCTTATAATAGGCGAAGGAAAGGTAGGCACTAACTTTCGCTCAGAAAAAGCTCATATTTTCCCCAAAACCCACGCCCGACCTGTGTATTATTGAAATTATACATTGAACACTAATGCGACATTAAAATGGATTTACCCACTAAAAAATTACCAAAACATATCCCTGGGCTTGCCCTCTCCTGTAAGCCTAGGCACGCCACTCATTGCATTACTTTTTTCAAATATCGTATATAAATTAGTCATATGGCATAACACCATCCCCATACAAAATCTGTTCCGTAAAATAAATTAAATTAATATGTGTAAGGCTTTACTTACGTATGAAAACTGATACCATCTTTTTTTTGTGTTTTCCTGAGTGATTAATACACCATTTCACTCAACAGTACGGCATATTTTCTTACTTTGAGACTTCACTTTTTTCACGTAATGCAACTGTTCGGCGTCGTCGCCATTTGCAAACTAGACAGCCGTTTGACACAAAATTTACGCCCCGCCTTAACTGACACAAAATCCGTGGGGCCATTTTCCGACGCTAGTTAGGCTTCTATGTTTTATTCGTTCGCTCTGTAAACTAGCCTAAAATATTATTAATGTTGTGTTAATCCTTACTTTACGTCGAAATTCGATAATTATTTCTTACGAGTAACAAATTGTATAATTTCGCATAGAAATTAGTACTTTCATCACAAGTCTCTTTTGATAGGCTAGTACGCGGAGCGTGATGTACTTACAAGGACGTGGTTTTGATAATTCTAAAGTACTTTTATGACTAGCATTTGCTATTCTTTTTTCTGTAAGTCAAATTGTAAATTAATATAGGTAATAGGTAACCATTTGTGTGGTTCCGATGACAAAAATAAATCAAATAATTAAACGAGAAAGAAAGTAACACTTTTAAGTGTACCTATGTATTATTTTTGTATTCAGTGCACCTAAGCATCTACTTTATCCACATAACAAAATACTTAGAATGCGAAAAAAATATTTATACCTACATATGTGTAGTGTCCTGAGTCGTGACTGGAGATAAATAACTTAATTTGTGAGATAATTATCACTGTATCCGCCACATAACCGTATCTACAAGTATTTTTCACTTGCAAGCATTTGCAATGGTTAGAACAAAAATGCAGTATATGATTATTATTTTAAGATATTTTTTTCTGGCAGATACGGTGGGGATAAAAAACCCTGAATCCCTGTTTCTTCTAGAACATGACTTTTGGGTTCAGCGTACTCAAAATCATAAATAATGATAATACATAGTGTCCCAAAATGTTGTATGACAATTTAAGTTTCCACTACGTAATAAAAACATCGAAAATACAACGGTTTCTGAATAGGATGAACCTAAAATCGTTAAGTTTTGGAAAAAACGGGAATTCTGATTTTTTTAAACGCCGGGACGTTCAACACAAACAAGTTTATGCTTACGGAGATTGATTCAATTGACAATATGAAATCCCTCATGTTTTGCACACCCGGTAAACAACAGGTTACTTAGTATCTTTTTACTTATTTACCATACTTTTAACTTTAACATTTATGATTACCTATGACATACGTAGCTAAAAGTAACATCCGATTTAGATTGAGTTTAAGTGTTAGAAAGGTGACTAAGTAGTCGAGAATGTTGTTAGCTACAAAATGAAGATTATAATAAAAGAATATATTCAGCCGTTTTTAAATCATTTGTTTTTTCATGGTGTGTTACTGTTTACTTATATTTACCCATTTATAAAACATGTAAAAATAAAATGAAAATTTCTAAAGGTCGCCCTAGCCGCCTAAATTATATTATGAAGAATTCATTTGTTTTGTTACATCACAGGCAAATGTTCGCGGCGAGGTCAGCACCCTCAGGATAGTGTTATCATATTGTAAGGTTACTGTTAAGCCACAGTTAAGCAATAGGCGGAATGTCAGACAAGGACTGTTATCTAATAATCTCTCGCAGCGAAAAGCAATTAACCTGAGTGGAAAAATCCGGCTTTCCGATTGAAGACAATGCGAAACGCTTCATGTAGCGTCGCCGGAGCGCGACGTGACCGGCTCCGGGAGAAAGCAAGAGTGCAGCTGATGAGGAAAGGATCTACACAAAAGCATAAGGACACACAAATCATAAGGAACAATTCGATAGGTTGCTTGGGAGTTAGGGTGGCGGAGAGGTTAAGGCGCTGGACCGGCAATCTAGAGGTACCGGGTTCGATTCTCGGTCTCTTCCACCAGGTAACGTATTTAAATTTTTCTTTAAGCTTTGATCTTTTTATCATTGGTATAAAATAAAAAAAATGTGGTGTGTACATAAAAAAAAAAAATAGTTTACATGTTTTATAAATCTAGAAAAGGATCTGTTCAAGGTCTGACTGGTCAGTCATTCCTGCTAGTCTAGCACAACTATGCTCCGCGACTCTTGTCGCGCGACATAGCATCAACCCGTCAACCGTCACGCTCTCACAGTACTATACAGAAAAGAGACAGATAAATATCTCGCGCAAGAAAGAGTCGCGTATCTCAGGTGTGCTCGAGGTACTGATTGAGTCCTAAGTTCCTCTGTTTGACCGAGCGGGAAACGTCTTTGCTTCAGCTTCGCCAAAATTTCCTTCGTATGTACGAATGTTTGGATGTAAAGGTTTTCGGCTGTTCTCGCCTACAGGTCATATTTCTGAATGAGAGAGTGAGTAGGTTTGAGAAGTATATATAATTATTTTTCGATTCAGTTTTTAGATTTTTTCAAAATGGCGGAGATATGTGGGTTGAAAATGTAAATTACATATATTAGCCATTGCGAAATAAACACGCCTACCTTAGCTCCGCAGAGCCACTAGTGTTTATATTGTTCTATGTATGTTTCATTTGAAAACATTATCTGAAACCTTAGGTACAGTTCAATTTTTTTGACATACCTTGGCTTGGTCCAACCTAGTATGAGTTATATATATTTTTTGATTATTAAGAGGCCTAAAAAATATTTTTTTCATATTATGACTAATATATTGATAATTTCAACCAAATTTTTGAAGTTAATAATACTTTTCCCCGAGTTCTAGGTAGTAACGTAGCTTCTTCATGCTTTTATTGCGTGCAGTCGAAAATAAGTTGAAAAAACTAATTTTCCGCGTGAATTTTGTCAATTTCGAGTAGTTTTTGAAACAAAAATTATCAATGAAAAATTCAAACTGTGGTTTTCAAATATATACCAATAAATCCCAATAGCCCTGTTCTAGGTAGTAACATCAAGAATATGTTAAAAAACATGTTTAATCATAGAGAAAAATGCCTAAGCAATCAGCATTTTAAAAGGAATAAGGCCTCTTAAAGTTTATTTCTTATAATAATAATAATAATAAAGTCTTAAAATTTATTTATAAATTAACAGGTTCGTTTTCATTTAGTATTTCCAAATACATTTTAACTTTTCAAAAGTTTATGAAAATAATCAATTAATAATGATGATAATGAGAAGATACCATTTATTTCTATAAGCGCAATTTATGGTCGTTATGCCTTTATGTAGGAGAGATATAATTTAATGAATCATCCAGATCAGAAATGCAACCATACGTCCAGTTTATTAATAGCGACATCTAGTTGAACAACGTAAAGCTTTTTCAGCTCCTTACGTAGCGGCGTATAAGCAAAACTCGAGCGAAATGAAGTAGTTTGGTAGTAGTAGAGCTTAAATAGCCTACGCTCTACGTTACGTTCCAAAGTTATACGAAAGTGTCGTGCTTAGGAGAGCATTCGAGGATCGCCTAGATGTCACTGGTACAAGTTAAACACGTAATCAACTGTCAAGACATAATAAACTTACGTTTATGTAACGACACTACACATTGAGTAGCCGGACTTTAGTAGTGTCCTCTGTTGGGTGTTGGCTGTAACTTGGTCGTGCTTACCGTTCCTCGGCCTTGGCGTACCTACGCCGTTCAAGCAACGGGGCAGAGATGGCGTTGAAACGAGAATTGTAATTAATTTCTTGTTAATCGTGTAAATAACTCTTTAATATCTAAATGCACATTTCTGGTTGGTGATTTTAGTGTGTACTTACCTAAGGTTATGTTTAGCTTTTAAGTGTATTACATTTATGTGTGTAATGCTGTATAAATATGGGTAATATTTATGAGAGAAAAAACGGAACCCTTGTAGGATCACTTTGTTGCGCGTCCGTCTGTATGTAAAGACAATTTATCTCAGCAGAGCACTAGCTATATCTATCTATATCTTGCCGCGACTTTGCTTGTCGCGCGACTTAGCGTCACCTGTCTTGCTCGCACAGTATTGACAGGAAAATGACAAGTAGTATTTGTCGCACGACAAAGAGTCGCGTATCAAAGTTACACGTCTACGTGCAGGAACGCGTGGAGGTATCGACTTAAAATTAAAACCATATAGTCAGGTGTACAATCCCTTGAAGCTGTGAAAAAGTCAAATTAGTTAATTTCAGCTTTTATAGGCATTTTTTGGGTTCCGTACCCAAAGGGTAAAAAACGGGACCTTATTACTAAGACTCCGCTGTCCGTCCGTCTGTCTGTCCGTCACCAGCTGTATATCTCATGAAGCGTGATAGCTAAACAGTTGAAATTTTCACTGATGTGATGACATACTCGTATTTCTTCTTAAGTAGGGCTCCCATACAACAAACGTGATCGGTTGCGTTAACGTTGCACTTCATTTGTATGCGGCGCCATACATACCTGGTGCAAACTTAACTTAACCCAGCGAGTTAAGATGGGAAGTGTTTCTACGGAACCCTCGGTGCGTGAGTCCGAGTTAATAAATAAATAAATATCGGACAACCTCACACAAATCGATAGTCCCAAATTAAGCTCAAGAAGGCTTGTGTTATGGGTACTAGACGACGATATACGTACTTATATAATTAGATAAATATATACTTGAATACATAGAACAACCATGACCCAAGCACAAATATTCGAGTTCATCACACAAATATTTGCCCCGGCCGTGGCCGGGATTCGAACCCGGGACCGCCGGCTCAGTAGGCAGGTGTCTACAAACCGAGCCAAACGCGTCGAATTTTCAAATACAAAAGCGTAAGGTGATAAAAATAAGGAAATTAATTTTTTGCTTACTGAGGTTATCTCTGCCATTATTACAAGTTCAGGAATCGCCGATTTTATGGCGCAAGGCGATCAATCAACAGTGCAACGAACAGGAACATGGCCGCGGCAGTCGGGTAATGGCTGTATCTGTTTTAATGGTTTAATTGCAGCATAACTGGTTGTAATTGCATTACTGTACCTAATTTCCGCAATAAAAAAATACCCTGATTAATTTTAAGAGATTCTTTGTAGGCTTTTTCTCGAATTTAGAAATGAAGTCAAGACTAAAATAGGCCTAAAATTACAACAGTTTTGTAATTTTAGGCCATCTTATTTTGGTGCAAGTTTTTTTTTGTGTTTCATATGATTTTTAATAATTACATATTTTTTTTTGGTGGTCAGAAAATTTGTTACCTTATTAATTAATATTTATGAACGCAGTAAGAATTTCCTGCGTTCCTTAATTCATTACAACTTACAACTTGATAATTTCTACATCAAAACTTGACATTGGCTTACAGTGCTGAGCCAGAGAAGAAAAAAAAGGAACTTCCCGTGGCATAGCCTGCGAGACAAATGTATTTTGGAGACCAAATATATTTTTGTGATAAAAAGTAACCAATGTTATTCCAGCTAACATTTTCTCTATCACAACTAAAAACATTAGTAATCACAAGGGTGTATAGAGTTTAAACACCATCATCGAACGTGAATCACATAATTTCTCCAAGAAACGAGTCCGTATCGTGCAGTTTTCGCCTAGGTCTACATGTCGTGTCAACCAACAAATGTTTTTAGTGGTTCTCTGCCTTTTCGCCGAATTACGTTTCGTCAAACGTTTCATTTCGCCAAAAGCATTTTTCACTGAAACTGTAAACTATTTCGATAAACAAACCTAACCTAACCTAATCTAAAGGATGATATTTACAACAATCTGAAATAGTTTACAGTTTGCAAAAATAATTGCAAATGGCGTACTTAATGCCATAAGGCCAGTATACCATCGCACTAAACAGGCCTGAAAACTATGAAAATTAGAACAAAAGAGAAACTTATTAACTTCACTATATAATTATAATAATAAATAAATATACACAAATATACAATATACCTAATATTGTGCTTGAGGAAGAGAACAATTTACATTACTATAGGTCTGTAAAACTGACATGACAGGGTTCTGTATCACCTGATTGTGTATAGCGTCAAGATTTTCGTCGCTGGTTTAGTAACTTCCTACTTGTTCCGTGTCGGAAGTACCAGCGGTTAAAAGCACATAAACGCGACCATCATGATCATCATGAGCCATGTGCTCGGACAAGTTTTCTTTATCAAAATAGCTTGGCAACAAGTCTTAGTCATGTATGGTTCACTTAAAATGAAGCGGAAGTGAATTCAATACTCAGCGACTTTAGTTACAATAGCTGTACACGCATGTAGGGGTGTACTTGAATTGTAGATCTTGGGGGTCGTGATGAGGTGAGCAATGACACTCGTAGTCCAGTACATGCACGTATATAATAAATTGATATAAAACTTTAAGAACTTTTTCTTAAATTGGTGATAGATAGTAGTGCGGGCATGACGCGCCCGTTTGACAGTTGTTGAGTGAGTGACGGCAGCGGCCGACTGGTCCACCGCTCCCCTCTGCTGCCGCGCCCCGCACCATGCACTGCGCCGGCGACGGCTGACGATGATGCCCGGACATAGCCGAGGATAGAAGAGGCGTTAACAATAGCTATGTACTGCGATATTTTTTGTTATTTTATCTTTTTAGGGTTCCCTTCGGTTGACTTTAAACACTCCGCTGTTCATCTGTTACCGCATTCTGACTCTTGAATATATATAAAACGAACCATTTATTTGAAAGCACACTTTTTTTCCTCGCATGTGTGTTGAAAAACGTCGTATGAAAGGCGTGTGCGTTGGTCATTTCATGCTTTATGCATCAGTCGTCTGTCGTATTGCAGGCTTGGACTGCAAAAGCCTCGAATGACCAGCGTAGCACCTTTTTAACGTAATGTACTGTTTTCAGCGTATTTTGCGTACGGTGCCGGTGGTGCGGAACCCTTCGTACGTGACCGACTTACGCTTGCCATTAAGTTTTTTGTTTAAGTAAAACATTCTCCGACCCTGAAACCTCGATACATAGTTGTAGGCACTAAACTAACTATTTATGGAAAAGAGCGTACCGCATATGTACTTACATGTTCTGGTATTATTAGGAGTGCGTACTTGAAATAAAAACAAACAAGGAGATTTCACGACCATTAATGACATCAACACAATACGATCTGTCATCGATGTCTTAACATAAACGCACGCTACTCGTGATGGCCGGACATCTAAATTTAAGCGTCGTATTGTATACAATATTCATTATACACCCTATGTAGTGGCCCTCGTTTGGACGCCTTTTCCAATTCCTCCCCCTTTTTAGGGCTCTATACCAAATGGGTAAAAAACGAGACCCTATTACTAAGACTCCGCTGTCCGTCCGTCTGTCTGTCTGTTCGTCTGTCACCAGGCTGTATGTCATGAACCGTGATAGCTAGACAGTTGAAATGTTCACAGATGATATATTTCTGTTGCCGCTATAACAACAAATACTAAAAACAAAATAAAATATTTATTTAAGTGGGGCTCCCATTCAACAAACGTGATCGGTTGCGTTAACTTTACACCTCATTTGTATGCGGCGCCATACATACCAGGTGCAAACTTAACTTAACCAATAAATCAATCAATCAATAATTTATTTATTTGTAACACATAGATACAAAGGTGTTACATTAATAAATAATAATATCACTATGCCTCGCCACATGGCATACAAATTAGAAGTAGATTTATATTATATTTTTGAATTCAATTAAAATAAAATAAAATAAAAAGTAGGGCATGCATAAGTTATTACAAAACATAATTTCAACAATTATTATTATTTAGGTAAGTAGGTCATTATTTGCCGGCCCGGCCCCGGTTAGTTAAGATGGGAAGTGTTTGAAACCTTGGCCGGTTTTTTTAAATGGATTTTATACTAAATTCCTATTTTTAAAATAAATAAAATATTTACCTTCCCTGTGACGTGCGTCTTTTTGTGTAAGTAAGCTGCTGCACACATGGGTAAAATAATATTTATTAAGATTAAGAATAAGAATAAGAATGATTTATTTTGTAAAACATAGGTAGCTACATAGGTGTTTTATGAATGAATCAGGATCACTTTGTTTTGCCGAAAGGCATACAAAATTTGAGAGTGCAGCATGCAATACAAAATATAAGTATAGTCGAAATTAGTTAGTAATCAACATTCATTAACATTAATATCAAACAGATATTCTTGAGTAGAATAGTAGGCTTTTTTTACTAAGAATTTATACAATGATTTTTTAAACATTTGAATATCTTGCAAATTTCTTATACTAATTGGTAGTTTATTAAATATTTTAGGTGCCATTCCAAATATACTTTTATCGAACAGAGCAGTTTTATGCGGCTCGTGATTTATCCTACTCTGCATACGAACACTGTTGAATTTTGCAAACTGATTCAGGTTGCTCTTTACATATTGAATTCCTGTTTTTAATATTTGATTATCACATATTCATAAACGGATCACGCATCCTCATTTGAGTTACCAATGTTCCGGAAGCTTTGCAGCTTCCGCGACCGTAGAATGAAGCGTTTGAATTGTTTTATTTACATATTTTAGTTTCATGCATAAACAAGCATTGCATTCAATTGGAATCTGATAGTTAAATACAGTTTTGCCATCATAAAATATTGTCGGGAAAGTTGATTTTATATTTCTATCTCAACTTTTTCACCGAAGAGAAAGCCGGGTCGAATATAAACGTCAAAATACATGTGATGGCAATTAAAACATTATTCACTACAACTCTAGTTATCACTTACAGGGATAGGTTCGCCTTTCTACATAGGTATCAATTGTTTAATGTCCTTGTTATGTATATACCAGGTGTTTCCTGTAATAGGAGCGATAAATTAAAACATAGATTCTACTCTTCAAATTGAACAACATTTGTTCAGCAACTTTAAAAAAAGTCAGTTTTCAGAATTTTATTATTTCAAAAAAATTAAATAGTATTTTCAATGTACGTCGTCCAACATTGACATTCCCTGAGAATTGACATAGCTGTCACTCTACTAATATAGGACATTGCGCAATACATTGCTTCTTTGTCTAATAGTAGAGTTGTTAGTCCGCTGTTTTCTAACATAATTGTGCGCATCGGGTTACAAGCATGAAATTTCTACCACAGATAGAGTGTTCCACGTTCCACGGTGATTATTTTCAGATGTGGAGGGAAGTCAGATTCGTCCCCTGTCAGGCGGGAGAGCGGAGTGAATACGGCCAAGTATCCCTCTTTTCTTTCTTTATTGCTGGTCAGTTAAGTCTACCAGGACGTGTTTGGTATCGTTTCCGTGTAAAACAAATATCAAAAATTCATTTTTTATGTTATTTTTGTATAGTTCTACATAAAATATGGGTGTAATGGCCGAAAAGGTAAAAATCTCAACAAGTTTTTTTTATTCAGTGAGGTAAATTAGTTCAATTTCGTGAACATTTTCAAATTATTATTATTATTTCAAAAAGTTTATTTAATCTGGTTTCTAAAAATATATGCATGTTGGGTACTTCTCATACATATAGTAGCTTAAAATATATCTTTACGTCGGCGTAACCAACGTAAATCTCCGAACGCATCCTATTTCGCTTCATTAAATACATTAAATAATGATTGTTAACATGCTTTTACATATAATATTTACTATATACGTCCTAGAAAAACAAATTAATGTAATTAAAACAAAATATTTTTTTGCTAATGTATCACGAGCACACGGGCTAATCTCAACATCAACAATTTATTCAAGTTACTGTTTGTATGAAGAGTGCCCAATATTTATATATTTTTAGAAACTAGATTAAATTTTCTATATTGCAATATTTTTCTTAGTTGTAAATATTGAGGAAATATAATTAATATATCTCCCTGAATAAAAAAAACTTGTTGTGATTTTTACAATTTCGGAAATACAACCATATTTTTATATGGTACTATGAATAAATAACATGAAAAATGAATTTCTGATATCTGTTTTACACGAAAACGACACGACAAAAGTCCTGCTAGCGTTACCTGATCAGTAATATAAAAAGAAAAAGAGGACTCCTTTGTCCCATTCACCCCACTTTCCCGCCGCACGGGGGACGAATGTGACTTCCTTCCACATCTGAAAATAATCACCGCAGAATACTCCATATGTGGTAGAAATTTCGTGGTTGTATCCCGATGTACACAATTTCGCGACTTAGCAAAATGTACTAGAACACGCAGGCTAAGCTTACCATCAACATTTTTTTCAAGGTACTTTTTGTATGAGATGTGCCCAATATGTATACATTTTTAAAAACAAGATTAAATTTGCTGTTTAGCAATATTTTTTTAAATTGTAAATATTCAGGATAGATAACTAATTTATCGTTCTGAATAAAAAAAACCTGTTGTGATTTTTACCTTTTCGGCAATAAACCCAAATTTTTATATGAAACTATTCTTAAATAACATGAAAAATTAATAGCTGATATCTATTTTACACGAAAACGATGTCGCGCAAGCCCTAATAGTCTTAACTGATCAGTAATAAAAAAAAGAAAAAGAACAGTACTCGGTCCTCTTCACCCCGCTCTCCCACCACACAGGGGACGAATCTGACTTCCCTCTACATCTGAAAATAATCACCGTGGAACGCTCTATGT
Source organism: Apotomis turbidana (assembly GCA_905147355.2). NCBI lineage: Eukaryota > Metazoa > Arthropoda > Insecta > Lepidoptera > Tortricidae > Apotomis > Apotomis turbidana. The sequence continues at coordinate 12,989,852 of LR990294.1, forward strand.
GTGGTAGAAATTTCATGCTTGTAACCCGATGCGCACAATTTCGCGGCTTAGCAACTCTACTATAAACATTATTCTACAAAATATCACGTTATTTTCAGAAGTTGCTTAACAAATGTTGTTTAGTTTCAAGCAAAGAATCTATGTTTTAATTTATCGCTCCTATTACAGGAAACACCCGGTATATATTTTAATGTACAATCAAAGAGTTTACATACATACATATTGATATCACATGCAGCCTCCAATGCCAAAGGTCACAGACAGCCGCGGCCGCGAATATTAAATTTAAATTAATAAACTGCATCCTTAAAATTAACACTCGTGTCAGTGACATGTCATCGCATTATTAAAATATCAATATTAATAGGTACAGTACAAATCAATAAATTAGTAATCCTAAACGTACAAATATTTGGCTTTAAAATTACAATCAATGACCGCCTGTCTGTCCTTCCTCTAATTACAACTATTGCTATGTTGATGAATTTAGGTCGAAGCTGTCGACTATTGGGACAGTGCCGAACACTTGGACTTGTACCCATAGATTAGAGTGTATTACTGCTCGTACCTTATTATTATTATTATTTCGCTTGGGCCTTTTGTGTGCCGCATCGACCAGAATTGATCTATTGTGGCAGCCCTGTCTTAAAGCTCACTGCTGAGGCCCGTTGAGTCCAGGAATTCCCAGATTCTTTGGGCCGTGAGTTGTTGTATATCCTCTGGGGGCACAAAGTGTTGCCCTAAGTGGATATTTCTTTTGTGCATAAGTGGTCCACAGGAGCAGAGGATATGCATAGCTGTCTCCTCGGACTCTTGGCAGAACCTGCACGTTGCGTCCTGTTCCATACCCATTAGGGACAGGTGTTTTTTCAGCTTGCAGTGACCGGTCAGAGTTCTAGTCACCGCAAAGACTTTTGACCTTTTGAGCTGTAGTAACTCTTTAGATAACTTTTGAACAAAGCCTTTTATAAGGGTTTTCGAGTGATTTTGTCCTTTCACAGCCACCCTCATCTCGATCGCCTTAGATTCCTGGCGTTTTGTGATTCCACAGAACGGTTCTGGGCCGACAAGGGGCTTGTCCGCGCCATCTCTCGCGAGTTTGTCTGCTCGTTCATTTCCGTCAATATCGGAGTGACCTGGTACCCATCTAAGAGTGACTTTATTGGTTTCGCCTAGGGCATTGAAATTGTTTTTGCATAGTTGGACTAGTTTAGATTTAACCTCTAGTGCTGCTCGTACAGCTTACTTTAGTAAGTAAATTACAACATTCACATCATTTATGTTTAGTTAAATTCTGATTGAATCGCATACTTTGGAGTAGCATCTGTTAGTTTTTTGTAAGATATGTTTGTATCTTACCACGTCATTTTTAGACTTAGATTATCAGCACATCGTTGACGAATTCATATACCGGGTGGTAATATAAATATGCGCATGTAGAAACCAGAGTTTTTTTTTTATCATACCCTATCGCTGTCGCAGGAAATGAATTTGCATTAAGTAGTTATTTTATGCTACCAATTAATTGTCTATTTTATTAAAATGATACAATTAAGGTAAATTTTATGTGTCTCGTCAAACTCGATATGCAAATCAAATAACTAAATTACAAATATATTTTTATTGTGTCCTGTTTTGGTCGTCAGGTAGGTATTGTGTTATTGCGGATGTAATGTACGTAGTACGTAAGTACGCCCTTGTGAGATAAAGCTTGTAAATGACGAATGATAATGCTACTCAGGTGCGTTACCCGTGGGCCGATGTCGTCAACGGCCCATCGACAAATGCCAAGCCTCCATTAGCTGCAAGCTCCTGTAATTGTAACACAACTCGACCTTTTCGGATCTGATTTCGGCGACAACTCGCAAGGACGGTTACTTTTGTACTCCTCTACGCCCAAATAACGATCTGAATAGAGTCATGCATAGATTATTATCGTTTGTATAAATAGCGAGACGAGTCCTAGTCGAGCATCAGTCGCCTGCAAGGTGTGAAGTGATCTTCGCTCTAACAACACAGACCTATTTCGATATGAGATTTTTGGTGGTGTTGTTCGCTGTGGTCGCGGTGGCGCTGGGTGCTCCCAGCGTGGAGAAGCGGTCAATAGGTCACGCCGTGGCGTATTCCGTTCCGGTGGCGGTATCCCATCAATCCCGGGTGGATGTACACAGCTCGCCCGCGGTTGTAGCTGAGACTGTGGTTGCGGAGCCAGTGGTTGCTGCTTACGCCGCTCCAGCTGTGGCTCCCGTCGCGTATGCCGCCGCCCCGGCCGCTACTGTGTACGCGGGTGGTTCAGCTGTGACGCACCAATCCCGTGTGGACGTGCACTCTTCGCCAGCTGTTGTCGCCGCCGCACCCGTTGTCGAAGCCCGTGCCGTGTACTCTCCCTCCGTGTACGCCGCTCCCTCCGTGTACGCCGCTCCCTCCGTGTACGCCGCTCCCTCCGTGTACGCTGCTCCCGCCGTGTACGCCGCTCCCGCCGCCGTGTCCCACCAGTCCCGCGTCGACGTCCACTCGTCCCCTGCCGTGGTTCAGTCCGTAGCCTACCCGACCGTGGTCGACGCTCGCTCCGCCTGGGCCCCCGCTGCCTACTCCGCATGGTAACGTGATCACAACGACTTAGAGCGAAAACTTTGTAGTTTTCGTTACCTGAAATATGTAAATATGACGTAACGAAAAGACAAAATAAATTTCTATTTTTTTAATATATTGTGTTTTTATTGTTATCATCAATACCTACGTCTCATATTTGTTCTTAATAATTGCAGCATAAGCCATTTTATATCTTAAGCACTAAATAGTTTTTTATTAGCTATTAGTAACAAAGTGCTACTTCAAATTTTGTAACAGAAATTAAATGCGATTAGTAATGCTCGACAGCTTTAGGTATGCGCGGTAGGTTGTTGTTTTGTTTTAGTAAAATTGTATATCCCTAGTAAATTAACTTAGAACCTATTCGATACATTTATAAAATGGCAGTTTAATTGAAACCGGTTCGCCGCAGCTCTCACCAGGCACTTCCGATACGACCAAGGGCAGCCGGCTGTGTTATGCAAGGGACAGCTCTGAAAGTCCTTTAATAAGGAAATATAACTTACGACGTGAATGTCCCCTTTACACAAAAAAACGCATTTGGAAAAGTACGAGAATAAAGCTTACTATTATTACAAAAGTACAAGAATTTAAATACAATAATAAAGCTTATTAATCTTATTATCATTGAATTGAATCATCATCATTGAATCTAAGTTTATCAAAGGAAATCTTTGGAGACGTTTTATTGGCAGGATGTAGATATTTGTCAGCTAAAACTGCAATTCTTACAAACTTTGACATTTAACTACATGTGTTGCTCAAGATTCACCAAATTTCATGCTACAAACTACAACATGCTGCATGGAAAAAATACAATATCGTAAATGATGTGTTGTCTCGTCAAAGATGTGGTCAGTGTCCTTTCAAGTATCCGCAAGGATCTCAACGAAGATGGATCGTCACGGGTCCCACAGATGACCCTGTTGTAACTTTATAAAAAACAAGACACTGAAAATCAAGGGTAAGAACTAGTATCAAAGATACGTGGTATTTAACGTGATAACGTGAACTATAGTCCAATAATTGATATGATATTTATCCTACCCGTGTCTATAAAATTAAGTAGTCTAGGGTCACAAGCTTTTATTATAAAACTAAATTGATGGATTCATTTTTTATTGTATCAAGATGAATTTAACCGCTAAGTGCTAACTAAATAGTGAATTAAGTAGTAGCAGTATTATTATTGGGCACATTTTTGATCAAAGAGGCGAACTTTAAAAGCAAAAAACTTTTAAAACAAACAAATAACTTTCAGCTTCCTGTACAATAAAGGTGTCATTACATTACTAGTGACCTCTAGTCACCCGACCTAAATGGAGGTTACCTGTTGAAGTTATAAACTCGAACTTTTATCGGATGAAATGATAGACTTGAACAGCTTTTATACTAGTAGGTACGGTACATATTGCAAAGTATTTTCATGGTATTTTTGGTCCCCGCTCCCGAGATACCTTTTACCTAAACAAAAACATCCATCAATCTTCGACAACGGGACATGTGCAGGTTAACGCTTTTATAAAGTAAGGAGTCAATCGACCTTTCTGTGAGGATCCCGACAGGGATGGGTCCCTTGCTCCCGACATGCATGTATACCTTACATTCTACAGTACCAGCTTCTGCCCGCGACTTTGTCTGCTTAGAATAAAATTAATATAAAACGCCTAAATAATATCGACGCTTAAATAATATCGACTGGCAAACTTTTAACATCACAAAGCACATTTCATACTTAAGCCCCATAGTAACTTGTATCTCCATTTTCACGGGTACACTACAATACCTACTTGACAACGCGTTTGGCTCGGTTTGTAGACACCTGCCTACTGAGCCAGCGGTCCCGGGTTCGAATCCCGGCTAGGGCAAATATTTGTGTGATGAACTCGAATATTTGTGGCTCATGGTTGTTCTATGTATTTAAGTATATATTTATCTATATAAGTACGTATATCGTCGTCTAGTACCCGTAACACAAGCCTTCTTGAGCTTAATTTGGGCCTAGATCAATTAGTGTGAGGTTGTCCGATATCTATCTGTTTATTATTTATTTATTTAATACTCCAAAATTTCATTTTTCCGAATGCATCATCATTCCGAATTTTCATAATTCCGAAAACCATGTTCTGGTAAAATATTTAGATTTTTATTGGTATATCATATAACCCTAACCTAATTATAATATGTATCATATATAAAAATAATGTCCTTTCCCGGGCTTCAAACTATCTCTGTGCCAAATTGTATCCAAATGGGTTCATTGGTTTAAGCGAAAAGACTAAAAGAGGTAACAGACAAACAGTCAGACAGAGTTACTTTCGAATTTATAATACTAGCAAGGATATGGATTCAATGAGTAAAACGTAATTAGTAAGGCTTGGGCAGGGATGGCCTGTCTGTGGGGAATTGAAGGGATAACGTAGGTAAAGCTCCGATCTCAGAAAACTGAAGTCAACGACACTGGGTGCCCTACTTACCACTTTACCAATCTAAACCTAATTGCTACTGGTAAGGATACATGGATCCTTATTCATAAACCTATGCATTCGATATCTCTGACTAAATACCAGTATCTGCTAATGCGCTATTAGGTATTAACACCTGTCATTGTCGACAATTTTACTGGCTTGATTAGTCGTTAACTAACAGAAAAGAGATACTACCAAAGTAGGAAAATAAGCTGCAGAACCGCTTATACAGCCCTTATTCTGCTAATTTAAGCTGAGTATGGGCTGTATAAGTACTTCTGCTACTTTTAGCCCCCAGTAGCGTTTAGGTGGATAATATAATCATTTCTATGAAAACGAAAAATAAATCTTGTTAGCGGCCAGTTACAAAGTAGATAAGGATGATTAAAAATAAACCAATCTGATTAGATCAACCAAAATTAATTAAAAACTAACCAAGAAGTTTCTGTCTGGCCGCTTTGTCTTCGCGCTCAAAAGATTAAGAGACACTGTTTCCGTTGATGCAGCACTAACAGTATATCATGGATATGTTGCATCTGTCCTTAATTATGGGCTGTTGCTATGGGGAAATGCAGTAGAGATCGATAGAGTTTTCAGGATCCAGAAGAAGTGTGTTAGGGTCATATGTAATGCATGGTGGAATGACACCTGCGTTCCATTATTCAAAAAATTGAAAATACTTCCTTTAGCATGCTTATATTTAAGAGAAATATGTACTTTCGTGAAATCACATCCCACATATTTCAAAACACGTGGCGAACTTACAAATAGGCAGACTAGAGCAAACATTATGAACCTTTTGTATCATCCGCGGTGTCATAAAAGTGTGCACAGAAGAAACGCTCTTAATATGTGTATAATTATTTATAACCGACTCCCCGAAAACCTGAAAGTGCTCGAGGGAAAAAAATTTAAACGTAGCCTTACAACCTGGCTCTTAGACCGGTGTTTTTACAGCGTAAAGGCATACCTCGAGCACAACTAGCTTTAAATTTATATTTTTCTTTTTTTTGATTTTTATTAATTTACATGCATTGACATTTTGTTATTATTTTTTTTTCTTCTACTTTTTTTTTCTGTAATTAATTTTCTTTTGACATTATGTTGTTTATTTGTTTGTAATTATTTTGTTAGATGTCAAGTATTATTGATGATTATTTTAATTCTAAGTTAGCGCGCGCAAACATTTTGCACGCCTGCAATCTGCATGCAGGCTGAGTACACATAGAACTATAAACCTATATATATAAACACCTTTGTATACTGTACTGAAGCAAATAAAACATTTTGATTTTTGATTTGATTTTTGATTTTGTAGTTACTGTAGTTTTTTTTATTCGGAAAACTAAAATTACAACTCCGAGAACTTTCAGACATTTATTGTAAATTTAATTTAAATCGAACATATAATTCGAACCCGAAATTTGTATGTATGTATGTAAACACTTTATTGTACATAAAAACACATATCAAAAGAATAAGCATGTACAAAGGCGAACTTATCCCTTTAAGGGATCTCTTCCAGTTAACCTTTGAGCAAATGAGTGCTAAACACAAATGTAAATGGTAGACAAACCAAGCAACATGTACAATACAAAGGAGTATAACTTTACAATAATACACATGAAAAAGCAAAACCCAACAGAGAGGGAGATAGGCATATTCCAATTCCTAAAAAAAATTGTTGCCAAATGAACTTCACGACACTGGTACCTATATGATATTCAAAATGTAGATTGGTGATTATTTCCTCGCATATTAGGAGAAAAGCACTATATACTTAGGCCTCGGTGGAAATATCGCGAACGGACATTTCCACCGAGGCCTGTATAGTGCTAGACTCCGCTACGCCTCGCCCTTCGGTAATGTACTGTAATGCAACATAGTTATGAATTTTAAATTTAAATTCATAAATCAAAATGTTTTAAATACGAAACTACAAAATATAAATTTAGTATTCCAAATAAAAAAAATACCATAAGAGGTCCTTATTGGTATGAACAATGGAAAAAAACTTAAATATTTTATCCTTACTTATTTTTTATTGACCAAAATAAATGAAGAAATTTAAAGATTGAATTCACATTCGTACACTGCATTAAAAAAAATCTACTAAGGTCTGAGACGTTTTCCTGATCTTATAATTGCCTATGCCTGCTATGTCATACATACTCGTAGTTAAACAAAATTGAAGTGCCAAATCTACAATAAAACAACGATTCGCACAATTTGAGTTTTCTATGAGTTTTAGTATTTTAATTACGAGTAGAAAGTGCTGCAACTTCATCTGTTATTTATTTTTTCTTTATTAATTTCTCGTATAAAGTATCCTTTAACCATCTTCCAGCTATCCCTGTACCAAAATTGGTTAAAGTTCGTCCAGCCCTTCGGCGTGAAGAGAATGGAAAAAGAATTATACCAAAAGATGGCACTACCGGTGGGCGCATCGCCCTTCCTGAACTAATGACTCCTCTCCATATACCCATATAGTACCTATAGACTATGTATGTCGTCATCGAGTAGGTACCTAATAAAGTGCAAACTTACTTAGTTTGAGAATAGGGCGATTTATATTTATAAGATTGTTGCAGATATTATTCACATTATATGTATTTACTGCGATTAATTCACTGTGTACGTGTGTACCTCTGGTTCCTAACAATCATCACCGTCACCATCTATATCAGCAAAAACCCTAACTGTATCGTGCGACATACTTAGTGTACTATGTACAGCCCAACAGGATGTTTTTCAACCCACGCTATATTGTGGATATTTAGTGGTATTAATTTATTTTATATACTCTGGCAATGACAAATTTTTGGTAACTGACATTAGTCACCGAATGTCACTGATGTAAACAAAGAGGCAACAGGACTAAATATTCCGCACAAGTAATTTTTGGATGATAAAGCCAAAAACTATCCACAGTGAAAGTAATGTTTTTTTGAATAGAAACAAGAAGAACGAACGATTGAGCAGCATCCCGGTAAGCAATGTTTTGAATTTGGTTAGTGACAAATCCTTGACAAATCGCTAATGACGTTTACTAATGCAAATACATTGTTGCCGGCCGGACTGACCCTTGTGAGGCTATAGGTATGTATTTCCTAAACACGGAGAGGTTAACAAACAGCTGTGCATTCAAGGTGTGCACTCATTAAAGTACGACACGTTAGGAAACCACTTTGTACGTTAGAATAAAAGAATATTTAATAAGGTGCCTTTAACTTTCCTTTCGCACTACTTTTAGGTTTAAGTAGGTACATACATGCATAATTAAGTAATGAATGACCAGTATTTATGGTAAATAAACCTATGTTTTGAAGTATACAATGATAAAGGCATAAAGTACGTTGTGATTTCCGCGATTTTTACACATTTCATATCACCTACCTACTCGTAAAGCAGGACTTAACAGCATATCCTGTATCTTTGAGAGCAACGCCACTTCGAAAGCGTCGAGGTCATTACCTACATAAATCATTATGTATACGCTGTTTTGTCCTGTATTGATGTGATAATAAAATATCGAATTGACATAATTTCGAATTTTCAAATATTGATCAGTTCAAAATCATTATTTTATTATCACAGAACCCAAAACAATTATTTTTATATGATTAATTGATTATACTGACTAGTTTTTTTGATATTAATAAATGTGAAAGCAGCATCATCTAAGAATCGGCCCTCTACATGATGTCAACTCGTGGAAAATTTAACAGTTGTGCAACACACAAAAAGCACAGTGTGGTACAATTTCCATACTAAATCCGCCTTAGTAATGCTGTGCTGGTACTGTACATATGTACTGGTCGCTTATGCTCTTTTAGATTGAGGAACTTTTCAAATGAATTTTTCAATCACAAATTGGGATATTTTCGATAATGTAATATTACATTTATTATCCTTTATTTGATAATATCGGTAAAAAGCCTGGTTAAAAAAATGTTGTCTATTGCGCTGCCTGTTCACATACATTTGAACTTATTCAAAATTCTTTCGATTATATTTAGCGTCTTAACCATTCGACTAACAGTTAGAAGCATAAAAGGGGCAAGGACTGAAGCTTAAGATTAAAATGAGGAACTGAATACCGGTAATATTTGCATATATAATAAAAATACTGAGAAGGAAAGTAGGTTCGCACATTATTGTAAGTTGAATCGATTCCATTATATTAAATCATTATAAACCGAAAAAGTAAATGTCCCAGTCTTTGTCCTTCTTATCATATAATAAGTATTTTACATATGATATACATAGAGATATACAGGGTGTCCCAGAAGTACCACGTCACAGTGACGTCGGAGGTAGGTCAGCTCAAGGGGAACCCAATTAGCCTACTATGACCCCAGTAAAAGTTGCACGGTTTTCGAATTATAACCGAAATACCACATAGCAGTGACTGCTTTCGGAGTTACAGCAGTTTTAAGTTGGTTCGATAATCGATAGGGCATCGGTAAAGTGATATGATAAGAATACCTAATTTTATCGCAGTAAGACACATGTGTTATATGCTATCTGCATGACATGGCTAATTTATTGACGATATTTATTTGTTTCGTTCAAATAAAAAAACATGGCTGATTGTCAAAGTTGAAATTCGTGTTTTTGTGACAACTTAAATCAAAACTAATGAAGTTTTTTTCAGCAATTTACAATAGTTACTGACAAAATAACACTTCGCATTTCTGAATTAACTATTCATGATTTGATACACACAAAAAACTGTTATTAAGAGCTTTCTGAGTCAATGCTGTTACTAAAAATTTGAAAATAAAGGCAAAAATTCTCAAGTCTTTATTTCGGCAATAAATCGAAAACCGTGCATCTTTTACTGGGGTCATGTTAGGCTGGTTGGGTTCCTCTTGAGCTGACCTACCTCCGGTGTCACTGTGACGTGGTAATTTATGTTATGAAACAATTATAATTTTCCAAAATTAACTTGCCAGCTGCAATTATTTACTTACCATTACTCTTGTGACTTTAATTACTACAGCTATAACGCACACATCGGAGCAGTAATTTGGATTGAAATTTCTATCACTGTAGAGAAGGTAGGTCATGCGAGATCTATGCAGGGGAGTTCAAAAGCGACTTACAGCGCCCGAAAGCTTCCAAACTTACTTTTTAGTCATCCTGTATAAGTACTGTGGTACCAGTGTAGACGCTTTCCGAGCGACTAAATTTCTACTCTGCACCCACTTAAAGCATATCTGCTTGGCCCTATTGTTAACTGGTAGAGAATGCCATTAGGCATTAAATTCACCATTTCTACTGAGTTCTGTTTTGTGCAATAAATTTTGAATAAATAAATACCTTATTTAATATTTTCATGCAAGTAACAAAACAGAATGGGATTTATAAGTCGGTGCCAATGATCCTATCCATTTCCTGTTGTGACTATTATAATAATAAAATAACAATAATTATGAAGATACAATCAGTTTCCTCCGGGATTCGAAAGAATTCTATTTATAAGTTTCCTACGTATCTTTTTCCAGGTGTCTGATAGGGAGCTTGTATCGGTGTATCGGTGAGCTACCTATTTGTAGGTAGCGTTTGTTTTTTTCTTGCGGGCGTCGACCTTTGAGCTAGCAGATGCCCCCAATCGGGGCGTTCGGCTCGGTTGCTTGTTATTAGATAATCACTAGAGTGAATAAACTCATGAGAAGTTTTTAGTTCCGTATATAATGAGGAAATTATTTATTAGAAACTAGAAGATGTCTATTGCCTATGTCCGATCATAATGGGGTCTATCTTTTGTACTTTAAGTATGTAGGTACATGTACCTATGCGCAATTACTATTTAAAATGTAGTTTATCGTTTTAGCGTATATTTTAGTTAGTTTAGTTTTATAATTTTGTACTTGTATTTGAGTTTTTAGATATATGTAACTTTCGTTATTCGTTCGTTATAATAATGTATATTATTATTCGGGTAGGTGATAATTAAGACCCTTTTATTTTAGAGGGTATATTCAAAGAAAAAGTATGAAAAAGGACTCCCACTCATTACCACAATTATTTTGCTTTAAACAAAATTCATTAGGATTCTGAACCGAATAAAATACCTACTTGATGTATTTTAGAAAATAGCTTGAATATAAATCGAATGGGCAATTTATGTTGACTATTACATTTGGAAATGTGTTATTTTTAATAAACGTATTTTGTCTATAAATGCTTATCGCTTGACTTAAATACTAAAGTAATATGAGGAATTCATCATCATCATCATTCTCATGTCGTTATCCCATTAATTTGAGGTCGGCGCAGCAAGCTTTTTGAAAAAAAAAAGAATGAATGTTTACTTTGAAACACAATTATATTACTCTAATGTTAGGGTTCTTTGATCTTCCGCAGCACATGTGTGACGCCCGACTGCCCGAGCACTGACACCAGATATGTAGGTGTTGCTTCTAGCTTACTGTAATTAGAAGAATAACGGCAGTTTCTACTTCACTCATAATTAAGCAATTAATTACGCTAATTTTTTTGTAAAAGGTTAATTATTCGTTTATATAATACCGGATGATTTAATAACGTCTGTAAGATAGTTATCTAGAACACTGATCAATTTATATCTGGTAAGTTAAGCTTTGCTCACTATGGTTTTATTAAACCGTGGCCCTAAGGTATCGAGCGGTTAACACGTAGGACGGACAACCAGGCAGTGATTTAACTGTTTTCGAATAACCGTCGGATCGGAATGCCAAAGCTGCCCTCGCCACAGAGCAAGGACGGCTACTTTCATGTGACACTTGACATTGTGTTAAACTTATTTTAATTTACGGTCGGTAAAATAATAAGCTAATTATTTCATCGTTGCAAGTATAAATAGCGAGGAATGTTCGTTAACTGTATCAGTCAGCCGTTTGGTTTGAAGTGATCTTGTTCTCGTCGAATCAACAACACAGACCACGTCAATATGAAGTCGATGGTGGTGTTGTTCGCTCTCGCCTCCGTGGCTTGTGGATCCCTGCTGCCGCTGGCGCAGCCACCGCACCACCCCGCGCTGGTGCTGGACCCGCACGGCCGCCCGCTGGACACCGCCGAGGTCATCGGGGCCCGCGCCCTACACCTGCAGGCCAAGGCTCTGGAGCACCACGCTCCCCTCGTGCACGCCGTCGCGCCCCTCGCCCACTCCTTCGTGGCCCCTGCTGTGGTCGCCCACGCCCTGCCCGCCGCCGTCTCCCACCAGTCCCGCGTCGACGTGCACTCCAGCCCCGCCATCCTCGCCCACGCTCCCCTGGTGACCGCTCACGCCGCGCCTCTGCTCGGGTACTCCGCGCACGGTCTGGCCGCCCACTCCCTCGCCGGACACGGACACTGGCTGAAGAAGCGTTCCCTCGGACACTACGCTGTTACTGCTCCCATCATCGCACACGCGCCCGCCGCCACCTCCCACCAGTCCCGTGTGGATGTCATCTCTAGCCCCGCCGTCGTGTCCCACGCCGTGCACGCCGCCCCCGTGCTCGCTCACGCCGTGCACGCCGCCCCGGTCGTCACTCACGCCATCGCTCCTTCCGCCGTGTCCCACCAGTCCCGCGTGGATGTCCACTCCAGCCCCGCTGTGGTAGCTCACTCCGTGCTCGCCGCGCCCGCGCATTCCGTCCTGGCTGCTCCTCTTCACGGTGCCCACTCCTTCCTAGGTGCCCACTCCCTCATCGGCGCTCACTCCCTCCTCGGTGCTCACTCCCTGATCGATGCTCACTCCGGTCTCGCCCACGGACACTGGCTCAAGAAGAGGTCTCTGTTCTCCTGGGCTCCCGTCGCTCACGCCATCGCTCCTTCCGCCGTTTCCCACCAGTCCCGAGTGGACGTGATCTCCAGCCCTGCCGTCGTGTCGCACGCCGTGCACGCTGCCCCCATTGCCGTGGCGCACGCCGCGCCCGTGGTCGCGCACGTGGCCCCCGCCGCCGTGTCCCACCAGTCCCGCGTCGACGTCATCTCCTCCCCCGCCGTCGCCCACGTCGCTCCTCTGGCCCACTCCGCCGTGTGGACTGCTCCCCTCTCGCATTTGTCCCATCATGGCCTTCTGCATTCAGCCCATGTCACCCACTGGTAAAGCGAAACATTGATTCGACGGACGATGTAGTTTTCGTTTTGGTATTTAAAACGAATAGACAAATAAATAAATTATGTAACATAACAACACAGTGTAATTATTTGATACCCATCTAATCTTTTCTTGCCTCACCAGCGCAACACTCTCGATATTCAAACAATCGTGAAGGTAATGAAGCTTTTCAATAAAGCCTGATTGCATGTCGATGCCGCGACCGGCAGACTGTAATTATAACAAGGCTACCAGCACCAAGGCTCTCCATAATTATTGAATGGTCGAAAGGTCTTGAATTGGAACTTGAACATGACAAAGAGCAGCATTAGTACTGAATAACCAGTTAAATATTATGTTACGGATTATTCTTACTCGCACGCGACTCATAATACGATTGTACTAAACATAATACCTACCTCATAATTTTGAGAGATATTTAAAACTTGAAAATAGTATAGTATAAATAATAATACCCATAGCAAGCGTTTTTTCAGCCTTTATGTCCATTTTTGATAAAAAAACACGAAGAAAGGAACAGAGGATAAGAAAGAAATAATCAGTGGACAGTATCTAGAAAAGAATTATAATAATTTTGAAAAAAAAAATGCGAAGACTGGAAGTTGGCAGTGGACATACCTACGTTAAGTATTTTATTAGACATGTCCTTAACTGCATCGGGGTTTGTTAGCCCTCAGTACCAGTGAGTCAGAATTTGTGTGGGAGTGCAAAACCGCTACGGGAATGTCTCCGCGCCACAGGAAATCAAACATACGTTGGTCTATAAATATATTCGATAACTAGGTAGATACCCACCTGCTTCTACTGTTAAATTTTTTGCAAAAGCAAGTGAAATATGGGCAAAGAGCCTGTTATCACTGAAACAATAAAAGAATAAGTAATCGATGCACCTAAAAATGTGGATGATTTGTGAAAGATTGACAATTATACGACCCGTATTCAAAGAGGTCTTGCTCAACATACAAAATTAAAAAATGAATGGGTTATATCGCTGAATTATATCAGAACTATTTTCAACCGACTTCAAAAAGGAGGATCTAGTCGCCATTCGAATGCAAAACAAATATTAAAGTAAGTATATTAAAGTATTTTCCTTAAAAGCTCCATTCATCATCATCATCATCATCTCAGCCATAGGACGTCCACTGCTGAACATAGGCCTCCCCTTTGGACTTCCATATATACCGGTTGGAAGGCACCTGCATCCAGCGCCTGGCTCCATTACCATAATATTATAATAAAGCATACTAACACATTTTTTTTTGTCAAATAAAACATTAAAACCGGCAAATTAACCTTTTTTTTTTACAAAAAATCTATGCAGGTAACGTAGATTACTTTGATAAAAATAATGTTTAACATTACTCGTAAGATTAATAATTAAACTTAAAGACATCTTAGGATAAATTTATGAATCATGTAATGTCGAATTTTTTAGGGTTCCGTTGTCAACTAGGAACAACTAGGAAATAGTTTCGCCATTTCCGTCTGTCCGTCCGTCTGTCCTTCCGCGGTTTAGCTCCGTGATAGTACTAGAAAGCTGAAATTTGGTATGAATAGGTATGTTTATGTATCACGCCGACAAAACTAAAAAAAATATTTTTCGTTCCAATGCTAGGTTCTGGGGTGTCGTTGAATAGGTCTTTTAAAAATAATACGGGTGTCCGAACATTATTTTTTGATAAAGTCAGCAGTTTTGTAAATATTCGCTCCGAAAATTGTGTCCCCCCCCCCCCTCTAACTTTTCAACCACGGGTCAAAAAATTATGGAAAAATTCATGAGAATGAGGCCTTATAAGTGCTTTCAATGAAAACTACCTATATTGAATAAAATTGGTTGAGCCGTTTTTGAGTTATCGCAAAAAATCATATTTTTTTAAAATGACGTAAGTGCCGCGTGGTTTCCCTACACTTCGAACGTTACACATATTGGTTAAGTACCATAATATATTAAAAAATTTCGCTCAATCTGGCGCGCATAGTCAATAACTTCCAGAAGGTAATAAGTAATTATTTTTAATTTGGCGTTTACAACCTTTTTATAGAGCTTGAAATCTTTCTCGTAATTTAAATCTTTCGCGTAATTTTCGTCTATTGTGATTGTGAAGGATGGGCAACTACGGAACCCTACACTGAGCGTGGCCCGACATGCTCTTGGCTGGTTTTTTAATGTACCCACATTAAACCTTTCGATTACTGCATCCATATTAGGTTTGACAGCTACCCTTTTTCGTGCGCCGCGCATGGATTTTGACTCTTACAAGTCTATTTTAGCCAATGAAAACTATAACTAACCAATCACAATTACTTCTACGCGGAGGGATGACTTCGTATAGGCTAATATTTAAAACTGTTGGCAGGACAAATTCTTGTAGAGGGGATAGTTGTCAGTCAAATATTGGGACCATTTAAGAAAGCCAATGTTGTACTGAGAGCGATGTCTATATATTTTGCGGTCACAAAACAAAGGTTTTTACACCTTAGCGACCTCTATGTGAATACGTTAATATTCACATCTAAGGTGCGACCTCTATGTGAATAAGTTAATATTCACATCTAAGGTGTAAAAACATTTATATATTTATTATATTATCCATATTCATATATATTCATACTTATATATATATATATATATATATATACAGTATAAAAAAAAAAATATATATCCATAAATATATATATATTTATCAACGTAACTAGTGTTTTTTGTTTCGACATATGCATCGTGTGTATACCTACACGTATTGTTGTACACCCTTCCCGCACCAATAATGTCTCTGTTTGACCTTGTGGTTGACTGGTAGAGAATGCCTCATGGCATTAAGTCCACCATTTGTACTTTTACTTATGTATTTTGTGCAATAAAGTTTAAATATATAAATAAATAAATAAAAACCTTTTAAATACACAATGCAAATATCAAGACAGAAAGCATAAGGAAAAATCGTCAGGTTACTTGGAGCTAGGGTAGCGAAGTGGTTAACGCGCTGGACCAGTAATCCAGAGGTACCGGGTTCGATTCCCGGTCTTTTCCACCAGGTAGCTCCTTTTTCAATTTTTTTTTTCAATTTTCTTTAAGCTTTGATCTTTGTATTACCTACTGGTTTAGACATCTTTGGATTAGCGTAAACTGAAACACAACAGGTACCTTTGGTGTTTTCACTGTTTGGGGAACTGGGCACAAAGTTTATTTACGTATTACCTTCGATATTCGTGTAGGCACACGCGCGTGCGATTATATTATATGTATATAACCATGTCCTGAGAAACGTGGTAAACAATATTTCTATATAGTTTTCAACAATTGAATTATATGGTAGGCTTCATAGAAATGTGGGGATGTAGGAATCTATGTTGAATATGCAGACAATCTACTCGATTGTGCAAGGGTCTACGAAGCTAGCGATCCTGTGTGATTGATTCCAGAGATAAGCACGGGCAAGATTTTTTATGTAAAATAATTATTGTCTAAAAGCTATTTAAACTATTTATGCATTGGCTGTGTGCCAAAAACTTACCGGGTTCTGGACCTCATTAGCAAATGGGGTTCCGATAATCTGGACCTGGTTGAGTTCAACGCCAAGAAAACCCAGGTGTGTGCGTTCTCTACCAA
Organism: Apotomis turbidana; assembly: GCA_905147355.2. Lineage (NCBI taxonomy): Eukaryota > Metazoa > Arthropoda > Insecta > Lepidoptera > Tortricidae > Apotomis > Apotomis turbidana. The sequence goes on from LR990294.1 coordinate 13,006,614, forward strand.
AAGTCTTCATTTATTCCTACCCCTAGTCTACTGCAGAGCACTCCTCTTGGTTTGCGAGATAGCCTGAATATGCTTGGCATAGATATCCGCTGCAATCTCAATCAAAACAAATACATCGAGTCACTGATTACCTCATCAAAAAAACTGGGGATCCTGAACAGGGTGCGACGGTTCTTTACGCTGGACCAGCTTTGCCTGGTGGTGGATGGTTTCGCCCAATATCTACTCGATGCTCTTGACAGATTGCAGCGGCGGGCGGTCCGCATCATAGGTGACAAAAAAAGTACCAGGTTCCTCGAACCCCTTCAATTACGTAGGGAAATTGGGTCGTCGAGCGTTTTCTATCGCCTATACCATGGTGAGTGCTCTGAAGAGCTATTTTCTTTTATCAAACCCTCCCTATTCCACCTCCCACCCTATCCGCGATGTCATCGCTTCACCGTGGAGAATATTCCCACACGTACCAAGAAGTTTGGCAATTCATTCATCTGCCGAACTATTAAAATATGGAACTCTTTGCCGGCTCATATGTTTCCTCCTTCTTATAAATTAGCGTCCCAATTTATAAGAAGGAGGAAACATATGAGCCGAAACAAACGAGGCGTGAAGAAGCATCTCTCGGGCCAGCAGGGCAGTGTCAACTGACCTGGCACCGTTGGTTTCTTGTCAGTTGCCATTGCGACTTGGCCTCCCCTTTTTGCTTACTATCAGGCGAAGTGAAGCCACTATGTTGTGCTTAAAAAATATCGCCCAAGTGCGAGTGGGACTCGCGCACGAAGGGTTTCGTACCATTATCTGTAAGTTTGTTGTATGGGAGCCCCCCTTAAATATTTATTTTACTTTATTTTTAGTATTTGTTGTAAGATAAATATTTAGATAGAATAGAAATACATCATATGTGAAAATTTCAACTGTCTAGCTATCACCGTTCTTGAGATACAGCCTGGTGACAGACGGACGGACGGACAGCGAAGTCTCAGTAATAGGGTCCCGTTTTTACCCTTTGGGTAGGGAACCCTAACAAAACTTAATTAAAGTTAATAAAATAAGTATACCTACATATTATACTTACGTATTTTAAGTACCTATTACGTAGCAGTTAGCATACCTACCTACGGCGAGTAAATTAGTAGGTTGTTGAATATCGAGTATGTTGCACTGGTGACTCAGGGTAAGATTAAATGGGTATCAAATAATTACACTGTGTTGTTATGTTACATAATTTATTTATTTGTCTATTCGTTTTAAATACCAAAACGAAAACTACATCGTCCGTCGAATCAATGTTTCGCTTTACCAGTGGGCGGCATGGGCTGAATGCAGAAGGCCATGATGGGACAAATGCGAGAGGGGAGCAGTCCACACGGCGGAGTGGGCCAGGGGAGCGACGTGGGCGACGGCGGGGGAGGAGATGACGTCGACGCGGGACTGGTGGGACACGGCGGCAGGGGCCACGTGCGCGACCACGGGCGCGGCGTGCGCCACGGCGATGGGGGCAGCGTGCACGGCGTGCGACACGACGGCAGGGCTGGAGATCACGTCCACTCGGGACTGGTGGGAAACGGCGGAAGGAGCGATGGCGTGAGCGACGGGAGCCCAGGAGAACAGAGACCTCTTCTTGAGCCAGTGTCCGTGGGCGAGACCGGAGTGAGCATCGATCAGGGAGTGAGCACCGAGGAGGGAGTGAGCGCCGATGAGAGAGTGGGCACCTAGGAAGGAGTGGGCACCGTGAAGAGGAGCAGCCAGGACAGAATGCGCGGGCGCGGCGAGCACGGAGTGAGCTACCACAGCGGGGCTGGAGTGGACATCCACGCGGGACTGGTGGGACACGGCGGAAGGAGCGATGGCGTGAGCGACGACCGGGGCGGCGTGCACGGCGTGAGCGAGCACGGGGGCGGCGTGCACGGCGTGGGACACGACGGCGGGGCTAGAGATGACATCCACACGGGACTGGTGGGAGGTGGCAGCGGGCGCGTGTGCGATGATGGGAGCAGCCACAGCGTAGTGTCCGAGGGAACGCTTCTTCAGCCAGTGTCCGTGTCCGGCGAGGGAGTGGGCGGCCAGACCGTGCGCGGAGTACCCGAGCAGAGGCGCGGCGTGAGCGGTCACCAGGGGAGCGTGGGCGAGGATGGCGGGGCTGGAGTGCACGTCGACGCGGGACTGGTGCGAGACGGCGGCGGGCAGGGCGTGGGCGACCACAGCAGGGGCCACGACGGAGTGGGTGAGAGGCGCGACGGCGTGCACGAGGGGAGCGTGGTGCTCCAGAGCCTTGGCCTGCAGGTGCAGGGCGCGGGCCCCGATGACCTCGGCGGTGTCCAGCGGGCGGCCGTGCGGGTCCAGCACCAGCGCGGGGTGGTGCGGCGGCTGCGCCAGCGGCAGCAGGGATCCACAAGCCACGGAGGCGAGAGCGAACAACACCACCATCGACTTCATATTGACGTGGTCTGTGTTGTTGATTCGACGAGAACAAGATCACTTCAAACCGTGTCGGCCGACTGATACATTTGACTCGTTTGCGGTTGTTTTTATACTGACCGAATATTTTTAAACGGAAGGCGCACTTGGTACGAATTAAAATTGCCAACAATGTCAGCTGTCAATTTGGAGTGTGTGACCTCGCCGACGGCGTGTGCAGTGGCTAGCGACACTACGCGAAGGGGTTGATATTATAGACGTAAAACGTAAAATCCAGAAACAGAAATGTAATAAAAAATCGTGTCATGGACTTCAAACGTTCGATTAATATGGATAAACCAGTACGCTCCCGCGACAAATATTGCCTGCACTTTCCTATCAATACCGTGTAAGCAAGACAGATGATACCAAGTAGCGCGACAAAGTCGCGGCAAGATACGCTGTTTTTTTTTGGGTCGTTGAAACTACAATTACCTACTATTTGCTTAGGTACACTTTTATGTAATGATATAAATGTAATGCGCCCGCGGTTTAACAGATCCACTTAAGCGTGTTTCTAGGCCTTATTAATATAATAATATTATACAGGATGTAATCGTTAAGTGTAGCCAGGTAATAATTCCGTAAATATAGCCGATATCAGAAAACTTCAAATTGACATCGAAAGTGAGTTACCCAAAGGGTAAAATTAAATTAATAACTTATTTAAATAAAAGCAAAAATATCCGAAATATTAACTTTAAACCCTCCCATACATTTAGTACGAGTACGATGACTTACAGTACAACCACCAAGAACGACGGCGTCGCAAGAGAAAAAACTGCTTGAGATTCATTATTTGTACGAATAAAATAATAAAACTACCGTTTATGAAAATAATAATGCAACATTTATTTTTTAAGGAAGTAGATTTTTTATTTACTTCTGTTGCTCGAAGTGACGCCCTTCCTGCACGATACATTGACGGGCCCTTACGTCTACTCTGAACGAATGCACAGCCCAGAAAAACCAAAAAAATCGCGTACGCCTTGCCATTGCATTAATTACACAGCAAAGGCCGTTTCCGATTAAGGGAAGCAAAAATGCCCTTTGATATTAAGACTTGGTTTTTTTTTCTACAGTCAGTTACGTCTAGTAGAGTAACTGTGTCAAGTTTGGTTGAAAAATTCTTTGCGGTTCCGCAGAAAAAAAATAAAAACGGAAATAATGAAATATGGATTATCTCCTAAACTATTTAACATTAATGTACTATTATTTTTCCATTCTGTAAAGCTTAGTCAAGTTCATGTTTTAAGTGAAAATGGTATCTCTATATCTAACGATTATGTAAAAAATAGGTAAGTCAAAATTTTAATATATATATTTTTTTACTTTTGTGAGAGATACCACTCTAAATGACATTTCTAAATAAGCCTTAGTTAACGTCCTGTAACACATATTAATTTGATGGATAAAATCGGAAAGCAACTGTGTCAAAATGAAATAAATAACTGGGTTGGATTTTATTACATTTTATTAGTAAGCTATTCTAACACTTCCAAATAACCAAAGCATACATCCTCTTTACAAATGAACAAGATTTGACAGTTAGTGACATTTGCCTTTTATTGTTATTGAAAATGTCATTATTTTTGTAATAACATAAAAACTATGTATATATTAATCATTTTTGCTATTTGGTATATACGTAAACTTTACTTAACCAGATTATCAATTTAAAGGTTTTAATCGGACACTAACTGTAAAATGGAATTTAAAAGACTTTTCGGGTATAACTTCATTATCTTGAAACTGTAATTACAAACTATTATTTTTTCGCCACGCAATAATCCTCTTTCTACCGAAATTAAAATACATATTATGACAGTAATAAAGATGAATTGTTTTTTTAAATATAACATGACATTTCAGGGACATTAGAAAGATAACTCGTCTTTACAAAATGAATTCTAAAGCGAATGCAATCATATAAATATTAAGAAAGAAACCTAGATCATTATATCACCTCGCAATGATATAAGTAGCGATTTCGTATCTATCAGAAATACTTAATGAAGATGGTTCGTTGAATTTGGAATATGTGAAGGAAAATTTTAATATACTGAAACTGAAAGTCCAATCTCGCCATATTTCAAAAAATATTTACAGATGCTTTATCGAATATGTCCCAAACAGCATTGGTGTTGGATCCATAAGGCGGCATTATTGTGGATGTGCCAACGGAATGCGAACAGTAGGGTGTTGTTCACACATTGTTGCTATTGTTTATTATTTATCGCACGCACGATACTCGTCCAAAATCGTTCGGCCTGCTGAAACTTTAAGCGGACTTTTTTTTTATTATTATTTATTGAAGGCTTTGTCGCTAAGCGACCACATCGCCCCGTAAAAACAGTTTACAAACAAAATACAAAAAGGAAACAAATAAATCACTTAGGAACAACTAACGCTAAATCGGCTAGATTGTACAGCATTTCAGCGTCGTCCGATATGGGTGCCAAAATATGCCAAAATGCTGTTCACAAGACCGACTTCACGGGAATTATTATTAAAATATTTGGATCTCACCGGATCGTACCGAAGAATACACTCCATCAATATATGTAGAACATCTTCAACCACTCCACAATCATCGCACAGTGGCGAAGGAACTTTTTTCATCAAAAATGAGAAAAATTTAGATGGAATGTGACCAGATCGCAACCTGAGAGCAGTTTTAAGTTTATTTCTACTAAATAAAATATGGTCAATCCAAGGACAATGATTCACTTGAGGCTGGATAATTCGGAACCAAATGCCTTTTAACTTTTTTTTTGAATCACGGAATTCACGTTACTGTCAATGAAGATAGCGATGAGGATTAGAATAAGTGTATTTTTTTTCATTACGTAACTAAAAAGGTGACATTTTCTAGCAAATGTCACTGTAACTGTCAAATCTTGTTTATTTATAAAGAGGATATTATGTTTTGGTTATTTAGCAGTGTTAGAGTAGCTTACTAATTAAATAGTTATTAATTCCAGCCCAGTTATTTATTTCATTTTGACACAGTTGCTTTCCGATTTTATCCATCAAATTAATATGTGTTACAGGACGTTAACTAAGGCTTATTTAGAAATGTCATTTAGAGTGGTATCTCTCACAAAAGTAAAAAAATATATATATTAAAATTTTGACTTACCTATTTTTTACATAATCGTTAGATATAGAGATACCATTTTCACTTAAAACATGAACTTGACTAAGCTTTACAGAATGGAAAAATAATAGTACATTAAAGTTAAATAGTTTTGGAGAAAATCCATATTTCATTATTTCCGTTTTTATTTTTTTTCTGCGGAACCGCAAAGAATTTTTCAACCAAACTTGACACAGTTACTCTACTAGACGTAACTGACTGTAGAAAAAAAAATCTGTCCATTATCACGAAAGGGCATATTTTCTTCCCTTAATCGGAAACGGCCTTTTAAGACAAATCATTTAGAAACATTTAAGAGGGCCCCACAATGTATCGTACAGGAAGGGCATCACTACGAGCAAATTCAGAAGTAAACAAAAAATGTACTTCCTTAAAAAATAAATGCTACATTTACTATTTCATAAACGGTAGTTTTATTATTTTATTACAGTTTATTCGTGCAAATAATTAATCTCATGCAGTTGTTTCTCCTTCGACACCGATGTTCTTGGAGGCTGTAATTCGTCGTACTAAATGTATGGGAGGGTTTGAAGTTAATATTTGGGATATTTCTGTTTTTATAAAAAAAAGTTATTAATGTAAATTTACTCATTGGGTAACCCTCTTTCGATATCAATTTGAAGTTTTCTGATATCTGCTATATTTACGGAATTATCGCCTGGCTTCACTTCACGATAACACCCTGTATACAGTTGCATACACTACTTTATCTACGCAGATATTTTTTCATCCCTAGGTGCCCTCGGGATAGCGATATAACATTAAAATACGTGCTCACTTGTATTCTAGATTCTAGAATGATCAGCAGAGCTGGATCACGTCAAACAATATATGTGACAGTTTTAGGGAACAGGTCCCACTTTGTCGATATGGAGTTATGAGTAGTTCCTAATACTACAGAACATAAGCTATCTTTTGGTGAAAGAATTATGTCTCTAGGTGCTATTGTTATTTTTTTTTAATTCTTCAAAGTTGCAAACGTGAAAAAGCGACAACTGAGAAAACGTTGGTTAAAGTTTGGGACGGCTAAAAACACACTTGTACTTTGAAGTTATGGAGTGGTTGGTATCAAATTAATTGTCATACCATAAGAATTTCAAATTAGTCAAAATCATATAATTATGTAACCTTAATAGTTGGAATGTTACAGAGGCTTGAATATACTCGTAAAAACAGAACGAAAATATCTCAATGTGAATATGGTTTTTTTTTCTATACATAGGTATTGATAACACGACACGCAGATTTATATTTAAAGTTGTATTTATAAATGTATTTTCATGCTAAAATTGATAGAAATAATTCTATGGATCCCTTTAGTTAGTCATTATATCAAAAAGTTTATAAAAAAAGAACTGAAAAATATAGCATAAAAAATACAAATGACATGTGTGTTGTTATATATAACATACGATTACTTTAAAAACACACTTATTAAGCATAAAAAGTATGTAAATATCAAATATTGAGTACTTTTTTGTACAAATAAAGTTTAGTGATTTTCTATAGGGAGCGTCCCACTTTGTCGATTTACTAAACTCTAGTGCTTGTTCAGTGAAATGTATGTGTTTCGTATATAAATCCCATTTTATGTATAAGATAAAGGTTTGTAGTTGTTAATATAATGGTCATTGATACTTATGTCGTTTGTTTGATCTTTTTTTTACGGAATTTGAACTGAATTTATTTCCGAGTCAAACGTGCTAAAACTTAGTGTCCCACTTTGTCGGTTTAGTGGTCCATACGCTAAAAATTTACTACAAGTAGAAAATCAGCTTTTAAAACATAGCTAAAATGTTTTTCAAAATGAAATAATAATTATTATGATCTTCAAAGTTATAAAAATACTAATTGTAGGAGCAAGAGTTCCTAAAGGAAATTATAGGTTTGTGATTGTATATTTTTTTATTGGTAATTTAAAAGAGTTTAAAAGTCTGATGTTTAAAAAATACTATAAATCTTAAGTCGTTATGAAATTATATTTTTTAAGCAATACTCATTTTCATTCAGCGGGATCATGTATAACAAAGTCTATTATCGATGGCTACACAACCATGCTTATACCTATACCTATATTATGTACCTATATGTTTAACTAACTAAAGGGATCTATATAACTATTTCTGTCTGTTTTAGCTTCAGAATATATTTATATTTAAACTACTAAGAGAATGATGAATCTGCGTGTTATAAATATAGAAATGAAAACCATATTCACATTGAGATATTTTGTTCTGTTTTTATGTTCAAGCCTCGAGTAACATTCAAACTATTAAGGTTACATACATGATTTTGACTAATTTGAAATCCTTAAAGTATAACAATTAATTTGATACCAACCACTCCATAACAAGTGTGTTTTTTGCCGTCCCAAACTTTAACCAACGTTTTCTCAGTTGTCCCCTTTTTCACATTTGCAACTTTGAAGTTTTTTTATAAAATAACTATAGTACCTAGAGACATAATTATTTCGCCATAAGATAGCTTATGTTCTGTAGTATAAGGAACTACTCATATCTTCAAATCGACAAAGTAGGAAGTTTTCCCTAAAACAGTCACAAATATGACATCGACAATTTTTGTCAGATATTCGACAAAGTGGGACACTACATAGGCACTAAACTTTGAGACCCTAAAAAAGTGCTTAAATTGGACATTTATGCGTCGAAATTAAAATCATAGCTTCATTACAGTATGTTCCATCAGTTTTTATTGAAAACCGATTTTCGGTAGGTTTTGCCATTATTTCACTAAACTGCCCGTAACTCCGTAACTAGAATCGACAAAGTGGGACGTTTTACTAAACACAGTCACATATGTAGGTACATACATACTCGTACCACTATTTATGTTCCTTGCTCGTACATATAACACAAGGCCATACACTTATTAAACATACTGCGTCCAGGAAATCTAATAGGTAGTAGGTACAGGTACCTAAGTAATAAAAAATAAATAAAAAATAAAATAAATAAATATTAAGGGACAATCATACACAAATCGACCTAGTCCCAAACTAAGCAAAGCTTGTACTATGGGTACTAGACGACGATATACATAATATATAAATACATATATAGATAACATCCATAGTATAGGTAGGTAGTATAGGTACTTAAGATACTGCACTAAATTGATAACTTAACTAATTAACATTACCTACACATAGCATATCAAAACCAGTTTTAATCTAATTCCGGCATAGGATAGTATCTAACGGGCTTTATGGTTCGGCCGCGCTAGCTGCGCAGGTTAGTGTTACAGTTACCTGTGGGTCCTGCTCCTGCGGCTTATCGTATCAGACACACTTGAACGTGTCCACTATTTTAGGCGCAAGAAATATAAATTTGAGCATCCAAAAGATCAGTATGGTCGGCACATCATTTCGCCATAAACTTATTGAGGACTATGAACGGGAGAGCTGGCCAAACTGACTTATTCAATTGATTTATGTCTCGGGTCGTAGAGAGCCAGAAATATTTTTGTTGCAGTACATCCCGGTAAACAAAATCACGAAATCATAAGAGAAGCACGGGTGCCCAGGTAGAATTTTATTTATCGTAATGGATCCCTCCATGCAAGCGCTTGAATTGCTCCCTGCAAGCGCTTGAATTGTAACGGAAAGTTGTTATTATAAGGATTCTGGTATCAATACCGTCTCACTTTTGACCTCTCCTGTGAGGATGGTGGCCTGCACGGTAGTCTTAGCTCTGTGACACGTACCTGGTGCCATTATACAATCTGGACGCGTTCAGGGTAAGCACCAGTATGACAGGCACACCAACCTTGAGTTCGAATTTGTGGGAGGTCACTCCTGCACCCAGTACTGGCCCTGGGAACAGGTCTGGGGAATTTTAGAACTCTACAGAGTTTGTAGTTGCGACGACATCTATCTTAAGTTTTCGAAAAACTAAAGTTATAATTTTTGTGTGTCCTAAATTGAAAAAATGCGTACAATGCGGGGGAAAAGTGAATCTTTATAAAAAAGCTTAGCATAATATATAATAACTTTAATAATGCATAGGTATGCTCGAAAGGAGTGTTTTCTAAGCAGTCAAACTGTGCGTTACTTTTCCACACTAGTGCTTTTTATTTTTTTATTTATTTAACTCTACCTGACAGCCTGACGTAAAGAGCTTTTATTATTTGAAAAAGTTGTATAAATTAGTCAAATACCTATTGTTATAAATACAAATATGCACAATAAAACTATTACTTCATTGGGCACCAATTGGACACGTTATTTAGAGGCCTTAATTCCTTCTAAAATGCTTAGTAATTTTGGGTTTCCGTACCCAAAGGATAAAAATGGGACCCTATTACTGAGACTTCGCTGTCCGTCCGTCCGTCCGTCCGTCTGTCACCAGGCTGTACCTCAATGACGGTGATAGCTAGACAGTTGAAATTTTTACAGATGATGTATTTCTATTGCCGCTATAACAACAAATACTAAAAATAAAATAAAATAAGTATTTAAGGGGGGCTCCTATACAACAAACGGGAGATGTGGAGAACTTAGGGGGCGGCCTTTGTCCAGCAGTGGACGTCTATAGGCTGATATCATGATATTTGAAACCTACAGTTTGAACTTTTCGTTGATAATTTTTGTTTCAATAACTACTCGAAATTGACAAAATTCATGAAGAAAATTTTAATGAAAGCATGAAATAGCTATGTTACTAATTATTCACTTGAAAAAGTTGGTTGAAATTATCAATATATTTGTCATAATAAAAAAAGGAATAAGGCTTACTTTAAATGTAGAATTTGATCGATAAACTAATTTTAAATGCGCTTGTGCCATTTCAACACAAGACGAACATATACAAAATGCCATTTACATAGGCGCATTTGTAGATATGTCGAGCGCACAGCTACTATTAAACCCGCCATTTTAAGTCATGTCTTGTTTATTTCGAAGTCGATCTGTGCAAACGCAAACCTGCTAAAATAATGTTGAGACCAAGTGACGAATCAATAAATTTAAACCCGGGAGCTGTTATTCAAGAAGCACAAAATGTTAAACAGCCTTTTACTTTCCCTGGGATCACATCAATGGGGTATACTCTTTTAATTAGATAAAACAAGAACTTACGAAATATAATCCACTTTCCTTTAAAAAGTATATTAGGTATAACTCCTTGCTCATCCCACGGGAACACTTAATGTTGTCGGGATAACCAATGTGTTAATCCAGGGTATCATGCTACCCCGTACCATGCTACCGTAGGTATTTAATTAAAATTGGTTCAGAAGTTTGAGCGTGAAGAAGCAACAAATATACATACACTAAGAAACGTTCGCCTTTATAATATTAGTGTGATAGTGGTGATAGTTGAAAACTCGGTACTCGAAGTTGTTGACTCATACATCTACCTAGGACAAGTGGTCCAATTAGGTAGGTCCAACTTCGAGAAAGAGGTCAACCGCCGAATCCAACTCGGCTGGGCAGCGTTCGGGAAACTACGCAATGTCTTTTCGTCCGACATACCTCAGTGCCTCAAGACGAAAGTCTTCAACCAATGTGTGTTACCAGTGATGACTTACGGCACCGAAACGTGGTCTTTCACTATCGGCCTCATCTCAAAGCTCAAAGTCGCTCAACGAGCAATGGAGAGGGCTATGCTCGGGGTGTCTCTACGTGATCGAATCAGAAATGAGGAAATCCGTAGACGAACTAAAGTGACCGATATAGCTCACCGGATTAGCAAGTTGAAGTGGCAATGGGCAGGCCACATAGCACGCAGAGCAGATGGCCGATGGGGCCGAAAAGTGCTCGAGTGGAGACCTCGGACCAGCAAGCGCAGCGTAGGACGTCCACCTACAAGATGGACAGATGACCTTATAAAGGTCGCCGAAAGGCGCTGGATGCAGGTCGCTTCCAACCGGTATATATGGAAGTCCAAAGGGGAGGCCTATGTTCAGCAGTGGACGTCCTATGGCTGAGATCATGATGATGATGAGTGGTGATAGTGTGATATAAAAGTCCATTAGATACAAGCGGTGCAAGACCGATCAATATTGCGTTCTTTAAAGATGGCCAACGTCCAGTGGTGGACCAAAGGATACTCGGGTACTTCATGGTCATGTTGCTCGCCGGAATACCGACAGCCATTCAAATTCTAATGATAGTGGGCAAAGTGGAAGGGAGAGGACCCCGCGGGAGATCCCCGCATCGGTGGTGTAATTAAATGACCGACCGACTTTACTGATCTTACAGAACACCACGAAAAGCTTTCAGGGACACGCCATTCAGCAATGAAGTATACGGCCAAGGAGAGAAAATTCTACTCTGGTCGTCATACTCGTCATCTGTTTCATTTATCTTATCTCACATCAGAAACAGAAAAAACATGGATTTGTAAATTTCTTATCTTAGTGCTGCAAATCTTGTATAGGAGTAGGAGTAGAGGACGCCAGGGATGCATACCTCCGTTCTGCTCCTATTTAAAATTATTTCCAGAAACTACACTTCTTTATAAGCTTTAAAGGTTTCTGTCATAGATTAATATAATATGCTTCTGTGTAGAACGTCAAGCAGTTTTGTGTGAGTTATGTTATTTAGGACGGTTTCATTTCAACCAAACCGGTCATATCATAAGATTTATTTAGAGTTCAAATGACCAAATCACATAAAAATTTGATACCTGCCCAAGTATAAACTATATTCCAAGCTGCTCAGAGTCCTTAGCAGATTTTATAATAATAATAATAATAAATACATTTATTTCGAATAGCTACGATTCATTTTAAAAGCTTTATCTAAGTATGTTTGTTCGGGTGAAATCTTGCAACTCAATTTTGAAGCAGATATCGTCAACCGATTGAGCTGAAATTTAGCATACTTACTTAACTTTGATGACAATACAATAATATGCTACCATGGGGCTGATCTGATGATGGAGCCGGAAGGAGGACATAGGAACTCTATAATAGAAAAAGCAATCCTACCGAGCTTGGGCTCTTTAGAATCGTCTCAGTGAGCATTTGATGGATATCCAAAGAAAAGTACAGTCGGCTATAAAAGCTTGTATGTCATTTTTGACAAACTTATTTACAATTACATTAAATTACATTACATTAAGATACCATGTCAAGGATGGTATTAATATGATTTTCATTATTTACGTCGCTATATATATTCGCGATATAACCACGCTCTCGATATTTATAAAAATGAAAAGCCTTTTAAGCTTTAATTACCTAGTAAGTTATTTGTCTATATCATTTAACATAATTAATACACTAATTTAGACCAAGTAATTATTGCCATCGATCAAGTCATATTGACACCCATTTATTAACGCGTACTAGGGTGTGCGTTACTGATTGGAGGTTGCAAAAAGTTGAATGAATGAAAACAATTTATAGTTTTAAACAACATGGTTGTTTAATTTCGATGGTATTAAATTTTTTTATTTTTTATTTTATTTACATTTTTAAATATTTGGTGTTCGCCAGGTTCGCTGCTCACCACGCGGGAACAAGGGGGCTGGAATGCGCCAGATGCGCGGAGTGGTAGAGGGGGGCGGAGTGGAGCAGGGAGGAGTGCGCCAGGGGAGCGGCAACCACGTTGTGAGCCAAGGGCGCGTAGGCAGCGTAAGAGGCGACAGCGGGGCTGGAGTGGACATCCACGCGGGATTGGTGGGACACGGCGGAAGGAGCGATGGCGTGAGCGACGACCGGGGCGGCGTGCACGGCGTGAGCGAAAACGGGGGCGGCGTGCACGGCATGGGACACGACGGCGGGGCTAGAGATGACATCCACACGGGACTGGTGGGAGGTGGCTGCAGGCGCGTGGGCAATGATGGGAGCAGCCACAGCGTAGTGTCCGAGGGAACGCTTCTTCAGCCAGTGTCCGTGTCCGGCGAGGGAGTGGGCGGCCAGACCGTGCGCGGAGTACCCGAGCAGAGGCGCGGCGTGAGCGGTCACCAGGGGAGCGTGGGCGAGGATGGCGGGGCTGGAGTGCACGTCGACGCGGGACTGGTGTGAGACGGCGGCGGGCAGGGCGTGGGCGACCACAGCAGGGGCCACGACGGAGTGGGCGAGAGGCGCGACGGCGTGCACGAGGGGAGCGTGGTGCTCCAGAGCCTTGGCCTGCAGGTGCAGGGCGCGGGCGCCGATGACCTCGGCGGTGTCCAGCGGGCGGCCGTGCGGGTCCAGCACCAGCGCGGGGTGGTGCGGCGGCTGCGCCAGCGGCAGCCACGACCCGCAGGCCACGGAGCAGAGAGCGAACAACACCACCATCGGTTTCATTGTTTCCGTGGTCTGTGTATTGCCTGGCGAACAAAGATCACTTCAAACCGTGTCGGTCGACTGATACATTTAACTCGCCCTGCGTGGTATTTATACTGACCGGATATAATTAAGCGTAAGGCGAATTCGGTTCAAAATAAAACCACCTAGAACAATGTCAGTTGTCAAATTGGAGTGTGACCTCGGCGAGTGCGTGTGCGCCGGTCGGAGTGAAGGAATTTCGCGGTCGACGTATGTAGTGCGCGACGGCGATGGGCCACGATGCCTTTAAATATTATAATTTTATTATAACCTTAATAACATACATAGTAGCGCCGCCGTCTAAAAAAATTGATTCTTGCCGTAATTACTAAGCGCAAATTAGAGCCATCTTAAGTTAAGTTGAAGAATCCTGTCAGTTAGTTCTTTTCGTGTAAGCGTCACCTATCGAAGGCAAATCGACGGCATCGTCGCACGCGCCCCGACCTGCGCCAGCGCAAGCCATTCGAGCGCGACCAGTACAAAGAATTAATCATTATAGGTTCCGGGTTGCTAGGAGATATAGATCGTTCGCTATGTTAATGAGAGACTACTTCTGTTTATATTTTACTTTGTCATAGTGCGAGCGCACGGGCTGTGATCTAACACATTATTGTTGTTATTCCATTATATTGATGTTATAGTGGTGTACAAGTGAAGCTAATGTACCGTATCAAAAATGTAATATGATCAATTAGGAGAAAAAAACAGCCTCTAGATATTTTTTCTGGATTTACCTACGTTTATGATTACACTTCCCGCGCTGATAACTCCCGGTTGAGCCAGTTACGCTAGAAAAACGAGGCAATTCCAATATAATACATTTGTATAGTAATTATTAGTGGAGCGTTTTGTGCAGGGTGGGGTTCCTATGTTCATGCTAGCAAGGGCCAAATTATTTTTATTTTTATGCCATATAGCCAAGCATTTAACCTCGATCGCACCTGAAGTTCGCGAGTGGCAAATGAGGCCTAAGATGGAGTATGCTTTCCTAGAAGATGCCTGTTTACTCGACTTGAAAAGATCCAAGTTATATTTTTTTGCTGTCATGATAAGAAAAGTAGACAAAAAACGTTTAATGTTTGGTACAACCATGTACAACATATGGGCCGAACCCAAGGCCACGCCGAGTAGGTACAATGATGTCAGAATCGAGACGGTAAAATCACCTCATGCAGTCCTAGTGCACACTCACCAAAATGTATCCTGTCGAAAACCGACAAACAAGCGACTCTGCGCTTCTGTAGCAAATTGTGTAGTATATGAGGGTCGTAATCGTAACCGATAACCAGCTTTCATTGAGCTGACGACGTGAGAGACCTGTACTCGATTGAAGTTGTTCAAATAATAATATAACTGAGATTCTAGACTATTCATCCCTAAGGAACTAGTTAAAGTACTGTAGACTGACGCTTTGAGACCTTATCTAACTAACTATTCGAGCGCAACGACCCAAAGTGAATCTTAGTCTCCGAAACCACTGGTGTCACACCAGTTTACGCCACGGTTTACGAACCAGAGCTTTTACAGAATAAATGATTTGATTTGGTTTAGCACTGAAGAGGAATATATGGAATTAAACTAATACTTCTGACTTTTAGAACACAATAATTAGAATAAGTCCCATGCTGCCATTTGATTCCAACAAACCGTACGATCAATTGACTTCTATAATAAAAGAAAATAGGAAACATCCAAATTGTCGATGTTACGTTACGTAGTTATATAGCTTTGTATAACAATCAGCGTCATTGCCACGTGCAAACTTTGCGTGTTGGTTCGACAAAATTGCTTTTATACATTCGCCAATCACGTTCCACGTTTTAAAGCAATCCCAGAGAAAATATAAGTGATTGAATTGCATTTACTTTTGTTTACTCCGTTCGATATGAGCCATTGGGGGCTTCCTATAGAAACGTTTGCGCGTGGCCCCAATACAGACACGTTTCTGATTAATCGCGTGATACGAGTAGGTATAGAAGGAATACTCGTAAATCACGTGTACTGAAAACATATGACTTTACCGCCATAGATATTAAAAAAAAAATCTGTTGTTCTTTCACACAACACAGCAGGTAATAAAGTGTTATAGTTGTCACGTAGTAGTAATTTTTAGGGTTCCTTATCTCAATCGGCAACCGGAATCACTATGTTGAATCATTATGTTGTCCGTTTGTCTGTCCGTAACACCTTTTTTTTCTGGAGGTACAAAGCTGAAATTAATATCTTATGATGCTGCATTTTTTGGCGCTGGCAATGTAATCAAAATCTATAGGGTACTTTCCAATTTCCATTGACCTCAACATCTTGTAGCATTAGTAAATAAAAAGCTCCGTTAACCATAAAGTAGTTATATTACAATAAATATATCTTTCTGTGATTAATTAGGCACACATTTATTTAAACTTAGTTGCTAAATGAACCCCGACCCATGTCGATGTTTAGGGACGACAGTTTTGCAACGGCAAAGTGAAGTTTGTCGCTCAATTTATCTCGCACGCGCACTTGACCGTTTTTTTGTATTACATGTATGTTAGTCTGTAAGGTATATTGTCTATGGTTCACGTGTACAAGTAAATTCAAATTGTATTGAAAATGTTGATTAAAACAAAACTTTACATAAATTAAGTATAGGAATTAATTAATTGCCTATAAATTTTCTTATCACGGTTAACGGTTGTATCTTGAAAATTAATAATTCAATATTATTTTGTCATAGTTCCAATATTACCTAAGCTTATATAAAATCAAGGCAGCCAAATTCAATATGTAATACACAACTTTATTGCATTCATATTTGCGTCATGTCTTTTCGTCAAAAACCTGACTCGAAGGAATTCTGAATGATTTTATTTAGTGACATTTAGATCTACTTATATCCAATTTACAAAAGAAAAATAGGTTCTCAGTAAGGTGATCCTACTATTACGGACAACGGGACTGCAAACACGCCTACTTGTGTTTTTTTAATTTTCGCTTCTGAAAACGGAGCGGTTTGCATCTGATTATGTTACAATCAATTCGTAGAAATTGGTATTTAGTCAGGCCTTGGGTTTACGTTTCTAGTAATGAATCTATTTGATTCCTTCTTGTTTGGGTTCCGTACACAAAGGGTAAAAACGGGACCCTATTACTGAGACTTCGCTGTCCGTCCATTGGCGTATATAGGGGGGTGGCATCATGGTTTCATCTCATAGGCCATGGCCAGCCCCCCCCTAGCCCCCCCCCACCCCAAATAATGTTAGATACGCCAATGTGTCCGTCCGTCCGTCCGTCTGTCACCAGGCTGTATCTCAAGAACGGTGATAGCTAGACAGTTGAAATTTTCACAGATGATGTATTTCTATTGCCGCTATAACAACAAATAAAATAAAATAAATATTTAAGGGGGGCTCCCATACAAAAAACTTGTTATAGATTTGGTACGGAACCCTTCATGCGCCAGTCGGACTCGCACTTGCCCAATTCTTTTATCTTGTTCTGAGGATCAGTAAACTGTTTATTATTATTTGTAAATATTTAGTTTCTATTAATTAGTGTGATGAAGTTACAAGTACATAGAAATGTCCGTAAAATATGTAATTAAGGATTTCAATGACGTGAAATGTCTTACAGGGATGTGGATCTGTTCTGTATAGGTAACCCTTTAAACTAAACTAAACTAGATTAAACCCCTGCGGCCGGGTGGTGGATAAATAGAAAAGATGGAAACAGATGTAGATAGAATGAGAGAGACTGAGATAAATGAGACAGAAATAGGCAGGTACTATCTGTTATCTTTAACAGGCATAAACCGCTGAATACAGTTTTAGTCCCGAGGAAGGTCATTTGAAATTTTGCCGCCATTTTGAAAGAAAGGCGGCTTGTCAATTAGGGAAACAATAAAAATTTCTAAAACGCTTGAATTTTTTTATATAAATAGGAATAATTCGTCACCCGTCACCAAGTTTTGAAAATGTTCACTTTTTCTTTTCTGAACGCTTAATTTGTTTATTAGTAGAACTATTGTCTCATTCTGAGAAAAAAATGGACTTGCCGAAGATTTAACAATTAGTCAAAAAAGTATAACGTACGCACAAATAAAATAAATAAAACGACAATCTTACACAAATAGATAAAATCCTACGATCGAATACCTACTCGCACCGTACTTAGTCGAATGGTTAATTTACCGTGTATTTTTTTTACCAAGTGCCATGTTGATGTTGATACAAATAACTCCATGAGTAAGGATATTGTCCGAGTCTACAAAGTTATAATTTAATTCTACTAATTATTGCGTCACGCTGTACTGGGAGGTACCATAACAGTATTAAGAGTCCTTATTCCTTTTAAAATGCTGATTGTTTAGACATTTTTCTCTATGATCAAACATGTTTCTCAACATATTATTGATGTTACTTCCTAGAACAGGGCTATTGGGATTTATTGGTATATATTTGAAACCTACAGTTTGAATTTTTCATTGATAATTTTTGTTCGAAAAACTACTCGAAATTGACAAAATTCACGTGGAAAATTCGTTTTTTCAACCTATTTTCGACTGCACGCAATGAAAGCATGAAATAGCTACTTTACTACTTAGAACTCGGGAAAAAGTATTATTCACTTCAAAAAGTTGGTTGAAATTATCAATATATTCGTCATAATATGAAAAAAAAAAAAAAAGGCGTAGGTCGGCGCTTGATGTTCGGAATCTAAATAATCAACTGTCATAATAATCTGTTTAGATTACTTCGCTGTCGAAGTAGGATATCATTTGCAATTTAAATTATTCGCTCGAAATCGTGGTATATTTCAAACCTACGTCAAACCCTATGTACGTATTCGTAATTATGTGTGTCTTACAATGCAAAATTTTGTATCTTAGATGCAAGATTATTACTCGCTGATGGACAGTGGCTATGAAATTCCAGAAGAAACATGTTTGTGCAGAAAATACAAAATCACTCGTGATTTAGAGATAGTCTAGGGGAAAACATTAGCCGGTAGTTCTAACCTAGCGTCTTTTACGTTAACTTGTCACAGAGTAGAAAATTATTAAGGAGGAGCAGATTTGTATGTTGAAGTTGTACCTAACTGCCACAATTCCACTTTGTAACGTAATTTGCATTTTATCGAACATCTTCGGTGGTCCTGGGTTCGAATCCCGGCAAGGGCACACATATTTCTGCGATGAATTAAGATATTTGTTCCTGGGTCGTGGCTGCTATCTATATTAGTAGTATGTCGTGGTCTAGTACCCATAGTACAAGCATTGCTTAGTGTGGGACTAGGTCGATTTGTGTAAGATTTTCCCTTAATATATTTATTATCAATATATTTATTTTCTAATGTCTTCAAAACTATACTTACTTTTTGGGTTCCTTCATTTAATAGTACTTGGAAAATGGTATTTTTAATAGTTAAATGGAAATTGGCAATTTGTTAGCGATACTATAATATTCCCGCAGGCCAATGATGGTAACGCGCCAGTAATCGAGACTTTGACAGTATTTTTTTTTCTTAGGAATCCGGGATCCTTGAGTATCTCGATGCCTACAATTGATGTCATGTAGGTATCATTCACAAAGCTAAATAAATTTGACGTGTCTAATGACACCTGCTTGAAAAATCACTTAAAAAAAAATTACGCCTACTTTAGCGATGTGCTCTATTTACTGCCTTCCTTCGCTGCGGCAAGTAAGCTGATTAAACTCGAATAGTAAACAATGAAATAATAATATCACGGACATGAACATGGATCCGCCAAAGGTTGCGAGGCGGAATCAAAATTCCAGTATATGGTATAACATAATAATTATAGATATTATGTATATCAAGGTAAGGACAAAAATTTTGATGAAATTTAGGCGTAGCCAGCAGAACGTTAAAAAAAGCGATTGGAAAAGGTCCGTTGAGCGACAAACAATTTCGATACAATAAGGAATCTTAAAATAGAACCCTAAGGTACCTACATTATTCGATGGTCAATTGTCGTCACAGTAAGTTTAGGTGGTAAACTTTTTTGGTCTTCACGTATCAAGTATCTATACTATACACATTTATGCACCGAAACTTAATATTGAATGATATTACCTACTTTGATAATTATGATAGTACATACTTTGTTGTTCATGGCTCGGACTAATCATCGCTAAACAAGAATTAAGATAAAATCTAATGTAAATACTCACATACTTTTGGCCCATTTTGGGTTATATTTGGACATATTATATTTATAAACATAAACCAAAATTGGCCAAAAGTTTGTGAGTTTTCTAGTCTTTCTTGCTTTGCGATGATTAGTCCGAGCCATGGTTGTTACAAATAGCACACGATTGTGTGATTTTGTTACTGGGATAAAGGGCTCTTACTTAAATTGCACAAGGGCTTATTAAATAATTTGACAAGCCCTTGTGCCATTTAAGTAATTTAATTTAAATTTAATGCCTCGATTTATATGTTATCTTAATGCCTCAGACAACTACAGCAAGTGTGTATTGTTTTACCGAAAATAGAGCTAATTCTATAACCTTAGGGTAATATAAAAAAGAAGGAAGTTAATTTGAGCGATTATATGCACAAGTCACAATTTATTAATACTAATATATTTTAATATACTATTATACACAAAAGTATCTATTTAAAGCTATATGATTTATTTAACCTTATTGTACACAGCAATTGGGTATGAATATATTCGTAAGAAATAATACATGTACAAAGGCGAACGTATCCCTAGTAGGGATCTCTTCCAGTTAACCTTTGAGCAATTGAAGATAGATTTTAGTGGTTGATGTTCGCTATATTATAGGCACAGTACAGTAGGTACGGCGTTGGGTGAACACGTTGTGTATTTCCTACAACCCATAATATAAGTATATAGTACATACATCTATTTTCATTATTTAAATATTTTTATAGAATCTTTTTATCGATTCTATTTTTTTTGTGTTATGTATGTTTATACCACATTTTTTTATTTTTATAAATAATGACACAAAGGTAAATTAAGATAGAAAAATTGAATGCGATCTACTACACCGATCACACGATCTACTATCCTGCTTCGATTGTAGTAGATCGGATTCAATTTTTATTTCTTATTTTACCTTTGTGTCGTTATTTATACTTACATCTGTTAAAAGAATGAGAACTATCATGATTTTCAGTACAGGACGGGGAAAAGGATGACGATGTCATCAGTTTCTTGTATGATCTTTGTGTTTTTTCTCTAAGAACTATTTATTATTTATTTATCGTATGGTATTAAAAGGCATTGGGCCAATATGAAAAAAAAAACTAGCAAGAAACAATAAAAACTATCATGTGGCATCGACCACATCACTAACAAGGTGTAGTGGGAAATTTGTTTGAAGAATAAAATGGGTGAGAGAAGGACGGTGTTTGGCAGGGCCTTACTGTAAGGTTACGCATGAGAAGTCTAAATCGTCACTATTCTAAGGAATGTCGAATTTGCCTCCTAATGTGTATTCTGCTGTCTGTCTGGATGTGTTCGAAATGATGCCCACGCCTACGTTCTGTCAACGCACTGCTTGCCATCGGCTTGGTGATCATGCTCACACTCCTGTAGTGTAGCCTAAATGGTCGAAAACAGTGCGGTTTCAGAGGAATTTCCTACCGCGAACGCTCCGCATGTGGAATGAGCACTCTGCCGAGGTTTTCCCGAAGGGCTACAGTATGGGGTTCTTCAAGAGGGGAGCAAATACGTTCCTAAAGGGTTTGCAACGCACGTGTGATGGTGCTCCTGGCGTCGCATGCGTCTATAGGCTGCGGTAACTGCTTAACCGTCAGGCAACATTGCGGATTGCGGTAACCATCAGGTGGGCGCCATGCTCGTTTGTTATCGTTATCGTCGTAGTATAAACAAATATTTCTTTGGCATCTGTCGTTTCGAGGGCCTGGATTATAGTAAATGTCCATACTGGTCCATTAGTGGCGATCGGGGTTGCGGTCGGCCGTCGACCTCGCTCTACTCGATCGCAACGGTTCTATTGCGCTTTGTCATCGCAATTCTCGGCGATATATTATATGTCACCGTTGTGTCGGTAGCTGAATAATCGAATAGGTGTCTGTGGTAGCAAAATAGTACCGATAATAATTTAGCAGTTCCATTGATATTTCATGGATCAAATATGGAAACAGTCGGCGGTGTAAGCTTTCTAATAAAAACTAATTTTAAATCGGTTCGCATTGAACTAACCGGAGTGGCCATAGACAGACATTCCCCTGCCAAAAGAACAAATGGCCATAGCGGTTATATACAAAACTACTTCAATAATCGATTTTACGCATTTTGATCTTCGTTCTCAGTGAAAAATCAAAGTTTTTTCAAAATATTGTAAACAATAGAGATGATAGTTACAGATGATAGTGAATCAGCATATCTCGCCAACTACATGCAATTTTTTAATTCTTATAGCTAGCGTTATTTCAATAATGTATTATAATTTAATTAACGATGCAACCATTTATACACTAATAATTTCATATGATTTTACTAAATAACATACATTGTAAAATAATACATGCTTTGCCCAAATATATCGTATTTGGAGATGCCCGCAACTTCGTATTTTTTTAAATTACTTTAATCTATAACCAGTTATACAATTACCCCAGTACCAAAATTGGTTAAAATTTGTCCAGCCGTTTCGGCATGATGCGAGGACAAAGAAATAATGACCAACAGATGGCGCTAGACTGGCGTGCAGTAGTGCGCCCATATAAAACGAAAGGCGGCCCTGCATCGCGCTCACTTTTTATAACTATAAAGCTAGTAAAATATTTTAGTTTTTAGTTTCTCCGACATGATAGAAAAAAAGTGTTTGCGTTGCCTACGCTTTAAGGCCTTAATAATTTAATGTAATGTATGAGCTTTCATCTATTTTCTTATAAATATACAAGATTCCCTTCCCCAAATCCCACTAAACAGCACATGGCATACCAATAATTTAAAAAACCAAAAGGGACTCTCTAAAAGTAGAATGGTCCTTAGAATAATATTCCAGGAGTGCATAGTCAAGAAAGTTCTATTTATACTCAACACAAAGCTTGCTTGTGTTTATAAATACCCTGGCTTGCTCATTATTTAGATAATTAACCGGAACTCTATGTCATGACCTCTGTTTGTATTTATAAACGTAGCTATTTGCGAAGGGTCAGTAACATGTCCGGTCATATCAACGTGTGACAGAATAAATATACTTAAAACCTTTTTTCAGATATTTTTCAATGTAGATTTTCGTATAAGTGCCTCGTCAGGCGTGGCAATGCTATGCTATGCTATTCCATGAAAAACGACCAATTTAAATAACCGACCAACTGACAAGCACAGTGGATTGATGATTTACTACTTAGTATGGTACGGTTCACATTTTTTTAGTTTTTACAATTGGTAGATAGTTTTCGATAGTTTATAATCTATCGGCGTTAAATCATATCTTGGAAGTTAATTTTAACCTACTTCTAGTTGACGTATCGAGATGTAACTTCGGTTGTATATACAGGGTGGCTCATTTAAATCGGTCAGTATGGGAAAGTCTGAAACTGTAAGACATACGAAGATCTGTTCTTAGGAACCATGTCATCGATTTTAATAACAAGAAAAACTGCATTCATACATTAAAAAAAAAACCTATACTCAGCTCGGGAATCGAACCCGGTTGTTTTGAAAAAATAAACTTATACTATTTCTGTTTAGATATCGATTGTGTAGGTTTTAAGCAGTAAATGTCTCTATGAAAGATGATGTCTAAAATGAATAAAATGCATTGTTTTCACATACTTTAATCAAAATATGATTCAATAAATAAATAAATAAAACAACCGGGTTCGATTCCTGAGTTCAGTATAGGTTTTTTTCAAATGTATGAAATCAGTTTTTCTTGTTATCAAAATCGACGACATGGTTCCTACGAACAGATCTTCGTATGTCTTATAGTTTCAGACTTTCCCATACTGACCGATTTAAATGAGCCACCCGGTATATATATATATATGTCGGGGACAGGTCGGATGGCCGGTGCCGTGTGTGGCACATTAGATGAGCTATTCGATATAGTTGTGGACGAGGAGGTAGTTGTGAGCAAGATGAAACACTACGGATGCAATTAACTTGATTTATTCCTTATACAATGAAGCACAAAATAACAGTTCCTGGCACAGAGGTCTGTAAGCTAGGTTATCAAAGTCTCACAATAGTCTTTATTAAAATAACACTGCATTGTTGAGTTATAACGTTTCACTGATTCTAACTTGGTATAGCACAACGAAACGGGACAGTTCCAAGGCAGTAGTGCACTCGATGGTGACCCACAGTGAAGTGTCGGTGGGCGTTCGCTGAGTGAACCGCCAAGACTCTGTCTAGCGCGCCAAAACAGGTTCAAGGGGGCGCTACTGTCGCCTTCCAATGACGCGCCGGCTTCGTTGAGCGTCCATACTCATGACCGTCTCCGACACGGCCATCCTGCGATGACACACGTCCTCGTGTGTTGCTCTGAAACAATCAACAACCAAAACAGTATCCACTCGGTCAGTCCTGACAAACACGTCAAAATGGTACCTAAGACAAAACAAAAACTTCATCTTTCCTTTCGCATCAAATAGTTACTGACACCAAAA
The DNA here is from genome assembly GCA_905147355.2 of Apotomis turbidana. Lineage (NCBI taxonomy): Eukaryota > Metazoa > Arthropoda > Insecta > Lepidoptera > Tortricidae > Apotomis > Apotomis turbidana. The sequence goes on from LR990294.1 coordinate 13,031,128, forward strand.
CAAAAATAATTTTGACAACTAAGTGAAAGTTTTTGTTTTATAACCGCAATATTTCAAAAGATACAAATCGAATTATGGTATCTTACAACCAACTACCAATTGTAACATTACTTATTCTTTCAATAGTGCAATACGTTTTAAATGAGATTGTACTACCATGTTGCTTGTTGTGAAACAAACTAGCTATTTACCACTTCTATCTTAGAAAACACATTAGGAACCATGTACCACCATATCATTTCCTTTTGGCTCACCTTATTGACAATATCAAAACAATTAAATCAACGAAAATTCGTTCAACAAAACAGGTATCTCATTCGTGGCCTAGGGCTAACTTAGCCACCCACTACGCGCATCCCCACGGGATCGCCGAGTCAACCCTATGACTCTACGGTCTCTGCGAGAGTGACCCGACCTCCGCCAGCACCTACCGCGCACCGCGTATCCACGGACTGCTTAGAGCAGATGCCGACTTCTACCGGACTACGGCTACGATGAAGTGACTGGTATGGTCGACCAGCCGAACTGAGAACCTCCCTACCAGTCTCACAATATATTTTTTTTTCGTCTACTTCAAATGGTACGTAGCTCCCGGGCATTTCCCTCAACCTATCCTGCAAGTACGCGCATGTTTGGAAGTCAAGTTTATGGCCAATGGTCTTGCAATTTACAATACTACATGTCAACATTTCTAATAGGCTCGCTTCAGTAACTTTATTTATTGCACAGTACTAACAATTTTCTGATACAAGTCATACATAGTCACTGAATTATACAAGCAATTGCCATGGAACTTATTGGAAATTAACTCTTCCATAAGCGATCACTCGGCAACCAAATCACAATAAAATGAGAACTCCTCACCAGATTGCCTCATATGGTGTGGTGTGGTGACGTCACACGTCAACCCTCTTCCCCGTGGTTGAAGGCGCCCTGTCGCTCGCCTTCGCGCAGTTCTTCACGCGATGTCTTGTACCGCGGCAGCTGAAGCAGACGACTCATGGCTTCGCTGTTAGCTGCTGAGGTCGCGTATCTTTTCCTGAAACAAAAACTTTAAGCACAGTATCACAAAGCTCGGTCATACTAACCTTAAATCCAACAAACTCAACTTCAATTCAACAACAACTGAAATTGGATTTGTAATTACTTATAGTCAAATGAATTGTTTCTTTTGTTATCTGAAATAAAATGCCATACGAATAATAATAATCCAACAAAAAAAAAGGAAACTCAAATCAATCTAACAAAGTTAGGCAGGTACACTGAAATTATGATTCGTTAATGTGAACAAATAATCTACGACGTAGATGCAAGAAAAGATTTAAATCAAATCATTATTTGCATTTTAAATACAAACTTTACTTTGAATGATAACCTTTGGATTACCAAGGCTTTACCGATTATGAAACATTAATGATAAAAATCAAACCTCAATTTCAAATTCTTGTTCTAATATTTTCCTAATCCTATTAGTGTCTCCAGTTTAAATATTTTAGGCTATAGCGATCACCACAGTTAAAAAGTAAACATTAGGATCGTTTAAACAAATCTCAAGCTCACCAGTTCTACGAAAGTTATAGACGCTAAACTATTTACACCAGCTAATGTACACCGAGTAAGAAACTATTCAAGATGTCAACAAATTAAATTCTACAGAACGATTGGAAAATCATGAACAGAGGGTAGATTATTAAAGCAGCCGCTCCTACTACTAAGTACTGTGTATGCTTAGAATAATAATTCTAAGTGTGTATGATTGATGCACCCTCACAGCGCAATTTTAAAATGATAAGCTTTAATATGGGTAGGTAAACTGCGTAGTGGTCATATTAATCGACACTAAATCTCTGTAGAAACATTTCGCGTTTAGTCATATTATATCGCTACGAAAACAATCGTTACAAAACGTGCAATAAACTTTGTTTCAAATGATTATTAATTTCTATCACGCAATATTCAACTTTTACTTGGAGTGTTGCTTTTACCAGTACCCATTAGTACTTTTTTTTGACAAATACCCACTAAACTGAATAAGTGCGACTTAAGTCTACCCCAGAATCTAGCTACACTTTTATTTGTGAACAAAATATCGGAATCTTAGTGAAAAGTTAACGACTGACCTGATGTGTTTTTCAAAATGTGTCGGTGAAGCCATAGTGCCTACGTTCACGCGTCGCTTGTAAGTTGTAGTTGACTGTCGCTTCTGGGTCACTTCTACTGGTGCAACAACTGACGATGTGTCCCGCTGTTCTTGAAGTAAACAATGAACTTCGATGTATGTAGTTTGTATTGTAACTGCTGGCTTTTGTCGCTGAGGTGGTAAGTTGTAGTTTTCTTTTATACGAAGTAAGCAATCGAATTTTTCTTGTCCGTTTCTCTCGCAATGAAAACAATTTAAACAGTGCAATCTTCATTTGTTTTCATACGGTTTTGTAGGTCTCCGTGACGGTGTTAGCTTGAGTTTCAATAACGGAAACGCTTGTAGCTCCTGTTCCTTGATTTTGTGATGTCAGGTTCGTTGTATTTCAAAGAGTAACCACAAACTTTTTTTCTTCCGTTTTATTCGCTTCGTGTTCCATCATTCTTCGTGTTCGCTCATGGGCCGTAGATACCATCCCACTTCTGATGTCGGGGACAGGTCGGATGGCCGGTGCCGTGTGTGGCACATTAGATGAGCTATTCGACATAGTTGTGGACGAGGAGGTAGTTGTGAGCAAGATGAAACACTACGGATGCAATTAACTTGATTTATTCCTTATACAATGAAGCACAAAATAACAGTTCCTGGCACAGAGGTCTGTAAGCTAGGTTATCAAAGTCTCACAATAGTCTTTATTAAAATAACACTGCATTGTTGAGTTATAACGTTTCACTGATTCTAACTTGGTATAGCACAACGAAACGGGACAGTTCCAAGGCAGTAGTGCACTCGATGGTGACCCACAGTGAAGTGTCGGTGGGCGTTCGCTGAGTGAACCGCCAAGACTCTGTCTAGCGCGCCAAAACAGGTTCAAGGGGGCGCTACTGTCGCCTTCCAATGACGCGCCGGCTTCGTTGAGCGTCCATACTCATGACCGTCTCCGACATATATATATGTAACACGTAACAATACAATAATTTGGTATCTTGGAGCTGTTCTGATGATAGAGACGGGAGGTGGCCGTAGGAACTTATAAACAGTAGGTACAAGATAAACCATAAACCCATCGTATTTGGGCTCATGTGATTGGTCTTGATGAGCAATTAACGTTTGTGAAAGAAAGTACAATCGGCAATATAAGCGTGTCTCAAAAATACTATCCACAAAAGCTTTTATTATTTTTACATATAAATGACAAAACGCTAACGCCTCAAGCATATTATGCAGTTTCCAATAGATAGAGTCCATTGCCACACTTCAATCCGCAAAACATAAATACTCGATAATTTGTTTGAACTGTCATTAATAATGATATAAAAGGAAACTGTAGGTACCTACAAAGTATCTATGTCGATACGTTAATAGACAAGATACTGCTAGAACTATGAAGGTATTCCGTGGGCCTCCAAAAACAGGAATGCAAGTAGTACTTGTATGTAAATTTTGATTTATTCTTAGACACAGAGCACACAGGAAATTGCACACGAACATTCTCTTGATCGTGAGTACTTGAGTAATAATTCAATGTTTAATTAAGTGCTATAAGTAGCACTGGTAATAATAGTCGTTGAAATTAATTATAATTAGATTATTTTTATGAATGTCAAAATATTTAGATTGCAATGCACGACGTCATAATGACTTGTTAGGTATTTAGAAAGAAAGACTGATTTATACATATTAAATCGGACACATGCCCATTTTGAAAATTGCATTCCGCAGCACAGACAAATCCCATACATAAAAGTTGAAGCCAAAAACGGCATAAGGCAATTTATTTAAACCTATGAGGAATGTTCGGCTGTAGGAGTGCCAGTTTTGCAGAAATAATAGTTGCCGTCACAGACGTGGTGCCGTAATACGAGTTTCCTAATTTACGTCGCTCGACGTACTCTTCGTGAAAGTGTTAAGTGATCTATTCTGTATGAAACATTAAGATATAACTTAAATTTGTGTATTTTGTATTTAGAAATCTGGTGACTACTGAGTTATTTACGAGGAATATGAAAATAAACCTGCCACGGCCTGACGGCCTATGATGGTTGCCTTTATCACATGATAAATAAGTGACCAAGCATCTGTCGCTCACACTTGCATCTTGTCAAAACGTGACGGATGTTTTGTCATTTATTTATCGCGTGGTAAAAGCAACCATCATATGCCCACTGAGAGCCGAAGTGAGTTTAGAATGTTCCGTTTTCTCTATTTAGGTTTGAAAATTCTTTTCACAGTAACAATAACATTAAGGTATGCTTATATGACCCAAGGTAGCGCAATTTCTCTTATCGCAAATTAGGAACAAATGTCAACCGAGTGCTTGTTTTGGCATTAACTACTCACACGGCAACCTTATCTCAGACTGGATCTAGAAATGTCGCTTGCAAAATTGGGATCTGCATCTTTTAAAAACCGCTCTTGAATATGACATAAAAGTCATCCAGCCTTATTAAGAGTGAAAATAACTTTAACTGTAATATCATACCAAAATAAATAAATTGAGAGATACTTCATATTCTATACTATTATAAAATAGCAAAGTAATTGCTAGACGTGTTGGACACCCAAATTTCGTTGAAGTTAAACACAACAAATGCATAAAAATGCTGTTCTAAAGGTATAGGTTTTAACTGTTATAAAAAAAAAAAACAACTTGAAAATAAATGCGTCACCACTGTATTTATGTAGTTTAACAATGTCTTGTAATAAAGCAGTTGTTCTCGTGAGTAAAGAATATAACCTATGGGTGTACTATGAGAAAATAAACGGGCTTGCATTCCCTAGTAAAGAACTGAAGAAATGAGCAATTTCTTCGTAAACGACATAATTAAATTAATTCGGTACCTTTTACTTTGTTGATGAACGTTTACAGGAAACCCAGCCTAGCCAGGTAAAAGTTGACAAGTTCCTGATGCAAGGCGCGGGCTCGTTTCGTCATCCCGAGTTACGCAATCACGAGCTTACCGCCCTAGGCCGACCGCTTATCTCGTGCATAAATCATGGCTAATGTTGCCCATTACTGCATTGTTTTGTAAGTTTAAACAATGTAAACATTAGCTGATAATGTGATGATGTTCAGATATGCATAGGTACTTAAGCCGGATTTCGCGTAGCCGTAGTGACGCATTAAGTAAGTTCATTCTAGAATTTTAGGGTGAAGAAATTCTTAATTCTTTTTGGCTTTATCGTAGTCCCGTTAGTCCCGTAAACATCATTGAACAACTTATACCTATGGAGTAATTACTTTAAATTAAAACAACGGTTCGACAACATCATCATAATATCAACCGATAGACGTCTACTGCTGGACAAAGGCCTCCCTCAACGTCCTCCACAACGATCGGTCTTGCACCGCCCGCGATCCTAACCAGGTCGTCGGTCCACCTTGTTGGACGCAGCGTGCCGTCTTCCGGTCCGCGGTCGCCATTCCAGAACCTTTCAACAAGCCATCGGTTCTACGAGGAATGTGCCCCGCCCACTGCCCCTTAAGTTTGGCAACTGTCTGAGCTATCTACAACCTTGGTTCTCTTGCGTATCTCATAATTTCAAATTCAAATTCAAATTCAAATTTATTTATTGTACACGACTATCATATTAATGTTATACAAAAAACAAATTTCCAGATAACAACTAAATGACAATAACATGCACCTAAAACTTAACAATTTAAGGTTACACTGGCCCCTACACTAGGCGCAGCCTGTCTCTTAGGAAGCCAATTCAGACATGAGTTTACATAATTGACGCGAAAAGCTAATAAGATGCCACCATTAGGAAAATGAGATAAATACATAGTAACACGAATTGTATATATAGGACATTCTAGCTAGTTACAATAACGGTGCGTGTAGAGGTGTGTAGTGTATGCAAATGTGTATATCTGTGTGTGTTCGTGTGTGTGTGTGTGTGTGTCAGTGTTGTGTTATCACTTAGCTACTCTAAATAGACCCTCTATCTCCTCATACGTAAGGGATCTGAGCCATATTGATGTTTTTACTTGAGCTTCCTTAACCGACAATTCTTTAATCGAGATTTTGGAGTTAACCTTATTATAAACAAATGGCTGTAAGAAATTGGGGGAGCGTTGAGCGAATACTGAGTTAGTTGAAGGAATGGGGACTTTGAAGGTGCGCTTCTGTAGCATGGAGTAGTAATTAGAAGACCCTAAGACCGTTTTATGCCCATTAGTCACTGCGCGCAGAACGAGCAATCCACGAACAGTGAGAACGTCGATATCGCTGTAGACAAGCTTGGTTGGGAATCTAATCGGCTTTCGAAGGATAACCTTAAGGACAGCGTGTTGCGCCTTTTCCAACAACAACATATAGGTCTTACATGCCCCGCCCCATGCAGTTATACAATATGTTAGTACAGATTGGCATAAGCTAATATAGACTGTTCTAAGCAGCGTCTTGCTAGCAGAGTTGCGCAGATTTTTAAAAACATAAATAAGTTTGCGGACGCGACTTGCTGTTGTTGTTATGTGCTCCTTAAAATCCAGCTTTTCGTCGATTACCACACCAAGATATTTAATAGAACGAGCCCTATCAATTGACTGACAAGGGCATGAAGTATTTGCCAATTCGTTTTGGTTGCAAGTGTGAACTTTGACGTTGGGTAAAGAGAAATTTTGTTTTCAAAATATTCAGAGTGAGCAGGTTACATCTCAACCAGTCCACAACAGCACCCATGCCACGCTCTCCAGACCTAGCAACTTTGGTCCAGTTTTCGTCATGAAAGAGAATCGCTGTATCGTCAGCATAACATATGACATCGGCATTGGGTACTTTATCAGAAGCAATGTCATTGATGTAAATATTAAATAATATTGGACCCAGGACACTTCCCTGTGGGACTCCAAAAGCGACATTCATAGGGTTACTTACGTCCTGGCCAATCTTCACCCGTTGGGTTCGTCCAAGCAGGTAGCTTTTAAACCAGTCCAAAGCGATTCCTCTCACACCCACAAGCTCCAGTTTTTTAAGTAGAATCGGAATGGAGACGGTATCGAAAGCCTTGGATAGATCTAGGAAAATGCCAAGACAGGCCTCATTGTTAACCATTTCGGATTCAATTCTCGAAGTAAAGAAACTATAATAGTAGTATATGTATATATATGTTACTTTTAGGCACATAATGAGAGGTCTTAAAACACAAATGTGGTTTATGAAACGAGAGCATCACACGAGTGTTTTAGGGCCTCATTATGTACAGTTGCTTATACAACTTTATAATACACACAATACCAAACCTTATCAAATCATAGATTTTCTTTTATGTAGATCCTTACTACTAGTCACCACCTGCCTGCGTACTATGCAAGTAATGAAGTCTTTACCAATAATATCTGAATGTGTTCTAGTAATTTCACAATATGGATCTAGATAAAATAAGCAACACCATTAAAAATACCTTTGTTATGACTTTAACTATCGACTATTTAATCTAAACACATACGCTAAATTCCTATTCGCAGTTGAGTGGGGTTTGTTCCGTGGGCGTTGCAACAAAGAGGAACGTGTGTCATTGTGGCCGGTGTGCCGATACCGGCTCTGGCGCACGACGGAAACTGCTCCAACGGACGACAGCGAGGCGTGGCGCTACTGAGAGCGGAAGTGTTGAAGTATAGGCATAAACCTGAACGAATCACAACCTTTACGTGCGCTACTCGCGCGCCTCTGTCTACTGTCAAATCGATTGCGGTATGCGACCGTTTCTTGTATCTCCTTTTATTTAAATAAACTAGTTATAACTATTATTATAAATCGCTTTCTCTCATTAAGTTATGGGCCCAGCACGCTTCCGCTGCACCCCCCTATCAGATGCGGCGTCATTATGAGGGCGATGTTATGAAATTAATTTTGTTTCAGTTTTCTAGCTTTTATACCTTTTAAAGTACCTATTGGGACAACGGTTAATTAAAAAAAAAATTGAATTTGCAATGCAGGATTTGCCCCGTGATTTGGTCTTTCCATATTAAAAACAGAACCAATAATAAAGATTACTTATATTAAAACAAATATATGTTTAGCCGTTCGTTTACTTATTTTTTCACGGGTAGCAGGGTACCAAGCCTCCAGGGTGGTTCTTGATTACATACGCATACGACTACGATTACACGCATACGATTTACTTTACACACAAAACAACAGAATGTAGAATTTTTAACTTCACCCTATGCTAATATTCTAAAAAGAGAGGCGCGGGCGTGACTGTGTACATAAAACTAGTCAAGCCATGGTAGGCTCTTTTAGTTATTTTCTGTTTCACTTAAGTAGCTCAAGTCAACTGACAATCATTTCAAGCCACAGATGCTCATTGCTGAACATTCTGCACTAACATTCACTAAAAAAGGTCACAAACTTTTCACACCCGTCGGCTTCCGGCGACCTTAACTAGTCTGCGGGTTCATCATGTTTGCGAAGATATTTGAACTAGGGAAATTAACGAAAAATACTTCAGAAAGGTATTCAATGGTATTTCACCAATTAAACATAATATTTTATGATTATAGGTATATGGTTATTTTTCATTATTATAGATAAGTATTCCTATAGAAAATGTGATAAACATATTTTGAACTTTAATTGCATAATATACTCATAAATTAAGGTTATCTTCATAAATTAATTAAGCAGTATCGCTAAACGCTTTTCGTGACTATAATGTAAACTAATCCGGGCGGGAGCGACATACGCATGTTCTCGATTCTGACACTTGGAGGTAGGTCCTGCGGAAGAGAAAGTAGGTATTGTAGGATCGATGTTGGATTGTGGTTGTAAATTATTTGCCCACGTTCTGGAAAACCTGAAACTAGCTGTTATTCTGATTTAACAGCCTTTCCCGGCTATCCTTTTCCATTCATAAATGTTTGCAGCAAGTCCCTTCCCCTAGCCTATTTTATTACAGGTAATAGTAATAAAATAGTAGATTGTACGACAAGTGGATAAAACGCATCATTTTACACGAGACGTTTATATAAAGTCTGAGTATGAATATAAAGTCGAGTGTAAAATGCGTTTATGGACGAGTTGCACACTCTACTTTTCACTTCGATTGCGAGGAAATGAAACTGTATCATGTAAATAACATATATACACATATCATGTATACCTACTTAAAAACAAATTTAATTAAAATTTAAAGTTACTTTAAATATTTCTCATTGCTCTAATAGCAATGAGAAATATTTAAAGTAATAGTTTAAAAAGTAATAAATGATAGTACATAAAAGTTACAAGTTTATTTCAAGAAGTTTTATTGTGTACTTTGGCTGTTGGTATATTTGCCTTGGTCTTAGAATACTAACAAAACGAAATAAAATATAGAGTTAAAACCCGTTCCAGACCTTCCGATCCCATCCGATTTATCGGAAGAAATCGGATAATGTGTAGTGCAATTGTTAGGATCTTATACACTACACATTATCCGATTTCTCCCGATAAATCGGATCGAATCGGAAGGTCTGGAACGGGTTTTATTGTATTTAGTTTAATGTTTTTTTTTTAACTGTTTATTAAGAACCTTTTTCGTGTGGCTGTCGGACCGATCGCCTTGGTCTTCGACGACGATTTTATTTTATGCTCTAGAGCATAAAAAGCGACTTTATGTCGCCTACGCACAGCATAAAGTCGAACTTTTAGAGCGAGAGAAGTGAAAAAATAGTAATAATAAGATGTTTGTGGTATGCTCGCTGGAAGTGAGGCTCAACCTCACCGTGTTCACAGATGTCGCCCCTGTGTCTTTTATATGAAAGCAGAACACCCAAGGCTCAGTGAATAGATCGGAAATGAATTCTGATGCCGGAATAACTGCAACATTAATAGGACACGCGCCCAACCGACTTTGGATCCAAGTATCTTTGTGTACTACTCAAAATATTTATATTTATTCCCTTAAAATATCTTAATATACTTATCTGTTATGCTGATGGTTAAACAAACTAACCATTGGCTAGTTAAACTATTTAAAGGTCACTTTAAGTAAACATAGTACAATCATGTTACATCCTACAACGTCATAGTCTTTCTTTTGAAACATTATACAAGATAAAATGTTTCGATATTGAAAAAAATAACTTTGACCTAGCGTGACCTGTTTACACCCACATTGTTTATGTAACAATAGTTTCACTTATCTTACGTTTTATTTTCAAATGCTGTTTTTGTTACGCGGACCCAAATCACGAGTCGCGAGATAACGTTACCGCAGTTTTGACAGCCCGATATGACACAAACCCTGTCATCCAATATAATGCGTATATGCTTGTTTGATAGTCTATAGGTAGCATATACATAACCAATTTACGCGAAATCATCGACGGTACCGATGAAGCCGTAACAAAAAAAAATTGAAACTAATTTAAATATGAACCTGTTTATGACGGGTTAACCAAATGAAAAACTTTTATAAGGTTATGTAATTTTACTCTACCGCCTTACAATTCTATGCAAAAAATTGATATATCAACAAGTTTACAAAAAAATTGCAAGAAACAACCTCACTCACCGGTAGAAATGTGCTTCCTAAAATAACTTTAGAACGCTATCAAGTAAGAATGTGCATGCTCTTAATCACATTCTCTACTCGTATACACATGTCCAATTCCAATCCCCTCCTGAAAAAATTGTATTTATCTGAAAGTCTGAACCCCTCCAATGGTGTCATTACAGTCAGAACTGTGGCGTTATGATGGGTTCCAAGAAAAACCGGCCAAATGCGAGTCGGACTCGCGCACCGAGGGTTCCGTACAAACACTTCGCATCCTAACTGGACGACTTAAGTTAAGTTTGCTCCTGGTATATATATGGCGCTGGATACAAATAAAAGTAACTTTATTGAGCGATGTAAAGGTTACAAATACTTACATGTAGGTATGTATCGGTAGTTATTACTTATTACGTAAAACATTTGTCGTTAGGTACTACACCGCTGAGTAATATAATGAGCGAGAGTAAGCGTCTTCTGCTCCCCGTACTAGTTTATAAACTGTATCACGGTAGAACAGGATTCACCATTCTCGTCTTTAAGCGCAAAATTACATAGTAACAAACACTACAAATCTTATATTAACAATACATTAACTTATAATTACTAACGTGTGGATAAGTATAGAAATTAACAGATATATTTTAGTTGGTGCTATTAAACGGGCGAGACAAGTATGAACCTCTTGTCGGCGATATCGCATGCAGACGCGTGAGAAATGAGGTGCAAAGTTAACGCAACCGATCACGTATGTTGCATGGGAGTCCCCTTACATATTTATTTTATTCTGATTTTTAGTATTTGTTGTTATAGCGGCCACAGAAAAACAGGTAATCTGTGAAAATTTCAACTGTCTAACTATCACGCTTCATGAGATACAGCCTGGTGACAGACGGACAGACGGACGGACAGCGGTCTTAGTAATAGGGTCCCGTTTTACCTGTTGGGTACGGAACCCTAAAAATAGATCCGTCTATTATTCTAAAGTGTTGTACTCACATGTACTCAACCATTGATACAAAGCCAAATCGCCGCCGCCGCCGCCGCCGGTAATTCAGAGGTACCGGGTTCGATTCCGGGTCTCTTCCGCCAGTTCAATATTTCAATATATCAATGGTTCAATATAAAATAAATTGTAGTGTACCTACTTTAATGTGTGTGTTTCATAAAATAATGTAAAACATAAAGGCGAGGCACAGCATAATTTTAGCCGTCTTTCGTCAAATAAAGAAGGCTCAGTACTTAACAACACGTCTTCAGTACTAAATTCATAGCAAAATAATGGTGTCAATTACATTATGCAATTAGTGTGACAAACTTTGGGACAGTTAAATTACTTCTTCTTGTGCCTTTGAAGATGTCATGCCAATAGTATCGGTACGGTTTCTACTTGGTTTCTACCGTATTATGGAACCTGAAGGACAATGTTTGAATGTTACGTCAAACAAGTCCGCTGCCTTTACTTGCGTCAGGAACAAGTCACGTTTCGTGGATTTTTTTTTATAATAACCGCAGATTGTTTTAATTAATTTGATAAGTGATAACACGAATTTCAGCATACATACGCAGTAGTTAATATCACTATTTATTTCTATATAAATAGGTACCTACGTTAATTATATATTTCTTTTATCGGCAATTTTATTGTTTTTTTAATACGACAATGCAAAGTACCAATCTATTCATAACTACCCAATCAACCGCTCTCTTGTTTTCGCTGGTTGTCTGTTCGGAATTAACTGGCAATATATTGCGGAACTCATTGAACTGAATTGCCTACATAATTGTACATTAATGTTAGAAATGTAAAGATCTAAACAGTGGTTTTTTAGTCCTCGATTGGAATTAAACCGTATCTTCTGCCGTGCCTTATAGTAATGTGATTAAATCGTCGCCTAGCATCTAATGTCTAGATTATAGCTTGATTCGAAATTAAGACGATAGGTTCCAGACAGCAAAAAAAAACAGTAAGACAACTTACAGTGCGTGTAACCTTCCTAATCAATATAAGAAAACGGGGACGACACTACAGTATCGCCACTTTTTAATTTCTACTCTTTTTGGTCGGACTGTACTGGGAACGTCTTTGATTTTAATCAATCAACGGTAGTAACACAGCAGCCTTCTGTTTGTCGCGAAGGCTCTAAGTGGCAGTGACATCTGATCAAGACAGAAACAAGCCAGACTCGGATTACTTGCATTTACTGGATCAAGGCAATCGTGGTGCGGTATGAGAACGATCGATAAATATTACTGACCGGCCTGATTTACGGATCGGACGTATAAATTACACCGTCATAATATATTAAAACAAAGTAATTACTGGTTTTGAAAGAGGGTCAAAATTCTGAGTCAATTCCTATACTACAATAAAATTCTAAAATTGTATTGAAAATCGGTTCTCTATGGAGGCGGATCATTACTTAAGGAATTTTAGCAGCGCGTAGCAGGATAAGTATGGGCGTGCGGTGCCAGCCGTACAGCGCCATCTGTTACGGCTGGACGGATTTAAACCTATTTTGGTAAAAAGGTAGCTGGACGTCCAAAGACTTTATAGGATACTTTTTACATGACTACGGTAAAAAAAGTTTTTGGCAGTCGAAGTTACGGATATCTTGGTCTCTCATAAACAGAAGTCGGATATTCTGATGTAATTATTAATATCAGAATATAATTTCATGTTTCTTGGTCCATTTGAATAGATTCCCTTGTCTTGACTTGACTGACAGACGGACAGGCAGCGAAGTGGTCCTATAAGGATTTATTTTTTCCATTTGAGATACGAAACCCCAAAAATGTTACTACATATGTTTCTTATGAATTCAGCAAAAGATGGACAATAACTTTTTGTTCTAAGTAGTGTGCAGAATTATATACCTAACTGAATTCATAAGAAACGTAGGTATAAACATGTTTGGGGTTTCGTATCTCAAAAGGAAAAGAATCCTTATAGGACCACGTCGCTGCCTGTCCGTCTGTCAGTCAAGACGGGAATCAATTCAAATAGACCTAGAAACATGAAATTAGACGTCAACGATACTTGTCGCGGGACATCTGTCACGTAGAGTGTGTTCATGGCTTTAGCGCGTTTCATATTGTAGTAAAACATTATTTTTGAGTGATAGTCTTACATTTTGATATTTTATCGAATAACGAAAAAGTTTTATGCAAAATACACTGTTCCTGAAATTAAAACTCGCGGCCCGCCGGATAAATCTGATCTCTTAATTAAAAAATAAAATAAAATAAAATCAGTAAATACAATGTACAAGTGTACATTTTCAAATTAAATTTAGCGCCTTTATACCTCTAATAACAAACTAGTTTAGTCGTATAAATACAAAAGTTACTATATATCGTATGAATAAAAAACATTGTACTTTTCGTCAAATGTCCCTTATTACTTGTGAAAATATATTTTTTCCAACTAACATAGACCACAAGTTTAGAGAGACTAATTTAAAATAATTATTATGATACATTTATATACCCCGTAGTATAGGTCGATTCACTAAAGCTGGCACGAATGGATTGAATGAAAGTTATGTCACTTGTCACTTCGAGTATTAGTGTGAGTGCCGTTCTTATACAGGGGCCTCCTAATATTTTGTAAACAACAAAATGGGTTTTTGTAATTGAAGAAAAATTAAAATTATTATAATATAAGCATAATCTGCACAATATTTAGACTAAACAAGTAATATATATGTATATAGAATTAGGATGTGGGATGATACTATTCCATTGTCTCGTATGAGTTTGACCATGTGCGACGATTGCCTAATAAGTTGCCTTGTATTTATATAATATGGCGTTAACTTAAAATTAAAATATTCATAGAAATAATTAGATTTCTTCTCTAGTTGTATAAAATGTAAAAAAAAACACGGTTGTAGATTAATAGATTTGTACTTACAGATAAAGATAAAATACGTACCCTATAGGAATATTTTGTAGTACTGTTTATACCTACTGCTGAATTTGGGCGGTTATATTGCGTCTAGTTTGTCTACAAATACGTTTTCAATAATCACTTATTGTATCAACCTGTATGTAATCATTTTGTGATGCACACATAAATATTATCATTCACTCATTCATTCCATTCGTGCCAGCTTTAGTGAATCGACCTATAGTCGTGTCCTTGATGTAAATTAACACACAAGCAACAAAGAATTCATCTCTTCCGGAATAGATTTCCTTTAAGCTGATATACCTATGCGCGACCGCCGTTCCAGTTTGACTGGTTATGCATATTGATATCCAAATATATATGTTAATTGAATATATATTTCGCGTTTTATGATCCGAGAAATAGAGTTAGTTAATTATTATTGTATACGGTTATGTTTTTAAAAATTATATCTTTGCCTTATTAATATTGTAATTAATACTTATTACGATACTTCCATTAGTATATACTTATGCACACACTGATATGTACTACCTAGCCGTACCTATATATGAAGTCCAACCCTGGTGGCTAAGGAGTTTCACTGGTCGATAACTCGGGCGATATACAGTATGCGGTAATTCCCCGCAGGCGGTATACCGACCAGGGAAATTCATAAGTCGATAACTCGATTGGCAGTTACAGCATGCGCTGACTCGGTCCATATTATGGCGATATGTTCCTATATTTATATTTGCTATTTAAATACAAGTAATTATATAAAGGTTCTATGTACATAGAGCATATCGCTATAAAATTATTACCGATAATGATAATTTATTACTGATCAAAAACACGATTTGTCAATATTGGTATGAAGTTGAAGAGGTAAGTAGGTACTCCAAGTTGAAATATAGAACACGTTTATTGTTCTTATTTGTAGTGATAGGAAAAGTGTTTGTAAGTATTTTGGTCCCCGTGACTGTTTTCCAAATCACTGTGACTGTGTCCGGCCTATTAGTTACATTACTTTAACGTTACTACCGCCAAAGAACACATTACACACTGAAAAAAATACCCAGTGGAGCCTACTGAAATTACAGTAGGCGTAACCGTTATTACAGTTAGGTTTACTGAAATGTCAGTAGGCCTCACTGTTATTGCAGTAAGTCTTACTGTAATGTCAGTAGGCTCCACTGGATATTTTTTTCAGTGCAGGACTGTAATCCTAATTGCTAACTTGATTATATCACACCTAATTAAAAAAAAAACACCATAGATTAAGATATCACATGGAGTGACCGGGCGACCTACATGACTTTGTGAGGGTGTTTTCTCGGCTCAAATCACAGAATCACAGTGATAGATACTTTTCTAACGGTCGGTCACTGTGATTTAACACCCATCTTCTCCTCCGCTATCAATGAAATAAAACAGATACAGTGGGAGTTCCCGACTGATTCAAACAACGTTTAATTAGTCCCGAAGTTATGTCTTGTGTCTAAGTTTTCAAATGATGAACTCGAGGCTGTTCACCTCTGAACATTTTCAAACAATGATTTAATTTAGAAAGTCTTGACAGCCGTAACTACTTCGAAATGATTTGACCAAATTATTTCAACTTTGATATTTTCTTTGCATATTTAAGGATTTTATTAATCCGTGAAGCGTATGTCTATGCGTTGTTGTTTCTTTTCTATAGTGCCAAAATTACTTGCAATAATTAGTAGTAGTAGGTCCTCGGAAATCTGGACTCCCGCTTATTCGATGATCGTGTTGTATTGTAATCCT
Source organism: Apotomis turbidana (assembly GCA_905147355.2). NCBI lineage: Eukaryota > Metazoa > Arthropoda > Insecta > Lepidoptera > Tortricidae > Apotomis > Apotomis turbidana. The sequence goes on from LR990294.1 coordinate 13,047,435, forward strand.
TAGCGTAAAAATAGGCTCTTGCTTTTGCATGTCCGGATTAGCCCTTCTCGTCTTCTTATCCAACGCTCCTCATTGCTGAGGATCGTGACTCCGCGTCAGCTGGCGAGGCCCTACTGTACTTAAACATATAGGTAATACAAAATAATAATAATAAGTAATACTGTCGACGTGGATTTCTAGATACTGAATACTTATATGATAAACTAGCATTAACCCGCGGCTTCGCTCGCGTGCCTATACAATATACATCATCCTACGGGAACAATGCTCTTTTTTTCAGGATTAAAAGTAGGCTATAATCTGCCATCTGCATTTCCCTGATGCATATCCGTCCAGCCGTTTTAGCGTGAATAAGTAACAAAACATACACAGACTTTCGCTTTTCTAATATTACTGGGAAATACCTTTTATTTTATCATAACTCCACTTTATCAAATAAAACCGAAAACTCAATCACTCAAATCAAACGATCTCAGCTTTTACTGTACCAAATAAAGTTCACTTCAAAATCCATAACTCGAAGTGAAGCTAAGACACCGGGATATGTGTGCATTTTATTTGTACCTATAAAGCTTTTATAATGTCCCGAGCCTCCGCTTATTGACTTGTGATATTCGAGATTGATTTAATGATTCTAAGCCATGTTCTAAGTTACGTCATGTTCTATTGTAAGATATTGAGGTTCTCTTCGTTGATGAATGAAAAATGTATTATTCTGAGCCAGATAAACGTAATTCAGAATTCTGAAATGACTTAACATAATTATTGAAAAGCTTGAATGTATTTATTACGGATGCAGGGAGTTTCCCGATCATTACTCCTCCCGTCCCAACGCGCCGCCCGCCTATAGGTACCGATTGACGACGATCGAGATGCCACCAAATACAATTTTTTTAATCAATTAGGATAACGCGGGTCTCTATCCATACCTCAAAAGCAAAAACAGAACCCCCTTATAGGATCACGTGTAGCTGTCTGTCAGTCCGTCTGTTACAACCGATTTTCTGCAAAACTACTGCAATTTGGCACAAATGCTTTCAAGAATTTTCATGACCACAAATAAAATTTCAAAATTGGTGGCATTTTCGTAATTAACGTCCCAACAAACCATAAAAATTACACCCATACTCATATTTAGACATTTCAACCCCATTTCACCCCAACAGGGAAGATTCACATCCGCCACGTTGGATTTAAAAATCATTGCGGTTTTCGTAATTAGCGACCCGATAAACCATAAAAGCATTACCAATGGATTTTCAGACTTTGTCACCACATTTCTCCCTTTTAGGGGTTGAATTAAAAAAAAAACCTGAAACACGTGTTTACTCATTTATTGTTAGAAATACTCCTGTGAAGTTTCGAATAAAATAGCCTAACTAATCTTGTTTCCCACCATACAAACTCTGGAACCCCATTTCACCCCTTTAGGGGGTGAGTTTTGAAAAATCCTTTCTTAGTGCACCCCTACACCTTATAAGGAAACTACGTGCCAAATTTTAATTCTCTAGAACCAGCGGTTTAGTATTTAGACATTTCAATCCCATTTCACCCCAACAGGGGAGATGGTAACTCACATCCGCCACGTTGGATTTTAAAATCGATGTGGTTTTCGTAATCAGCGACCCGATAAACCATAAAAACAATACCCATGCTGATTTTCAGACTTTGTCACCACATTTCTCCCTTTTAGGGGTTGAATTTTCAAAAAACCTGAAACATGTGTTTACTCATTTATCGTTAGGAATACTCCTGTGAAGTTTCGAATAAAATAGTCTAACTAATCTTGTTTCCCCATACAAACTTCGGAACCCCATTTCACCCCTTTAGGGGATGAGTTTTGAAAAATCCTTTCTTAGCGGATGCCTACGTCATAATATCTACCTGCATGCCAAATTTCAGCTCGATCCGTCCAGTGGTTTGGGCTGTGCGTTGATAGATCACTATGTCAGTCAGTCAGTCACCTTTGAGTTTTATATATATAGATAATCTATATCTTATATATTTTTTTTATTAACATCAAATCCGCAACGCAGGCATTGTCAGAGAGAATACAAAATCTAATCAGTGACAGGCTTCGTCATACAACACACCAATAACGTGACATCCGCAACAGGCTTCGTCAAAGTTGTGGATTGATAACATCTTGATCTTGGAAGGTGAAGAAGGACTTAAAAAGGCTCGCCCCGCATCGCACCTGGCCCAAACGTTCCCATTACACTGGCAGCGTTCCTACGTTGTATGGCCAACGAAATCTGATGAACCAGATACCATCCAGAGCGAAGATCATCATTCATCCCTCTGTCTCTGAGCCTGCGACTGCAACCCACCTCCTTTATAAAGTCCCTGGCCTCAGTACCCCACGGTCCCTGTCTCCACTGCCACTGGCACATAATCATACATTGGTTCCAGGGCAGAGTACTTGGTGTGTTTGAGTTTCTTATAACTTGTATCGACGAATATCACTTATGCTCCTACGAGTAAGTATGCGCGTACTTGTGGTACACATTCAATTCGAGTTTTGAAGTCTTAACAAATGAAAGATGATTTTAAATTAAAAAATGCTTAAATTGGCCTATGACTTACGACAATATACTGCCTTGATAGGAATTTACCTACTTACAAGTAAGTTAGTAAAAAATAGGTAGAAGTAGAAGTACTTGTGACCTGAGAATTAGAGAATTGACGAAGAAATGTAACTGGGGCCAGCAAGACCAGAACAGTACGTTGTATTGAAATATTCAGTGCAAGTATTTATACTTATTTGATTTATTGTAAAGCCTTAATTACGAGGCTGTGCGACATCAGACATTAACGAATGTGTGCATAAATGACATTGACTAGTTGAGATTCCAAGGAGATATAACTCAATATATCAACATTAGATATGTTGCTGTCATTTGCACGCTATTAGGCAGTCTGGCTAGTCACTTCGAATTTTACGCCTATACATCAAAATATGGTACCTATATTCATTCAAGAGCATTCAGTTCTCCGGAGGTGTTTATATAAGCAGTATATTTTCTCTTAATAATATACGTTTTGTTAACTTAGAAATTATGGTTGGTCAATTTTCATGTCGGATTTTCTTTAAGATATTTTTTTTTTGATGTGATACTTGTTGAACGTTCGAATACATACATAAAAAAAAACATACCTCTAACTGCACGTAGACGTAGAGATCGAACAGTAAACAGTTGATTTAAAAAACCGGCCAAGAGCATGTTGGGCCACGCTCAGTGTAGGAATCCGTAGTTGCCAAGACTTCACAATAGACGAAAATTACGAGAAAGATTCAAATAATAAGCTCTATAAAAAGTCGTAAACGCCAAGGTAACAGTAATTACTTATTACCTTCTGGAAGTTATCGATTATACGCGCCAGATTAAGCGAATTGTTTTAATATAGTATGGCACTTAACTAATATATGTAACGTTCGAAGGGTAGGGACACCGCGCGGCACTTACGTAATTTTGTAAAACGGCTCAACCGATTTTATTCAATATAGTTTTTATTAAAAGTACTTAAAAGGCCTCATTTTCATGAATTTTTCCATGATTTTTTGACCCGTGGTTGAGAGGGGGACATTATTTTTTTTATTTACGGAGCGAATATTTACAAAACTGCTGACTTTATCAAAAAATTATGTAAGGAGACCTCTACTATTTTAAGAAGTACTACTATTCAATGACACCCCACACACTAGTGTTAGAACAAAAAAATATTCACCCCCACTTTAGGTGTAAGGGAGGTAGGTACCCGAAAAAATTTTTTTTTAATAGTTTTTATTTTACCGTTTTGTCGGCGTGATACATACACATACTCATACCAAATTTCAGCTTTCTAGTACTAATGATCACGGAGCTAAGGCGCGGATGGACAGACGGACAGACAGACGGACATGGCGAAACTATAAGGGTTCCTAGTTGATTACGGAACCCTAAAATTACCTCTAAAAAACAGTGCATTTTAAAAATAAATTAAAATTAAAAATAAATTACCCTTAGGTTCTGAGTTCACATAACATCATACATTCGAGAAATAAAAAATCAAAGTAACCTCTACCTCTGGAAAATTTCAATGAGATAGATAATGCCATAGCTATTGTGCTTCATTAGAATTAACCAAATTTTCCAGAGATAGAGGTTAATTTGATTTAGTGGTATAAAGTAGATATAGTGATTGTGAGAACTTAGAGTTTGTACAATCTAATTAGAAACGTTGAATTTAAACCCAGTAGGCAGTTCACAACGTATGACAAATTAGTAGTATGAGAGAGAAGCAATAGTTAGTAGTTTCGATGAGATTTGGGTGAAGACCAAAAAGTTTACCACCTTAACTCATTCAATTCATATTTGTATTAAAGTCTCCGTTGTGCGACGACAGTTAGCCTTCCAATCTTCAATTCCAAAAATCAAACAATTCCACCTTAAGGTTCTATTTTAAGGTTCTTTATTGTATCGTAAATTTTGTAGCACAATGGAACTCATTCCAATCGCATATTTCCTCGTTCTGTATGGCTAACTATGCCTTAATTTCATCCAACTTTTTGGTCCTAATTAATTTAAGCCCCACATCGGTTGTAAAAAGGTTTTTCCGCACTAGGGACGCTAATGTGGAGGTTACCAAGTTTGACGACCCAGCCATTAACACTTACCCGTTCATTTATTATTGTTGTTATCTTTCAATCTCATAAAGGTTAATGTTTGTAGTAACAATAAAATCTATTCACCTTTTAAGACTTATGGCGGAAACTGTATAAGGCATGAAAGGAAATTTAAGTGAATGGTATATTAAAATTTATGAATAGTTGCTTGTTCATTGGTTTCTTTCTTTATAGGGGTTCATTTAAGTTCAGTGACTGCACTATTGACGTCAGTGTTATTTTTTTATAAGGTAGCCAAGGAGTTACAATATTTTACTGTCCTATTGAGGACAGTGTTTATTTATATAGCAAACGTTACAGTAAGTAATCATTCTTATCCATAATTGTTAAAGCGCAAAATTTTTGTCACGTCTTTTTAACACCCGACGAAAAAAGAGGGGTGTTATAAGTTTAACATGTGTATCTGTATGTCTGTGTCATCGTAGCTCCCAAACGGATGGACTGATTCGAGTGCGATAAGTACTGTTTTCTATTCATAATATCAGTTTTCTGTAGGGGTCATTCTATACATAGAGTAACACAGCCAGACAGATCAACGTGATTTTTGTATTATCATTAACCTCTAAGACATATTTTCCTAATTATTACTAGCTGACGCAGAAGATGAGCCGGGCCACCAACATACATAAAATATCTATACAACAATAGAACCTTTTGTTTGAAGTCGTTAAAAAAATATTGAAACAGGAATTTCACCATGAATGTTGTTTAAGCCGATTTGTCGATGCCTATTAGACAAACTACATATGTACCAGCCTCTAAATATTAGCATGTGCTTGTACTTGAAATAAACTAGTTCCGACCGCGAACAGGTCGTAATTATGCGCGTGCGACCGGTTGGATATGTGGATGTGGGCCGAGTCAAGTTCATGGCGCAGCCACAATAACATGTCACATGCCGAAACATCACTCGTATTTTGCGAAAAATTTGTCGAATATTAATAAATATCGGACAATCTCACACAGATAGACAAATACGCCAGTCCGTAGAGAAAATAAATAATATATGCGATGCCTTCGAATTTTCCAACCTGGAGGTTTTGCAGCGCCATCTACCGTATAGTTCTCTGACTTTAATCAAGCACCAATCGCGCAAAGTTGCATTGAGAATCGATAGTAATGCTGTCCTTGCTACAACAACAGCCAAAATTATGGTAATGTTAGCAGAAACGTCCTTTATTATGCTCTACTTTTTTACTCGGTTGGTGCTATATTAGTCATAGAACCTAACGGTAGATGGCGCTGCTTAAAATTACGTAAGCTCTGTGATGATACATATTTACTTTTCATATTTTAAATCGACGAACGTAATTAGTACGTAGTAACGATGACGGACATAATGTTTACTGTATATGAGTCTATGTTGCTCGAAATAAATGAATTTTATTATTACTATTTTTATTTTTTATATTTGATTTTTTATTTTATAAGTACCTAGTTCCTGAGAGATAGTAGGCCTGTAAGAGAAAGGACAGATAGACAGACAGTCGGCCGTAAGGGTTTATTTTTAACTTTTTCATTCTGAACCCTATATTAGGTACTTTTGTAGTTTCAAACGTTACGAAAATATTACCCGGTCAATGTTGACGTCTTGAGCATTAATCTGACTTGGGACAAAGGTGGCTATACTTTGTCATTGTACATGTATTTTCTGGGTTAATAGGTAATACATAATAGAGAATCGTTTCAAAATAATTCAAAGATCGAACTGTATGTTAATGAAAACCAAGCGTATGAGTGGTGACCTTTTAGGTGGAAACTGCAAGTGGTTATAACTTTAACTTCAAAGTAATTGGGTGCGTTATATAACTATTTGATCAAAATTACTGAATAGCGGTGCCTTTGTCTTATAAAAGGTATTATTATGTTATTCAACTCTCAGTAAATTGAATTGAATCAGCTTCGTACCGATGAACTTTGGCAAGATTAAGAAATATTGCTTCGCGTACCACCGCTGAACCTGAGACTTTGGACTGAGACGACGACGTGGTTGGCGCAGTGGTTGAGCAACTGCCTACTGAGCCGACGGTCCCGGGTTCGAATCCCGGCAAGGGCAAATATTTGTGTGATGAACACGAATTTGTGCCTGGGTCATGGATGTTCTATGTATTTAATTATTTATTTATCTATATAAGTATGTATATCGTCGCCTAGTACCCATAACACAAGCCTTCTTGCAGGGATCGATACCGTTATTTTGCTCCATACAAAATAACACAAAATAACATTATTATATTCCGGTTTTTTGCTCATTATCACAAATGTTTATATTATAGTGGGCTAATTTCAAGGATCTATATCTATAACGAAATTCTATATAATAACATTCGAAAAAAAACGCGAAATTAGAGCGTTTTCATGCATACCGGTATCGATCCCTGCCTTCTTGAGCTTAATTTGGGACTAGGTTGATTTGTGTGAGGTTGTCTGATTTTTTTATCACTGCCATATAACGGACATATGGGGATATTATACAATTTAATATTTTAACATGGGAAAATACATTAATATACTGCTCACGCGTGTCATTTGTATTTGGCGTTATGACACGCTATTTTGAATTTTACGCCTATTAAAATACAGTGTATTCCAAACAATATATCTAAACAAAAAAGCAAAATGTCATAATAACAATCATAATGACTATAAGTGATATGGGATATCGCGGGCTGGTTTTCCGCAACTCGATAACTTTACAATGCGCTTATTTTGCGTGAAGGGTTGACGGTACTACTCTTCCCTACCCAACTCTACCAGAAAGCATAGCAGCCTAGCAGAGATCTCCAAAGTGGCATAATACCAGTTAAATTGCCACTTTTCGGCAACCTGCTGGCATTTATATGCGGGTTGCAGGTGCAAACTTATAGTAAAGAGGAATGTCACTTTAAGCAGTGTCCTGTCCTCCATTACTCCTGTGGCGCGGAGCTATCCCATTAGCGGGTTATACTCCCACACAAAGTTCGACTCACTGGTAGTGAGGGTTAAACCGCCCTGATACAGTTCAAGTCATGTCTAAAAAAAAAAACCGTTCAGCAGCTCGAATCGCAAACATCAATTATGATAGTGTCGTTATAATGACAGTTAAAGACGATAGGTATACCTGAGACATAACTTATTTGGCGATATTTCAAATTACACTCGAATTAGCGCCCAGGTTCTACTAGGTCCATGTCAATCGCAAATCAATTATCCTACGTGTACCGAAAGATGTTGCCTTTTGGCCCAGTAGGAAGCAGGAAATTCGCAAAATTAATAGCAGTTTTTACAAGCCAATAAAACTATTTGATGGCAATTAATGGTATGGTACATCTTCTACAGAACCTGTTATCTGTGCGTATTAGTTCCGTGTATGGTACACGTTTATTTTTGGCCCAGGATCATATTCGCATGTATAAAAGATTGTTGGCAGCGAACATCACCAGTCGTCCAGTAACACTGTAGTGACAGCTAGCTCGTCAGACAGAAGCCCCCTTCGTCATGTACAAACTGGTACGTTTACAACACTTATATTGTATTATTTGTACTCGCAACTTTGTCTGCGTGATTTTCCTTTTTTTCTTCGAAGTCGGATAAAATCTATCCTATATCCATCAGTGGATATCTAGCTTCCCAATATTAAAATTGGTTAAAATCAGTGCAGCCTTTCAGACATGATGAGCTCTCATTAAATTGAAAGATTTTAAAATTGATAAGAGATGTCGCTCTAATAAATGTACGTTTTTTTTTAATCTATATATATAAAAGAAGAAGTCCTGACTGACTCATCAACGCACAGCCGAAACTACTAATGTTAGATTGTTGATTTTTGCACAGTAGGTTACTTTTATAACGTGAGCTAGAGATAAGAAGCGATTTTGAAAAATTAAACCCCTAAGAGGGTTAAAAAGGGGATAGAAGTTTGTATGGGATACAAGTTTTTTTTCAAGCTAGGAACTTGAAACTTTGTAGAAAGATTACTTATTCAAAAACACAAAAAGTACTTTCAGCGTTTTGGAAAATTTCACCCCTAAGGGGGTTAAAAAGGGGTGCAATATTTATAAGGGAGAAACTTTATTTTTTGAACTAGAGACTTGAAACTTTGTAGAAAGCTTACTTAATCAAATACAAAAAAAGTAATTTCAGCGTTTTGTAAAATTTCACCTCTAAGGGGGTTAAAAAGGGGTGCAAAGTTTGTATGGGGCCGCTAATGTTGTTTATAAAGAAGTGTTACGCTAAGGTTATCAGTTTATATTTTTTTTATTTCCTGTCTTCTACCCAGTGACTACGTCCTTTTTTTAAAACGAACTTGCACCCCCTTTTCTATGGTTGACTGTCAACAATATTTTCTTAGTGCTGTCTCTTATTAATTGTGTTCCAAACTTTATGTGTTCCTATATTTAGTGAGTTGTCTATCAGCACATGAATAATCTATACTTTATATACCTATTCTTACTTTATTTAGCTTCTTGAGAAATATAGAGAACTGTAACCAGAATATATTGAATCACTCTTCAAACAATCTACTAGCCTGTAGACCAAAATAGTGATCGCACCATTAAATTCACTTATGTGCATTTAGTTTTTAATGGTCACATTTCAGCACTTTCTTTGAACACTAGCCTTTTTAATAACTGGGGTACCTGCTAGACCATTTAGAAACATTTTGGCCAGCCTCGGGAACTCCGCCACACAACTCTTTTCGTTTAATAGCCAGGCCGGCGTGAACAAATACCAGTGCTGCCTTCTTATGAAAAGAGGTCATTATTTATTATTGTTTTGAAATAAAGTTTATTATTTATTATTGTTGAAAGAGATACTCTTCATTAAACTACCTCCATCTCTCGATTTCCAGTGCTGAGTTTAAGATTGTTTTAACAGCCTTACGATATTTAACATTTTTTTTAAATCTCACTCATAATACGTAACTAAGATCCCCATTTTCTAACTCCAAATCCATGCGTCGCTCTATATCTTGCAGAGTCATTTTTGCCAAAGATTAAAAGCATCAGGTAACTGACGGAATAAATATTAAGCATCCTGCAAACAACTCCCGTAATCTAATTGGAAAATCTTCTAAAATTCTTTAACAATTGCATACAGACACTACAGACACTGACTGTCACTGTTTGAAATGTAATATGTCTAGACCATTTTAACAAAGAATAAAATTCACTTACCTATTTTAATATCTTTGTCATCATCAAAAATCTACGCGGACGAAGTCGCGGGCGGCCGCTAGTTTACATATAAAGGAAAAAGGATACATTTCTTGCCATAACAGCGGACAAAACCATAAAAGATTTAACTGCCGCTGTGTTCGCTCAGTATAGTATAAATATTGGTATCATTATTCAATAAAATAATGTTATTAAAATAAGGTTGTGTTAACGCTATTAAAAAAAAGCTCACACGTTCAAGCATCTGCTGAAACGAGTATTCGAATACTTAATAGTTTCAGTCAAGTTAACCCTCTTATTAAAATATTATATTAATGAGAAGAAGAATATTTTTTATAATACCTACATATTTCCTTATCAAGTTATGTTTCGTTTATCACGTGATAAATAAGTGACAAAGCATCTATCACTCACATTTTGTCAAAACGTGACGGATGCTTTGTCACTTATTTATCGTGTGATAAAAGCAACCGTCCGATTTCTGTACTGATACGATAAGTGCTTATCAGCTTTTTGTTTTGAGTCGATCATTTATCTTGTTATGTGCAATAAAGTTTCAAAGGGTTTTTTTTCATGAAAACACTTTTCATCCGAACGCGCAATATCCACCATTAACCTGATTCGCAAATGCTTCCATCAATTCTGATTGAAGCGTTTTCCTGGTAATATTAACTTTAGGTAAAATCATGCTAAAGGTATAACGCATTAATTACGACATGGGTTCAATGACCGACCCTTTGCTGGCCATCATCTGCAGGATTTCATCTGGAGCGTGGAAAAGGGAACTTGCATGTTGTTTTCTGTAAACTAAGTTTATCCTATACTAGATTAAAGAGTTATATAAAGATATCAAAAAACCTAAAAACGATATGCATTTAATTTATTTACTATTAATCAAAAAAATAATAAATATTTCATGACGCGTGAATAAAATTTACAGTCGCAGAAATATTATACCTCTTGTTATAAATAATATAGTAAACTACACTTTTAATTTAGCATAATATATTTATTGATGTTTACCTTGTTTTATTAAAAGTTTCGTGAGACATATTTAATTATTATATTAAGCGGTTTATTCGACAAGCCTCGTAGCTTAAACGCGGTACTCGACATTGAGAACCTTCATTGTGTAGGTAACGATAGCTTAAAATAATAATGTTATACGTATATTTTATTTTGCATATTTTACAGCTCAAGTTCCCTATTTTGCGTAAAATGTAAAGGTCTGTTAAGCTAGCAGATGCCTCTGAATGGGTGTCGGCTCGGTTATTTGGTTAGGATGCTGAATTTTTATTCTAATCCGGATATTGCAAAGGCATTGACTTCGAAAGTTCCGTTTTCTTCACCTCTAGATATTTCGTTATGATACGAGAGTGTTAATGTTAAAAGTTTGATGAGATTTTCAGATAATTTGTAATGATTGTAGAGTTCTTACGTTATTTACATGCTTTACGTAGGTAAATAGTACAGGGGCTAATGCCCTTTTTTTTCTGTATCTTGGGAAGCCGGAAGCCTTGTATGGCTGCATCCGAGTGTCAGTATGTGGCAGGGGGCGGGGCTAGCCGGCCGCACCTGCCCGGAGCGAGGGGGCTAATGCCCGCGTTACCAGGAATATTTAAAGCATTATGTTTAAATCTATAGGTATAATCGTTTATAAGTATATACGTGTTTGGTCTAAATCCGATAAACGGTTACGCGTTATTGAGCGACAAACATCCAAGGATCTCCACAAACTATAATATTTATAATATTAGTCGGTATCGATAGAAATTAAATCACTATACAATTTTATACCGTATCGAGCATATACCAATGAATTAATATCTAGTCAAATCACATTCCTCAGATTTAAAAACACTTTTGGGCTTCGCAAAGACGCAGCCTGATGGTTGGTACAGTCGAGTTCATTTACATCTACACACTTACGAGAACAAAAATATCTGAACACGATTTTATTCTCCTGACAATAGGGTCGTGTTCAGATATTTTACCCAAATTAACCCTGTGGCGCGGAGATAATCCCATTAGCGGCCACACAAAGTCCAACAACTGGTAGTGAGGGCCAACCAGCCCCGATACAGTTCATGTCATGTCTTTAAAAAAAAGGCAATTGAGTGCATCTACCACTAGGCCAACGAGGCCACGTTGTTACCACTTAAACTTTAAATAAATATCAAGGGACAATCTTACACAAATCGACCTAGTCCCAAACTAAGCATAGCTTGTATGTAATATGGGTAGGTACTAGACGACGATATACATAATACATAAATACATATTTAGAGAACATCCATGACCCAGGAACAAATATTCGAGTTCATCACACAAATATTTGCCCTGGCCGGGATTCGAACCCAAGACCGCCGGCTCAGTAGGCAGCAGCACTACGAGACAACCGCGGCAAAACCACTTTAAAGCCATTAGTCATATTTTGTAAAGTACCTACACTTTTTCACGTCATAAATTATTTTGTTTGTTTTTTCCAGATTGTTCTTTTCGCCATGGCGGTCGCCTGCTTGGCTGCGCCCAGACCCGGGGGTCTTCTGTACCCACAGGTGTACTCCCCGCAGGTGTACTCCCCCGCGGTGGTCTCTCCTGTGGTGTCCCACGTCCCCGTGGCGTACTCGTCGCAGTCTAGCTCAGTCATCCACAGCGCCCCCGTAGTTGCCTCTGTACCAGTCCATTCTGTCCACTCTGTACCTGTACACTCCGTGCCAGTGGCCTATTCTGCTGGTGTCCCTGTTGTTTGGTAAACGATGTTGACATTAGAATAAGCATTTAGAAAATATGTTTACAGCTTTAAAAAGTGATTACGTAATGTTTAAAATACCAACAACTGTGTTTAAGAGTTGCATCGCCCACAATTTATCTGCTTTGACCGAAGGTTGACTGGTAGATAATGCCTTACGGCATTAAGTCCGCCTTTTGTACGATAAGTTTTCTTTTGTGCAATAAAGATTAAAGTAAATAAAAGAGTAGGTACATACATTTTACTTCTATACTACATGCTCGATTCATTAGGAAACGCCTATGTATGCTACGGGCGTGGAAATATTACGTTAATGTTTTATTTCATACGTTTGTTTTAATGTGTTTCCCTACTTTAATTATATTGCTAATCATTTGCATTTAGTAAAAGGAACTTCAATAACAGGAACATGATGTAACTATACAGATATTTTCGTCAGTTTTAATATGTTGTACGTGACTTCGTTAAATAAATGATTGTGATAATATTATGTTTTTTTTTTTTTTTACCAATTACATCTAATCGACTTTTTGTCTACCGTCTATTTTTTAGGGTTCCGTACCCAAAGGGTAAAAACGGGACCCTATTACTGAGACTTCGCTGTCCGTCCGTCCGTCCGTCTGTCACCAGGCTGTATCTCAAGAACGGTGATAGCTAGACAGTTGAAATTTTCACAGATGATGTATTTCTATTGCCGCTATAACAACAAATACTAAAAATAAAATAAATATTTTAGGGGGGCTCCCATACAACAAACTTGTTATAGATTATATATATATATATATATATATATATATATATGTACGGAACCCTTCATGCGCGAGTCGGACTCGCACTTGTTTAGGTATCATAAAGGATAGAGAGAGGCTGAAATAATTCCCCAATCAGCCCCAATTCGGCGTTAGATATTGACGTTTATTAGAGATATCACCATTTTTTTATTTATTTTAGCGATAGGCTTGACCGTTACCGGTTTCAAATTTTCTCAATTATATAACATTTGAAAGGGCGCGTCATATAGCTTAAGTGGGGAACCCTGGGACAATATACCCCTTAAAAGGGTATACCACTGCTGATTTTTCCACACAATCGGTTCACATTACAAACGATGATGCGAATCACTTCGTGCGAATACCTGGTAAACACAGATACAAGACAACATAAGGCTGAAGCCGTTCCCGTCGCCTGAATATCCAATGGTGAAACTGAGATGGCAGGATTGAGTCGCGCAATTCCTGCGCACACTCGAAAATATGTCCGACAGAAGACTGACCAGCTTTGTGGTAACTTTGCGGTAATGTGGTTGGAAAGCATCGTTCTCAGGTTATTACGACATCCTCTTAAGGATGCTCTTAAGACTGCTTCTACTCCCAGGATATCAGTTTACGTTATGTTTGCTGGTAACTCTAGCGTCGGATACAAATGAGGTTCAAACTTAACGTAACCGGCTTACACAAATTGAGGTTTTGTTCGGGTCTGTTTCCTCCTCCGAAACTTACCCAATCTTTACGAAATTTTAGAAACTGAATGAGAAGGAAATGTTCTGTGTCGGACCGTTTCAATTTGCGCTCTTCTTATTATGAAATTTGTGTACTACGCGTCTGTTTTAGGACAAGATTCCGCCGCTAACGGCCGCCTAGTACACACGTGTGTGTGTTTCTAGAAAATTATAACTAGGAGCTCTTCATGACAGGAGTGAATAGGCTGTTGTTAAATCCGCGAGCTACATCTTCTACCCTGTAGAACTTACTTCCGGTCTGATAATGAATAAAAAGAAACTGATTATTAATTATTGTAGAGATTATTATTATCAGCGGTGTTCTCTTAAATATACGGTTTTTGATGATCAGGTGTCCTTTGGCGGGTTGGAAACACTAACTCATGAAAAAAAATAAAGAATTGTAAAGTTAAATATTAAGTAATGCAATAATGCTATATATGTTTGGAATCAGCTCATGAAGCCCTTTCACCAGATACCCCACATGATAGGATTCAGAATACATCATATATCAAAATCCCAAACAAAAAGTAGATGACGCCATAACTCCTTTCTCCATTAATATTCAAGATGGCTCTCCTTCTTAAAATGTTTTTAGGGTTCAGAAGTTTCATCCATCAATTATCAATCGCGATCACCGTACGGAAATGATTCTAAATGCTCGGACATAAATGTAAATGCTGTTGTTTCCATATGAAGGTAGACAGTTTCTAAAAAGTGTACCCTCTTAGATAAAGTACTTCAAATGCAACAATGTAAAGATCCAGCTTTACATTGGTTACTAAATACATCCTACTTATGTAATACTAATGTAAACCATTTAGTTGCTAATTTATTAAGTAGCAGTTAATAAAATATTTAGTTCGATAATATCTAAATTACCCTTAGTGTGCGTGTGTTTAACTAGGCTGAAAAATTACCGACCCTGAAATTATTTAATTTAGCGTAGTTGCGGTATGTAGTTTTCCTTAACTGGTAGCAAATTACCTTTCCGTATATTAATTTTTCTACATTTATAGTAACTCGATATGGAGCCTTACCTAGATGGTGTAAGTGATTTTAATTGTACATCTATTCGTGTAATCAGTCCAAGTGAACGGCCCTTTATCAATTTGTTCAAGGCAAACACGGAAACAACGGAAAGGTAGCTAATTCCTGTTTAGTTCTCGAGTTAGACCCTATCAGTTTAAGGTTGAAAGCGATTGTTGTTGCGCCCGCGCTGCCAAGGTGCTTTTCTTTCCTCGAATATGCAGCCAACGCCCGCTTGCATATTTCCCTACGTCACAAAGCTATCTGGAATACCTACGCCTACGGAGCAAGATTGTATAAAAGCCAGAGGCACACGGGTAAATGCAACAGTCTCTCGCAGTACTGAAAACAACACAGACCACAATGTTCAAGCTGGTGGTGTTGTCTTGCGTGGTGGCGTTGGCGGCGGCCAAGCCCAGTGCTATCGCTCCGTGGGGCTTGGGCCTGGCGGGTCCTCTGGTGGCTCCGGCCGTAGCGGCAGCTCCCCTAGGGCTTGGTTTGGGTCACGGTGCTCTGTGGGGAGCGCCGGCGCTAGCGGCGTACAACTACAGAGGCCCGCTGTCCCTGGCACCCGGCCAGCCTGCCAACATCCTGGCCGCCGACGGCAGGCCCCTGGACACCCTGAGCGTGAACTTGGACCGCGCCGCGCACTATACCGCGAGGGCTGTGGACCACGCCGGCCTTCACCTCCTGAAGAAGCGCTCCGCTGTGCTAGGCGCTCCCCTGGCCGTGTCGCACGCGGCGCGCATTGACCTGCCCGCGGCGCGCCTGGTCGGCCCCGCCCATGTGGGCGCCCTGGGCTGGCCCGCTGTGGGCGGTCTCGGCTGGCACGGCGCTGCCGCTCCCTGGGGCGTCGCTGGACCCCTCGGCGTGGGCCACCTGGGTGTGGGTCCCCTGGGACACGCCGGTTTGGGACACCTCTGGTGAAAACTGTACAAATTAGAATATTGATCGATCTACCTAATATATAAAGAGAGTTACCTATATATAATTCATGTCTTTTATTAATTTAGCCTCATTTATTGCAAGGCGAGGAGGTTGGTGGTTGCAATTAATGCTGTAGATACGAATTCCAATTCCATGTTGGGCACTGGCATAAATCTGTACATTGCGATAACGGTTACGGATAATACGATTACCGAACCCGTTCTAGGGCAAAATCTATGCTCATTGGTTGAATTAAGATTATGACTTGTGATTAATTCATACATCTATTTATTTATACTATTATAAAATTCTAGATTTATATTGACAATCAGTTTTTTATGGAGAGGGGTCAAGATTTCAGGCAAAAAACTTAATAGCGTGATGCAGGATCTTCATTTGCTTTATATGGGCGCGATGCAGGAGCTTCATTTGCTATGTGGGAGATGATGAAAACGGCTGGCGCCATCTGTTTTCATCATTTCCTTTGTCCTCTCATCACGCCGAAGTGGCTAGACGGATTTTCACCCATTTTGGTACACGGATAGTTGGACATCGCACACACAAAGATGATTTTATAATCATTATTATTGCGTATTTTTTTAACTGTAGGCGGTAACGTAGTTGCGGGCACATTCTAGTACTATCTAAATATACTTTTACTACTACAACTGAAAACGTATATTTACTGAAATGACTGACGAAACTACAACAGTAGGTACCGAATTGTTGACTGCAATAATAACGTTTTAATAAATAAAATAACAACAAAAGCTGGTGGTCTAGTGATTTAAATGAATACAGTGATTTAAATACAATACACTATACTATACGTACTATAGAGGGGTGATCACCCTCCAATTGGAGAGGTCTTGTTTGCATGCATCTCGTTTGGATTATATCGCCTAACTCCTAACCGTTAAGGAGTTATACCTTCCATCATCAGCTCAGCATAGGAAGATGATGACTACCATATGCAAATCCTTGAATAGCTTTAGAAAATATATGAAAAACATTATGAGTGCCTATAAAATTTGAGGGTTGCCCTCGATTTCCCTGGAATGCCATCATCAGATCCCAACTCGGTTATAATGGGTGGTCCCATTCAGAAGTATACTCTTTCTAATAAAAAAATAATTTTTAAAATGGGTCCGCAATTGGCGGAGTACTCGGTGGACATACATAAAAAAATACATAGTCGAACATAGAACTCCTCCTTTTTTGGAAGTCGGTTAAAAATGGATTCGTCCACCGACCCCTAATTTGACTAAACCTATATATATGATACCGATATATGTCATATGTCTAACGGACATATGTACCGTACCCCAAAAGGAAAAAACGGAACCCTTAATAAGATCACTTTGTTGTCCATACCCGTCTATCCATCTGTCAAGACCCTGTATCTCGGGAACGCGTGGAGGTATCGATTTGATATTAAAACTATAATTATACTCAGGTCTACAGTCCCTTGAAGCTGTAAAAAAACAAACTTCTAAGTTCTAAGCTTATGTAAAAAAAAGATACGCCCATTTCAAAATATTGCTTGTCCTTATAACATTTTAGGGTTGCCCTCGATTTCCCTGGGATCCCATCATCAGATCCAGACATGGTGACAGTGGGACCACCTCAGGCGTTTACTCTAACAAAATCGAATAAAAAAAAGGACTGAGAATCGGTTAACAGTTGGCAGAGATATCGGTGGACATACATAAAAAAATGCACAAAGTGAAACTCACAATTGCCTCCGAATATATATATTATTTAGTAAATTTATGTATATTTTTAATTTAATATGATCCGGATGAAAATTGAATTTTGAATTAGATTTTTTGCTGGAATTCTAATAGCAGAGTTGTAAACCCCTGTATTCTAATATAATTGTGCACATCGCGTTACTAGCATGAAATTTCTACCAGATAGAGTGTTGTGAAGCCAGATTCGCGGCTTAGCAACTTTACTACATAATATAACCTAAGCGTGCTATAGTTATGTTTAGTTTTGATATATGTAGCAATATATATTTTAAATTGTTAACTCATCGATGGCTCTTCAAGCAGCGTAAATATCAAAAGCCGGTCAAGTGCGAGTCAGACTCGCGCACCGAGGGTTCCTTACGAGCTATGAAGCACTGCATATTGCTCTAACGAAAAGATAAACAAACTTAACTTTACCGTTAGAAAACGTTATTATGTAGTTTAGTATATTATATGTATAGCCCTGCAAGGGGTTTTACAACCCACGCTATATTTCGGATTTTCAGTGGCACTAAATTATTTTACTGGCCACGACAAATTTTTGGTAACTGACGTTGAAAGTCGGTGAATGTCACTGATGTAAACAAAGAGGAAACAGGACTAAATGTTCCGCAAATATCAAGTAATTTTTGCATAATAAAGCCAAAACTATCCACAGTGATGAAAGTTTTTTTTTTTCAATTGGATATCATCTTCCTATGCTGAGCTGATGATGGAAGGTATAACTCCTTAACGGTTAGGAGTTAGGGGATAATTCAAACGAAATGCATGCAAACAAGATCTCCCCCATCACCCCGCCATAAGTATGTTATAAATAAAATACTTATGGTGATTTAAATTTAAATCACTATAAAGCAAAAAAAAAAATACAAAAAAGAACCGAAAAAAAAAACTGAAAAGCCAAAAATATTTTTTTTAGTCAGTGGCAAACCTCACGTAAACTATAATATATAAATATCGAACAAAAATACTTGTAAATACCTACCAAATGGTAAGATCATTAAAAGCTTTATGCGCGGCATCTTTTTTAATAGTAATAATTGAGTACTTTGTCACGTAAAAAAGTGATTCAAATGTAATCTGTACAAAAACGGGTAATTTTTGGCTTTTCAGTTTTTTTGAAGTCTGTTCTTTTTCTGTATTTTTTTTTGTGGTTTTCGTAGAAGTATGTCGAGTCTGGTTGGTATGTTAAGTACGTCGTGGCTAGGTCGATTCGTGTAAAATTGGTGATGAAATTAAAACGTAGCAAAAATTGATCAGTTCTTTATTTCCATTGGGTTATGGAGTGATGCATATGTTTTGATAAAATCTTTGGAAGATTTATAGGTAGTGGGCATAGTGTCCAGCGGTGTAGGCGAGAGGAGTGTGGTAAGGAGTGATGATGCGCGAGGAGTAGGCGAGGGGAGCGGCGTGTGCGAGGACAGGGGCGCCGGCGTAGGCGACGCCGCCGATGGGGGCGATGAACTGGGCGGAGCGCTTCTTCAAGAAGTGCACGCCGCCGTCGAGGGCCTTCGCGGTGAGGTGTGCAGAGCGGTCCAGGTTGACGTCCAACGTGTCGAGGGGCCTGCCGTCCGCGGCGAGGATGTTGGCGGGCTGGCCGGGCGCCAGCGACAGCGGGCCGCGGTAGTTGCTGTTGTAGTAGGGCGCGATGTACGCGCCGCTGTACGCGAGCGGAGCGTAGGGCGCCAATAGCCCCGCGGACACCGCCGCCAGCATGCAGGACAACACCACCAGCTTCATCATTGTGTAGTGGTCTGTGTTTGTCGGTGCACGTAGAAACACTGATGCATTGGAGATGTCGACTGCAGCTTATATACTTTCTACGTATTGATAACGCGATGGGCGAAGCCGGAAGACAAGGCGGCCCTGAATGGACTGCATTTGTCGAGAAATAAAGATCAACGGGCTTGAACTGCAACCGTACTTGTCTGCCATTAATTAATGCGCCGTATTACTGTCTATACCTATATTTGTATGCATTAACATGCGTAAGTTATTCTGTGTAATCACAGCATAACTTACAACTTACTTATTCAATTACTTACTGACTGATTAATTGAAATGATATTTTAATCAATTCTAAATCAGTTACCTACAATGTTGTGTAAAAAATAGAAATAGACGTCTTTGTGCTCTTATTATTTTAAGATAGTCCAAGTTACTTATACTTAACGGAGTCAAATATCGGATTTACACGTTTCCAACAAGTAAGTAGTTACAGATGTACCTACAGTGAATAATGTTTTGGAATCGTATTTCGTCTAAAAAGTTAGTTTTGGCATGCTTTGGATTATCTTCGTTGAAAAAGTTGAGATAGAAATATATAAAAAAAGCTTTACCGCAAGCATTTCTACTGGATGTTTATTATATTAAAATTATTTGTGAAAGTTCTCTGAGATATCTAAATAATCTGAAGACTCTTTATAGATTTGCCGCCAAACAGCAATGTTCGCATTGTTGTGTTCCGGTGTGGGGGTAAGATAGCCGGTGAAATTACTAGCATAGAGGCATTCTATCTTCGTCCTCCGGGTAGGCAAACACTTGTGACTCCTCTGGTGTTGCAGGTGTTTATGGGCGACGGTAATCGCTTTCCATCAGGCGATACGTTTGCTCGTTTGCCCTCTATGACATAAATAAATAAATAATAATAAGATACTGATCCAATTCACCCGAAATCAAGTTTATTTAAGTACTTACTTGTCTTTATAAGTAAATGTTAAGGTTAAGCTGGCGTTGATGGCGATATATGACGTTCTCAACCAAAAGGTATAATCGCAACATTGGTTGTCAATAGCAAGCTTTGTTCGGTTTACATTGCCATGTAATGTTTTGAGCGATGTATTTAATTGCTCTATAATTTGATACATTTGATTATACAGGCTGGGATATTTAAATCGGTTAATATGGCCAAATCTGAAACTATAAAGATCTGTTCTTAAAGAACCATGTCATCGATTTTAGTGATAAGACAAACCGCATACCTACATATATTTATTCATAAATTGTATTGGGATTGGGACATGCCGAGAAATGATATCTTTCATACACAAAAGGATGAACACTATAAATATATAGTGTTAGTATAGAATAATAATTCTATAACATTGAAAAACTGGAAGAAATAAAGAACCGGTCAAGTGCATTATGAACCGACGTCCAAAATAGGGGGAGGTTCTATGTTCGACTGTATGTATTTTTTAGGGTTCCGTACCCAAAGGGTAAAAACGGGACCCTATTACTGAGACTTCGCTGTCCGTCCGTCTGTCCGTCTGTCACCAGGCTGTATCTCAAGAACGGTGATAGCTAGATAGTTTTTATGTAGGTATGTCCACCGATTACTCCACCAATTGTGGACCGGTTTTGAATTTTTTTATTTTTATTTGAAAGAGTATACTTCTGATGGTCCATTTTAATCGAGTTGGGATCTGATGTTGGGATCCCAGGGAAATCGAGTGCAACCCTTAAATTTTATAGGCACTCATAATGTTTTTCATATATTTTCTAATGCTATCATCATAGTCATCATCTTCCTATGCTGAGGTGATGATGGAAGGTATAATAACTCCTTAACGGTTAGGAGTTAGGGGATAATTCAAACGAGATGCATGCAAACAAGACCTCCCCGATCACCCCGCCATAAGTATTATTAAAAACTAACGCCAAACTTTATTAGTGGTAAGGAATATAATTCTAGTTTGGATTTGCCCCTGACCCATTTAGATTAATCATTGAGTATAACACCTAGACAAAAATCTTGCTTTGAATCCCTTCCCAACGTTATAAACAGTATGACTTACTTCAGTTACTACTATGTAGAATAGAACCCAACTAGATACTCATTATGGGCCATTACAAACTAGGTTGTAAAGTACATGCTTATAAATTAATAAGCTGTATTTTAATATTATGTCATTATGTGGTTGTAATATTAAATACGTTCCGCATAAACAAGGGCTAACGTGCACCTTCTAAACGACTACTTTTTAAAATTGCTAACTTTATACGGAATCTTGAATTACAAGTTATTCTTTGTATTTAGTTATTAAATCACTTTAAATAAAAAATAAAAATATAATTTAGGTTGATTTTTGTACGTCAAAAGTCTTATACTTACACGTAACGAGTTAGTGATATAAAATCTTTTGCGACAAATGCTATTCAATGCGTGAGGGCCGCCTGTTTTCCGGCATCGCCCATCGCGTTGGTATTTAATGCAACCACTATATAAGCTGTAGTTGATATCTCAAGTGCATCAGTGATCCTTCGTTCATCGACCAACACAGACCACTACACAATGATGAAGCTGGTGGTGTTGTCCTGCATGCTGGCGGCGGTGTCCGCGGGGCTATTGGCGCCCTACGCTCCGCTCGCGTACAGCGGCGCGTACATCGCGCCCTACTACAACAGCAACTACCGCGGCCCGCTGTCGCTGGCGCCCGGCCAGCCCGCCAACATCCTCGCCGCGGACGGCAGGCCCCTCGACACGTTGGACGTCAACCTGGACCGCTCTGCACACCTCACCGCGAAGGCCCTCGACGGCGGCGTGCACTTCTTGAAGAAGCGCTCCGCCCAGTTCATCGCCCCCATCGGCGGCGTCGCCTACGCCGGCGCCCCTGTCCTCGCACACGCCGCTCCCCTCGCCTACTCTTCGCGCATCATCACTCCTTACCACACTCCTCTCGCCTACACCGCTGGACACTACGCCACTACTATTCTGTAAAATGAAATACTAAAACTAGTGATGGCTAACGTATCTATGACTGAAATAGAGAGATTACACTGAATGTTTGTTTTAGTACAACTTCATAGAAGTTAATGTTCCTAGTAGTAAATTTCACGGCAGTTTTAACGAATTTGGATGCTAAAATAACTGCGTATTATTGCGAACATATTCAGATTTTCCCGAAACTCTGGATATAGTAAGGTTTACTCCTGGTTGAACTAAAAGCGAATGGAATGGAAAATGTTGAAGAAAAATACTTTGGGTATTTAACCTATAAGCCTACTAGTGAGTTTACTGAGTGAAACCCTGTCAGATTTTTTTTAACTGAAGGTTGAGCATAGAATCTGAATAAGTCGAAGCGAACACTAAATGTTTTTAAGGGTGTATCTCACCTACGATATATAAAAAATCTCATTTGTTTTTATTACTATACAGTGGAATCGCAGTGCTGAGCACCCAAGAGTCATCTGAAAATAGACCAAAGTCTTTAGGGACCAGCCTCGTTTTAAGCCAATGTAAGTACTTACGGTTATTGCTGTAGAATAGTATTTGACCCCGATTTCATCTGATGGAACGACATCCAAAATGAAGCCTCAGATAAAAAAAATATACGTATTTACTTGAGCTGAAGAATTAAATGTTTTCAGGAAAACTTAAATTTTGCAGTATGGGTACCCTAATTTAGCGTCTACTTTTTTAAACAGGGCAACGTTTAGAACAGTAGGCGCTACAAATTAGGGTACCAGTTTAAGAAAAAAAGCCGGCCAAGTGCGAGTCGGGCTCGCGCACCGAGGGTTCCGTACATACATATTTTTTAACTTTTTTCTACTAATTATAAAAACGATTTAAACTCACATAAAAATTGTCGGGAAAGGCCCGTTATGTTTCGAACTTATATGCAGCTCTTCATCAGGGACAGCTATCCCTTGAGACAACTTGTTTTCTGTAATTGCTGTTATAATGGCAACAGAAATACATCATCTGTAAAAAAATATCACGGTTCATGAGATACAGCCTGGTGACAGACAGACGGTCAGCAGAATCTTAGGAATAGAGTCCCGTTTTTACCCTTTGTGTATACGGAACCCTAAAAATTACGTCCCGAAGTCTTTATATTACATTATTTAAAATAATAATACACATACAATACTCAGTCTGTCGTGAACAGTTAGTTTTTGTGTCTTTCGTAGTACTAGTGTATAGTTTATTCAGTAGGTAGGCTGTGATAAAATTTTCCATGCGTCTCAATTTTTTACATACTATTAATATTAATACCTACCTGTGCGTGTGACATCTGTTATCTCAGGACATATTAATCTAATATAGATTATAGCAACCTCAAAGCTAGGTATATGAAATAGACTATTATGTCAATATTTTTGACCTGAAAGCGTTAACTTGTTAAGTTTTGTTAAAAGCATCCAAGTTTTTTTTTTCACTTCCGTTAGAGGTCCTAAGGTTGTTGGTCTGTGTGCCGCAGAGTAGGTACCATCTCTAGAACCGTATTAGGTATATTTACCGATACTTTATTGATACCAACCAGAGTTGAGGTGAATGATTACTCACTCTGCTACATATAGATTACAAACAGGGCAGTGTATCAATGATTGTAATTATTTTGTTAAGCATAATTAAGTACTAACTTTAAGTTCAATCAGGTATTTTACATGGCACAAAACAGAATACTGTTTAATAAAAAAAAAGCTACACCAATACATGTTATAAAGTGTGTGTTACATGAATTCTGATTACTACGAGTATTACATACATCTATAAATACTTGTTTTCACAATAAAATAAATATCAGACAACCTCACACAAATCGATCTAGAAGGCTTGTGTTATGGGTACTAAACGACGATATACATACTTATATAGATAAATATATACTTAAATACACAGGAACAACCATGACCCAAGCACAAATATTCGAGTTCATCACACAAATATTTGCCCTGGCCGGGATTCGAACCCGGGACCGCTGCTCAGTAGGCAGGTGCTTGCAAACTGAGCCAACCGCGTCGTCAATAACAATACATGTATGTGCGGTCTTTGGGTTCTAAGAATGACACTCAGGTTTTAGAAAAATACTTCGGATAACAGCGGTGCCATGGTGTTCTACTTTTATCCCCACGACGGTTGGAACAGAGGTGGTATTATGAGTTTGGGGTTAGTTAGAGGTTGATTTAAATTATGACGTCAAAAATCTACATGGCTCTCCGGTTTTCTTCAGGTTTGAATAATAATGTCAGTCTTGATCACCAAACGCCCGTATGGCTATGTTGGGATGTGGAAGATAGTACAAGGGACATTATAAATAATTGTAAAACTAAAACCATAGGTATAGGTATCTATAGGTATCTTCCGGTTCGGTTGCAAGCACAGCATATGAGTATTTATTAACTCTAGTGAGGGAAGTAGTGTCACCCAATGTATGGAAGGTGCAAATTTTGGTATCGGATGAATTCACTTGGCACAGATGTAATATACGTAAAACTAAGCTAATTTAGCCCGGTAGCCATCCACCACCCCCTGGCGGGTAGAAAGGGGGGGCAGTCAAAGTTCTATTTACCCAATACCACAAGTGTGGTGTCATTTTCTGATAAATCGGGCATGAGGAATTCATTTTAGAGACATAAAATGTATAGTTTACTACAAAAAAAGGAAAATAATTACGAACGTATATCAAAATTGTTTGTATAGAATCTTTTTATCGATTCATCCTAGGGTATAGCTAATGCGCATAAGCATTTCAAAAACATATATGACGCAGAGGGCGAATTAAGAGATGAAAGATTTGGTGTGATTAACGTAGCGATCGGATAGCTCAGTTGGGAGAGCAATGCGCCGGAAACGCAGAGGTCGCGGGTTCAAATCCCGCTTCGATTGTAGTAGATCGCATTCAATTTTTCTTTCTTAATTTACCTTTGTGTCATTATTTATAAAAATAAAAATGTGGTATTACCACATAAAAAAATATGAATCGATAAAAAGATTCTATACAAATATTTAGAACAGCGCCATCTCTCTCGCAGTCTTCACACTTGCTGTAAAGCAATGGGGATTGGGGATCGTGTGTGTAAAACGCACATCCTAGGGTATGGCTAATGCGCATAAGCATTTCAAAAACATATATGACGCAGAGGGCGCTCCAGTAGCGTAAAGAATTAAGGGATGAAAGATTTGGTGTGATTGACGTAGCGATCGGATAGCTCAGTTGGGAGAGCAATGCGCCGGAAACGCAGAGGTTGCGGGTTCAAACCCCGCTTCGATTGTAGTAGATCGCATTCAATTTTTCTTTCTTAATTTACCTTTGTGTCATTATTTATAAAAATATCAAAATTGGTTTGCAATTTTTTTTATTCTACTGTCAGTATCTTTGAAAATCATAACTTTAAAGTTAAAAAAAAATACTACCTTAAAGGATATTTATCTAGCTTATTCAAAATATATACTTTTTTATGTCACATAAGTTGGTTTCATACAAAATAGAATACTTACTTAACTTACTTATATACTGGTAGGTTGCTTAACTTATTTATTGACTGTCGCTAATGGTCTGATGCGTCAATAATAGTTTAAGTACATTTTCCACCACAGTAGCATAATTCAGTACATTCTAATTGCTTTTTTAAACAGTTGCACCTAACAGCGCACCGTGACTTGCACTTGCACCGAATTAATTCACGACAAGCGATAGCAGTAACTGGTGCAGTAGTCCACATTGGTTTCCAATTATTGGATACCATTTCCCATCCCCAATCTACCGGACTGGGAAGATTCTGAATTGGCACCATTGCTTGGCCCCATACGTGCACACCCTGGTAAACAGCTCTTAGCAGATGCTGCCGAAAACTGGCTTCCGTTGGCTGAATATTCTCTAGTTGACGGGCTTTTTTTGAGAATAGCTCCCTCCTGCACTCGTTTAACGATGTGCACTGACTTGATCTGAAATATATATCATAACTTAGATAGTGAATCCCTTCAAAGGGACATCGACTTAGTATTCCAATGGAGTATTGAAAACAGGTTGCTTTTCAATGCTAGTAAGTGCTCCATAATGACTTTTAGTCGATCTAAAACTCCTTTGATCTCAAAATATCGGCTAGGCAATGAACTCATAGAGCGGGTCAATTCCATGAAGGATATTGGCATAGTTTTTGATACAAATCTCAATTTTCATGAGCATAGGAAAGCGCTAGCGGTCGCTGGCTATCGAAGATTGGAATTTGTTATCCGTAATTGTCGTGATTTCTTTAACCCTCTAGCTATTAAGCTTGTTTACTACTGTCTAGTCAGGAGCAAGCTTGAAGCTGCCTCTATAGTATGGAACCCCCACGAGACCTCTTACATCTTACTGTTGGAGAAAATTCAAAAGGTGTTCCTTAGATTCTATTATAAAAAAATATATGGTTACTATCCTTTCCTGTACCCTTCCAAATTTCTCTTGGGTGCCCTGGAGCTTAATTCTCTAGAAGTGAGGCGTAATTTAGGAGTTTTGACTTTTGTGTCCAAGATATTAAGGGGAGATTCGGACTGCTCTGATTTGGTGTGTCAACTTGTTCGCCTTAAGGTTCCTTCCCTATCCAAATCTAAACTGAACCTCCGACCGCGCCATTGCCCCCTGCTGGCAGTGCCAACAGCGCGCACGGTGGCACATCGTAATTCTCCGCTTATCCGCGTACTACGGCATCTCAATGCGCTCCTCGCGTCAGCACCTGAATGCGATATTTTTGCATGTCGATGGATGGCTCTTTATAAAGAATGCTTGAGGTTCTGTGAGGCGATGGATACACGTCAATCGACCATTATATTAATATAGATGTAAGATTGGATAATATTGTTGTATTTTTGGTTGTTCTTCATTTGTAATTTTTGTATATACATTACGTATGTTGCTGTTTTTCACAGTGTCTTAGTGTATACTGTAATGCTGTGTTAAAATATGAATAAATAAATAAATAAAAAATAAAAAAAATCAGGTAAGTGGGTATTTTTGTTAAAATAAAATACAGCTATATATACCTGTCACCTGTGACTACGTAGATACCATTTAATTTATACTTACTTATGATACATTGTTATGATAAATTGTTGAATAATTTGTTTAGAGTTTTCTACGTCTCCATCAGCGAGCAAATTAAATCCATTGGTTGCTGAAGGAAAAGTATTCCATGCTTCATAGCCAGTTTTTTTCCCTCTTCCACTGAACGCGGACATTTTATATATACAGCGTTATACCAAAAAGAGACAGCGTGGTATCTGTATAGTTCTTAACTAGATGGCGCTGAAACCACTTGTGTTGATTTCTTGATTACGAATAATCTAGCATTAAGTCCGCCTTTTGTACGATAAGTTTTCTTTTGTGCAATAAAGATTAAATAAATAAATAAATAATCAAGGAGACTGGTTATTGAATAGGTACAACCAACGTCATAAGTCATAAACGTACGTCCGTACTTTCCTAGCGCTCCAATAATATCATATCTATAATATCCATTAGCCAGAACTACTTATACGACAACCCCAAATGGGATAAGGGCAAGCGAATGATGATGTCTCAAATCAATTGTATATAGTCAGTCAATAACTAAAATAAGTATGTATTCTATATATATTATTTAGCATAAGAAAACAACCTAATACTTGAAAAAAAAATAAGTGAGACTAGACGATTGGAAGAGTTCCCAGGCACCGCCGCGTACTATAGGTATTCGATTTTTTCAGATATATTTATGATGAATATATGTAAAAAATATATACTTTTAAAGTCCTTTAAGGTAGTATTTTTTATTTTAACTTAAAATATAGGATTTTCAAAGATACTGATAGTGGAGTAAAAAAAAAGGAAAACAATTTTGATAAGTTCATCAATATTTTCCTTTTTTTGTAGTAAACTATACATTGAATGTCTCTAAAATGAATTCCTCATGCCCGATTTATCAAAAAATGACACCACACTTGTGGTATTGGGTAAATAGAACTTTGACTGCCCCCCCTTTCTACCCGCCAGTGGGTGATGGATGGCTACCGGGCTAAATTAGCTTAGTTTTACGTATACTACATCTGTGCTAAGTGAATTCATCCGATACCAAAATTTGCACGTTGTGACACTACTTCCCTCACTACTCTTCATCTCACAAAGCAGACAAAAGGCCCCTGGTCTTTCTTCTTAGTTTTGTATTTTCCCTTTATTGTAGGTACACGGCTGAAAAATATCGGGAAGATATCTGGATTTTGGTTTCCCCAGATTCTATTGCATAATTTTTTTTTTGTCATAATGTAAGTATATAATCGGCTTGCCTGCAGTGTGCCGCTCCTCATTAGCGTATATTTCAGAGATATTCGTTTTATTGTGAAAATTTAATAGGAACAGAACGTAAAAAGCAGTGAAAATATTAAATAATTTTATTCTGACAATGACATCAATGACATTTGTCTACTTCCACGCACACATACCTAGACATTTTTTTTATATCGCACGTAATCGTAATGGTTTGAAATTAACTTTCTTCAGCCTCAACAAAATCTTTTGCTATTAATATCCATTTTTCTCAAAAAATGGTGGTCTGAAAATTCTAAAAAATGTTTTATAGTGCTTAGGAAACCAATTTCTTCAAATAGGGATTAAAATATAGTGACTTCAAAAAAATTAAATGTTGTCCATTCGGTGTAATCTCTATATTTCATTCATAGATACGCCATCTCTATAATTGGTTTACATTTTTACAAGATATGGGCATAGTGTCCAGCGGTGTAGGCGAGAGGAGTGTGGTAAGGAGTGATGATGCGCGAAGAGTAGGCGAGGGGAGTGGCGTGTGCGAGGACAGGGGCGCCGGCGTAGGCGACGCCGCCGATGGGGGCGATGAACTGGGCGGAGCGCTTCTTCAAGAAGTGCACGCCGCCGTCGAGGGCCTTCGCGGTGAGGTGCGCAGAGCGGTCCAGGTTGACGTCCAACGTGTCGAGGGGCCTGCCGTCCGCGGCGAGGATGTTGGCGGGCTGGCCGGGCGCCAGCGACAGCGGGCCGCGGTAGTTGCTGTTGTAGTAGGGCGCGATGTACGCGCCGCTGTACGCGAGCGGAGCGTAGGGCGCCAATAGCCCCGCGGACACCGCCGCCAGCATGCAGGACAACACGACCAGCTTCATCATTGTGTAGTGGTCTGTGTTTGTCGACGTGTTAAGAAACACTGATGTACTAGCAATGTGAACGTAGGTTATTATATACTTGCATTATAAGACTAATACGATGGGCGAATCCGGAAGACGCCGTTGACCTTGAGGCAACTACTTTTGCCGAGAAACACCGTTAATACTTTATGCGTAGGGCAATATTTTTAAAGGTATCTCTGTGCACTCGTTTAATTGGTTTTAATGCTTAAATGTCAGTAGCAGAATGCAATACCCTCAGGCTTGAACGATAATTACGATACGACATCGAAATGTCACACTTGTTGCTATTATTGGGAACTATTTAGGTCATGATACTTAAACGAGATGGGCACTAACTAATGCCTAATAATCTCTAATATAACACCTACCATGTATTTTTATTTTGAATGCGGGTTTTTATCGGTAGCTCTGTTCGTTGGGTATTTCCTGTGCAATTTGTGTAAATCGTGGAAGTGTACGATGTGGACTTATGTATTTCAAATAAAAGTTTGATGGCGTTTTTAGGCTATCTGTAAAACTATAAAATAACGCATATGCGCAGAATAGTGTTATACTCATCTGATTTTAACACAGAATGAATTGTTTTTACGAACCTACATAGCCACAACTACCTACATATAGGAAGAAAACCTTCTTTCAGTCATAATAAAGCTTGTTAGTAGCTAGTCATTTTTAATGAAGAGAGTACGATTGATCTTCGGTTATTCTTATAGACAATATTGAGCTTAAGTTTACGCCTGCCAAGTCAATAAGTTAACAGCATGTCGTTGACCTTTCGTTGTTAAAATTTGATATAAAGAGGAAATTCCATGTGGCACGTATGCCATAAATATAACTGAGATATCACCAGTAATAGTATAATATGCTTCCTGGCATTTGTGTCCTATTCGAAGTAACCGTTATACTTGACATTATTTTTTATTGAGATGATAAAACTCAAATTTCGTTGGTGGTATACTTGTATATAATTCTCGATGGCGAAACATTATCTTATCGCCTAAATTTAAATGAAACGTGCGACGAATATATCTGATTTAGCTATATTGAGTTATAATTTATAATTCTTTGAAGTGTTGGGGTATTGTCACTAAAACAAACCTTAAAATACAATTAAAATAGCTTAGTGAGTAGACAGAGAACCCGTAATTCAATTTACTGTAAAAAAACACTGTCATGAAAAATTTAACCAACATGAAAATAAAAATATTTAAATAAACCAAAATCTAAAATGGACATTCGGTACATAGCTTATAGTATCTCTGTCTGGCCCTATAGTGAACTGGTGGATAAAGTTTTGGCCTAAAGTCTGCTATTTGTACAGATTTTTGCTTTGTACAATAAAGTTTAAAATAAATAAATAGCCGAGTTATTGATCGATTAGCGATAGCGCAGTGCTTCATTGAATTCAGAACCAGGAATCGGGACAATCCTTGTTAATTCGTAGCAACACGATCATTCACGGTGGATTAACCTGTCGCTGCTACATAAATATTCAGAGGTATGACGATACGTGGAGACCGAAGTGCGCACTTGAACCGTTTAATCAGGTGATATTTGATTTGAGGATTCAATCGAGGTTAAACCACCTTTAAGTTATTTCCAAAATTGTAAGGGTTAGTCCACAACGAATATAAATAAGTTGTTTTAAGAATTAAATAATTAATTCCTTAAACTTTTGTTTCATTAATTCTCCTGTATAACCAAAGCTACCAATGTTGTATGACTATGACTAATTTGTTGTTACACACATTTACACTTTAAATTAAGGCGTTAACTTTACTATATTTCATTAATTTTTAAATACCCCAAATGGGTCCTCATTACTATTTCTGTAGGTACTGTTTGTTGGCCTGTCCATTTCTCCGTATGTCAATCTGTCTCAGAACTGCCTTCTGAACTGTAAACATAAATATTTATTTATTTAAACTTTATTGCACAAAAGAAAAACTTAACGTACAAAAGGCGGACTTAATGCCATGAGGCATTCTCTTACCAGTCAACCTTAGGGCAAAGCAGAGAAATTGTAGGCGGTGCATCAGACAACATAATTACATATAATTAAAATACTCATATTAGGTACATACATACATATAATATACATATATATAAATAGATACATACATAAATATATACGACGATGAAACAAACCAAGCTGATATACTATGAGACTTCAGTTCTGCCAGCAAAGAAACTTCGCACGGCCCTTTTAAATGCCAACTTACTCGGAGCCTGTTTGATTGTGAGAGGAAGGAAGGAAAATATGCTTGGTATAATATAGCTTTTCGCCATCACCGATGGCACTTTCCCGGTGGCATTTACATATATACTTATGACTTGTGCCCCTGTGGCCTGCTTATACCTACTGAATAAATTATTTCATTTCATTTCAATGTATTTAATACCTTCTACTATCGGTAAATCTTTCCCTTTTTGCTTGGATCAAAATTTTTACCCACATTTTATATGGTGAAATATGTTTTTTTTAAATATTAGTTTCTAAAACCGGCCGTATTATTTTTTCCGACTTTTTAGACGCTTAGTAGGTAACTTATGATTATGGTATCTTGTTTTTCAATTCATTTCAATTGTCGTTTACTTACATCGTTTGTTAGAATCACCCCACACTTAATAATATGATAAAAAATATTTACATGAAGTACTAGGCCATAACTTCAAATATAAAAATTGGGACCTATGCGGTTAATCAGATTTCTAAGCACCCAAAAATTACTTAGGAGTAGGAGCTTGCGATTGATTGGGGTGCAACCAATGAAACATTATTAAGAGAGGCATACAAAATAAGTGTCTGATTAAATAATGCGTCACTATATTGCATATTTCGTATTGAATAAACATTGCAGTGCAGATTAACAGCCGTTGAGCACAGTTAATTTGATCACGTGCATTCAATAAATATGATACCTGAATATTAAATTATCTACATCACGCATCACCGCAAACATAATCCTTTGCGATCTAGAGATTACACTGCCAGTCGAAGGGAATGATTAGGTAGCCTATTTTATAATTTTACGCTTTCTTTACTCGCATTTCATTTATTCATCAGCAACGTTTCACGATAATAGCCAAGGCAGTCATAACAAGTTGGCGCTTTGTTTTTTGAGGCATCGATAGGGCAACAACCCTTAATGTCAGGATAAAGAGCACTGGCAATTCCGGCCGCATCGACTGGCGGTGGTGATGACCGCTGAGCGGGCTACTGGGCGACCTCGCTGTAAATACCAGCTTCCTGGACCGCCTTGCACCGGTTTAACAAAACGAGATCGCCCTTAGCTCTGCTTTCATGATTATCTTTCTATATAAGCGCCTCGGATCATTGCAGTGGCATCAGTTGTCCCACGTCCGAACAACACAGACCACAATGTTCAAGCTGGTGGTGTTGTGCGCTTTCCTCGCTGTCGCGGCCGCTGAGCCCGGCCACTTCTACCAGCCCCTGGCTTACTCGTCGACCGTCGTCTCGCCAGCGGTGACCACCATCTCCAAGTCGGCCAGCAGTGTCGTCCACCCATCACCTACGTACTACTACAGCACCCCATCTGTATACTCGCACTTCATCAAGAAACGTGGGGCGCCTTTCTATTTCCCGACGACCTACGCCGCGGGTTCACCTCTTCTAGCTTCAACTTACTCCGCCCCGATTTTGTCAAGCGGTCCGTTGGTGTCTAGCTCGCATCTGCTGGCGGGCCCCTATGCTGGCGTGCCCTTCGGATACGCTCCTACTGCTCATCTAATCAAGAAGAGGTCGGCACCCTTGATCCCTTACACCGCCTACACTACTCCCTTAACTTACTCCACTCCTCTGATTGCTCCTACTCCCCTGGTCAACACTGCTCATCTCTACGCCACTCCCGTGGTCTCCCACGCTCCCCTGGCAATTTCCCATCTTATCAAGAAACGCTCCGCTCCCATCTTTGCCAGCAGCTACATCGCTCCGGCTGCGATCACCCATCAATCCAGAATTGACGTACTTCGTTCTCCCCTGGTCTCTCACTACACCGCTCCCTTGGCTTACCCTAGTCACTATGCCTATACACATGTGTATTAAATCTCATGAAATTTAAACGATTTCATCAAAACACATGTAGCCATAGTAACTGCTAACCAATTCACAATCAGCATTGTATACAACAGGAAGAACTACTCAATGTGAACTCCAAGTGATTTTTGAAAAAATAAACCAAGTTTCTGTACAAATACTGGTATTATATTGTCCACAAATCCTCCTTAATTTAAGAAACTCTGTCTTTCTGCCTTGTCATACTTATGTATTATTGTGTTATATTGAACAAATATCTGTTCTGGTATACCCCTATATGGCCGTATGCAGTAGCTGAACTCAAATATTAGACCTTAGATGCGTATTGTATCACGTATTCTATTCTGAGATTACTAAAATAGAAATCAAATGCTTGTTAATTAACATTGAGTAACTCAGTTTGGTGTTTCATTGACGTCAAGTTGATTTTCTACGTGTGTCATTAAAGCAGTATCAGTTTAGATAATAACTAGTAATAAATAAATAAAAGATCCTCACACATCGACCTAGTCCCAAAGTAAAGTCTAATAAGTTTGAGTTCGTAAAAAAAATAAATAATAAAAAACATTTATTTCGGACGTATATTGTTAGTAAATATTGGAAAATAAGTTAAATAACTATGTTAGTGGCAAAAGGTCGACACTGGTTGTCATACGTCATTATAATCGATTTTGCTCGCATTTTACGACCCCTTGATACTAGTCGACGGTATCCATACTTATATAGATAAATATGTACTAAACACAAACAAAAGATCATTGATTGATTCAGGATTAAACATTCGAGTTCATCACACAAATATTTTTCTTTGCCGGGACTCGAACCCAGGACCACCGGCTAAATGAGCAGCTGCACTACCACTACGCCAATTGCGTCGTCAAGGTACATGCATCTAAGGGTAGAAAGGAAAGTTTTAGGTTCGACTAAAGGTGTGCTGCTCTGCGGCGGCGCCACCATAATGAAAATCAATGAATCATATGGTGAAATGATGTACGTTGAAGTTACACCATGTACATATGATCTTTATTGCTGTACCTATACCGGAGGACGAAATTATGGGCATTGAATGTTGCGCCGCTGCACAGCATACTCTGCAGCGGCGCCACGTTGTATCCATAGATAGAAACTACATTAGCTATTATTTTCTTATGGAAATTTATATACTAGTGTTATTTATCGTGTACGTATCGAAAATTGTCATTATTAATTCGTGATTTAATTAAATTTAATTCATTGCACTTGGCTGTTCGTGATATTTTCCTTTGTCCCTACTGTTTCATAAAAAAAAATAACCTTGAGAATGTTTAAATTTTGTCAAATCGGTAATCAATAAAAATAAATAAAATCACTTATTAATAATGGTTTTTATCAATACGTACACAATAAATAGCACAAGTACACACACAAGAAAATAATAGCTAATGTAATTTCTATTTCTATCTATGAATTCTCAGTGGCGCCGCGGCTATGTATGGGACTACATGCCAGATAGTGTACATAAATTGTTGATACATGGAGCCGATATTTGTGAACATTTTTCTTGTCTGCCCATAGGTATTTTGTCAGAGGAAGCAGCAGAAGCGAGGAATAAGGACATCAGGAACACCCGAGAACACTACACAAGAAAACTTGGAAGGAAGGAAAATAATGAAAACATTCTTCACTACCTGTGGTTGAAGATGGATTTGCTGCCGGAAGCTACTAGTAGAATCAGTTGATCATACAGGAGAAGATATTTAGGAAAAACATTGTCATGGTCCTATACCAAAGGTCTTTTTCAAGGCCAATACGAGTCCTTTTCAGGACTCCCAAAAGCCCTTTTCAGGGCTACACATAATCTTGTTTCTACTCTGACGCCTCAATCTACTCATTTTTAACACACCTACACCCGCCATCAAAAAACATTCACATCATCTCAGTGAGTCATACTATAAAAATGTACAAAATTCAATTGCTCACCATTTCTGCTGCCGCAGCTTGTTTGCAAAACAAAAAATATGCCTGGATAGCATTATTTCTTTGCTTTCATATATTAAAATGTATTAGATGCGTTTTTTTTTGTTGTTGAGAAAAAAAATACTTAAGTTCTTATTCCATTCATTTTTTTTGATTTTTTTTTTACCCCTTTAACAAGTTTTTTTCAAAAATTGCAAGGAACATTTATTTTTTTAAATCAAATTTCCTATCGAATGCAATTTTTTTCATAGTGAAATAGACAATGTCCCACTTTTCGTGATTTAGAACCACTGTGCGCCGCTGCAGAGTATGCTCCCCAGCGGTGCCACAACCAATGTCCATTATTTCGTTCCCTGGTACAGGTACAGCTAAAAACATCATACGTACATGGTGTACCTTCAACGTACATCATTTCACCATATAATTAATTGATTTTCATTATGGTGGCGCCGCCACAGAGCAGCACACGACTAAAGATATACATTTTCGATCCGAAAGCGTGAAAGTCTATTTATCTATGCATGCAAAATTTCTGCGAGTTATGGTAAATTTTGAACAAGAGAAACAACATTTCTTTTACCGCTATTCCATTGTATATGGTTAAGTTAAAAGTAATAAATAATGTTCCTGAACATGAACTCTGGTTATAATTCTGTTTCGTTTGCACCACATTTGTATATGGTGCTCTTTTACAGAATATAGTATACATAATTTATAGGTAAAAATCACAATTACATTTTACATGTCATTAATTAATTATACAGTCTATATTCATAGTACCGCCGGTGATGACCTACGGAGCCGAGACGTGGTCTCTAACTATGGGCCTCTTAAGGAAGCTCAGAGTCACTCAGCGAGCTATGGAAAGGGCAATGCTCGGGATCTCTCTGCGTGATCGAATCAGAAATGATGAGATTCGTAGACGAACTAACGTCACCGACATAGCAAACAGGGTTAGCAAACTGAAGTGGCAATGGGCAGGGCACATAGCTCGAAGAACCGATGGCCGGTGGGGCAGAAAGGTTCTCGAGTGGAGACCACGTACTGGCAAGCGCAGCGTAGGACGGCCACCCGCAAGGTGGTCGGACGACCTGGTCAGGGTTGCGGGGACTCGCTGGATGCGGGTTGCTTCTATCCAGCCCATGTGGAAGTCAATTGAGGAGGCCTGTGTCCAGCAGTGGACGTCCTATGGCTGAAATGATGATGATGATGATGATTTATAGTACAAATATATTTCATTATTAGATAAGATTAAATTTTAAATTTGTTGTTGGTGTTTACTTGATGCGCACTTGCGCAGGTCAGTGATTTGTCATTATGGAGTTCATCAATGCTGTAATAAGCCCGGTCCAGCAAGTCTGATATCCGTTGTAAGAGAAAACATAATATATTGAAATCGAGTGACCAGCGGCGGTATGCCCGGAGATGTCATAACTTTGCGTGACAGCGGCGCGCGGTAAGTGTGTCTCGCTTACTGGTATGGCCGCCGCGCTCGGATCTCTCTCTCTACCGCTCGCCGCGCCGCTTGTTGCACAAAGTCGTGCCACCGCCGTTACCCCAAGACGAAACTATGAAAAGTCGGTTTCAATTACCTCGCCTAAAGTATTATGTTACTTTAGACAGCGAATTTAGCACGTAACATAAAGATACTTATCGAAAAGTATAAGTACACATGTTATATATACTAGGAGACGCAAGTAACTTCGTACGTGTATTTTTTTGCCGGTCTTTTTAACCGCAGTCGGGTAAAAAGTATCCTATAACCATCTTTGGATGTCCAGCTATCCCTGTACCAAAATTGGTTAAAATTTGTCGAGCCATTTCGGCGTGATGCGAGGACAAAGGAAATTATGAAAACAGATGGCGCCAGGTTGGCATGGCGCCGCGTGACCATCCAAAACAAACGACGATCCTGCATCGCGCTATTAAGATTTTTCCTGATATAATGGCCCATCTCCACTGAAAACGATTTTCACTACAAATATAGAATTTTATATTAGTATAGACTACTACTAACTTAATTGCGTGGTTGTAAGATGGCACTAGTAGTATAACATGTGTACTTTTCGATATTTTAATGGTAGGTGCGGCTTATCCCGTGTAGCGCGCTTAGCCTGCCTGACCTAACATAATATTCCATAGTCTTTGTTCAAAATTTCCTCGACCTAAATAAGGTTACGCACGTTGTCGCTGACAACGTAGTGCTTTTGATCTATTTTCGAAACGAGCACAAGCGAACGACGTCAATTATCTCATTTCCCGCTGAGCAGGGCATGTTAGGTTAGGGGAGTGAAAAGTTATCGCCGAGCGAGATTGACTTTCGTATGATTTGCATATCGAAATTAATTTACTTCAAAATCTGATCTACATTTGTGACATTTACCTATTATACTTAGGCTTTGCCTGTCATTTGGTGAAAAAAGTCCCACTGAATAAAAATTCTATTGATATTAGTCGAATTAACTAGCCTACGAGTATTGTTGCCAGGATATGCATTCTCTGTCTCTGAAAATATAAGAAGTATTTATATTTATGAAATAAAAATAAGAAGGTTTTATGACAGTTTTATTGCACTGAAGGACGACAAATGGGCCGAAAGGATCGGATAGTAGGTTAATGCCGTGCTGTAAGCCTGATTTCCTTTTTCTTAAGTAGTAGCAGATTAAAAAGAATGCCAATTTATTTTAAGATTGTATATGTTTGCTTTAAATATCAGCTTCATGTACTTCCTTGCACCGGTTTAACAAAACGAGATCGCCCTTATCTCAGCTTTGACTATTTGTATATATAAGCGGTACGAAATATTGCAGTGGCATCAGTCGTCTCACGTCCGACCAACACAGACCACAATGTTCAAGCTGGTGGTGTTGTGCGCTTTCCTCGCTGTCGCGGCCACCGAGCCCGGCCACTTCTACCAGCCGCTGGCTTACTCATCGACTGTTGTCTCGCCAGCTGTGACCAGCATCTCCAAATCGGCCAGCAGCGTCATCCACCCATCACCTGCCTACTACTACGGCACCCCATCTGCCTACTCGCACTTCATCAAGAAACGTGGAGCGCCTTTCTATTTCCCGACGACCTACGCCGCGGGGTCGCCTCTCCTAGCTTCAACTTACTCCGCCCCAATCTTGTCGAGCGCGCCGTTGGTGTCTAGCTCGCCTCTGCTGGCGGCCCCCTATGCCGCGCCCTTGGGATACGCACCTACTGCTCATCTGATCAAGAAGAGGTCGGCACCCCTGATCCCTTTCAATGCGGTCAACGCTTTCTCTCCCTTTACGACTTACTCCACTTCCCTGATATCTTCTACTCCCCTGGCCAGCGCAGCTCCTCTTTTCTCCACTCCCGTGCTCTCCCACGCTCCCCTGGCAATTTCCCATCTGATCAAGAAACGCTCCGCTCCCATCTTTGCCGGCAGCTACATTACCCCAGCTGCGATAAGCCATCAATCCAGAATCGACGTACTTCGCTCGCCCTTGGTCTCTCACTACACCGCTCCCTTGGCTTACCCTAGCCCCTATGCCTACACTCACCTGTATTAAATCGATATCTGTACTAAACCGAAGTAAACGTCACATAATTTCACCAAAGCACTTGCAGCCCTACCTGCTTACAAATTTAAAATCAACACAGTAACCTAATACAGAAATAACTTCTCAGATGTATTTTTGAAAAATAAACCAAAGTTTTGTATAAATACTCGTATTATTATTGTGTCCATAAATATTTGTTAATTTAAAACCCCATTCATTATTTCTACCTATATATAAGTTGTGTTCGGTGTTTAAATTATACATATTTAGTATGTATATAAGTACCTATATGGGAATAATAATTATATAAATCCGCCTGCGCTGCAGCCTATACGATCACGATGCTATTTTGCTGGCTCAATATTACAAGGATCTACTCGTACGTTCCATTTTCAGAGTTATATTTAGACTTCGTGTGACTAAGAAATTCATCAAAAATTCAACATTATTAGAACCCTGTATTATTGAGCCAGCGACTTGTCATAAACAATCGGATACTTTGTATAGTCTCGAATCTAGAGACAGGTACTCAATTAGTATAAGATAATTAAATTTCATACCTATACAAAGCATTAAAGTGCGGTCTGTCCATGTTAAATTACGCCACTCGTTTAATAAGTTTCAAACAGGCTTTGTCTGGCAACTGATGATAATTTCCAACAAAAATATTTATTCATAACAATGCAATAAATTGGTGTCCTATCCACAGCACAAAATACCCATTTTCGGTATCCACAAAATGTCGTATTTTTTTTATTTATGAATATAATCATTTACTGCGGCAAAGTAGTCGAATGATCACTCACTTATGGCGATGACTGTACCACATTCAAGGGTAGCCAGTGAACTAAATCCGAGCGAGATCTCAGTCGGCGGCTGACACTGTCCTTGATTCAAACCGACTACAGCCCCTCGACACGGGCATGCGATGAATCATTCATTTCTCTAAAACAGATTACGACGTGTGATGTAATATCAACCTTATTCTGTCATGGCTAAACGAAATGGATGTGCCACTTTTTATGACAGTTTTATTGCGGTGAAGGACACGGCCTGTGACGATCGGACGGTAGATGAAGGCTGGAGTCCGATTTCCTATTCATTAGTAGCATTTAGTCATTTATTCCACAAAAACAATATAGTATATTGTGTTTGAACATACATAGCGGTTAGATACAAATAAAGTTCAGAATTACAAATACACAATAATCTATTATCTTTTTAGGGTTCCGTAGTCAACTAGGAACCCTTATAGTTTCGCCATGTCCGTCTGTCCGTCTGTCCGTCCGCGGCTTAGCTCCGTGATCATTAGTACTAGAAAGCTGAAATTTGGTATGAGTATGTGTATGTATCACGCCGAGAAAAGGGTAAAATAAAAAAAAAAATATTTTTTTTCGGGTGCCTCTCGAGCACCTAAACTGGGGGTGATTTTTTTTTTCGTTCCAACACTAGTGTGTGGGATGTCGTTGAATAGGTCTTTTAAAAATAATAGGGGTCTCCAAACATTATTTTTTGATAGTCAGCAGTTTTGAAAATATTCACTCCGAAAATAAATTATGGAAAATTCATGAAAATGAGGCTTTTATAAGTACTTTCAATGAAAACTATTGAACAAAATCGGTCGAGCCGTTTTTGAGTTATCGCAAAACTTCATAATTTTCTTAAAAGGACGTAAGTTGACTTCCAGAAGGTAATAAGTAATTACAGTTACTTTGGCGTTTACGACCTTTTTATAGAGCTTGAAATCTTTCCTGTAACTTATGTCTATTGTGAAGGATGAGCAACTACGGAACCCTACACTGAGCGTGGTCCGACATGCTCTTGGCCGGTTTTTTAATAACGATTTGGTGAATGATAGACAAGCTTGTATAAAAATCAACACCATATGACATTATCACATTATTATTATTTTTTTAATACAACTACATGTTGCTAACAATTTAATCAGATGTCAGTTCAATGTCACAAGCTTGTCCTATAAAAATAACATAATTAATTAAGTACTCTATTCCCGTGTGGAGCAGACTGAATACTGCTGTTGTTTTTAAATGTGCATCTCATTTACATATGTCACAGGCTCCAGGTTCAAACTAGGTGTTACTGGGTAGAAAATTTACTGAAAAATATGTCATCCTGTAGCGTCCTATTTACCTACTATAAGAAAGATCTTATAGCGTACTTACTATAAGAAAGATCTCATAGCTTAAGTAGGTACACTGTAGGCATAATTATAATTATTTACTTGTACTACATATCGTGTTTTGTCTTCTCCATAAAGTCTTAACGTGTATTCGACTTACACTTAATTATATGTTTTAAGCCATGTATGTACGAGTATAAAATAAAATTGAAAATGAGCACATATTGTGATATGATAACCATTGCTTTATTGATTGGCTTACAGCATGTTTCCTACAAAGGCTAAATGTTTACAATGAACCGAAAAATTCAAAACGTCCACCGGCATTCCGGGCCAACACGGGCGTCTGGTCCTACATATAGGACCACTGAACCTGACACGAGAGCCATTGATTTTTTCAACCAGTTCCAAATTTTTGCTTCATTGTAAACATTTGATTTACGCTAGCAGACGTTACTGCTTTATTAATACAATATATGACGTTTTCATTAAAAACAATATATTTTTTTTATACTAGACCAATTCAAAACTTAGGTACCACACGATGCGAAACATAAATAGTAATACGAGTACATGTGTATACAGAAATGCCTAATACGCTTAGTCTTATCACGCACGCTGAAAGCTAATATAAAATCTAGGTCTAACACTTGTTGTAGTATTTCAGCTGTAACCTGAATAAATGTCTTCATCACAGAGTTATCCCATATTGCCTGAATATTATGAAATCTCATTTATCTTTCGATTCACTTGTGTCTTCGATCTTGACATTGTTTTCTGCTACCACGTTTATTCCGAAGCTGTTTTGCTGGATGTCCGGCTCTTGCTGGATGTCCGGCTCCATTGTCATTTGTTCACCGATTGTCTTAATTTCTTTTGAAGCTTCATTACTTTGTTGGCTCAGGATAGTTGCCTCTTGCGCCGAATCTATTGATACTGGATGCTCTAGCGCTCGTGCTAGTGGTAGATTATGGTAGAAGCTAAACGCAATTGGCGTTAGTACAGTATCTGCGGTAATCACCGGCGTTAAAACTGCATCGTTAACCACTGCTAACCGCTGCGGTTGGGTCGCAAAAACTGTAGCAGGGCTGTATATCAGCGGTGTTGATATGAAGGCGGGTGTATGTTTTATGTCAATACGCGATTGATGCGACACAGCACTCGGAGCGGCGTATATTACCGGCGCTTGACTACGGACGAGGCATATTAAACTCACGATTAATACTAGTCGGAACATTTTCGCGTGGGAATTTCTAACGTTTAGTTGCATACGCCGCGGATGCGATAGTTTTATAGTAAGCTAACGGTAGTTGGAGAGCGGCGTCCGCGCAAGTTCAAGTTCTCGGCCGAGCCGTCGGACTGGTCGTTGCGTCACTGATATGCAGGGCACTGGCCGGATTGAGATGCGTTATAAAAACATCATCCATTTTATCTCAGATGTAAACAAGGTGACGTAACGCTTATGAACTTACGTAACTGTATAACGGTTGAACAAGATTAATTATTCTTTCTTGGCATACTGTACATCTTTTGATGCATTTATAAGCTGACACTGACTTCTTAAAAATAAGTTAATGAACTAAACTTCTATAAAAGTGGGATTTCTGAACTATTTTTAGTTTACAGCAAAAACGATCTTACCTGTTTTGTTTATTTATGTTTTTCCATCACAGTCACCGTGTTCAACACCGTAACGAATCAATTGTTAGAAATAAATCAATTCCTGTCACTATGATTCAGCACCCATAGTATAAGAAGGTGGAAACTGTGATATCAGGCATCAGTCTAATCCTTGTCACTGAGTATACGCAATGAAAATGTGCACTCGTCTATTGTTGCTGTTAGCGTGTTTGGCTTATTGCCGTGGTCATGCTGTGGTCCCAGTTCCAGTAGTGCCGGCTGCGCACGCTTACCATGGGCTAGTAGCGGTGCCTTACCCTCTGGTTGGCAATGGTCTGGGTCATGGACTCTTGGCCGGGCCGTTGGGACACGGACTGTTGGGCCATCACCTGTTGAAGCGGTCACCACACTATGTGGCACCGTTGGCGCACGTGGCTCACGTCGCTCCCATCGCGCCGGTTGCTGTATCACATCAAGCTCGCCTGGACGTCCACACTTCTCCGGCCATAGTGGCCCCTGTTGTTCCCGTGCCTCTGGTTCATAAGGCTGTGGTCGGACCCCTGTACTACGGAGCGGGACTCCA
Source organism: Apotomis turbidana (assembly GCA_905147355.2). Taxonomy (NCBI): domain Eukaryota; kingdom Metazoa; phylum Arthropoda; class Insecta; order Lepidoptera; family Tortricidae; genus Apotomis; species Apotomis turbidana. The sequence continues at coordinate 13,090,996 of LR990294.1, forward strand.
CGGCGGCTTCTACCCTCACCTCGGACATTATTAAACGTGTAAACTATTACCTTGTGTCTAGATTGTACCTAACTGTATCTTAGCTGTGATTGTAGAATATTAAAATGCAAATAAAATATGTTTTTACTGTTTCAAGTATATACTTACAAACCTTTAACGGCACCTAATGGGTGTTAATATGCGGAGCATAGGATTTCTTTGTAAATATAGGAATGATATCATGTTGCGCTCTATTACACTGAAGGGGATTCATATCAAATGATTCTGTGAAGTCTGCTCCTTTTCCCAGACTATTAGTTTACGTTAAGTTTGTATTAGCTGGTAACTATGGCGTCGGATACAAATGAGGTCCAAACTTATGGTAACCGGCTTGTACAAGTCATGGTTTCGTTCTCGTCTATTTCCTCCTCCAAAACTTGACCAATCATTACAAAATTTTAGGAACTGAATGGAAAGGAAATGTTCTGTGTTCTGCGCAAATGACTATAGAATTTGTGTACTAGGCGGCCGTTTCGGGTGGAATTTCGGCCAAAATCAGACGCCTAGTACACAAATTTCACAATAAGAAGCGTAAAAATCAAAACTTCCATGTATGTATTGAAAAATGAGCACTGATGTTTCCTCTTAAATGCTCTTTCTTATCCTTTTCCAATATTGTCAAACTAAATTAGACGATTTAAAAAAATCATTTCTTCAAGCGGGTTTTCTGTTTCATTAAATGTTTTTTGGGCGCCGTATCTCAAAAGGAAAAACGGAACCCGTACACTTCGTACAGGAACACTTCGTGGTCCGTCCCGTATTTCTGTCGGTCAAGAGAAGGGAATCTAAATCTATAGGTTACTTTCCGTACACCTCAAACCATGAAATTTGGCAAGAGGCATTTTTGCAAATTGGGAAATAAATATCTTAAAAGCATGACTGCCAATATCTTAGAAAATTGTTAAGAAAACTAGTATGAAATACTTTACTTCAGCCTTATTAATATGCTCAATAATCAAGCATTTATTACTTGACTATTGCCACATTGAAGTAGGTAGGAAGGGGTCTTCTACGTACAAACGGTCTCCGGACCGTAATTTATCCCCGGATCTGTAATTTATAGTTTAAATACTTTAAATCAATTACAAAATTACTCGGCACGAGAAACACGATCTGACAGTTCAATCAAGTTCAAGTGCACGCGTGGTGGTCAACGATTTCAATTGTATTTAACTGATTTATTTAATCGTATGGCAGGGTTATACTGTATTTAACTATAAATGTAAGACAGAAATATTCTTGTAAAACGTTTTTTTCCACTATTCTGGCTAGGCCAAAAAAATAAAATTCATTTGAGATGCAACGGTCCATTTATTGTTTACAATATTTTAAATTGTTTAACCATCATTACATACATTTGGTTAATAGATGAATTTACCAGGGGTGAACGCTGTAAGCGCTAGGGGCCAAAGCGGAGTAGGCGGCGGGAGAAACCGCCGAGTAAGGAGATACAACGGAATAAGGAGAGACAACGGGAGAGGAGTACGCCAGGGAGGAGACGGGAGACACGTAGGAGCTGTACGCGACAGGGGCGACAGCGGCGATGGACCGCTTGCGGAGATGGTGGCCAGACAGAGCCTTCGCTTGGAAGTGGGCGGCGCGGGCGGCGACGACCTCAGGCGTGTCCAAGGGAACTCCGTTCACGGCGTCCAGGACGACGGCGGGGGAGTGCGGGGCCTGGGAGAGACCGTAAGCGGGGACCACGGCAGGGCTATACGCAGCGGGTACTACAGCCGAAGAGTAGACAGCGGGAGCAACAGCCGAAGAGTAGACAGCGGGAGCAACAGCCGAAGAGTAGACTGCGGGAGCAACAGCCGGGGAGTAGACCGGAGACCCGTGGACCACGCTGCTGCTGTACTGAGAAACCGAGCTCACGGCCGGCACCGCCGCGCTATACGCCACTGGGGCAACTGCGGCCACTGGGACCACGCTCGGCTTGGCCGCCGCCAGAGCCACGGAAGCGAACAACACCACCAGCTTGAACATTTTGGTCTGTGTTGATTTGACTCGCCTGACCGATGAGGATCGACTGATGTCTAATTCGTAATCAAGGATTTTATATACCCGTCTAACAACGAAGCATTAACAATAAAATGCCACACAATCACCTTCAAATTGTACTAGTAAAACTAATATTGTTATTATTAGTGGCGGCTCTATCGAGAGACGATTTTTTATACGACACGGAAGCTTTAGCAATGCTTGCGTACAGTATTCTTGAAATTCAAGGTACGGTATGAATATTTATTACCATTTTTTATTGTTATATCATTTCTGATTCGTAGGTAAAATACCTAATAAGTTCGAAGGAAGCGTGTTTTAATGTGTAATATAATAATAAAGAATCCTATTTTGTTTAATTGTTTACTAATTATCTTTGTACCTGTATTTATATGAATATTAAACCTATGCAAAGATTAACTTATTACGACAATATAACTTAATTATCTGCAACTTGTAGTCTTTAACACGGACAATTATTTAAATAGTTCATATGTACGACAATCTGGGATTATATTATTAAGAAAATTTACAAATAAGCCAAACCGTCCGATACACCTTGTAAAAGTAGTCTTAATTGGTATACGACTACGCTTTACAAACTCGTTCAACTTGACTTTTCTAAAGGCGGATCAAATTATCTGCGTGCGAGGTATAAATACACACGAGGAGTGAAAGAAAGCATCAGTTAATCTGAGTCGTTTGTCGTTTGTACTTGAACTAACACAGACCACGATGAACTCGTTGGTGGTGTTGTTTTCCGTGATGGCGCTGGCCGCCGCTAGCCCCTCGGGCCTGCTGGCCACGGCACCGCTGGCTTACTCAGCGCCGGCGCTGGCGTACTCCGCACCCTCGCTAGCGTATTCCGTGCCCGCTGCTGTCTCCAGCCAGTCCCGCGTCGACATCAAGTCCTCGCCCGCCGTCGTCAGCACCTCGTACGCCGCCGCCCCCATCACCTACGCCGCTGCGGCCCCCGTTGCGTACAGCGCGCCCGTGGCTTACTCCGCGCCCGTAGCTGCAGCCATCGCACCCGCCGCCGTGTCGCACCAATCCCGCGTCGACATCAAGTCCTCCCCGGCCGTCGTGAGCACTTCCTACACCGCACCCATCACCACCTATGCTGCGGCGGCTCCCGTCGCGTACAGCGCTCCCATCGCTTACTCTGCGCCCGTGGCGGCTGCGGCTATCGCCCCCGCCGCGGTCTCGTCCCAGTCCCGTGTTGACATCAAGTCATCGCCGGCCGTCGTGAGCACTTCCTACGCCGCCGCTCCTATCGCGGCCGCCACCCCCATCGCCTACAGCGCTACGCCTGCCATCGCCAGCACCTGGTCCGCGGCGCCCATCGCTACCGCCGTGGCCCTGCCTCTGGACACCCCTGAGGTGATCGCCGCCCGCGCCGCGCACTTCGAGGCGCACGCCCTCGCCGGTTCGCACCTGATCAAGAAGCGTTCGGTGCTGGCCGCCGCCCCGGTGGTGTCCACGTACGCTGCCGCCCCGTTCGCCTACTCCGCGCCCATCGCTCCCGTGACGTCGTACGCCTCCTACACCCCCCTCACCTACGCCTCGCCCCTCATCACCAAGGCCTACAGCGTGCACCCCTGGTGAGCGCCATCACGGTAACGAGGTTTTAATCACCTCAGTTCAAAAACATCGAACGACAATGATTAAACTGTAAATAAATTGGAACAATCAAAACTTGTCGTATTTTCAATTTTCTCTTAGAGATCCTGAAATTAGAAAACATTCTATAGTCATATGAGTATAAGATTACACACACTACATAAGAAATATAAAAAAAAAAACTAGGATTTTTTCTACTTCATATTTATGTTATACTGTACGTCTCTTTAGTACCTAAAGTTTAACGTTCTGTCAAGTACCTAGTTAGTTAATTATTACATTACGAACACTAAGTTCCTTAATATGAACAAACGGCGAAAATGTAATACTTAATCAAGTTACCTTTCGAACAAGCATTTAGCGAAAGTGAATATTTTGTATTGTAGTACCTACTGTAGGAGGGCACCTTCAAGGCTGGAGACCGTCTTGGTTGATTATCTCGTTTGTACCAAGACTATTTTCTTTGTAGTAACAGTTATTTATTAGATCCCTATACGTACACTGGGCATATCGGGTCGACCATGCTCCTGGACATTTTAGTTGTAAAATTGTTAATTCTAAGTATTTTGAAGTAAGTAGAAAACTTAATTACCTCCACAGTTTAAAGTACCCCCTTCAAATACACGTGCCACCACACGTGTACTGTCAAAGGAAAGTGTTGTTTTGTGCTAGCGCTAAGTGCTAATGGTTCGGAGTGTGCATTACGTAAACAATCCCTTGCAATCTACTCGTGCCTATGATTACAGTCAATAAAATAATATTACAATTAATATGGTTAATCACGTAGTGAAAAACATGTTACACTTACTATAACTGTAATAGTGATATCAGCCGATAGACGCCCACCTGCCCACTGGACAAAGACCCTCCCAAAGTTCTCCACAAAGATACGCCGTGCGCCGCGCTCATCCAATTTTTACTCGCAATGTCAGGTCGACGGTCCATCTTGTTAGGGGCCTTCCTACGCTGCGTCTTCCGGTCCGCGGACGCCACTCAAGAACCTTTCTGCCCAACGGCCATCGGCTCTGCGAAAAGTAGTTCTGACAGTGGGTGTGGCACATTACACACAATACATAAACCAAAATTGTAAGTTATAGTTATAAGTTATGTTTACAATTCAAGAACTTATCTAAATTATTCTAAATCTAAACACTAATTACTCCAATCATATCATCACATTATAAATATATTTAACACATATATTCGCATCGCGCCGTTATCGCACAGTGGTGGGAGCAGCGATGGACTCCAGATATCTTGTCGCTGTGGCCAAGAACCTCGGTTCCGATTGCAAGAACAAGTCTAGCGTGGTGTCGTAGTGCAGTATATTGTTAATGTGAGTTAGTGCCACGTACAAGGGTCTAGTGACGAGGGTTACTGTGCTGGTACTGGGGACCAAAAATAGCGGACTAGGGCGTGGACGCAGTATACTTCTACTAGGGGGTGGTATCCTAAAGGAAACATATTGCAGAAGAGACGGATTTGTGAGCTGCCCACGTATCAGTCTAAAAAAGTATTTTCCCGCTGCAAGCTGCCTCCATGTTTCAAGGCTTTGGTAATTCATCATGCCCAACACAAATGAAGTGGGATATAACAAGGGATAATAGCCATATACTTTTTAGTAGAGATGACGAACAAAAGACTTCTGGATTTTCTCTAAACCCTCTGCGACTGATGTGCGGTCTATTAGACACCGTCAAATCAACTTCATCTCGCCATCTCGCCGTATGGCGTGATATAGCTCTATCTCGTTCAGTACCTTCCTCGACCGACTCGCGGCCTTGGTCAGTGACGCCTGAACGGCGACGCGATGCACATGCTTGAAGATACGAGCTGCGGGTGTCCCACAGACGTGAGTACAGCAACAAGACCTGAGTCTGGCAGACCTCACATCATAAAAATAATCTACATGTTCATAGTGTCTGTCAGACGTCACCTCACAAAATTATGAATGTTTCTATAGTGTCTCGGGGACCTAACCACATAAATAATTATGTTTTAGAAGGCCGATCACGGCACTCGGGAGTTCAGACCATCAAAAAGAAATCACAACGGGTTTTCAGTGATTGCTTGTGATCATCAAATTAGTGAATGGCTGGAAGAACTAAACGAAGATGGTGATTTTAGCGACTTTAACGACTCAGTTGATATGAAAAGTGATTAATTAACTAATAAACCGACTATGGTCATGGACTATAATCACACCAATGGTGGTGTAGATGAAATCGATAAAATAAAAACGATTTATTCGAGTACCCGAAAGAGACGTCGTTGGCCCATAACCATCTTTTGTAGAATTTTGGACGTTGCTGGAACTAAGGCCTATGTGCTATACAAGGGATGTACAGGTGACAAATAACGTAAAAGCGAGTATTTGAGGTCTTTGGCAAGAGATTTGGTCCTCCCGAGCTTCCAAGAGCTCGTATTATAACGACAGACTACCAAGGGAACTGCGGTTAACGATCAAAAGAGTTTTGGGAAACGATGCCTCGACCTCCCCTCAAACAGCACCAGGTCCCTCTGGACGCAAAATATGCACCATATGCCCTGCTAGATTAAAGATGAAGACAAGGTATGCCTGCTTTACATGAAACAGAGCAATTTGTCTCCATTGTTCGGACTATATATGCGTCGATTGTAGAATGGATGTCTAAAATAAGTGCTCACTCAAAGGCAAATTTGTGCCGTATTCTACCTTTAGATTTTGTTGATTTTTTTTATAAGTGACAATAATGTTTAAAAAAAGTGATATTATTAAGTTTATGGAAGTTGATGATTGTTTAGATTTTTATTTTATTTTTTAAGTGAACCAATGTATAAAATGTCTGAAATGATGATCTCATTGAAGTCGATTATATATTTTCTATTTATTTAATTTTTAAACCAATATCATTATTTATTATAATCAATTATGAATTAAATAATCATTTGCCATAACAATATTTAGTATTTTCTAATTGGTTAATTTTTAATGAATTATCAAAAATGTAGTCTGGTAGACACCACATCAGTAGAATCTTTATAAAAAAATCACCACAGTTGCAGAGGGTTAAATTAAAAGAATGTATTTCTTTTATTATGTATGTAGTTGTAAATTGCATTTTGTTTATGTAATAAATTAATGCGACGAAATTAGGAACGTTGAATTACTGAAATAAGTCATATTTGTAAAATGACAGGAAAAGCATTCAGCTTCGATTCAGCTTCGCCACTTTTTTCTATAGTCAAGTAAAAAGTCATCCATCCTCCTAGCCAAAAGTAAAAAGTATCCCACCAAAAACATTTTAATGTAAAATGATGCCAAGACGATACCATATGACTCGCATTGTCAAAAAGTTATGAGATCGCATGTAGAGCCAAGCTTCTCACTTTACACGCTCTAGCTCTACAAGGCCTAATTTCACAAACTCTACACCTTAAAAATCGTCTAAATTGTGGTTTGGCCATTTTGCTACATTAAAAAATTTATTTACTCATTACTTTTCTGTCATACAATAGTTCTTGTAGTAACAAAACGTGTAAGCTAAGGTGTAAATAGTTTGAGAAGTTAGGCCTTGTAGAGTAGGTTATCGGGGAGTACCCTAGAATTAGATGATTATCAGTGAGACAGTGACGAAATCAGGGTTTTTTGGATATCAATAAAATTTAAAGAGCAATGCAATTAAAACTTTATATGTTTATTATTAAGTCGGCTATTGACAAAATATTCCGCAAAATTTGTGAGCTGTAGGATGACTGAAATATGTTTTTTTACGTTTTCAACCCCCATATCTCAGCCGTATAGAAAACATAAAAAAAGCTACATTGAAAAAATAGTTCTATATAAGTATCGAACCTGCAAACAAAATCTCACGAGAATCGGTTGAAAAATGTAGCCTGTGGGCGAGAACATCCGGAAATGTGAACATCCGGTGTCCAACGGTGTGTTGACATTTTGTCTCTATATAATGTAATAACCTAATTGCCTGCTAGATGGCGTTGTTACTTTGGTAAAATTGGCTACTTCACGCTGTTAAGATTTTCCCTGAGATAATGACCACATTTCAATACATTTACTTTTTTGTACATTGATCGTTCGCAAATATATTGATTATATGTATACCAAGCAGCAGTGTATCATTTATTGGGAGCCAGTTGTTTATCCGGAATTCGGCCACACGACATTTTTTAGCCGAAGCTGAAATGGAGACGCTTCACTAGCTTAGTGTAGTAATAGTTACCTATTTATGATACAAGTGTGTAAGGTATTTTCTATTTTCTCATTCATGCATAATAAAGTTTGTATGAAACACGTGTGCAAGATGATATCCGACTCGTGTTTATTTAAACAGGCGAGAAAATAGAAAATACTTTAATTATCACAAATACTGTTTGCACTAGAAAAAATTGATTTGATTTATCCACGAAGAGGCCGTTGTTAACATTGTTTACTTCATCAATAACATTTGACGGGTTAATTTTTTTTGATTCGTCACTTGAACTCGACATTATTTCAGTTGATTTGCACTAATCTACTTCGAATAAACGAAACATCAAAAAAAATGGCGGGGTTCGCGCTCGACATAATATATACAATATAATATCTACTATTCGTCTTATGTCAAAATGGCATGAGTGCGTATAAATTCAGCCAATTTAAATTTTTATTAAAGTTCGTTTAAATGATTAATAAAGTGTTTAATGAAGTATTCGTTTTACTGTACTTTTATATATAAATCGGTATTTGAGTAATTTATCAAACTTTTTTAAATAATAAAACTTCTTTGCGTAAGGTTGTCCGACACAGCTAGAAAAAAAAAGAATAAGTAAAAATTGGGCAAGTGCGAGTCCGACTCGCGCATAAAGCGTTCCGTACCATATTTATTTAATTTTATTTTTAGTATTCGTTGTTATAGCGGCAATATAAATACATCACCTGTGAAAATTTCAACTGTCTAGCTATTACCGTTCTTGAGATACAGCCTGGTGACAGACGGATGGACGGACGACAGCGAAGTCTCAGTAATAGGGTCCCGTTTTTAACCTTTGGGTACGGAACCCTAAAAAGCAATAGTGTGGGAAAGTAGTACTTTACTTTACGCACAGTTTAAACGCTTTTTTCGAACACATGCATTGTAAAAGTAATTTAGCTGTTTTGTGTAATTTTCCGAGCAAAAAATATTTCGAGCTTTACCACCCGATACGTACGAGTAGCTCATACGAGTCCATGGCTTACATCGCCCTATCTATTAACTTATATCCTGAATAATGACCCCTCTATCACATAGATAGAATAATTGGTTTTTAGTACAATTTTTCGAGTTTTATAATACTATATATATTATTATACTCTCCTTTTTATTAATTGCGATTTATGAAAATAAATAATGAAACACATAAAATATTTGTTTTTTTTTTTTTTTTTTCAGTTAATATATGTCGTTCGTTGTTTCTGAACCGAGGTCAACAAAGGCCTCGTTACCGCGATGGCGCTCACCAGGGGTGCACGCTGTAGGCCTTGGTGATGAGGGGCGAGGCGTAGGTGAGGGGGGTGTAGGAGGCGTACGACGTCACGGGAGCGATGGGCGCGGAGTAGGCGAACGGGGCGGCAGCGTACGTGGACACCACCGGGGCGGCGGCCAGCACCGAGCGCTTCTTGATCAGGTGCGAGCCGGCGAGGGCGTGCGCCTCGAAGTGCGCGGCGCGGGCGGCGATCACCTCAGGGGTGTCCAGAGGCAGGGCTGGGGCCACGGCGGCAGCGATGGGCGCCGCGGACCAGGTGCTGGCGATGGCAGGCGTAGCGCTGTAGGCGATAGGGGCGGCGGCCGCGATGGGAGCGGTGGCGTAGGAAGTGCTCACGACGGCCGGCGATGACTTGATGTCGATGTGGGACTGGGACGAAACAGCGGCGGGAGCAATGGCCGCAGCCGCTACGGGCGCAGAGTAAGTGATGGGAGCGCTGTACGCGACGGGAGCCGCCGCAGCATAGGTGGTGATGGGTGCGGTGTAGGAAGTGCTCACGACGGCCGGCGATGACTTGATGTCAACGCGGGACTGGGACGAGACCGCAGCCGGGGCGATGGCCGCAGCTGCCACGGGCGCAGAGTAAGCGATGGGAGCGCTGTACGCGACGGGAGCCGCCGCAGCATAGGTGGTGATGGGTGCGGTGTAGGAAGTACTGATGACGGCCGGGGAGGACTTGATGTCGACGCGGGATTGGTGCGACACGGCGGCGGGAGCAATGGCGGCAGCGGCTACGGGCGCGGAGTAAGCCACGGGCGCGCTGTACGCGACGGGGGCCGCAGCGGCGTAGCCGATAGGGGCGGCGGCGTATGAGGTGCTGACGACGGCGGGTGAAGACTCGACATCGACGCGGGACTGGCTGGAGATGGCAGCGGGCGCGGAATATGCCAACGCAGGTGCGGAGTACGCTACTGCTGGTGCGGAGTACGCCAGTGGCGCCGTGGCCAGCAGGCCTGAGGGGCTAGCGGTGGCCAGCGCCATCACGGAAAACAACACCACCAGCGAGTTCATCGTGGTCTGTGTTAGTTCAGGTGCGAACGACAAACGACTCAGATTAACTGATGCTTTCTTTCGCTCCGCGTATGTATTTATACTTCACACGCAGCTCCGTGCATCACCGGTATAAAAGTCAAGTTCAACCAGTTTGCTCCACTTAGTCATCTCGATATCATTTTTTACCATTTCATACAGCTGCGTGGATGCCCTTTGCTCAGGTTCTTGTAGGAGTAATGCGAAGTTTTTCTGTTTCATTATTTACTTTCATATTTCGCAATTATTGAAAAACAGACGAGAATATTTGGAACTATAATATAAATAAACTTTATTTTTCTATCCCTTTGCTCAGGTTCTTGTAGGAGTAATGCGAAGGTTTTCCGTTTCATTATTTACTTTCATATTTCGCAATTATTGAAAAACAGACGAGAATATTTGGAACTAAGCAGTCAGTCAGTCCAATGTTTTTATGGAAAAAAAACAAATTCTTAAGTTTTATAATATCCGTAAATAAGTACAGAGCAAAAAGTTGAAGTCTACCGTTTTTAATTTAATTCTTATTCCTGCATTGTGCAATCAGGAGCAAACGTATATTTAACATGTAATATAATAACCGTATTTTCAATTAATACACCTGCGATGTTTCTGTCTACTTAATTAAAATGTATGCTCATTTTTAAAGGAGCAGGATGCATCTCGGTAATAATTTTCTGAACCGCCCGTTTCTATCAAGGAAGCCCATAAATTGAACGAACCGATAGCGTAAATAAACGTGGACAGTTAAAAAAAGTTGAATGTCTTGTTAACGACCGGAGAAGTACAATCTGTAGGTAAGGGGGGGTATTCGACCAATTTTAGAGATATAATGGAGATCTCTCCTTTTCATCGCCATCCGTCACTTTTGACGTGTGCCTACTTGACAAGTGGCGATATCCCTAGAACATCGCAACTTCGTCAATTCGGACGCGCAAAATTTTCGCTTTCTTTGTATGTGATGGCATTAATAACAGGCGCATACTTTAAATAGACCACGTAGTACGTGAAATTAGTCCGTTACGTTTCGATCAAAACAGAAATTTATATACATGAATAGCATTTTTGACAATTGTTATCGCCTTCGTATTTCCAAAACTGAGATTAGATATGTCACATGTGTCATTAAAACGCGATGAGCTTCATCATCGCGTTTTAATGACAGTTCAAAGGCGAGATCACGGAGAGATGACTGTTATCTAACGGTGATCTGACGTTTGGCGATCGACACTCGAATTAGGCCCAAGGTTCATTAAATAAGGAGAACCAAACCTTATTCATTAATGTTATTTTTTAATAATTTTGACTATTATATTGCCATGAATATCTTGTAATCACATTAATATTATAAATGATAAAGGCGAAAGTTGGTGAGTGTGTTTGTGTGTTTGTTTGTTAAATACTTCTTCACGCTGAAACGGCTGGCAACATTTTGATAAATGTTGGTATGGAGGTAGCTGACACCTAGGTTAACACATTGTCTACTCTTTATCCCGAAAAATGTAGTGTTTCCTTGGGATGAACGGGTAAAACTGCGCGGCGCAGATAGTCATTTCTAAACAATTGGCAAGTCCTGGCAGTACGCGCGGTGCACCGTGCGAGGGCGAAGTGCTCTATCTCTATGGTTAGACTTTTGGCGGGAACACTTGAATACTAAGGGTTACATAGTATTTGATGTTTTCCTGTTCGTATATATCTGAGAGTCGTGATTTATTGGAATTAATATATTGATTTAAACTTACACGCTTTTTACACATTATTAGGTAACTTTAAAAGGCGTACATACGGTACGTAACATTACGTTCGAAACGTCGAGGTGATTAAATAAAGGATTGAACGCCATTAAGTCCCGTTTTGTTATAATAATGTGATAGGAATTAATACAAAGATTCTAGTTTCATTCCATCTCTTACCCAAGATATGGTAGCATTTTAATCGTTTTATCATTCACGTATTTAGTAGGTATCATATAGTTTTAAGATTAAGGTACTCATATTACCTTCTTTACCTTGAGCAATACATTTTAAATCAATGTTTCTAGTTACATTCGTCCAAGATTTCGCAATATAAAGTAACCATGAATATTTTCTTCGTCATTGTGTTGAATTATTATATTTTGAAACATGTATCTAATGTATCGCTGAAGTACAAATGGAAAGTGCGCGCAATGTAAATAATATTATTGTAACACTGATCCGTGTTTATTAAGGATCCAGAATGTTCACAGTAAAAACTAACCGTGTTTGTGCTCCTTTGATTATCCCTATTTTACACGGGCGGTAACTTTATTATTATTATTGTAAACCCATGATGTCCCACTGCTGGGTAAAGGCCTCTCCACTCTTCGCCATTGTTCCCGGTTTTGGGCTATTTCTGGCCATTCCTTTATAAAGGAGTCTAGCTCGTCCCGCCATCGTCGATGAGGTCTGCCACGTCTCCGTTTCGGGCTGCTGGGCTTCCACTCTGTGGCGAATTGGCAATCTTGGCCCACAGGTCATTTGGCATTCGACAGTCGTAACCAGCCCATTCCCATTTCAACTTACTACTGACCGCTTTTCGTTTTCAAAAAGCGGCCAGTAACTATATAAAAAAAAGATAAATCTCCATTTGTCTCTCCGAGCAGATCAATTGATGGAACTGTTAATTGGAAGCGCCTGCTAGCTGTCATTAGGGTTTTTTTTGCGGCGCGCTTAATACAGCGAAATTGTATGGTTTAAATGGCCTTGTGTTCACTTTCGCACGGCAACAGGGCGTAGGCTTTACTTGATTTGATATAGAGTGGATTATACGCTTCTGGGCTAAATAACATGTGTTAATGAGTAGTGGCAGAAGCTGGAGTAGAGGGGCTGAAGATTGTGCTCACAGTGACCCTTAGAAACGAGACTCATTGAGTAATATGTTTACTATGATATACTGGAAGATTAATATTATAATTTATAGTTTTAAGAAATTAGCCTTGGTATTGTTTAAGCCAACGTGTGTTTTATGGAACACATAAATTGGTTTCCCAGTATTTGAACGTTTCCTGATAGGTACATATAATTTTTAAAAACTAAAAATATCTTGTTGGGTGTTAAACCATTTCATTATCTCGCCCTTTCTGGTTACTAACTTGTCTCAATATCTATGCAAACGATAAATTTCCTATAACTGAATATAAATAACGTCAGTTTTACCGTTGACATTCTTACTTGGTTAACTTCTTAATTCTTTATGAAATTTAAAATTGTTACATTACTCTTATAACAATTTATTGAATACTAATAACCAGTAATGAACTACAAGAAAAATTGAAAAGCGTACCTAATGGTCTCTTTCACCAGGTTATGCCACCTTATTTAAATTTTTCTTTGTGCTTTGATATTTGTATCAATCATTCAATATACAAAATTGTGGTCGTAAACATTTTAAAAATAATGAGCCATATCGTCAATTTCATAACACAGTATTATTTGAAATTTTATCAAATGAACCACTCTATATGAAATAAATGTATAATATCAACATGCAGGTAGCACGAAGTGGCATGCGGCCTCCACTTCCTTATACGGGGACGTGCCTATTTGCGTCAGTTCAATCCGATACTCTTTTATTTGACATTTTACCCACAGGATTTCGATGCAATTAAACAGCATACCAAACTGTATTTATTGTTTACAAACAACTTTATTACCGACATTGTTGGAAATTATGAGCTTATGGGCCCTTGAATAAAGATGGGTGAGAAAAGTCAGATTTATCAGAGCAGAAATAATAATAATAATAGGTATCTAATAATCAGAAGAATAACATCTTCTCATATTGGTTTTTGTCTTAATAATTGGAATACTTATCTGAAAAGTAATTATTTGTAAAGCAGAAGAGGGCTATTTGAAGCGAAGGCATGGTTTAAAGTTTTTTTTTTTTTATATTAGCTTGGATTGAATGGCCATAGTCGCAGGCTTGTGAATTTTATATTGATATACATTTTGATGTATTTTGGATTGTACCTACCTTCTAAGTAAGTGTAGCGCCATTTTTCGCTAATAGTGATTTACGGGGAAGTATATTGTACAATGAATAACAACTCCGATAAAAACCAAAAACTTGAATTTATTTCACAACACAGCGTTCCTGAAGAGCCTGCTTTCCGACATTCAAAATTTGCTTAGCACTAGGAAATTAAATAAGCGTTGAAGTTGACTGTTGCACTGGGTGGCTGGTGGTGTGGCCGAGGTGGGTGTCTGGTGGCTTACCAGGCGTGTCCGTAGGGGGACGCCAGCACGGGCGCGTGGGCAACGGCGTACGGCGCGGGCGCCACGGCCACGGCAGGGCTTGCGAGCTGGAATGATATGACAGTCAATATCTATTAAAAAAACCTAATGTTGAACGTTCGTTCAGAGCTCAGTACCCTTATCTACTATAAGTTAACGTGACCATAATCGCTAGCGACAGCGTAAACGATTTGTATGGAGAATAGTACAGCACCTAGCGGTTGTTTTGTAGAACTACAATTCTCCATACACTTACGCGTCGCTAGCGATTTCAGTCACTGCAAACTCATGGTAAGGGTATGCTTGCTGTGGACTTGGAAACTGACAACTCGCTATGCTATTGTTAGAATTTTCAAAAAGGTTATAGATTGGGTCAGAGATTTTAACTTGTTGGTAAGTCAGCACATAATATATATATATGGTTGAGGTATGAATGATTACCTCCATCATGGTTGTATAGATCGTACCGAAACAGTCAAGTACCTCATCAATATTTTCTTCCCTCTTTTTCCAATCCTTGCGAAGTATGGCTATTTAGACGCGCAGGAATGTAAGAATGACATAATCAACTCGCCAATTAAAAAAAAAACAGCAATAGATCAATATCACAAAACGTATTCAAAGATAGATTGGAGTGTTAAAAGTGTTTTTATGTGTATTGATCGGCGAATATTGATTTATATACAAAAGCTATCTATTTAATTACATTAGCCACAAAAATCACTTTAGGCAAACTTGTTCATTGAGAACTTTGTCGGCGTGTGAGACTTGTCGGTAGACATTACTGTGGCTATAAACTTAATGGTTTTATTTAAAGTAAATGTTGCTCAAAAGTGGATGGTCAAGTTTGCTAAAATGCCAGGGTCGTTTGGCGCAAAAACAAAAGCATTCTTTGCAGAATAAGTGCTTCAGATTGGACCTATCTACTTCAAGGCTAGCTCTACTTATCATCGAAGTTGGCCTTCATTGTCCACGAGATTGATTTTGCGATTATCGTTCTTCTCTGACGCCCTGTAAGTTATTCTTAATGCGATTCGACTCTCCAGCAGCTCAGATGCATTAGTACTATACGCAATGTGAATTGTTAATTTTATAATATACGTGACTAGAGCATACTAGCGTACAGTAATATATACCAACCAAATATACACTCGTCACATCTTATGATATAATAATATACTAGTAATTGACAACATTTAATTTTTTGACCAGAACTTTTTCCGATATACCTAATCAAATAAAGGATGAAAAATTTAATACAATAAAATTCGAAAATTTTCGTCATTTAAGTGCAGATCCTTAGACGATGCTGCTTCACCTTTTTTTAATGTTTTCAAAAGTAGTCCGTATAATTAATAATATATTTGGGTTCTGTGATAATAAAGTACTGAAATTAGTTTTTAACTGAACACTCTTTGAAAATTTGAAATGTCATCAATTCAGCGCCACACTGTCGTTCAAACAGGAACCTACTTAAACCGGTCGCGTAAACAGCTTAATACAATAATCAAATATGTCTCACGAAAGTTTTAATAAGATTACTCAGGAACCTACTGGTCGTCATCTGTGTAGTGAATTATCCAATGCATACTCTAACTGGATTGTTCTGACATACCCTCACGGTGTTGGCATAAGAGGTGGCGACGGGCACGGCAGCCTTAACGACGGGAGCACCAACCAGGCCATGGCCCCAGGGGGACACGATGGGTGCCGCTAGCGGGGCGCCATAGTGCCCATAGTAGCCAGGGGCGGCGGCGGCCACGGCGAGGAGGGTAGCGAAGACGACCTGTGGGCAAAGAAAGGTTATTGCAGGAACACTACTGTATAATGTATAGTTGGGTCATTGTCAGATTTAGGTGCGAGTCTTTCCGGTGGACATTTGCGAAACTAAGGATTCCAGGGCCTAATTTTCTGATAAAATGCCTGTGAGAATAAATAACGTTTCCTCTTCTATAATTCGATTCTATAGCAACATAATCTAGATTCATACTAGCTCTTAACTTTTGACCACCGACGGGACGAATTTTGTTTTTTGAACTGACAATGACCCAGTTATATATTTGACGACGCGGTTGATGCAGTGGTTAAGCAACTGCCTGCTGAGCCGACGGTCCTGGGTTCGAATCCCGGCAAGGGCAAATATTTGTGTGATGAACTCGAATATTTGTGCCCGGGTCATGGATGTTATTTCAATTTAAGTATGTATTTTATCTAAGTATGTTTATCGTCGTCTAGTGTCCATAACACGAGACTACTAGAGCTTACCGTGGGTCTAGATTGATTTGTGTGAGGTTGTCCGATATTTATTTATTTATTTATATTTTAATTAGTTTGATGCAAAGTATTACACACAATGACACCCCAAAATACAGGTATAGCCTATTTTGGGGCCTCTATTAATTTCGTCTCACAATGCACTGTATTAAAGCAATTGAGAAATGTACTGTAGGGGAGACCGGGTATGGAAGTCACACGGGTTGGTTGTCACAGCGGCCATAACTGACAACTAAAGGCACGAATCAGTTTACCGACCGGTGTCCAAGGATCGCGAGAGCTAAACCCCGCTCCGTACTTTACCTCAGTCGGCTCCGGTATGTTGTGACTGAGCCACATTCGTTTACTTTTTTCCGCCAGTAAAAATATTTTTTTGTGCATCTGTGTTAAATCTCGTAGGTACACTTTTACTTTGCATATTAATATGCTTCTTCGTGTATTGTTCAAGTTGAACTTGTGTATAATCATATTGTTATAAGGTTTTTAGTGGAAACATTCATTTGAATTTATATTGTAAGATTATTTTCTAACACGTGTTTTGGGGCAGGTTGTCTCAGGTCGACGGGGGCTGGTAGTCACGTGTGACTACCTTATAAGCTGAAAGGGAATTTAGTTTTTGGGTGTTTTTAATAATTATTTGAATACGTATTTCGTTACTTTCCTGGTCACAGTGACTTACATACATCATTTAAGTTTATATAAGTTACTAGCTGAAAAAAAAAATTGTTTTTGAGATTTTTTTATTAATTACGAATATTTCGTTATTTTCCGTTACAGTAACTTACATAAAACATTTTTATCTTCAACAAGAAAAAAGTTCGTTAGATATAAATGTGTGTATTATTGTATATCCCTCTTATTTTACTATGTGATTACGTACCCCAGCACCTGTGACAACCATCCCTGACACGGGGTTAAAAGTCACATTTCTCTTTTTTCATAAAAATAAAAATATTTCCTCCGTACATAATGTTAGTGAAAAAGAATTGATATATTTTTAAACTCAAATAAATACACTATCCATTAAATTATCTTTTATCATGCCCAACTAAAAACAATAGTACTTAAAATGCAAAAGAAATAAAATGTGACTTCCATACCCGGTCTCCCCTACTTAGGTACTGCAGTACATTTCTCAATTGTTATTAATTTATAATGCCATCCCTATAATGCAATCCAGCCCAGCAGCATAGTGGTTTCTCTCTTTTTATATTACAAGTCCCAATTTTTCTACTCTGTTTATGCTGGCGGCAAGCAAAATCTCCGTCCAATCGTAGGTTATATTGCCTGTAAAAGTGTAACTCCGAAAGTCAATAAAGATTATTATTATCATCCTGTATGTCGCACCCACTTACGGGACAATAGTGTCCCGGATATTTGGAAGGCGTGCACGGGGCCTTATTTAGTAAAGTACCTACAAGCTGTGCCTTACTGATACCGTGGTTACCTAACGTACTCTTCACCGAAAAATCTTTTGGTTAAGTACATTTTAACATGTAAATGATCATAAATGAATTAATACGAAATTAATAAAACCAGTAAGTAAACAATTACAGCGTTAAAAAAACTTGACGATTCTGACACCTACTGCGCTTACGTTCTGTTTCTGTATAAGGGTTTAATGTCACGACTGTCATAAGTGGGACTATAACATATTTAAATGACATTTAAGGCTAATAAACCGACACTTCGATTCATATTTTTATTGATATTGTAATATATGATAAATGATAAAACATCTTGACGAAGAGGTGGTGCAGAAGCAGTGGAGCTACCTACTGAGCCGATGGTACTGGGTTTGAATCCTGGCAAAGGCAAATATTTGTGTGATGAGCTGGAATAATCCTATAAGTATCGTATCGTCGTCTAGTTCTATTACATAAGCCTAACTACTCGAGCTTACTGTGAGACTAGATCGATTTGTGGAAGGTGGTCCTATATTTTATTTATTGTTTATTTTTTTAATTTTGCACTTATATTATATCAAAAGGTGACGTTATCTTGTCACGTTATAAATGCAACCATCATAAGCCCGCTTAGTAAACATTAAACACACGTGAGGTGAAATATGTTGGTTACGTATAAACACAACTACGCATAATTAATCCACTTCTCTAGAAACTTCGTCTAAATTGCCGCTTAGCTTTACGTACAAGGTCACGAATCACGACTTTAATTCACAATAGCTGTCCCTAAAGCTTTGTCAGCAAAGACGCCATCAATAGATTATTCATAGCTCTATGAATACCAGATGTTTTGTCTAACGTAGCGCAACTATAACGAGTCCAGGATCCTGTCTGACATCGAACTATCCTTCTTCTTCGCACGCGTATTTTTTTTATACCGCTGTTGGGTAAAAAGTATCCTATAACCATCTTTGGATGTCCAGCTATCCCTGTACCAAACTTGGTTAAAATTTGTCCGCGTTTCGCCGCGCGCCGATACACGTTACGTAAGATTTTTCCTGAAATCACGCTATTAAGTAAGATTTTTCCTGAAAACATGACCTCTCTATAGAAAAGTGTTTTTCAATGCAAATCTAGAATGTACCATGGTCCATAACACTTGTACAGGTACAAGTGTGGTTAATTATAAATTAATTTAGGTAAATTTTAGTAAAAAAAATCGCCTTGTGATGGCTTCAATGTTAAACATTGTTTTTCGTGTAAAAACTTTGCATACGGGGAATATTATTTGAAATTTTATCACATTTTGAAAAGTATCCCAGGGATCATCATTCGCCGATATTTGCCAATATTTAAAAAAAATTGTATGAATGACTACGAAATGTTCTTGTTGTGTTTATTGACCTGATTATTGCATTGTACCCAAAAAAAGGATGGGGAAAGGTCAATGCCACGCGGGATCTTCTACTACAAGCTGTAACGACTATTTGTTATGTATCACGTCATTAAATTTGTCACCACGTCCTACAGCTGCCCTTTAGGTTGTTAAGGACATCGGGTGTGGGCCTATCTAATCTAGATCCAGAGCTGCCTTTCTAACGAGACCGGTCGAACAATCACGCTTTGGTCGCGTGCGCAAGCGCAAGTGACGTTGTTTGTCTTGTCGCTTTGTTTGATAATAGGCTATTTGACCATTTTCTTTATAATCACTTTTTATTTCAAAAAACCCAACGATAACAAAGCGAAATGATGCTCTCCCAGAACAACAGTTCGAGGGACTAAAAAAATACTTACCCTATTACGTTATTTTTTTAAGATTTCCCTCAAGTTCTCCCAGATTCCATCAACAGATCCTAATCTCATGATAACAGAACTAACTAGAAAGTGTACCCTTTCAAACAAAAAAATAAAATCCAAATCGGTCCAGCCATCTTTGAGTAATCGGGGAACATAAGGAAAAACAACCCGACGTATTGAAATCCTTTTCTGACGTTGTGACGTTGGTTAAAAAAAAAAGCTTTAAAATAATTTTAATTCACTGGTATTTTTGTCTCCTCTAAATAATATAGCTCGTTGCTAAAAATATTAGTTGAAAATTACAATATTTGGTCTATACCTAAACGACAGACATTAATTTAGTGATGTCATATTAACGAAAACAAACGTTTGATGACGCTTAAAAGAAGTGTTCTATTATTGCAAAATTAATCAGCCATACGTTTTTAGTGATGTTACACACAGATCATAAAATCACGGTTAAATTTCCAAATAAAAAATCCCTTGTGTTTTTATGAAACAGAAATGATACCCAAATTCTATTTTCTTAAAATAAAAACTCATAAATATTTCAATATTTCTTGTAGCTTTGTGCAAACACCCTATTGCAAGTCGCCATAATCATAGTTATAAATGCATGGAATGTCTAAGGCGAACGTTTGCATTGTAGATAGTGAGATTAGAACATGTCATACGTAAGTTGTTCGATTGGGTTGTACTGTCGTCATGTACAATGATTCAATGATGTCCAATGATGACCATGGCATTAAGTACGCCTTTTATACGATAAGTTATTTCTTTTGTGCCATAAAGATTAAATAAATAATTGAAAATAAACGCTTTTGATAATTTTTCCCGAAAATTACTACATATTATTGATGACTATTTTATACGTTTGTTTATTCAGGAAAAATAAACGAATCTACGTTTATTTTTCCTGAATAAACAAACGTATAAAATAGGGTGCTACAGGGCCCACTTTGTCGCTAAGTATAAGACGTATTGACAGGTTATAGGTTGGACATCCAGAGACGGTTATAGGTTACATTTAAAAAAATACGCTGATGAGTTGGCTCCTTCTATGTATGTATAAAAATAGACAAGTCTGGCCGTTAACCATTGAAGCCTTTTTAGATGAAATAACTAATATTCTTCTAACGGCTTCATTGAATATCACAGGAAGAAACTTTTTACTCGAAATAAATAGACATTTTGAACGCGAGTAAATTCCGTTTAGTTATTATACTGTTACAATAAAATAAAAATTATTTTACTTATTGAGGCATATTTGAAAATCTGACGGCGCATTAATGCCTAATGGAAGATGGTTTTCTTCGAAGGCGCTAAAGAGGTATTGGCCTAGTTTGTTTAGGATAAATGAGTTCGACGACCGACTGATATTTTAATGTTGATTATCAATTATAGTAAAAGGTGCGTACGTTTTAGTTATTTTTTCACTGAGTACCCATCAAAGAACCGACATATCTTTAGGGAAAAATACTAAACTGAGGTGTCCAGTATGACGTCGAACCTTGCCGAATTTCGCAACCAAATTAATACTTAATTATGCACGCATGGAAATCGGTCTGTGTCAGTAAACGACTAATTCACATATTAATTTCAGCGCCATTTGTTTGTGTATCAGGGTACTCGATAGTCTTAGCACATGTTTGAAAAATGTTTGCATCTCCTTCCTAAGTAGCGTCATAAGATTCAGGTGCAAACTTAACTCAATCGAATGTAATGACTACCCCCCCTTTTATTGGTAAATTTTTTATAGCATATAATATGGCCGGAGATTATCTCGACAGATTATGAAGTTTTCATCAAAATCCGTTCAGCCGTTTTCAAGTGATGCGCGGTCAAAAGATAAACAGATAAACAGACAAACGGACAAACAGATAAACAGACAAAAATTCTAAAAACTGTTGGAACGTGTTCTGTTATCGATTCTAAGTATCCCCCGACAACTTTTTTTCGAATATCTTCCATGTACAGACTTTCGAGCCTTTTGCTGTTGTTATATTATGTTTTTTATAACTTGAATGTACTCGTTTTCCACATTCTGTGATTTTAGAGTTTCCCAAATTAAACAACTTGTTAAACAAATGTAGTTGTGAGACACGGAGTCGAATGCTTTTTATAATCGATATATGCCAAGTAGAGCGGTCTGTTTCTCTCCTGATACTTCTCCATTAGAAGCTCGTGTGTGTGGATAGATCGACTGCTGAGAAGCCTTTTCTAAACCCTGCCTGTTCAATGGGTTGTCTCTTTTCTAATGTAGAGCTTATTTTTTTGTTGAGTATTGTGGAAAAAAGTTTAACCGTAGTCGGCAGAAAGCTTATCGGTCTATAGTTCCCTATATCGTTTAGGTCACCTTTTTTGTAAAGCAGAATTATGTTAGACTCAGACCATTGGGCGGGAGTTTTTTCAGTTTCAATGACGTAATTGAGGCAAGTGAATAGTGAAAAAAAAAAACAAAAAGGTATTCATCTTAACACATATTTTGATAAAGTTAACCAAACCATTCATGCTAGGTAGGATAATTAGGATATGAAAAGTAGGATATACCTAACATGAATTTACACTTAGGAGTGTATTAATTGATAGCAGTGCTTACTATTACAAGTAAGTACCTATATTGATAAGCGACATTAGTGGGATAAAAGAACTTTTCCCCTACTATGACACATTACATTGAATTATGATTTTTACTCCAGTTGAAAAAGACGGGGGCAATTTCTACTTATATTACTTATTAGAATAGGTTCTTTCTAATCCTGTACAAAAAGTACAGCCACCGTGGGTAAAATTTTGACAACATTTCATATTTTTAAGACTACAATTTAATTACTTTTCTGAATTCTACTTAAAAATCTGATGTAATCTCTGTTTTTATTTTTTTGCTGAGATAACCATTTATTTTATTATTAACTTTAAAAACTCATTTTTAAATGTGGAAACACCAAAACTATGGCTCAATGGAACGGTTACTTTAGCCCGATTTCTAATAAAAAAAAACGGAATGACGTTAAAGTCGACATGCCATTGACAAAATTCAAAATTGTCGGTTTGGTTTGATTCATAAGTATTACTGATATACCTAATACTGATGGGCTTCCGGTTCGTGACTAAAGATGGCCGCATGCGTTTAAGTTTTGTTGTTCGTTATTTATTCATTTTTGTTGTTCAATGTGTAGTATTGATAGCGTATTGTGCAGTGATCAAACGAATGTGTGAATAGCTAATGAAGAATTCAACTTGAAGCGTACATAGCCCTTCTTGGGTCATGGGCCGATAGACCGCGTGGTTTTTTGTAAATCGCTATCAATTTACAATAAAGCAACTCACCGTACAACGTGATATAAATCCTCCATCTTGTCGCCGCGTGCGATTCGAAACGAGTCATTGGCGAAATACCACTTGCTCAGCAAGAAGGTAAAAGCCACGATAAAAATAATAATAATAATAATACTGATTCTGGAAACAGTAACTATTGAACTTACATCAATAATGGTCTCTTTGGCACGACCAATTTTCCCACTGCTCGACACCAATCTCCTTTATTCTTATGTGGCACATGAAATAAATTTTTATCGGGTGTTTTCGTCGAATCTTTTTTGCAGTCCGGCACATAACAATACTTGGTCTATTTTGGAGGAGTAAATATATACCTCATCAACCAACCCTTACCATACGGGTGCGAGTCTATCCATTTTTGTTTTTGTAAATGAATAGCAGCAAATACGTAAGTAGTTAAGTAACACGGTTAGTTTTTCATTTGAAATCTCGTTAATAAAATTCGGTAGGTATGCATCTGTGTATTTCCTTATATTTCTTTAAATACAGAATAATAAATTCAAAGAATTTTCTTGCGCGTACACGACACGAAGCCCTGTCGATCTCTATATTAATTTCCACCTGTTAGAAATATGAAATGGTGTTAATTAAACGAATTTCCCTCCACGGCGCTCGCCACTTAACCTAAAATATATCATTCAGTCATTTCGAGAAATTTAATCCCGAAGGCTTAAATTAATTAGCACATTGCCTTTTTGGGTTCATGTTTTCAATTATGTCCTTCTACATAAAAATGTAATAACTTAATCCCCTCGACTGGCGAAAGGCCTATTTTCGGGCAGTTCATTGAACTTTAGATTGTTCAAAATCTCTGTTCAGTCTGTAAGTGTGAAATCCTTTGACACTAATTCTTCTGCTGTTTGGAATTTAGTAATAAGTAATAAGTATCTCGGCCAAGAATAAGTAAATTTTCGTATCATTTTATTTGAATGTTTACCTACGCGTTTAAATTTTGATAAAAAACGTCGAAACTTCTAAACATGGACACAAACTTTCGTAGTTACAATATAAATATTCTAGTAAATTGAATTGAAAGTGATAAAAATATCCAGTTTGTTTTATTTTGGGAAATACTCGTCATTTGGGAACGAGTGTGCTCAAATGCGTATTAAGAGAGATGCGATCTAAGTAAGCCATTTAATTTTTCATTGTAAGTACCTTCACCCCACTTTTTTTAGATTTTGGATATTTTAGGTATTTCATACTCAGAATCACGAGCTTATTCGATCTAATTTGGAGAAAAAAATACTAAAATATTCAAAATCTAAAAAAGTGGGGTGTACAACAAAAAATAAAATGGCCCAGGTATTCAACGTTAGAAAAAGGGGTATATGTTTTAGTTTAGAATTGAGTCTGTTCGGATATCTGCGGGTCTATGATTATTGTGTTTATCGCATATCGGATAAATGATAAAAAGCACCTTCCGATGCATATATCGCAGATCGCTTGATAAAAACGATTATCATAAGCTCTTAGATTATAACTGGTCTGTATTATGATGCTCACACAATCAAAGTTATAAAAGTGAAAGTTTGTGTGTTTGTTACTTCTTTACGCCGAAACGGGTGGACGGATTCGCATTAAATTTGAAACAGAGGTACTAAGTATAAATAAAATTTAATACCAAGGTTACTTTTTACCCTGAAACAAAACAAAGTTCCCGTAGGATAGTGAATTAGGACTATGATTTAACTCGGGTGAAGCCGCGGGCATAAGCTAGTTATAGTAGTTACCGATAACGTTGTTTGAATGGTAGCAAGTGCGTTCTCGGCCTTGAACAACTAATTTTATCTATTTACGCATTTCAATGTTTATAAAAACAATGTCTTCCGGAAAATCGGCCTCGAGAGGTCGTTGTCGCGGCATCGGATACCTATCACATTTACTTAATTCTAAAAGTTGCAATGTCAGCCATTTTGATTAGTTGGTGGATAACGACCCCAAGTTTCCTGATACACGCGGGGATACAGATTGGGGGGAGTGCAAATTCTGTACCTATGAGGTTGGGTTTAGAAGACAGTTTACGAAGTATTTAAATCATGTAAGAATGAATGAATTAATGAATGAAATGTCCATTCACATGAACATAAGAAAACGTTAAGATCTCACATTCGATATGGCAATTACTCCCATGATGTTCAACCTGTATAGGTATGTGAAATTATCAGGTTAACATTCTGTTCCGTTCGTCCGTAACAGTTCATAATTACGAGATAATAAAATGGTGATAGTTATATATTATGTCATTTTAAAACTATATTGTATTCATCAATTACTTTTTATTTATTTTTAATGTATATTGTATATCGGCGATTAATAATTTTATTTTTATATTCCAATTAAAGTTTTACATTCATTGCTGATAGGTAAGTAACGTAAGTACCCATACTTCACTTAACAAATAATAAAGCGTGGGCAGTTTTCTCGCGCAAAGGCTTTCCATGGCCACCCACGGAGCCCTTATACGACTTATTTCAGCTGTGTAAGGGCATTATAAGCTCTGATAAAGCAGATGTGCTACTTGGGCATACTCGCACAGCGTGGGAATTACTGCCTGTGTCATGGGACCCTACCGAGGGGTCTTAGTTTTAAGAATATGTTTTTCTCAAACTTGCAATGGAATGTCGTCATAGCACGCGTTTTAACAGGCTTCGAAGTATCATGTTTCGGGTCGAACAACTCGAGACAACTGTAAAGGAATTTCATACAAAATTGAAGGCCTAGGCCGGGAATTTTTTTTTAAACATGGCGGTTCATTAACAGGCTAAACAGCCGAATTACGTTATTATGAGTGGTGTGTTTTTTTTTGGGTTCCGTACCCAAAGGGTACAAACGGGACCCTATTACTGAGACTTCTCTGTCCGTCCGTCCGTCCGTCCGTCTGTCACCAGGCTGTATCTCAAGAACGGTGATAGCTAGACAGTTGAAATTTTCACAGATGATGTATTTCTATTGCCGCTATAACAAAAAATACTAAAAATAAAATAAAATAAATATTATATACAACAAACTTGTTATAGATTATATATATAATATATATATATATAGGTACGGAACCCTTCATGCGCGAGTCGGACTCGCACTTGCCCAATTTTTTTATTTTATTGCATACGTTTATGAAAAGCACTATACATGCCTAGCCGTCTCTTATCTACTCACCCGGCGAACGCTTCTTTCCCGGCGTCTGCAGTAATGTACTATTTATTAATCTTAGTTTAGTTTATGTGTTTTATACCCATATTTTTTTTTTATGCTTTTATTTTGGCCTACTTATATATTTATTATATATATTTACATTTCAATGACGACGCGTTTGGCTCGGTTGGTAGACACCAGCCTACTGAGTCGGCGGTCCCGGGTTCGAATCCCGGCCGGGGCAAATATTTGTGCAAAATATTTGTTCTTGGGTCATGGATGTTATCTATATATGTATTTATATATTATGTATATCGTCGTCTTAGTACCCATAGTACAGTCGCCATCAGATATATCGCAGCATATAAGGCGTTCATAAATATGTGAACATGTACTGTAACGCCCAGTCAATAAGAGTCGTGTTCAGATATTTATGAATACCTTACATGCTACGATATGTCTGATGGCGACTGTACAAGCTTTGCTTAGTTTGGGACTAGGTCGATTTGTGTATGATTGTCCCTTAATATTTATTTATTAATATTTAATATTTATTTAATGTAAAATAATATAAGTATTTTATGATTTCATTATATTTCAAAAATACACAAATTTTGATGTTACCAAAAAACAGCTGCGGATAAAAAATAAATGCTCTTACCAGCTTGTACATTTTGAAGGGTGGATGGGGTTGGCTTGTAGAGGTGAAGAAGGAGATGTGGGACGAATGTGCCTAGGGACCGGGCCGCTTAGCTTTTATAGTGCCTAGACACATGCTCGGCCCATAGCCCTACCTCCAGGCCTAGGTCATTTGTATCAGCCTTCGGTACCCAGATACGTACCGACAGCAAAACAGTCCTGATTATAGCTCTTGTTTTCTCTTTTTGTCTTGTTTGTAATAACATAGTTTTGTACACCAAAAAACTGACGAAGTACCTAAACTACATTCGTAAGTGAGAAAAATATCAAAATCGGGTTGAGAAATTGATCAGAAATTATTGATGTAAGTAAGTGAAATTATACTAGTCAAATTATACAACTGCGTGCACCCATATTCAATTATTTTATTTACTAGAAAACCTTACTGTTTGGTTTATATTCTGTGTATTTATACGAGCCATCGTGAAAACAACTGAAACGCTTATTTTTAAATATGGGCAATAATTATGTTTTGTTCACTTTTATAACAACTGATTACTGTTAAACAGTTTAGTCAGGAAGCATAACTCATCCTCTTAGCCTCGTGTACGACATGGTATTTGGTTTCACAAGGTGTTTAAAAATACATTCTATAGAGAAGGCAATTATTTAGTCCAATGTTGGGTTTAATTTATAAGCATTTAGCCTTCATTACATCATTGCTATCGAAGTTTACTTGGCAATAGTGAAGCCAGTCGTAAGTTTATAATTCTGTTACTTTCTCTTTAAGAACAACCACCAGGGACACAATATTTGACACTACCTACCCCATAAACCGACAGAGCCTGTAAGGCGAGATTGTTCATAGCTACTTGTACGGTTCGTTCAGCAAGCCAGGCTGGCATCAAAAGTTATGATTATGAGAACTAGGTGGGATGTTGATCATAAAAGTTTTAAATTCGGATGATCGTCTTAACTTCTCTTCATTCGACTATAATATAGTTGTTAAACCTCCCTATTTAGTAAAGAAATTCCTGGAAAATACACATTTCATACATCTCGTATGGTAATTATAATGTCTATTTGAAATTATGTTTAGTTTCATTTCGTACCGTGGCAATATTTATTCAAGTAAACTAAATACAGACGCAGTTATTGTTGTTGTGAGTTGGTATGTTTTTTTAAATATTCAAGCGTTTACAATAAATAAACACGAATCTATACTAAAGTAGGACGGACAAACAGACTGGATTGAGTAAGTAGGTACACGTACACATGTCTGATAACCTGTATACTCGTAAATCCATTTCACTTGCCTACTTAGATCAATTCATACTGTAGGCTTAGAATAAATACATACGCTTAGAACGAGAGTCTTTAGTCTTCCTTCACACAACATATTTGCGAAAGATGAAGCCGGATTTGGGTTTGGTTTTTATAGAGACGTTTTGCCTGTGACAACGTCAATGTCACATACAGACAGACACCAGACACTGACAGACGTACATGGACGAACTTACCAAAACTGGCTTAACTTTCAAGCGTTGACTAGGCGTATTTTTCCTAAAACTGTAGGGAATAACAATTGTCAAAGCACTTAGCAACAACGGGAAGCAAAACGAATATTTCTCAGTAAAAAAAAGGAAACAAAGGAAATTTCTCCGTTTGTTTACGCTTTGAGAAACATTAACAAAACACAATCACTCTTCACATCTAACGTTCTCTAACAAAAGGGAAATTTCAAATCATAACAAGGAAGTTTATACCTAAGTATTATTAGATTAAGTTACTAAGAATCTAACGCTACCTCGGGCCGAGCACGTGTTGTGGTCCAGTTCGGAATTTTTATGTCTGCACACACATACGTTGGGCTAGCGATCACGACAGGAACCGTCTTGATACTTCGATCCGAAAATATTTTCAATGTCATTTTCATTAGGTAATAAATAAACTTTCATTAAAAATATTATATTTTTTATAACCCGTCGTTTAATATTGAAAAATCTTTCGATATACCATAGTTTTTTTTTTTTAATTACAATGGCGTTGGTAATTAGAACCTACAGTTTTCTTCTCTAAATATGGACACAACGAACAGTACCTTAGGGAAGACATTACTTTAGTGGACGGAGGTGGAGACAGATCAGCGACACCTACAAGAATCCGATTCTTTAATTTATGATTTTGCACAGGTTTTCTACTGCAAAACTTAATATGAAATTGGGACCCTTTTACAGTAAGTATCAGGATCAGGAGGTAAATTTTTGACACATTTTCTCAATTTGACTGATAAGTGGATTTAATAATTTTCTCCGATGGTAACTATGACAGAAACTAATAAATTTAGGTGGTAATTTTATCTGCGCACTACACAGCATGATACGTAAAAGAATCTAAGACATTTTAACCGCTTTGAGGTATTTTAGCTAACGTAGTTAGTACATATATGTTGCAAGTGTTGCAACTGGCATGGTTGCTGTTGATTGGTTTCAAATTATACAAGCTGCTTTCACATTGTTAAGTGGGACCTTATCTATTTGCGATGGCTGCTGATTTAATTAGAGAACTGATTCATTAGGAGATTTTGATTTCGCCATTTGTAACAATGGCTTTTAAAATTATTTTGTTGTGTAATTCAATGTACTGTATTGTGTCAAGTGCTTGTAAGTAATTATGCTTATGGCTGTTTAAATTGTAAATAATAAATTTAATATTTAGGACACTCACATAAATCGATCTAGTCCCAAACTCAGCAGTACAGGACAGGGCGATATAGGTAGGTAATTTAAGTACCTACTTATATTGCTGAAATTCATAGAAAACATCCAAGGCTCGGGAAAACATATTTATGTTATACTTGCCACACAAATACTTAACTATTATCGTAGTTAATTATTAGAAGTCTTAGCTCAGCCATCGTGGAACCAACTTAGCTAAAAGTCACGTTTAGTGGAAAATTGTAAGTGATAAACTTGTATAAATAATTAACTTTATTTTGTGTTAGGCCACTAGGGTACAACAAGTCTTGAGTCTACCAGAAATTCCCAAGAGGAGACCATTCTTGAAAAGACGTCTCTTTCAAAAGTCAAAAGGAATTCAAATTGTTATTTTTAATAAATAATACCTTAATATTAAGTGCGCCATAAGCACGTGATATATTATCCTTACAAATGAATGTATTACGTTTCCTTGATTAAGGAGACTTTGATAATGTTTACCTAACCCCTAATTTAATGTGTAAGAAAATTCCGAATACCGTAGATTTTACTTATGTTCCCTCCCCCTTTGGACCCTTACTTGGCCCTAACCTATCACTATTTCTCGGTAAAAACTGTTTCAAAAATATAAAATTAAGCTATACTAATATTAACACGCACTAACGTGGATCGTGGATCAAGACTTCGCATCCCTCACGCCGTGCGTAGTTAGTTGTTAGTTGAAAATTTATATTTATATATATGAAAATTGTTAAATCCTGTAAGAGCGGACGCAGGTGACACCAAAGGGGGGCAGGGCATTCTCAATGACACTGTTCTCGTGTCACATGGCCGTATGACTTATCATTTCATATCTAGGTGACTATGCACATTATTTACTGCCACGTTATTGGCACTTGCGCGTAATTGGTGTAGTGTTAGATTATAACGATTACAGTTTATCTGGGTTTGCTTTTACGAAATGTGTTGAAAAGTTACGATGTAAGCGATTTACTTACATTTTAGTCGATACTTATACGGTGTGTTGAAAAACTAAATTCTATAGTAGTTAAGCCTCGCCTCTCGGTAATTCAATTATGTGCTAAGGGGGTTGTGGATTGTAAATGATAATCTCTTTATTTTACGGAATGTCTTTTCCTCGTCTATTTAAGTAGTATATTTGCGTCTGTATTTTAGATTGGACTATATTTTGTACCTACACGTGCGTTATTTCCTCAAATACTGGTAAATATTTACTACTTACTGTCGAAATTACGCGTTAATTCTCGCTTTAGCATTTAGTTAGTGTTTGGTAATCGTATTACCGAATAATTTGTTGATCGGCTTAAATTAAATTTCCCTTAATGAAGTCGGTATGTGGGACAGTAAGGTATTTTATTCATAGTAATGCTCTGATTTTCTTGTATTTGTTTTTAATGCGTTGTTACAAAATATAGTATAACAGAGACTGGAGATGTATTTGACTTAAGAAAAGCCTTCAAGGAATTAGATTTCTATTAAAAATCAGTTTTCTACTCTCGAGTCATGATTTCAGGAAAAATCTTAATATTGCGATGTAGGATTGAATAAAAGATATTTTGTATGGGCGCACGGCGCCATTCCAGCCTGGCGCCATCTATTCTGTTGGTCATAATTTCTTTGTCTCTGTGTCTCATCAGTCATCACATCGAAGGATATAGGATATTTTTTTCGCCGCCTACGGCACTAAAAAAACGCAGACGAAAGCACGTCCTAATATATAATCAAGTCGTAGTCGAAATTTACTGATTGTAGTCGTGTAAGTATATCTGTATTGTTTTATTTATGTATGTTTATTACCTTTGTCTTTTATGGTAGTCGTTCATTTAGTCCTTTTATTATTATGCACCACCTACTAATTTCAAACATTGATTTTCAACTGCTCTACTGCCTAAGGGTTGTCTGGAAGAGATCGCTATTTAGCGATAAGACCGCCTGTTGTTTACCTCTGCCTGTTATTTGAATGTATCTCATGTTGTGTTGTATATTCCTTGATGTTGGAGGTGTGCAATAAAGAGTATTTGTTGTTATTTGTTGTTGTAATTGATAGAGGGTTACTTTTTACAGCAATGAAATACAAAACAAATTGTTTAGTCCATAACAGTTTCTTCGTTATTCATCACAATAATAAAAAAAATACGTAATAAAGGTACATATTGAGCAAGTCACTTAGGCAATGATATCACCAAATTCGTTTATAGGATGTAAGGGGAGGCTACGTATCTGGAAAAGTAAGGAGATGGGGCAAACGCGGGTGCGGCGACGTAAGGGGATGCGGCGGCAACCAAGGGGGCTGGTGCAGCGGCGACAACAGGGGCGGGAGCAACCACAGGAGTCGCTACAGCGTGGTTGACGGCGTGTGCGGAGTAGGAGCTGGCGTAGGGGGCAACTGCGTACGCCGCGGGGGCGATAGCGGGGGCCACCAAAGCTGCGGGGGCCGCGGCCAGGGGAAGCACGCCAGCGTTGACGGTGGCGAGAGCCAGGGCGAAGACGATCTGTAAGTAAATAAGCCTAGTTTATTAATGTTCATTGGAGTATAAGGCCTGTTAAGAGAACAGTTCAAATGCTTGTTGTAAATCAATTTTAGAAAGAATAAAGTTAATCGCGCTCTTTACTTATAACTGTAAAAGCGAGAAGGTTCTATAAATCCAACGATTTATTGTAAAAATGTTGGCGATTCTTAGTTTCAAATGAGTAGTATATAATTTATAATGTTTATAATAAACACAGCAAAATCCACTTACAACGAATTTGGCGATCATTTTGCTTGGTTTGTGTGACTGCTCACAAGTTTGGTCGCTAAAGGATGAGTCGGTGGACTGTGCTGTCTCCAGAGCATCGTCACGTTTTATACGAATTGTTATTTAGTTGAGCAACAATACGACGCATGCGCTTAGTAATGCGCAGGACATCGCTGGCCAACCGCCACCTGACCCAGACTTGGATAACGATGGCTGCATTCTAATTTCGACTTTGTGCACTCGAAATTTCACTGGGCATTACGTAACTAGTGCAGGAAAAATGCTAGGAAGCCAGCTGACGGCATACAAAGGCGATATTTGGGAGTTGATCTTCCTTATCCGGGCTGCTCTGGTACCGTTCTACCTAAAGGACTATTGAGGATTTGAGAGGAGGAATATCGACTGTTTAGGGGTATAAAAATTTAAAATCAGTTTACCGTACAATGTAAACCCAATTCTCACAAACAATAAATAACTATGACCATGACTATTGACCGTTATGGCCGTTAGGCCGTTATGCCGAAAACGGTATCACAAAAGAGGGTGCCCAGGATCGTGCAAGATGGCGGACCGCCGTTGGGAAAGCGGACCCTGTAGAAGGTTTGTAATTACTTATTTTTGTACTTGCATGCTCGCATGCTTGTAATTAATTTTATCTTCTGTCTCCGCTTTTATTCGGTTTACGGTTTAAAGAGCAATACCGTATGCCTCCTTTAATTGTCCACCATATTACGCTTGTGTATGAATAATTGAAATTTAGATAAATACCTAAATTTAGTTTTGTAAGAAGCAACCTTCGACACATAACGATTACCTACAAATTTTACGGAGCCCTCATGATGTTATTTATTTTACTCACGTATGACCAATTTTTATAATAGACGAGATTATGATCTTAATATACGAGTACTATGTGGTTCTGTTGCAAAAATGTACACTTAAGCTGAAGACGGTTTTTGATTTATATACTAAATTTAACTGTACTCTCCACTAGTACGGTTTAATTTCTATAGAACTAGATTCCTATTACCTTTGCCTATTCTGAAATAATAAGCCATGTCTGCTCCGGCTTTACCAAGAATATGTTCGACGGCACGCTGCTGAAATGTAAGAAAATGCGCTACTTTGGTACCATTGTAGCGCAAATTGTAAATCCGCAGCAAGAAGTTATCAGGCCTTTGTGTCAACTTTATACAAAAGCATATACAATAGTTTCACAGTTCTAGGCCTTATTTCCTTTAAAATGGCGATTGCTTTAGACATTTTTCCCTATGATCAAACATGTTTCTTAACATATTATTACGCTACCTAGAACAGGGCTATTTGGATTTATTGGTATATACTTGAAACCTACAGTTTGAATTTTTCATTGATAATTTTTGTTAAAAATACTACCTAATCGAAATTCACACGGACGATTAGTTTTTTCAACTTATAGCTATTTTACTACCTAGAAGTCAGGGAAAGTATTATTCACTTCAAAAAGTTGGTTGAAATTATCAATACATTTGTTATAATATGATTTTTTTTTTAACGGAATAAGGCTCTAATACCCTCATGTAATGTTTAAGATGTATGTTCAAGATATACGAGATCGCGCGACGGATTAATTATAAAACACATGGTATTTTTCAACAAGTATGCTTTTGTTTATCGATCAATAGCAAAACCGAATCATTAAGGTACCATTCGGCTTGATAATTGTCAATGGCGGGTGTAATCAATAACAGATCACATGAAATGGGGTCTTAAAGCTCTATCTAAGTTTTTTTTGATAAATAAATAATAAATAAATATCAGGCAACCTCACGCAAATCGATCTAGTCCCAAATTAAGCTCAAGAAGGCTTGTGTTATGGGTACCAGACCACGATATACATTCCTACTTATAAGGATAAATATAATTATACTTAAATACATAGAACAACCATGACCCAAGCACAAATATTCGAGTTCATCACACAAATATTTGCCTTGGCCGGGATTCAAACCTGGGACCGCCGGCTCAGTAGGCAAGCGCTTACAAACTGAGCCAACCGCGTCGTCGCGTTAATTAATAAGTTTCAAAATTCCCAGAATTAAACAGTATGTTAAGAATCCTACGTACATAATTGTTAGACACATAAACTTTTGTTATGAGTTTTGTGTTCAACTACTAAATGGGTTAGAACCAAAAAGTTGGATGAAATTAAGGCGTAGTTAGCCATACAAAACGAGGAAAAAAAAGCGATTGGAATAAGTTCCGTTGTGCGACAAAAATTAACGATACAATAAGGAACCTTAAAATAGAACCTTAAGGTACGTTATTGGAGGGTTAACTGTCGTCGCACAACGGAGACTTTAATACAAATATTAATTGAGTGAGTTAAGGTGGTAAACTTTTTGGTCTTTACCCAAATTATGTGTATATATCTAGTAAGTAGTTGAACTATATAAATTTTATCTCTTCTAACCACCCAAGCGGCATTCCCATATGCATAGTAGTGCAAAACGTTTGCAAAAAAGCAGTATTTCACATTGGAGACAGTTTCTCAATGTGCTCCATTTCACCGCACGTGATGAATCCCAATTGGCCACTCGCAATACGTCAAACAAATGTTTATTTACCTGCACGGTAACTGAATCACAATATACGACGTATATAAGGCTTGGCTTTTTCTTCGTATTCACACATCACATCTTCTTTTCGCTAAGGAAGGTCCTATAACAAACAAGCAAAATGTTCTCTTTCAAATCTGTAAGTATTTTAACTATTTTTTATAATAACTGTAATTACTTTTTAGTGCTTACAATGATACGACAACTTATATGGAAAGAAGTAGAGGAATTATTTCGATTTTGCTCTACCGATAGAAAATAATCCGTACAGTAATATAATGTATATTTTGTTCATTTAATCATTTTGGAGCAGAACTTATTTATACGTTGGATTACAAATTCCCTAAGGAAAATAAACTTTCAATTATTATTTTATTAACGTGTGATTTTGTTTTAGATCGTACTCATCGCCGCGGCTTTCGCCGTCGGGGCAGAATGCAGCGCAGTCGCCGTAGCCGCTCCCTTAGTAGCGCCGGCGCATGTGGGTTACGCGCACACTGTGCCCCAGAACATTCCTCCTTATGCGTCGCAAGTCAGCGTGGTTAACAGGGCGGTGAGCCCGTTGGTCGCTGGTCCGTTCGCTGCTCCCTACGTTGCTGGGCCAGCCCCGTATGCGTACGCGCCGGCTGCTTACGCTGCGCCTGCCGCCTATGCTGCTCCTGCCGCGTACGCCGCTCACTACGCTGCTGCCCCTACTGCGTACGCCGCCCCTGCTGCGTACGCCGCCCCTGCGGCCTACGCCGCTGCCCCCTACCCCTACGCTCCAGCAGCTCCCATAGTCCGAGCTCCCTTCGGCGTTGCCCCCGCGTTTGTGCGATAGATTTAAGAAAACACGACTGACCTTCCTTCCTCAGGGTACTCTTAGATTTTCAGATTATTAACGCCAGCTGTAAGACAAATCTATTGCAGACAAACTGACAGCTTGCGCCAAAATCAGAGTTTCTATGAAATTACCCTTAAAAAGACTTACTAAAGATTATTTTTATATTTTGATATATGTGTATATAAATAAATATTTTGTTAATGAAACAACGTCTCAAAGTTTTTTAACCGTTTTCTTGAAAACCTACATTAAACCAATCCAATTCCGCCTGTTCGGTGCTCTCCGCCTGGTGTGGCCTGTGTGGCCCAACATCACTGTCGTTGTGGTGATCCAGTTGACCCGCTGGGTCGTCATGGACTATCAGCCGCAGGGCAGAAGTGCAGAGTGTGCCCCCCGCCATGCCAGCCTGAAAGACATCATCCGTCGGGCCTTAGCCAGCGCAGGAGCACCGGCTGTTTTAGAACCGACCGGGCTCGCTCGCCATGACGGTAAGAGACCCGACGGTATGACCCTCGTGCCATGGAAGATGGGTCGGCCGCTAGTCTGGGACGCGACCTGTGCCGATACTCTAGCGCTGTCCCATCTTCTTGGCACCGCAGTAAAGGCTGGCTCGGCTGCCAATTCGGCCGAACTCCTTAAGCGGCGCAAATATGCAAAAATAAATAGCGGATGCATATTTGAGCCGTTTGGGGTTGAGACTCTGGGGCTCTGGGGTGAAAGCGCTCACAGGCTCTTTAAGGAGTGTAGCCGCAGGTTAGTCGAGTTGACGCGTGACCAGAGGGCTGGCTCATATCTCGCACGGCGGATCAGCATTGCCATTGCGGCAATGCTGCTAGCCTTCTGGGCACGCTGCCAATAGATGGTGATTAGGGCCACATTTTTTATTTATAGTTTATTTTTAAGCCTAGTTTTAAATTTTTACTTTAAGGTTTTATTTTCCTGTCATATCTATGTTGTTTTGCTGATTTATTAAAATTAGGTACAATACCTACTTTTAACAAACAAATGTTGCGCAAAACTGTTCACTTTTATATAAAAATAAAACATGGAATAATCGTGTATCGTTTACATAAGTGGATTCGACTTTGAAAATAATACATAATAAAATAATGAAGTTAAATTGATAGAGAAAAGTTCTCCATTAAATTTACAAATTTTCCATACATTTGAATCTAGTTTTCTTTAACTATTTGGCTGTTTCTCCTTAACGCTGAGATAATACTATACACTCTATGTGTGCTTTCCACAGCTGAGGCGTTAGTATATCTGTCTTTAAGCACTTTAAGCCATATCTGATAATCTAAAAGGGGTTTATGAGATTTCATTGTGGATTGGATAAGCGTATTTCAAGCTAAGTTTAGACCAGCAAAAATATACTCTTATATAAGCTAAATATTTTGGAATTATTACTTATTGACCTTTGCTAGTAATAATATATTTGTTTATTTTATTCAATGTATAATAAATATTATTATACCTGAAATTACATATATACAATGTGGATTGTTGCCCTGGTGAGGTGGTGGTGGAGGTCATAGCGGCTTCTTTTGGAAGAGGCTTATTTCCAGAAGTGAACGTCCTGTGCTATATATTTAACAAGGTATTCAATTTAGTTTATTTACTTAGTTGATATATTATTAGGGTATATTATGAATCAAACAACCACGAATACCTTTTATATCATCTTTGTTTTTCATACAAAATAACAGTCTCGCAAATTTACCATAAGTACAAAAGTTGCTACAAACTAACAATTAAACTAAAACAATTTTATAATTACTATTGTCAGACTAGATTCATTTCCACGCAGCGTTTCTAAAAATAGGCGCGGGCGCCAGCGGGGCTGGAGCCAGAAATCTGTTGTACAGATGTAAGTGAGGCACTGCTCTTGCTACTGGGAAAGGTGCTGGTGGGAACACAGGGGCAGGTGCTGGTGCGAACACCGGGGCAGGGGCTGGTGCGAACACCGGGGCAGGGGCTGGTGCGAACACAGGGGCAGGGGCTGGTACTAAGGCCGGCACGGGCAACGCATGCGCGAACGCTGGAGGAGGTAGCGTCAGAGCTGGACGCACGATAGGTGCAAATGGAACAGGTGCGGGCGCTGGTATCGCTCGCGAAAACACTGGTGCAGGCAAAGGAGCGAATCTTGGTACAGCTGGCGCGAAGAATGGTGACGGCGCTAAAGCAGGGGCTGAAAAGACGGGTGCTGGTAAAGGTGCTGCAACAGGAGCTGGTAATACTGGAGGAGCAGGTAACACAGGTGCTGGAATGGGAGCAGCGGCCACGGCGTGGATGGACCTTATGCCGTGCGGGAAGTTGTAGTAGGGCGCGTATCGCACGATGGGGAAAGATCTGACTGCTGGTACAATGTGACCGTGACCAATGCCGCTAGCTGTGCAGCTAGCTATGATGGCGAATGAGGAAATGATCTGCAACAAAAAATAATCAGGGATTAGCGTTGATCTTGCAATAAATGTTATACTAATCAATCGTTACAAAGTAGACACAGGTTAGATAATTCAGGACATCCAGGGGCAGAGCACTTTAGCTTATTAATTGTGAAATCCATTCTAAGATTTTGGTCTCTTGTTGTTAGTCTCAAAGCGGATCAATAGCTAAGCATTACTTACAAATCTAAGGATCGACATGATGATTATTTGACACGACTTGATGAGTCGAGCTGTGGTCTTGGTGTGTGTTGATGGATGTGTCACATGTCGTTATATAGTTCATACTGTTGCAAGCATTACGTCTCAGTTGTTCGTGGTCGGTTTCACTTTCCTATGGCAGGACATGCGCATGTTCAATTAGATACCAACATGGGCGCCATCGATTACCGAATGTGACATGATGCCCATTCACAGGGATATTATATAACTTGAAAGAGGTTTTAGGGACTGTTTAGTAATCAGGTGTCGCCTGGGGTACTAAAGAGTATGCGAATGACAATTTTTAATGTTTTATCTTGAGTATTGTAGACGTTATTGGCATGAATATTGTAATCTAGCTAATTATTTTTATCATTAATGTCTAAAACATATTTTATTCTAATATATTTATTTATTATGTCATAATATAAATAAATAAATTTATTCTAACATAAACATAGTGGTTCTGTTAGCTGTAGAGCTCGTGGTTTATTTCATAACTGCTAAAATCTGTTATTTTTTACTTCCCAACCAATATCTTTGTCATTTCGATTAAAAACTGAATTGACAGCAAAAATCTATAACATACTTATTGAATCTATTTCCAATTTCATAATAATTGGGTGACGAATGCGACCTGTAGGCGAAAACAGCTGAAAAGGTCAACCGGATGTCCGAACATCTGGACATACGAAAGAAGTTTTGACCAACCTGAAACGGAGACGCTTCGGTCGTTGTCGCTCGGTCAATAAACCTACTCGGACACTAATCGAAAACTCGATCCGCGTCCTTTCCAACGAAAAGGTGCGCATCACGCTCGCCGCGTTACCACGTTTCATGAATCGAAACATGAAAATAATAATTTACATAATCGATTTATACTTAGATGGTAAATAGTTTTTCTCAAACATGCAATGAAATGTTGTCATAACGTGCGTTATAATTATAACAGGCTCCGGAGTATCACGTTTCGGACGGAACAATTCGAGAAAACTGTAAAGGAATTTCATACAAAATTGAAGGCCTAGGCCGGGAAGTACATTTTTTTAAACATGGCGTCTGTGTTCATGGACAGGCTAAACAGGCCTTACCTTTACCATTTGTTAACGTGACCGTACTCGCAAGCGACTGCGTAAACAGTTTGTATGGAGGATAATAGAACGCCCCTGGCGGTTACTTTGTAGAACTACAAATCTCCATACACATCGTTTACGCAGTCGCTTGCGAGTACGGTCACTGTAAACTCATGGTAAGGGTAAAGCTGTTTAGCCCGTCCATGAACACAGATGCTATGTTTAAAAAAATGTACTTCCCGGCGTAGACCTTCAATTTTGTATGAAATTCCTTTATTCCTTCATTGCATATGTTTGAGAAAAGCACTATACATGCCATAGCCGTGAAAAGGGCTTGCCGGCTTCATATCACTATCAGGCCTCCCTACAGACGGCCGTCTATGTCTACTTACCCGGCAAGCCCTTCTTTCCTGGCGTCTAATGTACTGTTATAAACTCTATGTAATGTCATTACTGACATACAAGTACCTATTTAAATAAAACAATTTAGCTACCGAAACGTCAGGGAGGCTCAACTAATTAATATACGCGATATAATCCGTTGAAATTGTTTTATTTAAATGTGTAACAGTCGCGGAAACCGAATAAAATACAAGTACCTTGTCTAAGTAACAATATAGATCCCGGATTAAACTAGGCAACACTATATTGCGATTTCTTGTTAATATACATAATTATCTATTTAAGAAACAATGTTAAATTCAAATAATAGATGAGGGTAATTATATTTCTAATACCATCTCCTACTAAAATACACTAAGCTTACTTAGTGTCTATTAGTAGGTAGAATACTAGGTACAGTCGCTATCAGATATATCGCAGCATCTAAGGCGTTCATATAATATAGATTAGATCGGTACATGTACTATAACGCCCAATCAATAAGAGTCGTGTTCAGATATTAATGCACGCCTTAATATGCTGCGATATATCTGATGGCGACTGTACCAAATTTAGCTTTTATATTCCTTGCTTCCTAGAATAAATGCTCTGGAAGTTCAATAACAATGGAAGTGGTACAAGTAGATATTAACACACAAATACGGATACTGTATTTAGAGCGAGGACTGAATATTGAATGCAAAATTCTGAATGAAGTGGCCGAACACTGCAAGTCATAAAACCCAGTTTCGAGAAAACTGTGTTTAAAGTCTTGAACATACCGGCCTTGGATTTACCTATTATTTATGATCTTAAATGGTTGAAATGTAAATAGATCAGACATTATGATACATTTTGCACAGCCTGAAAGAATTATGCAAACACGTTTTACCGGTTTCTACCGGTAACTACCATCAAGATTCTTCTTGATGTAATAAAGAACACTGAATGTCGTGGCAAAACACTGTAACGTCTAAGTTACATCATTATGCTATATTATTCCCCAGCCACAATGTTTAGCATGTAAGTCATTTTGTATTTTGAATCATAGAAAAATTATAGATTAAAAAATATAAATTTACTTAGAGTATAATCAGAATAGTTTGATTCTGGTTATATGTGGATGTACTGAGTAATGGCAATAGCACTGCATCTCATTCTTTGTAGTTATTATGCAATATAACTATCTCGAAAAACTTACCGTGTTCTGGCTTGCGCTTGTTATAAGCAATCGCGCGGTTGTCACTAGAGGTCTTGCAAAATGCTGCAAGTGGCAATTACAGTGTTTTGCTTTAACAACTTTAATAGCCACATGGTCATGTCACATCTTGTTCTGAAATCAAGGTATGTACCTATGATAGAAGAACCTTAAAGGAATCGTTTTGTACGAGGCAACTTAAAATGCTGTAAGTCAAGTTGCAGCGTTTTCCCAATTTAATGCGTGAGTAAGTGAAAAGCCGGGACCGATTTAGCTCGCTTATTTTCAAAAACACACAAAGGATAAGCCGGTGGGATCGGGTTCTGTAGACTCGTTTGAACAATCCTTTCTTATAAACATCATACCCAATTTAAATATGAGATATACGCAATAGAGTGTGATTTACCTGTGTGGTACAGCAAGGTATTTTACCTTTGAGTAACTGGCTTCAACACCTTTACCTTCACCTTCTGGAAGACGCAGCGAGGCGAGACCCACAACAAGGTGAATCAACGATCTGGTCAGGATAGCGAGAAGCTGATGAATTAATGATAAATGAAAACAATAATACAAAGAAATCCCATACAAATCCTGCATCGCATTGTGTAGATTTTTACTGAAACAAATTCAATGACCACTCTCAATAGAAAACTGATTTAGAATTGTATAAAAGTGTAACCTAGAGCAGCGTTAAGTAACATGAACAAATTGCATTTAAAGGTAAATAGACAATTGGTAATATTTCAGTCACATCTAAACCTAAACGATCAATGCTTATAGGTACTCATAAACATTAAAACCAGTAGTGGCAACCACGTAGCGTTCCGGGCCGCTACTGAAACTATTGTATCTATGTGTCGCAGGCAATTAGTATGATGCGTCCATTACCTAGAAACGGCGTCGTGATTTTACTAAACTTGTTCTTTGTGGATGGAAAGATTGAGGGAAAGAGGGAGAGAAAAACCTAGGAGATCTCATATAGATCAAGTCAAGGAGAAGGTAAACAGCGTATCAGGAAATCAAGAAGAAAGCTGAAGATAGAGAAACGTGGAAGTTGCTCCACCAACAAGAGCCTAGCTCTTAAGTTTGTAATGTGTGGTCTTTTGTAAACTGATGAAGTGATGACGCCGTTTATATAAGGACGAATCAATGTTTCGAATTAATGAATCAGATAAATAAGGTGACTTCGTACGACATAAAATTATTCTAACCTAACCTGACGTCGTCAGTTTACAAAAAATACACATATAGGGCTTTCCGTTTGTTTTTTGTTCACAGTATAGACGTCTAGATGCAGAAAATATGAGGATTTTTGTCTTCTTTATTCTTCTGACACTTTTGGACACAGGATCCGTTGTGACATTATTGATCATCGGACTTCTGATAAGACTTTAGAGAACTAAGGACTAGTTGACTCACATTGAATTGTATTAAACTAATGTTTATTTAGCGTAAGAAACCCAAATATATATTTCAGTTCATAAAAGTAGAAGATGGCTGAAAAAATTGAATTTGAAAATATGGTTTTTATTCTGTATTTTGAAATGCTTAAAACGCTGTCCACCATTTTCGCTCATAATAAACGTCATCGGTCGGAAAGAAAACTGAAGGGCTACTCCCTCTCGATATCGTGTCAATGTATATTTGAGTCATCGGGACGGCACTATACAACGGTCGAATTTCGAACCCTTCTGTTTATTTACTGGGTATTCTACGCTACGCCACAGATAAGCTAAAGGCAAAAATGGCGGACGGCGTTTTTGTCTGTTCCTGAAATTTCTATTTTCCATCAATAAAATTTAACTTTCTAGCTCTCCCAAAAATACAATACATTTCTTTAGAGCTCTTGAGATCATTATTAACCATTTCAAATATATTTCAAGAATGGGTCAACTAGCCTAACTACTCGTACTCAATAGTGTTTTTAATTGGCAATTTTAATTTTATAGTCAAGGCCAAACTCAGAAGAATGTACAAAGACCTGATTAGTGTACGAATCGTTTTCGTCATCATATAACACGTACATATTTGCGACATTTTCCATGTTTCCTGAAGTAAATTGGGTTCTATTTTAATAGAGAGCTATGACTAGAGAATGCATGAAATAGTCAATTAATACAGTTAAATGTACAAGTTTGTATTATTGTACAATTTTTTTAAATTTTGAATTTTTGGCCATTTAATACATCAGGAAGATCGGAATGTTAACCACAATAATCATAAAGAGAGTTTGGAATGAAATAGATGAATGAGTATGAGTATGAATTATATTTTAATGTTAATATCGGCTCCATAGCTCTCTTAAGTC
This sequence comes from Apotomis turbidana, assembly GCA_905147355.2. Classification (NCBI taxonomy): domain Eukaryota; kingdom Metazoa; phylum Arthropoda; class Insecta; order Lepidoptera; family Tortricidae; genus Apotomis; species Apotomis turbidana. The sequence goes on from LR990294.1 coordinate 13,134,531, forward strand.
CTACCATGATATCAGAAGTTCGACGCCTAAACATTATTATTATTAAACATTTTCACCTTCAATTCAAGATGGCGGCTAGTGTCCTAAGTCGAAAACTTGGCTTTTTAACCCCCGACGAAAAAAGGGGGTGTTATAAGTTTAACATGTGTATCTGTGTATCTGTGTATCTGTGTATCTGTGTATCTGTGTATCTGTGTGTCTGTCTGTGGCATCGTAGCGCCCAAGCGGATGGACCAATTTAAGTGCGGTTTTTTTTAATCGAAAGACTTTTCCGTCGAGATGGTTCTTAGCTATGTTTGGTAGAAATAGGACCAGTAGTTTCCAAGATATTCAGCTTTATTTAGAACAAGTGACGAGATCTCAGCTAATAATAAAGTCAATAATTCGAAATATTGGCTAAATGTTAAGTTTTATTAGCATTTTCTATATGACTCACTAATTGAGGGTCTCATGATGACCAGGTAGTTGTTACTGGATCTCAGCTAATATTGAAGCTAAAGATTCCAAATTTTGGTTAAATGTTAAGTTGTATTAGCATTTTCTATATCACTCAATAAATGAAGGTCTCATGATGACCAGCTAGTTGTTAATGGATTTCAGCTAATATTGAAGCCAAGGATTCCAAATTTTGGTTAAATGTTAAGTATTATTAGCATTTTCTATATCACTCAATAAATGAAGGTCTCATGATGACCAGCTAGTTGTGAAAGGATCTAAGCCAAGAATTTCTAATGTTGGTTAAATGTTAAGTTTTTAATAATTAGCGTAATCAACAGATTAATAAATGTTTGACAGTACAATAATTTGGTACCTTGGAGCTGAAGATGGCCGTAGGAACTTCTAAACAGCACAAGATAAACCCATGGTGTTTGGGCTCGTCTGATTGTTCTTGATGAGCAATTAACATTTGTGTAAGAAAGTACAGTCAATAATAAAACCGAGTCTCAAAAAAACTTTTTTGACAAAAAACTCATTATGGGTAATTTCTGTCACAGTACTGGGTCACTATTTGAATTATTATTAGGACTATTGAACAGGTTCCTTTGATTGAGGTCACAAATAGCAACACCCTGCAAAATTTTAACGCGACTTAATGACACGAAAGCTTTAGCAAAAGTACTCTTGCCTAAGTGAATAACAGCTTTTTAGGATTTTGTAGTTTGTGTCAGTCTGTCCACAGCTTAGCTCAGAGACATAGTGGTTGAATACATTTTTAAAAACATTTTTTGTGTACTGTGGGAGGTGTAACCCTGGTAGAGGAATATTAAAAGAAGATAGGACTTGGTTTGTAATTTTATTATTCGTTCAGCCACGATACAGAGCTAAAACATGAATGCCCGGCCCTCTTGGTGAGTGACAGAGACGGCCATAATTCTAAATATTTAAATATATTATTAAATAAAATTCTAGTGGCCAGTTCTGCTGTCATAGACCAAGTAACACCTTACAGTACCTTCCCTACACGTAACAAAAGTGGGGATGTTTATCCCATGGTGTGGGGTATCGATGATTAGGTCTCTCAAAACTAAGTCAAGTTACCTAGCACCAACTGCAAATTTTTATGGAGCTAAGTAAGCCACCCGTACCTACTATTTGGATCATGTAGAATAGAAACCTGGTTCTGTTTTAGGCAATAAGTAGCAGGTTCTTGCGACTCATGCAGTGCATTTAAAGTATATATTTTGATTGTCTTGGCTAATAACATCGCCATTTTGCCATTATAAGCATTAACTAGTCTGATTTTTAACGATTCTTTCCCAGAATGTTGCTTCAGGCTATTGAAATCAAAATATATCCTAACTTCAGTCTTAGAGAAGACGGCATTCATTACCACTGGCTTGGGATCCTGTTGTACCACTGTACCTACATATAGTCAAGGATCAAGCTCGACGAAAGATTGAAAACCCTGGACCTTAAACGGTGTAAAACAAAAATAGTGTCAAAAGAAGAAAATTACGGGACGAAACTTCTGCTTGTTTAAAAAATATGAAATAAAAATAAAATTTAAAATTTTAAAAAACCCCCGACATGACAACCAATAAAAAGAAAGAAATAAAATCTACGAAATGTGCCTATACAATGAACAGTAGAAAAAGAATCCAAGCTTCGTTGCGTCGGGGGACCGCTAAGTAAATGAAATGCAATGTACTGAAAATCGTAAAGTGGGAAGCCCGACGCATACATGCAATTTTGCGTTGAAAAATATATATTTCATTTCATTTAGGTAGGTACTTAGCGGTCCCCCGAACGCAACGAAGCTTGGATTCTTTTTCTACTGTTCATTGTATAGGCACATTTCGTAGATTTTATTTCTTTCTTTTTATTGGTTGTCATGTCGGGGGTTTTTTAAATTTTAAATTTTATTTTTATTATTATTCCTTTATATCTAAACAGCATAACGTCAAAATCGCTTTTACTCCGCCATTTGCAAGGTAAAGGCTCTTTTATGTAACCTACGGACTGACCTTATACCATATTAGCATTTCATCATATGAGTTTCCCGTACTAAAGGCCGATTGCGTAATTTTAATCTAGGTTTTTATTGCAGTGAAATGGGGACACAATTCGTCTTGACCCATATACGTTTATGGGTAAATATTGAACAATAGGCGTCACAAAACGAGTCCACGGACAAATCACGCCCTCAATATGGCACTTAACGCGCAGAATAACCATAATCGTGTTTGAATTGAATCCTAATGAAGGACTAATAAAACAGTAAGCACCTTAAACGTTTAGCTGTTAAAAACGATAACTAGAATCTTCTACAGTTACGATAAAGCTTAGAATACCTCAATTGGATGTCTTACTGCGTTGTTGTGGTGGTCACTTAGTATTCAACTCTCATTCAGAACGAAGTACCTACCATCGTCGGGGAAGTGGTTCACCGGGACGTTCCACTGGACTACTTTTCAAGTTATTTTTATCACTCGAATTATGTTTATTCTGTATTTAGTCTTATTAGTCTTAGTTGTTGGTTTCATGTATTTCTGAGAAAATTCTGGATTTATCTATATTTAGGTTAATATTAATAATGCAGGTTTGCCAAGATGGGGTTAACCTAATCAGTACGTCTGAGTTGTAGCTTAGTAGTACTTATCTATTTCCACATGCCTTTTAAGGTTGAAAAAACCAGTCGTAGGGACTTATAACGTCTATCTGGCGTGGGATTAAGACACTATTTTAGGATATATAAACGTGTGTGCAAGACTGGAAATAAGAATTTATTTTTGAGCAAGTAAGTAATAATGGAAAGTAAACTATCTCGAATGAAACGTACTAATGAATAGGACTGACAAATGCATACTCAAATGTAGCAATTTGAATAATTAAAATGTCCTAATGCTACAAGTACGTACCTACCTACACATTCACAGATAGTTATGGATGTGCGTGACATCCAGATAAAAAAAATAGATGGTGTGGTAATTGACAAAAGGAAATAAAATTCAAATGTGTCGTTTCAGTTCGTTTATGATATATGATTTTGTATTTATGCCATTTTTAACTGACCTCATTCTAACGTGTACGGACATCATTAACATCATTCATCATCATACGATTCCTGACTTGTTTTTCTCTTAGCTACAACGTCGACAGTGTGTACATAAATAGGTCAGTTTCAATTGTTTTCATTGTTCCTATATGGCTTCGAAAGGCCCGATGCGTAATAAGGTCTGATTTACCGATACCTACTCGCACCTACTTCATTTCGACAAGGACTACTCCCCAACTTCCTTGAAACTTCGTTTCACGTAAGTGCGTAAGTTAACCCCTAAAGTGCATACGTAATCACTTTGTTCGGATTCTTGTTTATGGCCAAAGTCCAGTGTTTATTTTGGTTGGATATTAATTAAATTGACTATGTATGTAAGAACAATGCTCGTTATAAAACAGTCTATTTAGACTACTTGCGTGTTCGGTTAGTTCTAGTCACTTAGTTACGAGTACTATTTCTATATCGGAGGACAACTGAAGGACTTGTAAACGAATACACAGATGTTATGCTATTATAATTTTATTACTTTACTTGGTAAAAATCGTCAGTCTTTTTGGTTTATAGGGCGAAGTAGGGGGCAGAAGGGGCGTAGTATGGTGAGGCAACGTAGGGTGCAGCATAGCGGGCGTACGCGGGCAAAAAGGGAGCAGGAGCGGCAACTGGTGCCGGGGCTACGATCCTAGCTGCTGGGGCGGCGTATGGGGCAGGAGCGGCGAAGACGGGCGCAGCGGGAGCAACAATCCTAGCAGCTGGAGCAACGTAAGGTGCTGGAGCGACGTAAGGTGCTGGAGCGACGACAGGGGCGGGAGCGGCAACGAGAGGTGCAGCGGCGGCAACAAGGCCATTGTATTGCCTGGAAACGTATTGGGAGCTGGTCGCGGTCACGAAGGGAGCGGGTGCAGCCACAAGAGGAGCAGGGGCAGCCACCAGCGCGGCCGGGGCAATGCTGGGCTTTGCGGCAGCCAGAGCCAGGGAAGCGAGGAATACCTGAAATTTTGAAATAATACTTGTTAACATACTTGATAGATTTGGAAATTGAGAATCAAACTGACTTCCAATGGATCAAGAAGGTTAGCAAAATATGTCAGACTGACACAAATGAATCTACCTATTACAAGCCTAAGTCTGTTTGTCACTTTTGCTTGTTTGAGATAATTTTGTCTCCGAGTTTCGGATACACTAGTTAGAATATTAATTGATAGATACTCAAAGAATGTAAACTAATTATTGCACTTACAATTTTGAACATTTTGCTTGTTTCTGTGTTGGACAGAAGATGCGAATGTGATGCGTTCTCGTCGTTGACAATAGCTTTTATACGGCAGCCTGCAAGATTCACCTTGCAGTGCATTTCGTCACGGTGGTGTAACTCCACTCGTAGACTCCGGGCACGCACAGGGTCGGTTGCGACACAAAGCTGGACAACCTACAAGCAAATAGACCACTGTCATTGTTAACTTGATGCAACTGTAGTTGATAACCTGATTATTGTGACGATGGGTTTGATACTCTATTTGTTATTGTACTCTGTGTGTTTGGTTTAGTGAATTCTGAACCTGATTCGTAAGCGTCGTCCTAATTCGACAAAGTTGTGAGATATCCCCAATTTAAAAACTTATCGCCTGAATCATGACATTTTATATAAATATTTGTTGTTAAAACTGCATAGAAGGGTTATGATTTCAGGAAAAATCTTGCTAGCTTGCGCTAATGGTCGCCTTTTATGTTGTATGGGCGCGTGGCGCCAATGCGCCATCTGTTGGTCATGATTTCTTTTCCTCTTATCACGCTTAAACGGCTGGACGAATTTTGACTAATGTTGGTAGAGGGATAGCTGGCCATCCAAAAATGGTTATAGGATACTTTTTACCTTAGCATGATAAAGAATAAAAATACGCGTACGAAGTTACGGGCACTGTCGGGTATTTTGTCTTTTCGCCGAATAATTTTTCGTCGAATGTTTCATTTCATAGAATTTTCACTTCGCCCATCATTCTTAAAAATATCATCCTATTAATAAGAAGCGAAAAATTTGACGAAAATTATTCGGCGAAATGACAGAGAACCCTCTAAAAGTTAAATAGGCAGTATTTCGGCAAGCTTATTAGCATATTTAATCATCACTTAATCTATCTATCTATCAGCCACAGACCTCCACTGCTGAACTCCATAGGCTAGGCCTCTTCCATATGCCACAAAGTGCTATCCCGTGCAGCCCGCATCTAGTCGGGGGCCGTCCCACGCTACGCTTTCCTATACGTGGTCGACACTCCAGGACTTTGCTGCCCCAACGGCCATACATTATCCACTAAATATCAAATAGATATTGAAGGATAGTTCGTTTAAAAAATATATATACCTACCTATTATATATTCAATTTCCAGGAAAGCGTAATGCGATGCGAGCCCATAATGGCCAGTAGGTACTATTTGTTTTCTAAAAGATGGACATTGATTATTGAGCACTGTAAGGAGGTTTTGCATATCTATATACATAGTCTGACGTTTGAAATTCTAATTCATTTTCTCTGTAGGTACTAATATGGCAAGAAAGACCCCGTGGCAAACAATACAAATTTGTTTCTTATAAAATTATCATTTCATTACATACATGACAGGAACGGGAAATCTGGTGTTAACATTTGTGGTCATGATTTAAAAAAGGAAAAAAGAAGCCGGTCAAGTACGAGTTCGTTCGCGCACCGAGGGTTCCGTACGCACTATGAAAGCTCTGCATATTGCTCTGACGAAAAGATGTAGTTGAGGTGAGGGACAAACTTAACTTTACCGTTGGAAAACTGTTTACGTACTTCAAATAAGGAATATGTTTTTTATTTTTTTATTACAAATATATAGTTGTCGAATTTTCCGTGCACTTGTGGTATAAGACGGTAATTACTTGCCAAATTTTATAAGTCTAGGTCAACGCAAAATACCTATAAATTATGATTCCCTTGAGTTGAGAGTGTCGAAATATCCGTTTTTTGCGACATAAACGGCCGTATCTTTTTTTTACGTTTATTTAAAAGTTTGGTATTTGCATTTCAACTCGATACCTCCAGGAGATGATAGGATGGAGATCGTACCGAGATAAACGGTCTTGGCAGACAGACAGCAACTTTTTTTACCGTATCTGGGTATTCTATAACCATCTTCCCATGTCCAGGTATCCCTAAAGATGGCTAAAGAATATTTTTTTCACCTCACTAGCTCGGAAAGCCCAGTTTGTTTGTTTGATATCTATTGAGAAAATCGCTTTTTATCCACATGTGGAGAAAGAGTTTTGACGTTTCAACGCAGCTAAAGTAAAATTTGACATGAGCTTATTTTCTGAAAAATCCCGTTTTAAATACCTACATGAAAGCTAATTAGACCTTAGTTTTAATAAATGGCAAATTGGTTGATTATTGCAGTTATTTTTCAAAGATATAGTACAAACCCTTATTCTTTTTTCCTCGCTGTAGTGAGATGAAAAGTTTTGTGTTATACTCGGGCGAAAAGTTATTTTACGTCTCGTGTATTGAAACACTCGCTACGCTCAGGATTCTATTTTGAACCACTCGCTTCGCTCGTGGTCAATCATAGGGTCCTTTCGCTAGCTCGTGTTTCAAATAAACACTCGCGGGTAAAATACAACTTTCCCCCCTTGTATAACAAATAACTATTATCCTACAATGGTAAAGAAAAAAAATGCGGAAGAAGTTACGGGTTATAGTAGAGTACAGTAGGTGATATCTCCTCGTTGGTGAGAAAAGGACTAAAACCAACCCTGATCATTTTTTATATCATGGTTAGGTTAGAAATATTAAATACCCGACTAAAACCTTCCTAAACAAGTGATTGGAAGCAACTTCGTTTGTAAGTCCATTGAAGTCTAAATATAGGTTTAATTCATGATCATGAAGTAATACCGTCTCTTTAGGTGAAAGGAAATCAAATTTCCGCAAACATAAAAGAATTGAAGACCTTAGCATTAACAACGAGTACTTTCCGCAAATTATTTCGTCATATAGCACCTGGACTCGTAAAATGGTAAGCTTTGTTTTATTTTTTTCGTATCAAATGAATTATGACTTTGGTTAGATAGATAAGTAGTCCAATACATTTCTCAAAAATATCCCTTTTTTAAACCACCGACTTTTTTATATGCGCTTGTTGACACAAAAAGCGTAGGTTTACCTTTATTGTAATTATTTTGTTAATTTAGATACGTATTCCAGATTTCACGGTTGATGTAACAAATCATGATGCAAAACAAATTATATCAACAACAGTCCATTACTACAGAGGCAGGGAAAATGGGGAATTCCTGCCGAGTAGCTATAGGAACAGGATGGCAATCCTTTTTCAAGCCCAGGTATGTATAGTGTTTTTCTTAAATATGCAAATAAAAATTAAAACATTGGACAGTAAAATCAAATCACAACCTTAGAATAATTGTATACGCCTAGAAACCAGGTTAGCGCTTGAAAGTGAAGCCAGTTTTGGCACGTTTTGGTAAGCCACGGCCCATTACAGGCTTAGTTTTCACAACGTCATACCATACCAACATCGTCATAACAACCAAAACCGGCTGCATCTTTTGAAAATCTGTTGTATGAAGACTCTCGTTCTAGGCATATTTATTCTAAGATCACAACATGAAAAATTTTGAATTTGAAAGCCAAATCCTAGAACTTTTTTCATATATTCTGCTTGCACATGCATATACATTTTTTTAAAAGGCTTCTAGATGCTGAAGTACGATCTGATCAGATCAGATTAAATACTGTTTTTTTTTTCTGCTCCGATCAGATAAAAAATCTGTATATTCAAAGTTAGCTTTGATTGTTTGAAATTAATATTAACTAGAACTAGGTTAAAAAAGCCACGTGTACCTATTAAAAGTATGACTATATTTTTTTGTTATTGATTTTATGTAACTAAAGCTGATGATTATCATCATTCATCAAAATTGTTTTATTTTTTATTTTTATGGGCGTACTCAGCCAATGAAACAAAAGCAAGTTGCTTTCCTGGCGAGGCGCCTGAAATGTTGGTTGTAATATCATTAAAATACTCGCTTCTTGTCGACTCAAAGATGGTTACTATATTTGTGATATACAAACGAAACTATGTTTTACATAGAAAACTACCGTGAGTCTCAGACTAAGTCTCGAAACTATGTTCATGATATTATACTTACTCATACTCTTATAAGACGACGTACGAACGGTATTCTGGGTAGGTATGACGTTTACAATCTAATTCTAATTTTAAAATATGGCTTCCATCAAAATTATTGATGATTTCGCCAATTTCGAGTTTGCTCGTAGAGCATGCCGTTGTTCGGTGAGGTTTTGCTTTTTGTAAAGTGATAGCGATTTACAAAAAACCACGCGGACTATCGGGCCTTGACCCAGGAAGGGCTATGAACGCTTCAAGTTGAATTCTTCATTAGCTATTCACTCATACGTTAGATCACTGCACAATACGCTATCAATACTACACATTGAATAACAAACATGAATAAATAACGAACAACAAAACTTAAACGCATGCGGCCATCTTGCGTCACGAACCGGAAGTCGTTTACAATCTAAAGTTTTTTTATAATAATGAATTCAGTTAAGACATAATTTGAACAATACCTTGTCTATTTTCGAATACACAGCATCATTTTCAGAAGAATCGCTAATATTCCGTTCGCATAGATATTTCCATTGATAGAGTGAATTAAGTAGTAGTGGTAGGTTAAGTTGCGATAATTAGGGGTTATCGTGGGAATTATTGACTGAAAGAATATAAATTGTAAAAATAATTTAAATTATTCTTCATTCCTCATTCTCAAACATATTTACAAAGTGCAAGTTATATAACAGGTGTATCTTATTATATACAACATAAACACTTCTTACTGTCTCGGCGGTTTTGTATTAGATCTCATAAATGGACTGAAAGTCGTAGGTTCAGTGTCCCTAGATTTTGGCTTCTTCAAGGCATTTGGTTGGTACCGTTGTTTCGTATACCGCACCGGCTTTCGGTACATCACTATCCGAACTGGTCTTGCTATTCTTAAATGTGCAGACACTGGCCTGATTATAATTTTAGTCTTTGCAGGCACGAATGTGTGAATGTGTTTGATTTGTTGGAACGGCAGCTGATTCAAAGGCGGCGGAGCAATGTAAGTCAAAGGAACTGGCTCGACTTCTACTGTCGTTTTCAACTTCTGTGGTTTGTTGTGGGGCTCTAAAGGCAATTGCTGTAACTGTGGTGGAGCATAGTATTGACTAAAACCGACGTTTTGGTTGTTCTGATTCGAGGGCTGAGCCTGAACGAAGTTGTTATCAGAGCTCGACGGTAAAGGTGTCGTAGGCTCTGGTTCTTTCATAGTAGCTTTAGTATTCACGTGTTTCGTTGTGGTGGGTTCTGTTCTGGAGTCTTCATCAGGATCAACGATTGGTGGGAATGATGGAATGAAGTTGATGGCCGGTGGTGGTCCGAACGGATACGGCGGTAGAAGGATGGTGGCGACTGGTGCGGCCTGGGCAGTAGCTACAGCAATGGCAATATTCGGTTGGATCGGAATGTTCGGTTGAGGCTGCACAGGCAATGGAGCTCTGGCTACGGGCTGTACGATCACTGGTGGAGCTGGAGCGACAGGTGCGACTGGAACCACCGGTACTGCTGGTGCTGCTACCAAGCGGTTGAAGGTTCTCTCAAAATATTGAGAGCTCGCCGCGGCAACCACAGGTGGTCCGGCGGGAACAAAGGCTTGGCCTGCCGCCACTCCGGAACTGTGCACATATCCGCATATTGTCGAAAATAGTAACACCTGCAAAAACATGTCGTTATTAATTACTTTTTGACTTACACGTATGTATGTCACAAACTACCATAAAACTATAATTATGTACCGTTATAAGCATTTTTTTGACTCCCTGCCGTCACTACTTTTGATATAATAATGGGGCGATAGAAAATGGAGCCCATGCTTTTATATAGGTGTAACAAATTTTGCATTGTGGTGAGGCAACGTGGCGGGTGCCGCGGAATACCTAATCGTTCAATGGGTAAGGACAGGTCCTTGATGGCTACGAAAATCGTATTGAAATTACGACGAAGGAATAATAATAAACATCGGCCCCTGTGGAAAGTACTTCCTAGGTACCTTATATTGCGTTTTGTCAGTTTAGTCCATTGAATAAAAAGTTCTAGAGTGCGTGAGTTAGTAACGGAAGATGTTTCTTCGGAAACATGTCAAGAGTCCCTAGGTAATAAACATACTAAAACCCCGGGACACTAGGAGGAGCCCCGGAGTGGGGGAGGGGGGGAAAGGGTCCATTTTTTAATTTTTCGCTTAAATCTCAAAAACGGTACATGTTAGAGAAAAACTTTCAAGGAAAAGTTGAAAGGCCATAAAATTATCTACAAGTTGTACCTAAGTATTTTTTTCCTATATCCTACCGTTTCCGAGTTACACGCAGTAAAAAATGATTTTGGCTCAAACAATTTCCCCATACTACATACCCATGTTTATCACATCAATCGATCAAAAAATATTTCTTTCTTCCAAAAAACTCAAATGTGCAACTTGTGACCAGTACTGATAGATTGCTCTTAATTAGGTCTATAATTGGTAAAGTAAACACATTCCTCCATGGAAGCCTTTAGGAGGAATCGATTGTCAAAATATTATATTAGGGTAGTTTGAGTTACTGAACTTGATCTTTTTATTTTTTCTTCCAAAAGAACTCAAAAGTGCAACTTGTGACCGGTACAGATAGATTGCTCATAATTTGGTCTATCATTGATAAAAATACCAGATTCCACCACGGAGGCGTTTACGGGGAATTGAATTTTATTAGGGTAGTTACGATACTTGAACTTTTTATTTTTTTTCTTCCAAAAAGCTCAAAAGTGCAACTTGTGACCGGTACTGATAGATTGCTCTTAATTAGGTCTATCATTGGTAAAAAAAACACATTCCTCCATGGAAGCCTTTAGGAGGAATTGATTGTCAAAATATTATATAAGTTGGTAAAATAAAACGTTTTCGAATTTTTCACCTTTCATGGGATGTAGCTCGAAAACGGCTGCGAATAGAAAAAAAAATATTTAGGTACAACTTGTAGATAATTTTATGGCCTTTCAACTTTTCCTTGAAAGTTTTTCTCTAACATGTACCGTTTTTGAGATTTAAGCGAAAAATGAAAAAAATGGACCCTTTCCCCCCCACCCCCCACTCCGGGGCTCCTCCTAGTGTCCCGGGGTTTTAGTATGTTTATTACCTAGGGACTCTTGACATGTTTCCGACATCTTACGACATCTTACGTTACTAACTCACGCACTCTAGACCCCCCTTGGAGGGAGGGACTCATTCAATGGACTAGTTGTAACATAATATAATAGCAACAGTGTATCATGCTAGGCAATATTGCATAAGGCTCTTCCTAGGAGGTCGCTTGGATGTATGGTAGAAGAAGGTATAAGTTTAAGGACGAGAGTCACGCGTTACAATTCTGTTTAGAACATAAATTGAAACAATAATGTAAGATTGTAGTTTACATGAAAATGTCTGAACGGATCTTGTAATTTTTTGTAACGGTGATAGCTGGACTTTCACAGCTACAACCGAAAAACAGAAAGAGTCTTATGATTTTTATTTTCCATACGATTGAAGTGAGCTCGATCTGTTCAGTATTCACGTTTGCAGTGTTGGCACATTGTATCCTGTAGTTTTTGATATTGTATTTTTTTTTTCAACGCAATTATATCACACTATGTAAGCTTTTACGCTTTGGCCGGATTCTATATTATTTTTATACAAACTTCATCTGAAACTTGAACGGAACGGTATTCCTGACTAGATAATAATTATCCTTGCTCTAGAAGTTAACCAATTAGTTCATGTTCTCCTGATCTACATATTGCAAGGACCGCATAACGCATAACTGCCATAGATTCCTGGTAACCAGATAAATAAATAGTCATAAATAAATAGGCAGTCTTACCCAAATCGACCTTAGTCCCAAACTAAGCAGAGCTTGTACTATGGGTACTAGACGACGATACACATAATATATCCAGGAACAAATATTCGAGTTCATCACACAAACATTTGCCCTGGCCGGGATTAGAACCCAGGAAAATGAAATAAAACTGAAGCGAAATGAACGCAGGTACTAAGTACCATGATATCCCATACCTATTTTGAGACAAAAGTTAATTAAACACTTCTCTCAGAAATCCTAGCAATGGAATTCTAAACAGTATCCGTTGTCTGTTTGTCTGTCTGTATGTCTGTAACACGGCACAGATAGTATGTGTTAACTGTGCCTAGTATAATAAGTATATTAAAGGCTATGTAACAACGTGCTTTCTTCCCGTAAATCAAATTGAACCAAAATAAGCATGTACACTTAATAACCTAAATTTAAAATAAAATAAATAAAACCTATATAACTATGTATCTATATAAAACCATCTCGACAGCCAAGGCTTTCTTTAAAAAAAAACCGCATTCAAATAGGACCATCCCTTTGGGAGCTACGATGCCACAGACAGACACACAGATGCACATGATAAACTTATAACACCCCTCTTTTTTGTCGGTAGTTAAAAATATAACAATGTTTATTACTATAGTAGCATTTAGCAACAAATAACACTTCGCAAATGAAATGGTTTTATTTTCTCGACGTTTGCTTATAGTAGGTAAGCCCATTCGTGTGTACTAGGCGGTAATCCATCACTTTACCGAAAATCGTTTCATCGATTATCGTTTCCCATAACACTGTTCGCAGAATTTTATTACAACTTAGGAATCATTCATCGAACTTCGTTAGATCGCTTGTACATTTGCTCGAATTACCTTTTACACAAGAATCAACTCATCGAATTTCACTTCATTATTTTATTTGTTTATCGACGTAGTCGTTAATCGAATCGCTTTTACTATAATTTTGATTTAACGTAAGTTTTAATTCCCATACTTATTATATCATAGAAAATCGTTTCACTAGTGTTACTATACTCAATAATACGCGTCTTCTTCTTCGTGGCAATATGACCTGAAACCCGACTTGGTTGGGTTAGGTTTAGGTTATTTTTTTTTATGACCTGAAACCCGACTTGGCTAGATCCGACTTGGTTGGGTTAGGTTTAGGTTTTTTTTTATGACCTGAAACCCGACTTGGCTAGATCCGACTTGGTTGGGTTAGGTTTAGGTTATTTTTTTTTATGACCTGAAACCCGACTTGGCTAGATCCGACCTGGTTGGGTTAGGTTTAGGTTATTTTTTTTTATGACCTGAAACCCGACTTGGTTGGGTTAGGTTTAGATTTTTTTTTATGATCCGTAACGTTACTACGATGAAACATTTTTAATAATAAAGGGGACGTGCCATCTGTGAATCATGTTTCGATGAAAGGTAAATTCGATGAATAGTTGTTAAGCTACGAATACGATTTGAGACGAATTCGAAACAATTTACGTTGAATAGTTGATCGACGATTCGAAAAGCAATGAATTGATGATTATGTGATTAGAAAAAAAATGAAAAGACATTCGTGGAATAGTTTTCGATGACATGAAAATCGACGTTAGAAATTTCGATGAAATGATAGACACCCGGTCTATAAGTTTAAATGAAATGATAATTCAAAGGTGTGGTATTTGTTAATAGTATTAAAATAATACCTAACAGATTTCTCCTACTTTTTTCTTATAGCAATCCGTGATTCCTCGTTTTCTTAACTATTTAGCAATAGGAGATTTTATAAAAATGTTTACTTACGCCATTCAATTACCACTGTTACCACAAGTATCAATAACGTGTGTTAGTTGGTATCTAATTAACAGTTTAGCCTATCAATATCGACTATAATCAGTAGTTGACAACTAACGGAGCATGTCAGATGTGCCTAAAACTTTTTAAACGTGCAAGCCGTTCAACCCCTGACTTTAGTCTGCTTGGATGTGTCCCAATGACTTTGCAGTATGTTTATTATGGGCGCCTGGTTTTTAACTTTTTATCAGTATCATCACAGGCAGCTTATCACTATACACTCATGTATTATATCAATATATACACAGGCAGCTTAATTATTGTGTTATTAGGCTCTCTAGGTTTGCGACTTGTTCTCGGGTATCTACAACAAAAATGCTCACGTATTCTTCGTTAATTACTTCGTTAATTGCGGCGGTGTGAAACAAGCGCAGGTAACGTTTGAGTAATGATAAATGAGAATACTGATTAATAAAGATACCTAAGATAAATAATATATTAGTATATACAGGGTGTCCCTAAAACCAACGGCGAAATGAAGAGGGGTGATAGAACAGCTCATAAGCAACCATATTAAGTTAATTTGACCTTAATAAAAAGTTCATGGTTTTCGAGATATTTGCATTTAAAAAAAACTCGTGACTTTTGATGCCCTGCGTCAGTATGTCGATTGCCACCACTGCAAATTTAGGTATTTTTTAAATCTGTTTTTTGCAGGATGTTACTAAAAACATATCCTATCGAATGTAATTTCAATTTATTACATATCATGATGCTTTGTCGGTAAAAATAATAAAAAAAAACGAATTATAGCAATTTATTAAATTTAGCCAGCGGTTTTGATCGAGTTTCCTTTATAAAAAGTATTGTAAACTAACATGGCACACAACATTAAAAGATAGTAAATTTATTGTAGTTTTCAAAAAGGTACAGCATTTTCTAATTTACGCAGCAGTTTACGAGATATTGATATTTTACACCAAAAAAGAGCTCATACTGCAGTTATTCCATAGTATGGTACCAGAGCCCGTACTAGGCTCAGAGTTTGAATTTTGAAAAAAAAATCGATTTAAAGAATACTTTATTTAGAATAGGAACACAATTCAATATTAGAATAAAAAAAAAATGAAATGTTCATAGCGAACCTGGCAAATAACGTAAAAAGATAGCAAATTTAGAGTTGTTTTTAAAATGGTATTGAAGTGACTTAATTATTTAGCGGTTTATAAGATAATGCAAAAATAATACTGGTTGCCATTTTTATCTGTTAAGTGAATAAAAAAACTAAAAACATTAAAAAAATACGATACCTGTTTTATGTAACTAAATTAAATGTTCAAATTGTCCGCCATTGACTTGAATACAAGCTCGGCATCTCCTTAAAAATGCTCGACTGATGTGACGTGCACTTCTTGATACGTCGTTTTGGGCCTCTGCGTAAATGCGTTGTCTCAGCTCCGCTATACTGTTAATCGGTTCATTGTAAACTTTTTCTTTAATATAACCCCAGTAATAGAAATCCAGAGGATTTAGGTCTGGAGATCGAGGAGGCCACAAAATGGGACCCAGACGGCCGATCCATTTCTGTGGATAAGTTTGGTTTAAATGTAGTCGCACTTCGCGTGCATAATGTGCTGGACAGCCATCATTCTGCAGCCACATTGACCTCCGCGTAGCTAAAGGTACATCGTCGAGAAGATTTGGCAACTCATTCTCTAAGAAATGCAGATAACTTGGACCATTCAGCGTTTCTGGTAATTCAAATGGGCCAATTATTTTCCCATCTAATATTCCAGTCCAGAGGTTCACTTTAAATTGGTACTGCGACCGATCTTCCCTCATTAAATGAGGATTTTCTAATGCATAACTGTGTAAATTGTGCATGTTCATAAATCCATCTCTCTTAAAAGTGCTTTCATCAGACCATAAAACCATATTTATGAAATTGGGATCCTCTCTGTGTTTTTGCAGCATTGTCTGGCAAAACTGAACACGAAGTGGGTAATCACGGGACAGCAACGCTTGAACACGTTGTATGTGGTATGGATGATATCCATATCGACGTAATATTCTATTGGCAACAGATTTTGATATCCCTAAATTACGTTCAATGTTCCGTGTCGAAGTGGATGGGTCGTTTTGAATCTCCTGTAAAACATCTTCATCGTAATCTCCTCTAGGTCTTCCCAATCCACCACGATTGCCAGGCAAAACGCCTTGTGAGTATGCGAGATGAACATTTCGAAATACTCGATGGTCCGGATGCCTTAAATTTGGATATCTTTCCCGATAGAGTCTAGCTGCAGCACAAGAGTTACCCTGACATTCCCCATAGACAAAATGCATGTTGGCATATTCTTGAGGAGTATAATTCTCTGGCATATTTGTAACAAACGCACTACAATTAATCTTAACAGAGCCAAAGTAAATCGAAGTTAAAATCAATAGGCAGAACTCGAGTCCAAGATGCACAAAGCAAAGTTAAATTGTACCAAAAATCCAAATCACAAGGCAAACACGAGTTCTATTTGTAAATCAAGTCTATTTAAGAAAATAAGAAACCAAACTAAATAAAGAACATCAAACGAATTGACGAAGTGTCCTAAAATTACTAAAATACTCTTTAATCAGAAAGCCGACTTGAATTCGAATTTCAAATTGTGTTCCAATTTCAAATTGTGTATTCTTTGAATCAATTTTTTGTTCGAAATTCAAACTCTGAGCCTAGTAGGGGCTCTGGTTCCATACTATGTAATAACTGCAGTATGAGCTCCTGTTAGTGTAAAATATCAATATCTCGTAAACTGCTGCGTAAATTAGAAAATGCTGTACCTTTTTGAAAACTACAATAAATTTACTATCTTTTTATGTTGTGTGCCATGTTAGTTTACAATACTTTTTTTAAATGAAACTCGATCAAAACCGCTGGCTAAATTTAATAAATTGCTATAATTCGTTTTTTTTTATTATTTTTACCGACAAAGCATCATGATATGTAATAAATTGAAATTACATTCGATAGGATATGTTTTTAGTAACATCCTGCAAAAAACAGATTTAAAAAATACCTAAATTTGCAGTGGTGGCAATCGACATACTGACGCAGGGCCTCAAAAGTCACGAGTTTTTTTAAAATGCAAATATCTCGAAAACCATGAACTTTTTATTAAGGTCAAATTAACTTAATATGGTTGCTTATGAGCTGTTCTATCACCCCTCTTCATTTCGGCGTTGGTTTTAGGGACACCCTGTATATATACATCACAGCAGAGACCAGTAAGTGAGTCATGCACATGCTACTCGTAATATTAAGCACTAAATATAATACATATATACATAATAAATATAAGGGCGCTATTTCACCGTAAGCATTCGCCTGTCATGTAACAATAAACAAGGGTTTTTTTTTTGTTTCATTACTATTTATTGGGTCATGGATGTTATCTACATATGTACTTATATATTATGTATATCGTCGTCTAGTACCCATAGTACAAGCTATGCTTAGTTTGGGACTAGGTCGATTTGTGTAAGATTGTCCCTTAATATTTATTTATGTTTATTTAATTTACAGGCGAATGCGCGCCTTCAACTTCTAGCACCTTTTTTTCTTCAGGACTTACATTGGGATTCGATTGTGTTTTTTTCTTTCTTGCTATGCATCGACTTGTGCTACTTACGCTGGTGATGAAACAATTGTTTTAAAGGCCTATTTCGACGGGCGTATGCGACTTTCATTATCATTATATTGCAGCTACGACGTAGGTGCGGCGAGTTCAATCGCTCGTTCTAATCCTGCAAGCTGTGACACGCGACTAACCTATCTCTTTCTTCGCGGCACTGTAAGAGAGTGACAGGCGATGTTATGTCGCGTGACATGAGTCACGAAGCGTAGTTGTGCTAGGCGGGCAATGTTATGAGACTCGCAGGCGAGTTCATGTCTCAATGGAACTTTATTCATGTACCTACTGTGGAAAAGTTGCAAAAAATCTTTGAAAATGTATACCTAATACATTTATACGTATTAGGTATAGGTAAGGTCTGCTTATGGTACATTGTGTAAATACTTAATTTGACAGTGTTCCTATCCCAGGATGAACAAATTCTTTGACCATCTTTTACAATTTTTTTGGAACCATTTTTTTGCTCTACTTTACGTTAACGAGGCATGAACTAGCGACCTTCGTAATTTTTTGTCAAATTAAGGGTTAAGAGTCTTGTACTTAAAACGTGTGGAATGGAAAGCTTTGGTGCAACGGATAACGGCCTCTAATGGTCGCGACCCTCAGTCGTGAGGAAGCGAGGAAGAAGAAGAGACTAATCTCGGACCAATTTAATTTACACAGGTTCTAGAAAAGACATAACTTGGTTTGAATTCTTAGCATAGAATATGCAATAAATTCAAACTTCACTGCTGTTTTCGTCTGCCTCTGCCTTATTTAGTTTCATTCGCAAGATAAAAATGCTCTGTATTAAAAATGCTACCAAAACAACGCCTGCAGGGCTAGCATTTCTTGCCGCGACCGCTTGTCGCGCGATACAGAATCACCTGTCTGGCTCGCACGGTACTGATAGGAAAGTGACAGGTAGTGTTTGTCGCGCTACAAAGAGTCGCGAGTCACAGTTATGCTAGACGTACTGGTAATATCAATGTCAAATGTTTAGTAGACAACAAACCATTAACATTAACGCTTAACCACTACAAGTAATAAACGTTGACATTGACAATGTGAAAAACCATTGCGTAACCAAAATTTGCATTAAGACGCCATCGCCGTTTGGCCGTTGCCGAGACCATTATTCGACGCGTCATACAATAGCCTGCATTCTAGCTGACAACCAAAGACAAAATGTGTTTGAACGGTCCAAAGAATTGGGGTCAAGTGAACACTCACAGAGGTGAGCTTTACTTTTCAGCATTTTCACGGTTTTCAATGCTAAATAGAGGACGGGTCACACGTATGGGCTTGAATAGAAGAAGGTCTACGCATGTTCAAAAAGACGTAACTTATCTTCTTTAGTCTTTTACATCTATTACTATTGCCTCGATTTTCAACATGAACATTATGCATAATAATTAATTAACTTAAAATATAATTTTTACGCTTTGGGTGCCAAATACACTTTTTTCTCTCTCCAGTCATCTCTTATCGTCTCTACGGCCCAGTCTTCTTTCCTGTTTTCTCTTTCTGGCAGTTACACATATTAACTACTAGGAGGCGCCCGCTACTTCGTCCGCGTATTTTTTTCTTTACCGCAGTCAGGTAAAAAGTATCCTTTAACCATCTTTGGATGTCCATATCCCTGTACCAAATTTTGATAAAATTTGTCCAGCTGTTTCAGCGTGATGCGAGGACAATGGAATTAATGACCAACAGATGGCGCCAAGCTGGCATGGCGCCGCACGCCCATACAAATGACGATCCTGCATCACGCTATTAAGATTTTTCCTGAAATCATGACCCCTCTCCATAGAAAACTGATTTTCAATACAAATCTAGAAATCTATAATAGTATAGATGGCCGGGGTTCGAATCCCGGCCAGAGCAAATACTTGTGTGATGAACTCGAATATTTTGTGCCTAGGTCATGGATGTTCTATGTATTTAAGTATATATTTCTCTATATAAGTATGAATATCGTCGTTTAGTCATAACACGAGCCTTATCTTGAGCTTAATTTGCCACTAGATCGCTTTGGGTGAGGTTGTCTAATATTTAATTTATTTATGGCTATACAGACGATTAATTACCTACTGGCTAGGTCACTTTTTTAAACACATTTCATTTTTTCGTTCTATTTGTGTATGTCCTATATGTGGTCCTAGTCTAACCATTTTTTATTAACTATCAATATAAAGGCCTAGATTATTGTGTAAATTCTTGCTTTTTGTTTACTTGTAGGGCGAGCAAGGGCACTTGATTCTTATTTACTGACAGAACGTAATATTCTAATCCTGTATACTTATTTGTACTACGTATACCAATTTTCTTCGATACTATACTAAATATTTACATGTTCGACATTCCTACTCACCTCTATATCCACTGATGTTTGCGTAACTCATACAATGTCACCCTTAAATCCGGCGTAAGCCACCCAAGTATCCGAAAATAGATGACAGCTTACAAACGCCTTTCATGATAAATATTACACCTAAATTCAACGAGAATATTTGTTTGGCGTAACCTAAGGGATAATTCCTAGCATAATAAGAAATACAGTTACTTCATGGCAACAGACAAATAAAATAAGTTATTCGCGGTGCTCAAGACATCAGAAGTCCGCTTGGTAAGAAGGCACAAGCATGTTATATTATTTCGAAGCGTTGCGAAACTTAGGTGGATGGGCACTTAGGTGGGTTGCTGGTAGAAGTGACGGTGCCGTCACTGACAAGTTGTGTGGTGACCATGATTTTTACGACGCAGCGTAAACTGAAGACGATTGATCTGGTGAAGGTCGCTGAAGTCTGCTGGATACGAGCGGCGCAGGACCGACCGTAGTGGCGTTCTTTCAGAACCAGGATCAGAATCACCATCAAAAATTGATGAAAAATTCATTTTTTTTTTTTTTTATATCATAGGGGGCAAACGAGCAAACGTATCGCCTGATGGAAAGTGATAACCGTCGCCCATAAACACCTGCAACACCAGAGGAGTCACAAGTGCCTGCCTACCCGGAGGACGAAGATAGAATGCCTCTATGCTAGTAATTTCACCGGCTATCTTACCCCCACACCGGAACACAACAATGCGAACATTGCTGTTTGGCGGTGGGTTAGCAGGCAAGACGGTAGTAACAATCCGGTAATTTACACGTCTTGTTACATTTATAATATAAGTTAAAAGTTTAAAGAGTTACTTAGATATTTATTTTACAATATACAGTATGCAAGTGTTTTTCCTGTTCCCTTGGAGGAGATCTATGTTCTACAGTGGCTGTCTGTTCGCTGAGGACGATGAGGTTATTATAAAACAAGTAAAGTGAGAGCAACAAAATAATTTATTCAAATATCACAATCAAGTCATGGAATGCTAATGGCTATGTCTATTTTAAACAGCAACAATGGGAGCGGAGTATGGGGCGGCGACGTAGGGAGCGGACACGTAGGGAGACGCGACGTAGGGCGACGAGACGTACGGGGCCGCGGCCGCGACGTAGGGCGCTGAGGCGACGTACGCGGCCGGTGCAGCTACGTACGCAGCTAGTCCGTTGTTGATGCGGTGGTAGTACTGCGAGCTGGTGGCCGTCACCACGGGTGCTGGCGCCGCCACCAGAGGAGCTGCGAATACGGAAGGTTTAGCCGCGGCAATGGCGACCAGGGCGGACAGGATTACGATCTGAAAGGAAACAATTATTGATGAAACCAAATTTGATCACAATAAGCCAAGCTAAGAAAAAAGTATGCAATAACTGATTGTAGTTGGAAATATTGATCGCAAACGATCTTGAACCAGATGGGCCAATAAAGGCGCATACATCTTAAAGTTTTACTCATTCGTAAGGGTTGGTATTGCACAAAACCCGAGATAAACAAATTCACTTCAGGAAATCACGATGCCTAAACGAAGCCGAAGCTGAGAGAGATCGTGAGGTGGTGGTACTCGAAATATTTAACGCACATAAAATAAACTCACAAGCTTCATCATTTTGATAGTTTTGATTGGGCTGGTTGGTTGTAGATTGAAAGCAGAGGACTGATGCCAGCAGATCGGCATCGCCGGGTATTTATACCTACGAGCCGCACTGCACATGGCGCAACGACGAACGCGACGTCTCTGGCATTGGCCGGAGCGTGATGAGAATCAAATAATTCTGTATCACATCTGGGTACTATGCTTTCAATACGAAATTAATACGAACTGTTTCTTGGAAAGACACGATTACACTTGTCTTTGTAAGGACGTAGATAAATTTATGTTATTTTAAAAGTGTTTTCTCATGACATTTATTTATTTTCATCACACTTGCTTGTATGTAATTCGCTAATAGACACTCGTTTGTAATTCCTCGTTTACCACCCTTGTTACGTAATGTACTATTAATCGTATGGTATAAAAACACATCTATAGTAATCGAAACATGTGCACCTGCAGTTAGTTATAAAATGATAGCAGTAAATTCGTATACCCATATCCATACTACTTAAAGCAATTAAGGACTGTTTACAGTCAAAGTAAATAAGGACTGATTACAGTCAAAGTCATATTTAAAAAATCTTAATAATTTGAAACCCAAGCGTAGGTAATATATAAGAGCTAAATAATCTAAAAAATATATTTTTCGAACAAGCAATTAACGTTTGAGCTGGAAATTTAAACCCGTTTCGCGTAAATGAATATTTAAAAAAAAATCACTTAGTAACAAGATTTCCCCGAAATATCCGCCCTTTTTCTAGTCGTTGCCGTGCCGATCCGTCTCCAACAGAAGCGTGCTTGACGGCAATGTAAGACCTACTTTGTTCATTTTCCCGGAAAGTTGTATCCAAAAGTATTATAATGGACAATACCGTTCTATTTTAATAACAACAGAGCACGTGGGATTACGTTATAAAATTACACGTAACAATATAATTTTACCCGTTGTTCAGGTAAATAATAACTATATCGCCGTGCGAACAAAAGGTTCGCTAAGCGATTACATGTTCGTGTGTTTGAGAGAGACGCGTCCAATAATAATACGAGTATCTGTCTATAAACTGTCGCATAGGAATATGAAGTGTAGAAAAAGGAGGAGCACTATCTTTCTGTGCTCTATTCAGCAACAGCAGCAGTTGACTTGGCAAAACATACATAATTACAGTGAAACAGAAGCTCTTCCTTTTTTTTAATGTCGGTTAAAAATTAGCAAAATTTGTGTACCGATTTCGAAGATCCTGAATAAATAACAAACTCCATGAATTAATGTAAGTACATAATATTGTAAATACGATAGAAGTACCTTGTATACGAGTAGTTTGTACTGATTATTTTTCCTATCAGCTCATTGCTCGTTTAATAGTACTAATACTTTATTTTTAATTTTATTTACTTATTTCAATATAAAAATTACCATTCGTACCAATCGTACATGTTTTAAACGCCAAAATAAGTATGTAGGTACAAGAAAGTATATCCATATTGAGCGGTATTGGGTGACATTGATAAGTTGTAAATATAGATATAGCTCTTGCTTAATATAAAAAATAAAATTTACACGTTTAAATAATAATAAAGAAATATTAATTTCATGATCAGTTAAGGTGCGGTTTATACCGGGTGGCCCTGAAGTCTGAAAATATAAGACATACGAAGATCTGTTCTTAGGAACCATGTCATCGATTTTAATGGAAATAAAAACTGCATTGATAAATAAAAAAAAAAAAAAACGAAGTTTAAAATAAAACTAACATTATTTCTACTTAGATATCAATTGTGTAGGTCTTAAGCAGTCAATTTTACTGTGAAACATGATGTCTAAAATGAATAAAATACGTCGTTTTCATACTCTTTGATTTATTTTTTTAAAAACATCCGGGTTCGATTCCTGAGCTGAGTACAGGTATTTTTTTTAATGTATGAATGTAGTTTTTCTTTTTATTAAAATCGATGACATATATGGTTCCTAAGAACAGATCTTCGTGTGTCTTATAGCTTAAGACTTTCCCATACAGACCGATCTAAATGGGCAACCCTGTATATAATAAAAAGTATAAAAACTACACACATTCAATTTTAACAACAAAACATATATCTCATCTACCTACGAGTACAGTTACCCCCTTCGGCGGCGACACATTACGCAACCCGGGGAAGACAGTCCGACGCCTGCACCGGACACTTTCCTTTCCCGCCACTCACATCATATTACGTATTGCCCTGTCCGTGATAACCGGCTCACGTCAGAATAATACGGAGGGTTGATCAAGTATTTGGGAAGCTTTGTTTGGTTCCTAAAAATAATGGTACATTACTGCAGACGCCGGAAAAGAAGGGCTCTTGTCAGGTGAGGTATGGACGGCCGGATACAAAGCCGGCAAGCCCTTTTCACGGCTAAGGCATAGTGCTTTTCTTAAACATATGCAATGAAAAAAAAAATACACCACTCAAAAAAATATAATTCAGCTGTTTAACACAGAAGCCATATTTAAAAAGAAAATACTTCAATTTTGTATGAAATTCCTTTATAGTTCTCTCGATTCCGCCCGAAACCCGAAACGTGATATTTCGAAGCCGCACGCACGTTATGGCGACATTTCATTGTATGTTTGAGAAAATAAAATAAATAATATTAAGGGATCTTACACACTACAAATCGACCTAGTCCCAAATTAATCAAAGCTACGGGTACTAGACGACGGTATACATAATTAATGTATAAATATATGTATAGAAGTTATAGATATATTTGATAGATGTCATGTTTAAGTAGCACGCAACGTTGTTGGGGCCATAATTGATTTACATTCATTTGTTTTTGTACCTTGCACAATAAAACTGTCTCCGTAGCAAGGAAGATCTCCGTAGTCCGTAGTCAGGTAAAGGTAATATATATTATATATACATTAATTAACAAAATATTTGCTACGCCCTGACAATGTTCTTGTACCTATAGCTTTAAGTACTTGTTGGAATAGATGATTATTATTATTATCAAAACGCATCCCACTAATACAGTGAAGGCGAAACTTGGTGTATGAGTGTTTATGTTTGTTACTTCTTCGTACCGAAACGGCTAGACAGATTTGCATGAAACGAACAGAGATTATTTATAACTTAATTTAAAAAATAGGGTACTTTATATCCTGAAAAAGAAATGGTTCCCGTAGAATGTTATGTATGTTACAACGCGATTGAATCCGCGGGCAAAAGCTAGTATGAAGAGGCAAATAAGTCTCTTGTGTGCTGAGGGTTCCGTACTGCATCATGCTACCTTATCTGTATCTCTTATGCTATAATCAACATTAGTCTAGATACCCCTATTATCAAAAACGTTTATAAATACATTCACGTAAATAAATAAGCATTGCATCAGACATGCAGAGAAGCATCCACTTCGGCAGGCATCCATACCATATTTTAATTAGTTTTCATGTGTTTGAAGCGCAAATTAATGTGTATTTGAAAGCTTTGCGGTTAGAGTTAATAATAGTTTGTAATGCTTGTTTACTTATTATTGTTACCGTTTGGGCTAGTATGAGTATCAGCGAGTTTGAGAGTAGTGATTACATGTAACGATGTGATAGCTCAGTTGGGAGAGCACTAAGCCGGAAACGTAGGGTCGCAGGTTTGAGTCCTGCTTACATTGCAGTGGATCACATTACATTTTCCTTTCATAATTTACCTTTGTGTTAATATTTATAAAAGTGGTATTTCCATAATAAACAGAGTCGGTAAAAAGATTCCAATGAAATTTGAATAGCTCGGAGACGGCTGCGGTTACTTCCGTAAAACACAGGCAAGAACCAACTCGACAGACAAAGACTTTCTAATTAAAAACAGCCGCTCTCAAATCGACTCATCACTTTGGGATACACGGTCTCACAGGCAGACACACAGATTCTCATGCATATCAAAGGGTAAAAATGTTAAAGAATACATCTATTACAAATAACATATAGGTACAAAGGCGAACTTATTACTCTCTATTCATATTATTGTACAAGAAAGTGTGAATAGGAATTGGTGACGCAACTTCTTTAACACCGAAGACGCGTGTAGAACTTCCAAGGACACTATTTATTATTAAACCTACACAAATCTCTTTAATCTCCAGATTATAGCTTAAGTTAATTAACTCACCTGGAATAATAATAATTATAACTTAATACCTTAACCTTGAGAATGCTGTTAAATTTCTTTAAGGTGCTATAAATTTAAACATCCTTCCTTTTTACAGACACTGTTATGAAATTTTGGTAATTAGCTAGCCCGGGGGTTTCGATGCAAAAATGATTTGACCTTAGGCCAACAGTAGGCGTCAAATCATTGCTGTCCATCATCAATATAAATTTTAAACATAATACATTACAAATATATAATAAGTAGTTAACTAGAAGGGGCAAAATCGTCCGCGCATTTTGTTTTCTTTACTGGGCCATTTCTTCTAAAGTTACAACTCACTTTTTTTTAATTTTCGAGTTTTTGGGTATTTTCTACTCAGAATGACGAGCTCTTTCGATCTAATTAGGAGAAAAAAACTGTCCCAAAATATTCATACATTTTTTGTTTTTCTCATTCCGTTACCGCTGTAGTAGGTTACCTATATGGTATGGAAATGGTAAAGGAATGGAATGAAAAAAACATTGAGACACTTTTTCTTCTAATTAGATCGAAAGAGCTCGTGATTCTGAGTAAAAAATACCCAAAATTTCGAAAATTAAAAAAAAATGGGGGGTGTACAACTTTAGAAATAATGGCCCTACTACAGTCAGGTGAAAACTAACTCTAACCATCTTTGTATGACCAGCTATCCTATTATATCAAATCCAATAGCTATCAAAATTGGTTCAAATCCTTCCAGTCGTTTTGGCGTGGTGAGGGGACAAAGCAATTCTGACCAATAGATGGCGCCAGACTGGCACAGGTCCGCGCGCCCAAACAAAACGAAAGGCGATCCTGCATCGTACTATAAAAGAGTTTTCCTGAAATCATATCCCCTTTCCATGGATAACTGATTCTCGATACAAATTTAGATTTTTATAATGGTGTAGGAGTTACCAAAGTAGTTAGTTTAATCTGTTGTTGCACACATAAGATGTTACAAAATTAATAAACCGTAGCCCTAGGTACGAAGGTTGTCTCTTTTGATCTTCGCAAGTGCCTGTGAACTGTATATTATTGGATCTTTATGTAAATATATACATTTTCTTTCTTTCTAAAATACAACGCAATAACGCGTACTTATAAGCGGTTAAGCGTGGGAATCCTACAATGTGGAACGACGATTCCTGTCCAAGGAATTACAATAATAATAATGGAATAATTGTAACTTTAAAACCTACTCAATTACCAATAAATAATGTCAATGTGTATACTTACTAAGCTACAAATACTAAGTTCCAATTGCATATGCTTTACCAACATCCTGGACGTTATCATGACATATTATGAATAAATTAACATTTCTGGATCATGCATGCATCTGTCTGCTTGTGCGTTACCTTGACAATACAAGTCGCTTAAATAAGTGAACGGACAAATACCTATTCACAATCATGCATTATGCAAAAACCTGGAAATCTATTCGATACACGCCATACACGCAAATCTGTAAGAATGCGATAAATTCATATCTTTATTTTCAAATATAAGATGCCTGCAGCTTAGCCGCGTGATATATGGCCTATGTAAATCGATTTGAGATATTATACTGCTTAGAGTGACATTAGTCAAGTTGTCTTTTAAATGCAAAAAGAGCAAACCACTGAACTAGACTACGTAGAGTAAAACTGGTATAGATGTCTATTGAGAGATTCTCCAACCACTACAAAGTTGACCATGTTGCTTGTTTCTGTGCAATTGCATAGAAAAGCAAGATGAAATTAAAGTTATTGGGGGATAGATGGCCTCTTTTTCGGGGGCCATCTATCTTAAATGTAGTTTATATGAATTGGGCAGCTACCCAAGGCATGGAATAGATGTCACAAAGTGTAGACGTCTGCAACAATATCGAGGATTCTGGAAATATTAAACGAAAAGTTCTTACCGTTTCTGACGTTTTAACTCGGACATATACCATTAGAAATATAAAAAAGTTAAGCTCCCTGACTGTTTTGGTCCACAGCAAGTGATGCATCTATTCAAAGAAAACAATTGACTGTCAATGCCATATATTCGCGCACAACTCATAGAATTGCGATTGATTGACTCATTGTATCGAAGAATGTCCTGGAACATTCTTTTGACGAAACAATGGCAATGCGATTCACATGTCGCATCGTGGGATATGGGAGTCAATGGGTCACAATTTCTTTATTATGACCCATTCACTCCCATATATGTATACTGTTTATGCTCTTTCCTATAAAATGAAAAAATAAAAAACATTTATTTCGGGCATCTGTGACCCATATATAAATAAATACCTTAAAACTAACATACAAATGAGATAAACAAGTAAAGAATTATACAAACACGTTAACTAGGTAGGCGAAGACACTTTTTGGTGTCATCTATAACCGGCCTCGAAAAGGCCGAAAAACGACACCCTTCGGTCAAAGCTCCTCCTTCATAAAGGTTGACAAATTCCTGAAAAGGAGGGAATTAAATGAAGGGCCTTAAATCTTCAGTGCTTTAATGGATTCTAATAGGCATACAGTACAAACTGTCAACTAAGTACTGAACCTGCACGATAAAAATGCAAGTTCATGGTGTATGTAACCAAACCATTAGCTAACATAAACTGTGTATGACCTACCAACGTCCCGTGTTCTACGTCGCCGCATTCACGTGCCGACGTCACGTTTCTATACCTTTACCGTTCATAATTTGTACGTCACAAGTAATGAGTTATGACGGCAGATATCTGCAAACTGGGCGATATATTCTAGGCACCTAGAGCGATCGGATTGTATCTGAAATTAGGAACTCTGTGAAAGAACTAAGGTTACTGAGGCTCTGTTTGTAAGCAAGTTGAATTTCAGTACAATTTAGAATTGTATGTGAGTTGCTCCTTCTAGTAATGTTATGTAGCATAAAATGGCAAAATGTTAGATGTTCTGAAGGTGATATAACATTTGTATATTTGGTTATTCGATTTTGTCTATTATATATTACCCAATAATTTGTCGAGCGGTTGCGGGATAGACTGCTGATATTGTTGTATGAGTAAATTTAAATTTGTGTACAATGTGACGTGACGTGTTATTTCATAACAATTACGACCAAAGTCTATTGACACGCAGGTTTCTATTAATCAATACAGTAAATTTATTGAATAATGGCATAATACATCATTTTAATAGACGTCTTACAAGTACCGGCCATTTATCCATCCATAGAGTGCCACGATCGAGAGTTTTATGACTTACTTGTACCTATAATAGGTTAAGGGTCACAATGAGTCCATTCAGGTA
Organism: Apotomis turbidana; assembly: GCA_905147355.2. Lineage (NCBI taxonomy): Eukaryota > Metazoa > Arthropoda > Insecta > Lepidoptera > Tortricidae > Apotomis > Apotomis turbidana. The sequence continues at coordinate 13,163,853 of LR990294.1, forward strand.
CATTAACGCATATACCTTTGGCTTTATTGTTCCATTAAAATGAACTGTGAAATAAATAAAAAATAATAGCAGTAGTAGGCAGCGTAGGCGTAGAGGGAGTAGTAGGGAGCGGTGTACGCGCTGCTGTAGGCGGAGTAGGCGAAGGGCAAGGTGTACGCGGCCGCGACGGGCGCGGCGTATGCTGCTACGTACTTCTGGATACTCGTAGATGAGGGGCTTGGCGGCGGCGAAATCCAGGTATTTTATGACTTACTAGCTTGTGTCCATGACATCATTCGCGTCGTTACTGCCATAAGAGGCCTTATTCCTTTTAAAATGCTGATTGTTTTAGACATTTTTCTCTATGATCAAACATGTTTCTTAACATACTATTTATGTTACTACCTGGAACAGGGCTATTGGGATTTATTGGTATATATTTGAAACCTTAAGTTTGATTTTTTCATTGATAATTTTTGTTTCAACAACTACTCGAAATTGACAAAATTCACGCGGAAAAATAGTTTTTTCAATTTATTTTCGACTGCACGCAATGAAAGCATGAAATAGCTATGTTACTACCTAGAATTCGGGGAAAAGTCTTATTCACTTCAAAAAGTTGGCGCCCAATAAAACGCCCAAAGCCCACAGATGCTTGCACTTCCTTAGTAAATTCGACCCCATTTTTAGGCCCTTAAGGGATTATTTCCATAATAAAATCTATTATATGTCATTCCACAGGACATAAACTATCTCTGTGCCAAATTGGATCTATATCTGTTTAACAAACATCTAGAAGTTTTCACACATCTGTCTTATTTACAATATTAGTAGGATAATATATAAAAGGTTACAATGAGTCCATTCAAATTCATTACAGTACAGGCTTTATTGTTCCATTAAAATTAACTGTAAATAAATACATAAAAATAGTGACATCCTTTAAAATCGAGCGTTTTGATTTCTTTGATTCATTTTTGGTTTTCAACGGAAATAGAAGCCAGTGTAGGGGGAAGCGTAGGAGTAGGGGGAGTAGTAGGGAGCGGTGTACGCGCTGCTGTAGGCGGAGTAGGCGAAGGGCGCGGTGTACGCGGCCGCGACGGGTGCGGAGTAGGCTGCTGCTACTGGGTACTCGTAGATAAGGGGCTTGGCGGCGCCGAAGGCTAGGAGAGCAGCAAACAGCAGCTGGAAATAATTAGGGATATAAGTATACATGACAAAAATACGTTCCATGACTTTCTCGCAAGGAAAAAAGTGTTATGATCTAAAAGTACCTACTGGTAGACCAGAAAAAGAAACAAAACAAACGATCCTTAAATTGATAACAATAATAGTACATGACGCCGAGAAAGAAGGGCTTGCCGAGTGAGTATCTATAGACGGCCGACAGTAGGGAGGCCAGATAGTGTTTAGTTTCCCGGCTAGGCATGGATAGTGTTTTTCTCAAACATATGTAATGAAGTAAAGAAAAGCACCAATTTAGCGACGTACAGAAAAAAAAAATTGTTTGACTTCGACATCGTTGTGAATAATATGAGTACCTAACTAACTGAAGCACTAAATTATCTAAGTATATTAAACATTTCAAGTTGGGTGAGGTAGAGAGAGTAAATAATACAGAGGAAGCGGATGTCCTGCGGACATACTTACTACTCCTGTTAGCCAAACTTATTATATATATTATAGGTAATAAGCCATTGATACAAAAGATCAAAGTACAAAGACAAATTGAATTGCGTAACCTCGCGGAAGAGAGCGGGTACCGAACCCTCTTGTCAACCACTCCACCGCCCCAACGCTAGGAGACCTTTCGAATTTTTCCTTATGCTTGCTTTATGTTTATTTGAAGGGCTTTACACCTAACTCACCAGGCCGCGCATCTAGATTTCCGCTAGGTTACGGCTTTAAATGTTTATTTTCTTTTCTACATTAAAACATATTTTAATCAATCAATCAAGTGTGTAATTTATTTCACAAATTAATTCTTATAAAGTTTTGTATCATATTTAGGGAGTCCCATTAAAAAAAGTTTTAAGGCTTAATGTCTATGGTGTTGGTTTTCTAAGGATCGTTTTCTGAATGTATATTTCAAACACGAAAAACTTTTAAAATTATGATTATGCTTTTAAGTGTTATTAGTACCTAGCTTAATGATAAAAATTAAGTCGTATGTGTTTCTATGGCCAATAGTTATTCCCTAATTAACTAAAAAAAGGGATATGCATTTTCACTGCTAGTTGTTTGTATCAGTTTAAAATATTATTTGGTTTATGATTTTTTTTTCCACAAATAATAATAATAAAAATAAAACAGTTGAATAACAGTTGAATAGTACCTAGTAATATTATTAGGTCAGGTTAGGTTAGGCTTCGTCAAATAAAAATATAAAAATCCAGAAATGCAATATTCTTGACGTAATGATTGCCATTTTAATGCCGATTAAAACACATGCTGAATAACACTACTGTAGGGTTCTAAGGACTTTTATGATTTACAATTATTATTTAATAATAATATATTTTATTGTGTACCACAAAAGCAATTCCACTTCTTCCTGCGTTATCCGAGAGGTTTTAGTTTATAAATATATTTTAATCTTAGTTTAATTTTTAGTTTTAATCCCATAAATTAGTTATTTTTTATGTTCTATTTTGACCCACAATAAATGTAGGTATACCTATATCTATTCCACTTACGTATTTGAACATGTTGGTGTGTTTGGTCGGGGACTCGCAAGTGAACTGATAAAGCACAGGAGCTAAATCACAATGATGACTGGACGATGATGCAGTCTTTTATACGTGATGCTCGCACCGGATAACTAGACAAATATCCTCCTCATTTCGTATTACGCGCATGCGCGATGGCGGCCTTCAACAGTGACCGCTACAAAATTTATGAGAGCAAGGACTAGGACAAGAAAATAATTTTCAACAAGTTGTGTGACATTTAGTTTGGTTTAATAAAAATAAATTGTCATGTTACTAATAGTCTGTTTTTAGGATTCCGTACCCGAAGGGTAAAAAAGAAAAGAAATAGACTCCCCTGTCCGTCCGTCTGGCTGTTTGACATCAGACTGTATCTCATGATCCGTGACAGCTAGACAGTTGAAATATTCACAGTTGTTGCTACAACAACAAATACAAAAAATAAAATAAATATTTAATTGGGGCTTCCATACAACAATCGTAATTTTCTGCCGTTTTTTGCTCGATATTGTTAACAGAAACAGAGTAAAAAAAATCAAGTTGGGCTTCCGTACAACGAACGTGATCGGTTGCGGATCGGTCGCCATACATACCAGCGCCAAACTTAAACCCACCCTTGATGGGATTAAGTGTTTGTACGGAACCCTCAGTCAAACTCGCACTTAGCTGGTTTCATTTTCTATCTATTCAGTACTCTTGTAGTATTATGTACAACAGTCTCATTTAATTATCTCTTTTAATTTTAAGCGTAGCTCTTCTAAACCAATTTAAAAAGTTCAAGCCAAAAATTCGATAGGTATTGCCACTTTCCGATTCAATCATCAAATCAGCTTAGTGATAATATAACTAGATACCGAACTTAAAAAATGGTAAATTTTTCCTTAATCGTACAACCCAAATCCAAAGAATTATAAGATTAATCCAAATCCAAAGGATTATAAGATTTCAACATACATTACATATATCTGTTTGTAAATAAACAGACAAAAACAAACTTGTAGAAAAATAGATCTAGAAGAAAACGGGTATGTGCACTACATAGAGGTCTATACAAAAACATTGCCGAGATAAAAGACTACACATTTTATTTTAGAATCTGCACTAGAAAGGATTCTGCAGGACTACCATTTACATTATTCATTCAATAATTATAGCCAGCCACTTACCCGGACAATTTCTCTTCTCAAACATGCAATTAAATGTCGTCATAACGTGCGTTATAACAGGCTTCGAAGTATCACGTTTAGGGCGGAACAACTCGAGAGAACTATAAAGGAATTTCATACAAAATTGAAGGACTAGGCCGGGAAGCAATTTTTTTTAAACATGAACAGGCTAAACAGCTGGACTATATTATTATTGAGTGTTGTATTTTTTTATTTCATTGCATATGTTTGAGAAAAGCACTATACCAATATATAGTGGTACTAAGCCGGCAAGCCCTTTTCACGACTAAGGCATGTATAGTGCTTTTCTCAAACATATGCAATGAAATAAAAAAATACAACACTCAAAAATAATATAGTTCAGCTGTTTAGCCTTTTCATGTTTAAAAAAAAATGCTCCCCGGCCTAGTGCCGGCCTTTTGCAGTAATGTACAATTTCACGCGACACTGAAAGGTGTCTGCAGCCCCCGCCACATGACACCGTCAGTTCTCGGGTGCACGTGGCAATCGGGATCAATTTCAGAAAAGTTAAGCAAATGGCTGAGCATATAGGTAGATATCCTAAAATGATTATACGGCAAATGAGCGGATGTGGGTTTAAGAGGTTGGTGCCCTCATCGAGGATGTATACCCCATTCGCAAATGTTTGACTTCTACGAAAAAGTTGGTTTAGTATTTCGTATTGTTGGGATGGTAACTACAAACAAATTGTCATCAGCCCATAACTTGTTTATTCTTGACGAACTATTATTCCTTTGATTAATCCTGGAGTGATTACAAAAAGTTTGATTTATTTATACAGATGGAAATTCAGGCTGTTTTGATTTACTATTCATCTGTGCTGATTTAATGGGTTTACCAGAAGTAAAGCCCATTATTGGAACAGAATCCCAGTCAGCGATAAATCAGCCTTTCCACTTGTCACACTTGTCATTTTCTAATTCTACCGCTCGAGGGTTTGAAGGTATGTACTAAAGTCTATTCCCAAGTATTTTCCTCGCAAATATTTATGATAAAAACTTGTGCCTTTTAGGTACCTACTATTGGAATTACTAACTCGCACCGACACGATTGGCGCAGTAGTAGTGCAGCTACTGAGCCGGCGATCCTGGGTTCGACTTGAATCCCAACTAGGGCAAATAGGTACATATGTGTGCGATAAATTCGAATATTTGTTTGATAATTTTGTTTCTTTATATTTGAGTAGGTATGTATTTGCTGCAAACGGAATGCTACTAAATTTAGAAAAAACCAATATCTTATATTTTCAGCTTAGACATAACATCAACAACAAATTAGTTATAAAGCTAAATGACATCGAGGTACCACAAGTTAAAGAGGTAAGATATTTAGGCTTCATCCTGGATTCTGGTCTCACGTGGTTCCCTCATATCGACCGTATGTGTGAAAAACTATCTTCCGCATGCTATGCGCTTTCCAGAATAGCATCGTCCTTGTCACACAAAAATGTGATAAAAGCATACTGCGGATATTTTCATTCTGTTCTTATTATGGGTGCTGACCTGTGGGCGACGGCGGCTGACCGCGAAAGGCCTTTCAAATTACAAAAACGTGCTGTTCGTATCATTAGCGGAAAGTCATAATATGATCATCCTGCAAAAAGTTTGTATAAAGAGCATAAGATTCTCACTCTTCCGAGTGTTTACATATTGACCGCATATGTACATAATACACGCAACGCATGTACGCAATACGCTACCCATTCCCAGCCTTGTAGAAAAAACCGTTCAATCGTCCCCCGGTGCAGGCTTGCAAAGACCCGAAAGTCACTTGGGATCTTAGGCCCAAAATTGTATAACTTGCTACCTGAGGAAATAAAATTAGCAAAAACTGACAAGAAGTTTGACCGAAATCTTAAAACAATGTTAACTGACTTAGCATGCTACAGCGTCAACAAATTTGTTGAAACGTGCACTAACCTCTAGTAATTTAGCTACTAATATGCTAATTTGTATAAGCTACATAAAATAAATTAAATGATGACCTGCTAAGCCATATGCGATCCTATTAACTACTGTCTATTGAATTTGTTTTGCTTAAATGTGATTATGTTCTATTAATAATAATAAGTTTAAGTGACATATATATTACATACTTCAGAAATGTTTACCTAATTACTAGTACCTATTAGTTGAATTATATACCTACCTGTTAACCTGACTTGTCAAGGGCGTCGCCAGCCGAAGGTCCAGGGGGGGCAGGGCAAGTTGACATATATGCCGGGTGGGGAAAAGGAATTGTTGTAAAGTCATGCTAGAGGATAGGAAGCTTTACCATCACCAAGCTCGTAAATAAGGTACTTGCGCGAAAGACGGCCCTGTTCCTAAGATAGCCCATTTGAAAATTTTATAGTTATAAGGAAGTTTGAAGGAAATCAAATTTCGCCCCCATGTTCGGTAAGTACCACAGTCTTAACTTATTTATGAATATATATGGTACGGCTATCTTGGTGGGCTATCTTAGGAACAGGGCCGTCTTTGGCACAAGTACCTTATTTACGTGCTTGGTGAAGTGTATTTCGGCTTATGGTCATAAATGTCATTAAAAATGAGATGGAAACGCGAGCGCGAAAGTTTTAGGCGCACGGTGCAAAACGTAGTTAGTCGTAAATCGCGAGCGTAGCGAGCACCAAAATTTTGGAGGGATATGGTTCATGAAAGTGATGAAAACGCGAGTGTAGCGAGCGCGAAAATTTTTGAGAGGAAGGGCCAAAATAAAACCAGATGAAAGCGCGAGCACAGCGAGCGCGAAATTTTTTGAGAGGAAGGGTCAAAACAAAACCAGATGAAAGCGCGATCACAGCGAGCGCGAAATTTTTTGAGAGGAAGGGTCAGACCAAAACCAGATGAAAGCGCGAGCACGGCGAGTGCGAAGTTTTTTGAGAGGAGGAAGGGTCAAAGCAAAACCAGATACGAGTATTTAGCGCGAGCGCAGCGAGCGCGAAATTTTTCGTAACCATAACATAAGTTGAAAGACAATAATTCAATACATTTTGATGCAAGTGCAGAATATCACGAAGCAACGGACCGAGAGATCTTGCAACGAGCCGAAGATCCGCTGGACGCGACGAGTAAAGACTCGAGGCTGCCCAGTAGACCTGGTCTACGTTTGTCGATTCAGTTTTGATATTTTTTTTTCAAATTGGCGTTAATATTTTTGCGCCACTTGAGTAGTTCTATTTTGTACCAATGTTATATTATATGGACAATTCTTCTTCTTCGGTACACTCTACAGTCTCTACAAAGTGTCACCTGTCAGTGAGACACGTCGCCACTCGTTTCGTAGAGTCACTTTTCATGAGCTTTACTGACGGTAGCCGATACACTGGCGATCTCATCAACGATCTCCCTCTAGCCCCTGACCTGGACTTCTACTCTCCTAATTACATCCATTTTGTGGAGGAGTTGGAATGGATTGGAATTATTACTTATTGAATTCACTTTGGGTGCTCGCTAGAAAACTAGGTGGCCTATAGGTACCCTAGATACAAATTGCATAATAACTTATGTTATTTTTCTATAATTATTTACACGAGCGAAATCGCAATAACAGCCAGTTTCCAAGCAATAAGGAGGTCGATAATGTTGGCCATGTACGATAAATTACAGGTAACATCGAAGGAACATGCAATGATCGCCTAGTCCAATCCAACAGACAACTGCTTTTAATTGAAGACACTTATAATTACCAATACTTTACCTTGGTGCTTCAGTGTTCATATTAATAACAGGCGTAACAGTTTTTGTATCTACTTACACTTAGTTGACTAGAGACTTTTTTTTAGACGCGACTTGAGCTGTATTCAGGACTGTTTAGCCCTCACCAGTCGGACCTTGTGTGGGAGTATAACCCGCACCAAGTCCGACTCACTGTATAGAGTCACATAACGTACATAGAGTTATTTTTCCTACTCAGGTTAAAATTACCTATTTACGAACGGGAGAAACGAAATTATTTCATCAACTCTATCGAGTGTTATTCAGTTCCTACATATGTTTTATAGAACGAGCGAGAGAAGCAAACGAAGGGTCTCTGTTTCAGTTTCACCAAAATTTATTTCGTGAACCGATTCTCATGAAATTTTGAAGAGTAGGTTCGAATGAGTATTAAGTATATAATTTTATTGTCGAACCAGATTATTTCAGAAATTTTAAATGAGGTATGGGGGTTGAAAACGTAAAAAATACAAATGTCAGCCATTTCAAAACAAACTCGAAATCTGCAGCTCACAGCACTCTCTCTGGAGTCGGTCCCTCATGTCTGAGGATCGTGGTCAGCTTTAGGGTTGCATTTGGCGCGGATGATCTGCTTCCACCGGATTCTGTCCAGCGCGTCTCTTACAACCGAGTAGAATTTAGAGGTTGAATGAGTCTTTTACTTGATCGGTCCATCTTGTTGGTGAACGATCGCGCGATCTTTTGCCTTCGGTGGTCCCAACCCCGATCAGTTTTTCGAGATTTTCGTCGTCTCTGCGCATTGTGTGGCGAAATAGGAGAGATGCGTTGTTGGCACGTGAAGGACAAGCGAGTTCGCAAAAGTAGACAAAATATGAATGTAAATACGAGCACGTACCCGTTACATGTACGATTAATAAAATATTTTTTAAACTTAACGTTAATCCATATGTATTTTATTTAACGTTAAGTTCGGATTAAAAATAACAAATGAGTAAACCTAGTAAAATACTTCTAAACACAGACCAAGTAACAGTAAAATATATATTGCTATGTCTAATATATACCTAAAATACTCATTGTTATTTTAGAAACTGAAAGTTGAGAACAATGTATTTGAATTTGGATGTGTGTGTAGTATGAAATCGCGATTTCACTACGAACCATTCAAAATGAAATTTATGGAAATTGACAAGTTTTTCGTCAATACGAGAAGATATTATTAGTCCGTCCAGAATAAATAGGTATTGAAATGAAAGAAGTGGTTTCACCATTAACTAATTACGATACGATACGAAGTCCACATTATTCTATTACGATTCAGTTCTTAATTAGGTAGGGTTTTTAGGTAGGTACTATCGGGCAGCAGCCATTTTAGTTTTACAGTGTGTATATTACGAATGGCAAGGTGTCAACTGTTAACATTATGGGGCTTCTAAACGGGCCATATTTTACTGCAATTTGTCGCCGGCAACTATGGCCGTCCCTCTTTGACACCCTACGCTAGAGCAAGATGCAAATAATGGCCGGCAACAAAACATGGCCCATTTAGAAGCCCCTTTGTGCACAGGCAAGCCAGTAGATTTTATGGATAAATGATAGAGGATAAATGATAAAGTATCCGACAAACTCGTATCACGTCAGGTCAGTAGGGATCGCGAAAAATGCCCCAGCAGCGTGGCATGCGCAACTGCCATATCGATACCTTAATCACAATCGAAAATGGTATCGATATTACAGTATCGAAAAGTTGACATCTGTATGTACACAATTATAGTAGTTATAGTGGTTTTAATAACTCCTGGCGCGGAGATAATCCCATTAGCGGGTTATACTCCCACACAAAGTCCGAATCACTGGCAGTGAGGGCTAAACAGCCCTGACACAGTTCAAGTCATGACAAAAAAAGACTTTAATAGTAATACATACAATGATTATTTTTCGATTTCGATTCGATGAGTGCGCACTCATAAAATTATCTCTTCGACTCTCTTCTACTCAACTCAATCTCTCTTCAACTCGTTCTATTTAGAAACAATATTTTAGTAAATTTAAAATTTATAATAGTTTTTGTTTTATTTGTAACATACTACCAAATAGTTTAAAACATAAGTACATGCTTGCCGTAAATAACTATGGCCGTCTAGAGCCTAAATGTCTACGATACGAAGTCTAAGGCTACTGGCAAATCGTTGCAAACTATTGGTAGTAATTGTTGACCCTTGGTTCTAGACGGCCATGGTTACATATTTACGGCAAGCATGTATTTATGTTTTAAACCAATTGGTAGTATGAAACTAGTAGGTACCATATTTGATCAATAGTTTGCCGTAAGACATGAGACGAGAGCCTAATCAGAAAAGGTTTAAGACTGTATAAAAACCCTTAAATAATTTACTTGTCTAAGTAGGTAATTAATTACCACACCTATCATTAAACCTAGTCTAAAAATTTAGATTTTCTTTGTTCCCGCAGACAAACAATCATTTGGTTTTGTGGGACATTATTTTAAGTAGTATAACACGTATAAGATTATTGTAAAGTTCCTAGTAGGTAATAAATAAATAAAAGTACAAATTTTATTTCAGTAAACAAAAGAGTGATTATGGCTCATGCCGACGACGTACGCATGACCGGTCGACTGTTGAAATAATACTTTTTTTATAATTAAACAGGTAAACGAAATATGAGATCAATGGTGTCATTCGATCTGACGTACACAAATGGTTGCTTAAATTCAGCATAAATATGAATTCGAGTTGTAAGGGAGTCAATTGTACGATGATCGGACTGTGTCGTCAAGTTTAATACGTATCTAATAATGGTTCTGTGAGCTGTACACCCCGCGATTTCGATTAAAAAATTACGTACTTTAAATAAAGACTACATTTTCAGGGTTCCTTAGTCAACTAGGAACCCTTATAGTTTCGCCATGTCCGTCTGTCCGTCTGTCCGTCCGCGGCTTAGCTCCGTGATCATTAGTACTAGAAAGCTGAAATTTGGTATGGGTATGTATCACGCCGACAAAACCTTAAAGTAGGGGACCTCTCGAACACCTAAAGTAGGGGTGATTTTGTTTTCGTTTCAACACTAGTATGTGGGGTGTCGTTGAATAGGTATTTGAAAAATAATAGGGGTCTCCAAACATTATTTTTTGATAAAGTCAGCAGTTTTGTAAATATTCGCTCCGAAAATAAAAAAAAAGCGTCCCCCCCCCTTTAACTTTTCAAACACGGGTCAAAAAATTATGGGAAAATTCATGAACATGAGGCCTTAAAAGTACTTTCAATGAAAACTATATTGAACCAAATCGGTTGAGCCGTTTTTAAGTTATCGCAAAATTTCATAATTTTCTTAAAAGGACGTAAGTTGACTTCCAGAAGGTAATAAGTAATTACAGTTACTTTGGCGTTTACGACCTTTTTACAGAGCTAAAAGAGAGAAACCTTTCTTAACTTAAAACTCGGGCTTAAAACAGCAGTTTATTGTGAAGGATGAGCAACTACGAAACCCTACACTGAGCGTGGCCCGACATGCTCTTGGCCGGTTTTATGATTTATTTACAAAAGTAGTTTTCAGATTGTTCCCTATACTTGTAGTATAACACCACAATACTTGCCAAATTTCATAGTTCTAGGTCAACGGAAAACACTACACGTCTGTCTGTCCCTAATGTATGCTTAGATCTTAAAACTACGCAACGGATTTTTATGTGTGTTTTTTAATAGATAGTGATTCAAGAGGAAGGTTTAAATGTTTAATACATGCATAGTAGTATCAGCATTGCACCCGTGCGAAGCCGGGGCGGGTCGCTAGTACTCTATAAATGTCGATTCCCTTAAGAGTGTCGTAATATGCGTTTTTTGTTGCATAAATGGCCGTATCTATTTTTTAACGTTAACTTTGAAGTTTGATTTTTTCACAGCTTATGTTTACAGATATGTGTAGGTATGTGTACTCGTATACGGCTTCAATTTCAACTCGATACCTGTACCGAGATAAAGGATCTTGACAAACAGACGGACGGATGGATGGACGGATGAACATACGGACATTAAAGTGAGAGAAAAGTAATCCTATGAGGGTTCCGATTTTCGTTTTGAGGAACGGAACCCTAGAAATAGTAAAGTTTTAATCGAACTGTAGTCTTAATTTCAGCCCTCCCAGTACCCTATGTAGTTTAACTCTATTGTGTGGATGAGGATGTGATGACTTTATAGAACCTGTTGAAAACATAAAATTAAAAAATAATAGTGAAAAAATTATGTGTGACAACTTATAAGGACAATTAGATCTATTGATGAAACTGACCGTTTTTAAAATGAAACAAATATTGTTTGAAAATTTATTACAGTGCCACGCCACAATCAAAAAATTAGACATTAACCGAATTAATTATGAACTAAGATGTCGCAACGCTTACGTGATGTACGCGTATACGTGCGCATACAAGTGTGAGACCTCTTATGAGCATTCATACTTCACAACGCGCACGTCACGCACAGATGATGTGCTATTTTGACTGTTTAACGCCTTAATTTTATAGGAAATTAGCGTGACTTTTTTCTGTCTGGTATCTTATCCGTTAGCTACTCGTATGATGACGGGACGGTGGCGATGCATACGTTTGGCGACCACGACGGGTCGCACGCGCACCTTGCGTATGATGGTCCCCGCGTTAATATCCAACATGGTTGCCAGGGCCACCAGGCATATCAGGAACCACTAAAACAAGAATAAGTAAAATAAATAAACATTTTGCAAAACCACGCGCCATTTTAATACGTATCATGGCTGCTGCAGCGCCTTCTGGTAGGCTACAACCGTAAATATACCTAAGAAACGCTCTGAACTAATAGCCGTTTAATGCATAAGAAACCGCATTAAAATTGGATCGGGTTTTCTAAGAAAATTATAAAAGACTTAAACCATAAACAGAAAGTACCTTATAAGCCCCATATGAACATGAACCGTCTCCTTTATGTGGGTCCGGTCGCCGTGGGTAAAAGCTGGGTTTTGTCTTTAAAAAAATCTAAATATTGACAAAATATGTAGCTGACCATCATGAGACCCTCATTTAGAAAATTGTATAGAAAATTCTACTAATAGTGATTCTATGGGCTGTAGACCTCGCGAGTTTGTGTCAAAATGGCTAAAATTTTAATTGTTATTTCCGCCATTTTGAAAAAAAAAACTAAAATTTGAATCGAGAAATAAATTTTATTATACTTACTAGTTATCTATCCTTCTCATAAGTTTTCATGAGAATCGATTGAGAAAGGCGATCTGTACGCGAGAACAGCCGAGCATCCGGACATGAAATATTTTCTGGCCAAACTGAAGCGGAGACGCTTCGCTCGCTCGGTCAAAAACATCGCGAGACTAGTTAAATAATTAGTTTTCATAATTCACGGTCAGTAATAAAATAACACCTTGCTATTTTACGTTACTTTTAACTTTAATTACCTTTGTAATGAGTCATTATTCTTAGTCCTCGAATATTACGACCATGCGTTCTTTTTGAAATTATGCTAACATTGTTACATATTAAATGAGGGCCAGTAAAGAGGGTCACATATGTTTCAGCATAATATAATTAAGCTATGCAAATATGACACGTGTTTTGCGTGTCGCGCGCATTCTTGTGACAAAGTTATCACGGACCTCGGGGACGCGTGCGTGGAGTGAAACCAACGCGTAGACTCGTTTTGACAATTGCAAGGGGCACCCTGCGCTAATGTATAACAATGCAGCCATGGGTGTTTTTTTTTTGTTATACTTACGCCTAAATATGTACACGTTTTCCTTTGAAACTTATGAGTGGAAGAACAAATGTTACCTACGAACCAATTCAAATCTGACCAGAGCGGGCAGATAATAATTACTTTTATCACGCGATAATTAAGTCTCAAACGATTACTGGCGAAGTACCCATCCCGTTTATACAGGTATGCGAGTGTGAGACTGACTGATGCTTTATCATATATTTATCACGTGATAAACACAACCATCATAGTCCCTCACTGCTGTCAAATTTCAACCGTATTTCGCCGTTTCCAAACTTATCTATGCCGTCCATAACATAAATAAATGTTGTATATTTTAGGATACATGCCTCTCCTCTCACAAAAATCAAAATTCAATACCGCCCATTCTCCTGTCGTGTGAAATACCTCTTGCTAAATCAGCAAGAAGTGAAAGCCACAAAAGGAAGAAAAAAATCCTTACTAAATTAAATACGGTATTTGACAATTAGTGAACATAAATTATGACATTCAAACCACTGTTCACACATTCAAATTCAGTTCAGGAGTTTATGGGCAAAAAAAATATATTAGGGGCCGAGACCCCTATACTTACAAATCGTTTTTGACATTTCATGAAGAGTAGCTGATTTGAACTGTAACCGTAAGTACCGTAATATTCATTAATTTAGATCTTTGTATCCAAATTCGACACTCTATCAAAAACTACCGCCGATGAAGGAAAATTTCATAAGTAAACCAGATGCCAGTGTCTATACTTAAAGTATTTCCTAGTTGTAAAATAATGCGGAAACTAAACATTTAGGCTAGATGTTTTGATTGGAAACTAAAATGCGAACCGTGTGTAATAAATTAACGTTAAAGTTTATAATGCCATCATAATACTTGTCAAATGTTAGATTTATGTTAATTTTAAAATATTTATATTGTGATTGACACACACCCAAAACATGAATTTAAAAATGGATCTCCCTTAGAAGATATGACACAGCAGTATTTACCTATAAATAGACTGAAAATCTGACTTGACGGGTTCCGTGAAACATGCCAACTTTGCCCGCTTTTTTCGTAAAAACCCGAATTTCTCTCTTTTTTAACCGACTTCAAAAAAAGGAGGGGGTTCTCAGTTCGGTTGTATGTTTTTTTTTTTTTTTTTTTTTTTTTTTTTTTATGTTTGTTACCTCATAACTCCGTCATTTATGAGTCGATTTGGAAAATTCTTTTTAGGTTCATGAATAGACATCTCAAGGTTGGTCCCATAAAATTTTGGTGAAGATCGGATGATGAGATCCATGAGGAATCGAAGGAATTCCTGAAATTTTATAGGCAGTCATAATATTTTTCATATATTTTCTAAAACTATTTAAGTATTTGCATATGGTAGTCATCATCTTCCAATGCTGAACTGATGATGGAAGGTACAACTCCTTAACGGTTAGGAGTTAGGAGATAATTAAAACGAGATGCATTCCTTCAAGACCTCCCTGATCACCCCGCCATAAGTATTTTATATGAATCACTAAAAAGCGAAAAAAAAAAATTTTTAACAAAAAAAAGAACCGACTTCAGTAAAACTAAAAATCCAAAAATAACCCGTTCAAGTACAGATTACATTTGACTCACCCTTTGAAGTCGGTGCCAAACCTCACGTAAACTTTAATATATAAATATAATAACAGTGGTTTGGGATCGACTTCAAAGGGTGAGTCAAATGTAATCTGTACTTGAACGGGTTATTTTTGGATTTTTAGTTTTACTGAAGTCGGTTCTTTTTTTTGTTAAATTTTTTTTTTCTATGACGGGATAAAGTTTTTTTTGTCTAACGCATCCATCGTATTCATACTCGTATGCATGCGTTTATTATGAGAAACAATTTTTAAATCTACATTTAACCAACTTTTTTATCAATTTTGACCTCGGGTAAAGTTATCTAAACTTTTGTCAACATTGCCCAAATCGATTATTTTCGTAACTATAGCCCCTACAACGTTAAGATAAGGATCAGTATAAAATCTGGGGTAATAATGGCGTTCCACGTAAATATCTTGGTCTTAACTATACAAACACGTGTGCAATATGGGTGGGCAATGTTACATAGGTATTTTGTTTTACTCCATACAAGCCGAATCAAGCAGTTTGAAATTGTCAGGGTTGTCACTTTTGGTTGAGTAAACCATCTTTACCAATACCTTATTATTGGGTACTTTTATTATGCTTAATATTGGGTACTAATAGTTAGGCGGTTATTATTTTACTCCACGTTAGAATAATCTAAATAAAAATTGTCATAATTGAATATTCTATGTTTTTGTGTTTTATGGACATGACATGACGTGACATGCACCTACTGCTAAAAGTACAACGGCTTAATAGAAATACAATTTACCTTATCTTAAATACATAACCCTCCTTTATTTACACAGTCAGGTAAAATTACGTCAAGGTGACAACCCTGACCCTATTTTTAGGCTGGGCAATGTTGGCATTCATAGGTAAGCAAGTTACTGGATAACATTGCCCATCATCATAACTCTGGTTTTAATAAGTATTTTTAGTACAAACTACAGTAAAAATTATCTACAGTTCTTATTTTATAACAAGTAATAAGAAACATTCACCTGAGGCTTCCCCATTCTGTAAAAAATTCACCAGAACTTCACCTAGAATTGGCCCGCCAAATCACGCACCTTATTCGACTAGTTCCAACACGTTACGGAATGAAGTTGCGCGCAAATGTGATTCCCAGTGATACCACAGATATAACCTATTTTCCACTTAAAATAGTAGTGTTGCCATAATCATCTTGAAATTGTCTACAGTAACGTTTCTTTTTGAAAGTAGCGTTTTGGGCAAAGTTCCCTGTGGAGGCAAAGTTGGCGTATTTCACGGTTGTCAATTAAAGGTGTGATCACACCGCCGCTTAAAATACGGAGTCGGTACGGAATCGCAGCGACGCATCGTATCCATCCATACCGTTTAAAAAAAAACCGTAAAAAACCCGGCCAAGAGCATGTCGGGCCACGCTCAGTGTCGGGTTCCGTAGTTGCCCATCCCTCACAATTTAAATTACGAGAAAGATTTCAAGCTCTTTAAAAAGGACGTAAACGCCAAATTAACTGTAATTACTTATTACCTTCTGGAAGTTATCGATTATACGTGCCAGATTTAGCGGAATGTTTGAATTCAGTGTGGCTTACTTATGCGTGAATATGTGTAACGTTCGAAGTATAAGGACGCCGCGTACCCGAAAAAAGTTTTTTTTAGTTTTTGTTTTACCATCTTGTCGGCGTGATACATACACATACTCATATCAAATTTCAACTTTCTAGTACTAATGATCACGGAGCTAAGCCGCGAAAGGACGAACAGACGGACATACGGACATGGCGAAACTAAAAGGGTTCCTAGTTGACTACGGAACCCTAAAAATGGTCGATTGTCGTGATTTTGCATGGGTACAGTATAGGGGTCTGAGAGACCTTAGTAATAATATATCTTCCTTGCACATCTAAGTTTATGAATGAATTATATTGAAAACGTTTTAAATTAATTGTTAATTTAAGGTGTACATTTTGACATACCTAATTATATTTTTGCTTTTGACGCGGTTAAAGTAATAATTTTTTTGTAATTAAAAAGGTTAAAGTCATTTTAATTATCATAATTTTTCATGTAATTTATCACCTAGTTTACTTTTGACGAAGCATTACCGCGGAAATATTACAAATGTTTGGAAATCTTGTATCTATTGTACCAATGAATGTAATAGCTATGTATTCAATGACGATGCAAAAGTGGTTCCAGTGAATCCCAATTGATTAAACAATTCTTTATCTTATCTTATCTTTAGACGTAGTCTACTTTTTATCCCGAAAACCAGACTTCTCCGAGGACCATCGAAAACCCTTGATAAAGCAACGGTAAATCCGATGCTGCGCACAAGTTGCTTCAAGGGGAAACTTAACGCCAATGAAGTAAAATCAGCGACTCACTTTATACTTTGTAAAAAATTTTGCGCGAACCGCCAGGTGTCGCCACCGAGCCAGGAAAACACAGTCAAATAAAGCACGAAAACAGGAGATAATTCGACGGAAACAGATATGCTCTCAATAAAGCTTCCAGTGACGGTTAAGTAATTTAATAGGTACATAGGTACCTATTAAAGGTAGGTGTCATAATCATATAATCACCATGAGTCATGACAACCACAACAACAATAAAGCGTAAGGTTAAGATCACACCCTACGTGACGGCAAAGCGGATAACTTTAGCTATTAGAGCTTGTATTGTCTATTTACGTACTACACCACGCCAGTATACTCGTAAACCACGCACTAGAAGTACATTATTTATTTCATAAAAAAAAACTAGTTTTCTCAAACAGGCAATGAAATGTCGTCATAACACGCGTTTTAACAGGCTTCGAAGTATCACGTTTCGGGCGGAACAACTCGAGAGAACTGTAAAGGAATTTCATACAAAATTGAAGGCCTAGGCCGGGAAGTAATTTTTTTTAAACATGGCGTCCTATGTTCATGAACAGGTTAAACTGCTGTTTCTTTTTTGAGTGGTGTACTTTTTTATATGTTTGAGAAAAGCACTATACATACCTTAGCTGTGACTTAGGGCTTGCCGGCTTCGTATCACTAATCCTTCGTCTATGTCTATACCTAGACCTACTCACCCGGCAAGCCCTTAGGGCCTTATCACACTTGCGATTTGCGAGCGTATTTTGTATGAAGGCGATCGCGCAGCGTGTTCGCCGCGTCGCTTATTTGTATAGAAAATACGCTCGTAAATCGCAAGTGTGATAAGGCCCTTATTTCCCAGCGTCGGCAGTAATGTAGGTACGAATGCTTACCTTTTGAAGTAGCATGGTGGACAAAGTGACAAAAGAAAAGCCGTTAACTTGGCTTATATTGACCCGCGCTACACAGATGATTAGGAATAAGGAACCGTGATGTTTAATCAATCACTCTGTGATAAAACGAATGAAGTGTTAATTAACTAGCTTTTCATCATAAAAATACTCACCCGCATGTTAATCACATACCTACCTACTTACTCGAAGAAAGTGAAATTTAACTACCTACTTATTTTATTGATACGTCATTGAGGCATGGTTCAGATATTGTTGAATGCATTTTTTAAAATAAATAAATTATTAAGGGACAATCTTACACAAATCGACCTAGTCCAGTCCCAAACTAAGCAATGCTTGTACTATGGGTACTAGACGACGATATCGATACATAGTATACATACCTACAACAAAGTTGCTTCCGTCTGTCTGTCCCTATGTATGCTTAAATCTTTAAAACTACGCAACGGATTATTATGCGGTTTTTAGGGTTCCGTAGCCAAATGGCAAAAAACGGAACCCTTATAGATTCGTCATGTCTGTCTGTCCGTCTGTCCGTCTGTCTGTCCGTCTGTCCGTCCGTATGTCACAGCCATTTTTTTCCGAAACTAAGAGCTATAGGTACTGTTGAAACTTGGTAGGTAGATGTAGCTATTCTGTGAACCACATTAAGATTTTGATGCAAAAATAAAAAAATATTAATAAATATTGGGGGCTCCCCATACTTAGAACTGAAACTCAATTTTTTTTTCATCAAACACATACGTGTGGGTTATCTATGGATAGGTCTTCAAAAATGATATCGAGGTTTCTAAAATATTTTTTTTCTAAACCGAATAGTTTGCGTGACAGACGCTTCCAAAGTGGAAAAAAGTTGGTCCCCCCCCCCCTCTAACTTCTAAAATAAGAAAATGAAAAATCTAAAAAAAAACATGATGTACATTACTATAAAAACTACCAACAAAAATTGTTTTGAACGAGATCTAGTAAGTAGTTTTTTTTTAAACCTAACTTTGCACCTATTTTATATGGGGCGCTATACATACCAGGTGCAAACTTAACTTAACCACTTAGGGATGGAAAGTGTTTGTACGGAACCCTCGGTGCGCGAGTCCAACTCGCACTTGGCTGTTTTTTTTAATAGATAGAGTGATTCAAGAGGAAGGTTTACCTATATGTATGATACATGCACAATTTATCAGCATTGCACCCGTGCGAAGCCGAGGCGGGTCGCTAGTACCTACATAATATAAAAATTCATATATAGATAATATCAATAGGGAAGTATTAGATATAGGCTTTTGACTTGAATACCTTAACATTTTCATGTACACGTCGTCTGTCGACGTTAATTAGGACCGTCGTGCCGGCACCTCGACTGTGGACGGCGCCTTTTATCTACGCAGCACGTCTAGCATAACTATACCACGCGACTCTTTGTCGCGTGACAAACTACCTATCACTTTCCTTTCAATATCGTGCGAGCAAGACAGGTGATGTTGAGTCGCGGCAAGATATTCTGGCCCTGTAGCACTGCCACTCCGGTCATCGTGTTAATGGAGGAAATTACACAAAACAACTAGTAATAAGTTTTTCTCAAACATGCAGTGAAATATTGATGTTATGTTCCTTATAAAAGGCTGCGAAGTATGAAGTTTCCGATGCAGCTTGACGAGAGGTCGTTAATGGAATTTCATACAAAATTGGAGGCCTTGGCCGGCAACATGCTCTTTTTTCATTTCTATTCCTCATAAGTTTGTGACATGGCATCATGTCGATCAGCCATTAAAAAAAAACAAAGCAACATTTGCTTTTTGTATGACACTTTATACTCTCGCGGTTTGAACTCATAATTAACACAAATTATAACGGGTCTAACGCGATATTTCCTATTTACCTTCATAATCTTACGTTTCGGCGGGGTTGCACACGCCGTGGTCTCAGATGTACTGGTGAAACAGCGAGTTGTTACTGGAGCCGTCGGCCAAATGTAGTACTACCTAAAATAGGAAATATCGCGTTAGACCCGTTATAATTTGTGTTAATTATTTGCTTTTTGGTTAACTATAATGACATTCTGCCACCATGCTTATTAAAAAAAAACAATTAGCAATTTGGTATCGTTTGATCAACTTAAGAAATAACACATAATTAACTAATTCTATTTATTTTTAAAATATAAATTGAAAATATTTCATCTAAATATTAGCGATAAAATTGTCTACTCAGACCATAAAAAACGCGTAGGATTTTTTTTATCATTTCGGAGGGAAACTTGAAATATTTTCTCTGTAATTGTTTTATGAGTTTTGTTGTGCGTTGTTAATTTTAGTATTCATTTCATAATTCAATATGAGTTCCGACGAAAATACCGACGAAAATACCGACAAAGAAATAGTGTTAATACGTGTTAGTTATAGTTTTTGGTAGCTTACTTATAATGTCTATAGAAATAAATTTACTGTTTTAAATTTAAATTTACTACTGAGACTTCGCTGTCCGTCCGTCCGTCCGTCCGTCCGTCCGTCTGTCACCAGGCTGTATCTCAAGAACGGTGATAGCTAGACAGTTGAAATTTTCACAGATGATGTATTTCTATTGCCGCTATAACAACAAATACTTAAAATAAAATAAAATAAATATTTAAGGGGGGCTCCCATACAAAAAACTTGTTATAGATTATGGTACGGAACCCTTCATGCGCGAGGCGGACTCGCACTTGCCCATTTTTTTTTATTTCATTGCGTGTTTGAGAAAAGCACTATACATACCTCGGCGAGAAATGGGGTTGCCAGCCTCATACCTATACGTCTATATATGTATTCGGCCGGCAACCCCACACTTCTCGGCCTCTGTAGTAATGTACTACCTATTATTTCCAATAAATATGCGTCGACGATATTTTTTTCGGAAAAGGATAAGATTTTTATTTCTATAGTGCGTCTGTTTGTTTATAGGTTCAGTATGTTTTGGCTAAACTAACTTGCTAGCTTAATTAACAAACTTATTCACTAGCACGATATTACTATTTCAGATTTACACGCGCGGGACGGGGTGTGGAATAATTTGTAATTACATCTCGTTATAAGTGCTTTGTTTCTAAAACGATTGTTTAAAGTAATGAGCAAACAGTAGAGTCGCTACAATTTTGTTAATTAAAGATTCTTAAATTACCTTGAACACTTTAATAATTTAGAACATGTGATGTGGTTGACGGCTGTGAATCCATCAAAAATCATCGTAGTAATAAGTCCGCCATTCGTATTTCGTACTTTCTTAAGTTGTGTATTAATTTAAGTTTAATAAATATAGCTAGCCATATGGTGAAACTGAGCCATTAAAATTTAAATTAGTTTGCAATACATTGATAACTCCCAAGAACAACTATTATTTGTACCTACCCACCAAACGGTCATCTAAATGACGACGCGGTTGGCGCAGTGGTTAAACAACTGCCTACTGAGCCGACGGTCCTGGATTCGAATCCCGGCAAGGGCAAATATGTGTGTGATGAACTTGAATATTTGTGCCTGGGTAATGGATGTTATTTGTATTTTAGTATGTATTTATCTATATAAGTATGTTTATCGTCGTCTAGTGTCCATAACACAAGCCTACTAGAGCTTACTGTGGGACTAGATTGATTTGTGTGAGGGTGTCCAATCTATATTTATTTATTAATTTAAATAAATAAATTCATTTCATTACGATGAAATTATAAACTACAATGGAGATTTGAAAACTCCCGTGACTGGGATATTAAAATAATGTTTTTCGTCACTGACTGTATTGCGTTGTGTTATATAAGATTCCTATATGTCTAGTGTCTATTTATATTATTGTTTGTATGTGTAATTTTATGTATATATAATATTTATGTATGCGTATATTTACCCATATGCGTACCTACTTGTTTTCTGTTAGTATTATGTGCTCCCTTCGCCTTTTACTGCACCAAACCTACTCTGTATTAAGTTAAATTTTTCATCAATTTCACTGCCTAAAGGTTGTCTGGAAGAGACCGCTCTTTAGCGATAAGACCGCCTGTTGTCCACCGTTATTTATAAATTGTATTTATCTTGACCTTAACAAGTGAGTAGTGTTGTGTGCTTGTGTGCAACCCGGCAATCGACAGTGGAGAGGTTAACGCGCTGGACCGGTAATCCAGAGGTGCCGGGTTCGGTTCCTGGTCTCTTCCACCAGGTTACGCATTTAAATTTTTCTTTGATCTTTGCATCAGTGGTATAACTTCTTTTCGTTGACGTCGAATATGTTTTAATGAAAAGCGTTTTCTTTTTTTAAAGTAATTATTTTGACTACAACAGCCCCTAAAAAAGCGGTCAAATGCGAGTTGTACTATCGCACCGAGTGTCCCGTGAAAAGATGAAAGTACTGTATTGCTTTAATGAAAAAAAAACTGGATTGAGGGACAAATTAAACTTTGCCTTTGGAAAACTGTTAAAACTGAACAATTTATAAGAAAAGATTAATTTACAGTATACCTACTATACGGTCATCGATCAGATAAAACACAGCATAAGAGTTAAGCAACACCGGTTAATATGTCTGCAACATTTGCCACTGTTATTTTTTGATTTTATTCAAACATATCCTCAAATAAACTAAGCAATTTATCACCCTAGACATATATTTAAATACCAGACTATACGTCACCACAGAAATTACTAAAAATACCACAAAAACCTAATTAGATACGACTATTGTTAATTAGCAACACCCAGCCGGCAACTTCGTGGTGGCGGATTTGGACAGAACTGGCAAATTATTATTCCAACCAGGTAGCACAAGGCTATTTCTCCATACTGGACTGATACAAAAGTAAACGTATAAAATGGCTCACCACCCAGTCATTGGCACATCACACTCACGTCCTCAGTCGTGAATACTTGTTTATAAAAAAACATTAAAAAAATATCACTATGTTCAAGCTGGTAAGTTGATAGCTGCCAATAATTTTCTAATTAAATAAGTCACGAGTGCATTAAAAATGAAAACAAAAAAGAAGTTTTCCCGGTTTAGGAGGTACGGATTTTGTGCTAAAATTTAGATCTCGAATTGGGTAATATAAGTAATTAATTACCTTTATAATAATTAAAAAGTTCTTGAAACTTCGAAACCAGTTTTCTGTTTCGTTATAACGATACCTGCTGAGTTTTCGCGGCTGCCCACAAGTACCTAAAGCCTCTTTACTCATTTACGACGCATATTCATGTTGTAGTACAGGAATTTGTATATAATGTCTTTATTACACAATATAAGAAGTCTACAAATGGCAAACTTAACGTCATAAAACATTGTCTCCGCAACTATTTATTGGGCAAAAAACTTGATTTAATGGTGCAGAGTGCACTTAGCCAAGAAAATAAGAAAGAAAATAGTTTGTAGACTTGCATATGCTTAGCCACTAGGACGAAACCTATTTATGAGAGTTGTTGTATCTGTCAGAACTTAGACACTTCATTACGAATCTGGAAATAAGCTAGTCTAAGTAGTTGCTAATTCCTGGATATGATACTGGTCCGTTATTTGTACTTAATTTTAGTATCGTGCAAAAACGTTACGATAGTTAAATACAGTCTGTTTTTATAATTAATAAATAATCATAGACTCTCATTGCAACTGGCAAAAACAGGTAGATAGTGTGTGTTCTGAAATAAATAGTTTTGTATACGCATTGAGAAGAATAAAACAAACTGTCTCCTTGCAAGCCGCTTTGACTGCGTATAATGGTTATGTTGATTCGACACTTCGATATGGATTAGTTTTATGGGGAAATTGCACAGAGACAACATTTTTATTGTAAAAAAACGTTGCATCAGAGCAATATTTGGCATTAAGAGGCGAGATTCCTGTCGTCCGCACTTTAAAGACAACTCTATACTCACCGTGCCATGCTTGTATATTCTGGAGGTGTCTGTATTTGTACACAAATATAAAAATCAATTTATAGAATTGCAGCAGGTACGCACACGTAATGTTCGATCGCAATATAAACATAAACTATATGTGCATGCTTCAAAATTAGCTAGATTATAATTTATAATCAATTGCCTGACAAATTTAAATGTCAAAATATACATCTGTTCAAAAAAAATGTTAAGACACGGCTGGTTGGTAAATTTTACTATAGTGTTAATGATTATTTGGATGACGTTATTTGACCTATTATGTATTTAATTAAAATTATGATATTATTTTGCATTGCACATTCTTGTACTGACATTTAAATTAATTAATTTCGTTGTTTCTATATTATTATTCTAAAATGTATGCACGCCTGAAAAGGTAGGGTTTCGTGATACGATGTATTAAGCAATGATGTGTGCAAATGTTACCCGATTTCCCACATGCATTAAATAAATAATTTCATTTCAAATCATTTGATTTCATTTCAAAATTTATCACGATAGTTTTAACAACTTTAAATAAAGTGGTTCAGTTTCATGGTATGAACCACCATCAAGCATGTTAAAATTTTATTTGTACTTGATTTTTGTGTTAATTTATGTATTATTAAAAATGTTAATAATAATCAATCCAATTACAGTTGATCGCCGCTTGCTTCCTGGCCGTCGCCGCCGCTAAGCCCAGCCTGCTGGCTCCCGTAGCCGCAGCTGCGTACACCGCTCCCGCTTACGCTGCCCCTGTCGCCACTGCGTACACCGCTCCCGCGTACGCCGCCCCTGTCGCCGCTGCGTACACCGCTCCCGCGTACGCCGCCCCTGTCGCCGCTGCGTACACCGCTCCCGCGTACGCTGCCCCTGTCGCCGCTGCGTACACCGCGCCTGTTGCTGCCGGGTACTCCCCACTGGCGTACTCCGCGTATAGCAACGCGTACACCGCTCCTCTGTCCGCCTACTCTGCCTATGGCTACGCCTCTCCCTACTCTGCCTATGGCTACGCCTCTCCCTACTCTGCGTACTACCTCCGCCGTTAATTCCAAAATAGATTTTTAGTACATAACTATGACAGTCAACCAATAAAAGTTCCGATACCAAAAAGTAAAAAACTTTGTTATAATTTTTATTGAACCATTCCTGATTATTTGCATAACCAAAATATAAACAAAAAATATGTTTGATAACGAACATCCATGGTCACATATATTATGATGCAGAATTCTAGCGCTAGTTCTGATAAATTTTCTAAATTAAGTAAATAAACTTTTAGTAAATACTAAAGGCCTTGCCTAGGAAAACACCTTTACTATTCATTAAATCAAATCAAATTTAGGTAAAGACCTATGTACAATTTGTCTTTCTCTCGCTGTCCCCGAAAACAATAATTATATTATTCTAATTAGTTGTCGCCCGATGGCGCAGGCCGATGGGGCAGTAAGGTTCTCGAATGGAGGCCACGCACCGGCAAGCGCAGCGTAGGACGTCCACCCACAAGGTGGACAGACGACCTGGTAAAGGTTGCAGGAAGCCGCTGGATGCAGGTCGCTTCCAACCGGCCGATCTGGAAGTCACTGGGGGAGGCCTATGTTCAGCAGTGGACGTCCTGTGGCTGAAATGATGATGATGATGAATTAGTTGTACCGAAACGTGGTCTTTCACAATCGGCCTCATCTCAAAGCTCAAAGTCGCTCGACGAGCAATGGAGAGGGCTATGCTCGGGGTGTCTCTACGTGATCGAATCAGAAATGAGGAAATCCGTAGACGAACTAAAGTGACCGATATAGCTCACCGGATCAGCAAGTTGAAGTGGCAATGGGCAGGCCACATAGCACGCAGAGCAGATGGCCGATGGGGCCAGCGTAGCGTAGGACGTCCACCTACAAGATGGACAGATGACCTTATAAAGGTCGCCGGAAGGCGCTGGATGCAGGTCGCTTCCAACCGGTATATATGGAAGTCCAAAGGGGAGGCCTATGTTCAGCAGTGGACGTCCTATGGCTGAGATGATGATGATGATGATGATGAATTAGTTGTAGTGCAATAAACAGTAAAAATGTAAATATGCCTCGTGATTTCACTTTAAAATATTTATAAAAAAAATTGAATACTTAAGCATTTTTATGATGGCAAGAACAATGTTCAAAATGACGTTGGCGAGCAAAATTCATACATATCGCTGTTTTGACAATCGTCGGAAATCTGAACAAATCTTCATACAACAACGAATGCTATTAACATCAATGCGCAAAAAAGAGGCGTTTTACGATGACCGACAACACATGTTATTAGTAAGTATGCGAAACGTAAGTAATTTGATAGTTAGCGTTCAGTCATTGAAGAAAAAGTGACAATACATATGAATAGTACAAGGATTTACTATGGCAAAGCGCATGCATCCGCATATAAAGCCAGAAAAGGAGCTCAGTTAAGAGACATTAATAAGCAGTTAAAATTCAAATGCTATAGATTTTCCGTCAGCACACGTGTTTATGTCCCATGGCCTCTAATGAGAGTAAGTTTAAACCGTAGACGTAACTTTTATCCCATCAAAAACATAAATGTTAAATGAGAGCCAAGTTCAATATCGCGTGCAACGTTGTCGACTTCGCCGACACGACAAAAGAATTGGGATCTATATGGGCGCCAAGTTATGCCCTAAAATTTCCCACACACAATCACCAAGCTGAATGCCAAATTTCACCTTTCTAGGTCACCTGGAAGTGGGTTAGGTTTTTGATTACTAGTCACTAAGTCAGTCAGTCAGTGGTAAAAAAGCCGTTTTTTGGACTTTAATATCTCAATAACTATTTCACCTATATTTATGAAATTTGGGGTTCTAGTTGTTCTAAAGGATAAACCAAATTTCATGTTTTTATGTTAAATAGATTTGGAGTTATTGAGGGGTCAAAAGTGGCTCCAAACGGTTCATGTAATATAACACACGGCTGCTGCTCGCCAGTTCCTGGGGTGAACTTGGCTGGACGCGCTGCCGCGTGTCTAGATAAAATCTATGAAACAGACCAAATGAGTGTTACATAGTTATGTAAAGTTAAATTTTATTTTGTACATATAAATATTATATGAAATCATTAAGAACAATTAAATATTATTAAAATGTCTCATGTTAAATTAAGTTGTCCGTTATTTGTTACTTAGTAGGTACTCACCTACTTATGCATGGACATGAATTAGTTTTATAGTGGCTTTATTTATAAATTTACTGACATCACCGTACATTTAAATGATTACTCTAAACTAAAAGACATGTAAAAAACATGTCCATGATAATTATCAGAGGATTAATGGAGGACAATTAAAGCATGTAGCACTTGACAGAAAAAAATGGGAATGTATTTATATAAGATCATACAGGATTACACATTTGGAGGAAGCTCGGAATACAACAAAGGCCTTTATTGTCACCTTATTTTTTATGAATACATAGTGGTACAATGTAAATTTGTCCTTTCATCACGCCTAGGTAGTTAGGCATCTGCGTATAGGATACTTTTTAGACGAAACTTGCGAGCACCTAGATACTGAATAAAGTATTAGATGATAATTAGACTGAGGTCAACGTACGCAGGAATTAAATTCATTGCGAATGTACGTACCACGTCTAATAAACTAATTAGAAAATATTAATTCCTGAATAACTTAATTTAATCACGTTTTCGGCAGTAACTTACCATTTACATCGGTTGTTACCTTTTTCTTTCCCTTGTCATTACGCGAACCATTGTTTAACTCGCTTCAAGAAAGGAAAGATTTTTTTATGTCAGCAATTGTGGACAGAATATGTTGTTCTTTTTTTTCTGTTTATTTTTGGAATATGTCTAGCGTACCAAACATTTTCATAGGTATAATTATTTTTCCCATCTGCTGCTCAAAAAGAACGTTATTTTAGCTTCGCAAAGTGTTTTTTTTTTTTTTTTTTTTTTTTTTTTTTTTTAATTAAAGTGTAAAGCTAAAAACATATACAATTTCCTGCAAAACGGTTTGTACTGTTTGTCTGCAGGTATGATTCTCTATATAATATTTCTACAATAGTTATTGCTAAACACTTGAGTGACACTTTGTATAGACAACTTTATCACTCAAGTGTCAGCAATTAAAACTTGTTAGCTACCACATACTTATAGATAATTAAAACCCAACCAATATGATCAGATCGGCCATAATTTCAGATAGTCTGGCAGCATTTTATATAAAAACCGGCCATGTCGGGCCACGCTCAGTGTAGGGTTCCGCAGTTGCCCATCCTTCACAATAGACGGGTTTTAAACAGCGGTTTAAGTTTTAACCCGAGATTTAAATTACGACAAAGATTTCAAGTTCTATAAAAAGGTCATAAACGCCAAAGTAACTGTAATAACTTATTACCTGCCATTGCCAGATTGAGCGGAATGTTTTAATGATGTATGGCACTTAACTAATATGTGTAACTTTCGAAGCATAAGGACACCGCGCGGCACTTACGTCATTTTAAAGAAATTTATGAAATTTTGCGATAACTCGAATACTGCCTGACCGATTTTATTCAATATAGTTTTCATTGAAAGTACTTATAAGGCTTCATTGTCATGATTTTTTCCATAATTTTATGACTCGTGGTTGAAAAGTTAGAGGGACACTATTTTTTTTATTTTCGGAGCGAATAAATACAAAACTGGTGACTTTATCAAAAAATAATGTTTGGAGACCCCTATTATTTTTAAAAGACCTATTCAACGACACCCCACACACTAGAGTTGGAACGAAAAAAAATTTTACCCCCACTTTAGGTGTACGGGAGGTAGGTACCCGAAAAAAAAGTTTTATTTAGTTTTTATTGTACCGTTTTATCGGCGTAATACATACACATGCTCATACCAAATTTCAGCTTTCTAGTACTTAATGATCACGGAGCTATTAAGCCGCGGACGGACAGACAGACAGACGGACAGACAGACGGACAGACGGACATAGCGAAACTATAAGGGTTCCTAGTTAACTACGGAACCCTAAAAATAGAAAAACGCCTAAGAGAATATTTACGATCTAACGTTCTTAGGCGTTTTACTGATCTAACAATGGTCTATGCCCGATTGGCATAGTTTTATAAATGGGCGAGTTTCAGTTTTAAATATGACCATTCACCACATATCCGTGCAGAGCCATGAAAAGAAAATTAGTTCTAAACCATTGATACAAAGATCAATGCTTAAACGAAAATCGATAAAGCTTTGATCTTTGTATCAATACTTTAATATATACCACATTAAAAAAATGAGACATTAGGTACATGTTTCATACATTTATAAAATAACAGCGCACTCTCTCGCTTGCTCGTTAAACAACGCGAAAATCGACACACAAAACACAAGGAAAAATTCGATAGGTGGCTTGGGACTTAGGGCAAAGAAGTGGTTAATGCGCCGGACCGGCTATCCAGAGGTACCGGGTTCGAATCCCGGTCTTTTCCACCAGGTAACTCATTTTTAATTTTTTTTAGGCTTTGATCTTTGTATCAATGGTTTAATATAAAAATTGTGGTGTGTACCCACATAAATAATTGATAAAATTGGTTCTGTACACCGAAAGACATACTAAGCCCCAGACCCCCAGAGGCACCCAACTCAATGCAAGATGTTTCGTTTGCTAATTTTAGAGTAAACTTCACAATTTTAGAGTAAACTACAGTTTCCACTCGGTTAACTTAAATTGCCACATCACGTGTTATTTCTAATTAAAACAGCATCAACGTGAACGAGACAAAGTTTGACATGTGACTTAGAAATTGACTCGATAGACCTTTGACAATACGAATTAAAATCGGCAGTATACCGAAATGGAGCCAAACGTTTAAAGATAGGGTTGTCAACCGTCCCGCTATTCACTGAACGTCACGTTTCTGGAGCCCTAGAGTAAGTATGCGTCAGTCCTGCAAAGATTCCGCACGGAACGCCAATTGTACCGTTTTCTTTTCGGGCTAGACTAGATTATAAGCACTGAAACCAATTTTGAGCAATTTGAAAGTAATGATATTAATTTGAATATACTATGAGGAGCTCGCTCTCTCTGCACTACTCTGTGTCCTGCGCCTTTCTTTCCTTTTTCTGGCCATTTTTAGGGTTCCGTACCCAAAGGGTAAAAACGGGACCCTATTACTGAGACTTCGCCGTCCGTCCGTCTGTCACCAGGCTGTATCTCAACAACGGTGATAGCTAGACAGTTGAAATTTTCACAGATGATCTATTTCTATTGCCGCTATAACAACAAATACTAAATAACAATAAATAAAATAAAATAAATATTTAAGGGGGGCTCCCATACAACAAACTTGTTATAGATTATATATATGTATAGGTACGGAGCCCTTCATGCGCGAGTCGGGCTCGCACTTGCCCAATTTTATTAATAAAAATCGATGACGGCCAATATATATTATCATACCGCAATTTGATCGCCAATGTACCGCAAATCGGCAACCTTTGTTTTTTTTTTTTACTTATCCTGTGTTTTGTTATGATAAATAAATAAAAGGCAACCCTAATCAATGACGTGCTAAAACGGTAACAAGATACATAACTGATTGTGTTATGATACGGATTTAAGGTAGAATTTAGTGTGTATATCGGGTTCTCAATAATTGTAGTTTTGAATTCACATTGATTTGGAATTAATGTTACGATAATGATTAACAACTTTGCACGACATTCCATTAGTTAATTTTGAAACCTAATTTGTTTTACGCAGTTTATGGAAAATTGGCTTAAATTACTAAATCACGTGTTATTTCTAATCTAATAATTAAACGGAAATTTGAATGACACAAATTAATAACAGCTAAGTTATTGTGTGTGGGTAGGTGTATTGGGATGTTTCTAAGAAAACACGACTTCAAAAGTCCCTTCAAAGTAAGAGTGAATGAAGGCTTTTACTCAACCCGCGAGCAACTTCTTTGAGCTTTTAAACGATATCAATTCTTTAAATCAGTATTCATCTTGGAATGCCTGAATCTGAATATAAAAAAACTGAAACATGCAGGCTTTTGACGTTCTGTGGCATTTATAAAACGTCCCTATGTTTGGTACTCTGATTCCAATAATAGACCTCCTCTCTGGCACCTCCGAAAGTGCCAATTATTGGGGCTGTATCGAAGACTTGTTGGCAGTATTGGAGTTAGTTTATATGAGTTTGTAAATTTTCACGCTATAACTAAATAGGTAAACGCCATACAAATATATATATAGCTCGTATAGTTAATAATATACTTACTGCGTAGAGCGTATAATGAGCCGTATTTTCTCCATATATCGAGAGCATAATAATTATTAGTTTCTGACCGAAAATAAACTAAGTACATTACATACTTTATATCGCCCTTGTGATACTTACAGAAATAGGAAACTTGGACAAGTTCCGTATTCAATCAATTATTGTTACAAACTTCGGATACGGACATAAATGAAATTCTCTCTTGACCGAGAGCGAAGCGTGTCCATTTCAGTTTGGCCAAAAACTCTTTCGTATGTATGAATGTTTGGATCGCTCATATCAGTCGCTCGGTCGAGGAAGTTTATGAATGAATAAATGAATAATATTTATTTCAGATTACAAATTTCAATCCATATTTTTGTTAGTAGGCATAGCATAGGTATGCATAGGTTACATCGGTTAGTAAACAATTTAATTTAAAAGTATTACAATGCTACCCTATAGTGGGTAATATTTTTCGGGTGAAGCTACTAGAGTAACAAGTATGTGTTTTCACTCAAAAAAACAGGATAGGGTAAGAAAGTTATGAACTGACGTGACTATTTTTGTCCTGGAAAGTGCACCGTTCCAGAAGCATAATATAATAAAACATATATCACACACAACACACACAATTATGTAAAACTGTATTCAAATCGTGCCGTATCCGTCTTAAGACTATAGATACTATGAATATATAGGTACGCAGTTATACGCTATGCGAATAGATAGTTCACTGAACCGGCCTTATAGCTTCCAAGATTAGCTCTGCGATTTAGAGGATAATTTTGGTACGCATTCTATACTATTATCCGGTTACGCCAAGAATGCACCTATTTTATATGATGACACATGCAAATCAAGTGCGAACGTAGCGTAATCGGGTAGCTCATCGCGATTCTAAGGGCGTTCGGCCTGCACCGAGGGACCTCGTTACGTAGGCTCAGCCTTCGTATTTTTTAGTATAAAGATTGCAGTCTACGAGATTTGGTCATCACTCAGCTCAGCAGCAGCACCGTGAAACTAACAAACCAACAAAATGTTCAAACTGGTGAGTAGAGTTTTAGTAATATGCAATTATTCTGCTTCGCCCTAAGGTTGACTGGAAAAGATTGCCACATGGCATTAAGTTCACCTTTCGTACGATAAGTTTTCTTTTGTTCAATAAAGATTCAATAAATAAGTAATATGGGGCATTCCAACTGAATGATTGGCACGTGACGCCATTCTTTTTATACTTCCAAGGAACTTAGGAAGTCTATTTTTCATATGTCAATATTTTATAACTTGGCTTTTGTATTGAATTCCTGGTGTTTTTTCACGCTGTTAAGATAGCTATCATACTCGTCACGTCAGTCACGTGCCCGATAAAATAGATGCTCTGGTGGATTACCCCGTATAATTAACTTAAAACGTTTTATCCAAGTGCTATGGGTCATGTTAGGACCTACTTTTTGAATCCGATTTGATCTAAATCAAGAATGCTTTTCCTTACAAATGACCATTAATAAATGTTGAGTGAAAGTGTCTCCGCTATAATGCCATCAAGTTTCCACACTCATTTGCGATCTATCTATGGAGACCGTTACGTTACGCGGCACTCGGAACTTCAATGACCTTATTCAGTGAAGTTTCGAGTGCCACGTAACGTAGCTCCATTAGTATCCACTATCTGTTCATTTGTTTCCACAAAGTATACGTTTTTAAATAGTTCTTACTATGCTGGAACTGACTTATTAAAGTGCAGAAAGTTGGTTATTAACCCCTCGTATGCTTAGACACGGATTCGTGCGGGATATTTGAACCTTATGTTAAATGTCAGTTAATTTCAATTTGATTAGCAAATTTTTGACGCCGCATACGAGGGGTTAATAGTACCTATTTTATGCAACAGTTTTATTTTAATTGCATAATTTCAATTGTTTACAGTTCATCTTCGCCTGCTTCCTCGCGTTCGCCGCGGCCAAGCCACAGTTTGTGAGCTACGCGACCCCGGTGGCGGCCGCGTACACTGCACCCGTGGCGGCTGCGTACACCGCCCCTGTTGCGTACAGCGCGTACAGCGCCTACTCACCGCTCGCCTACTCCGCCTACAGCTACGCTCCCTACTCTGCTTACTACCTGCGCTGAAGTTATTCTTGATAAAAAAAAATGCTCTATATCCCACAATAAACCCATGATATTATGCTAATATTGTTGTTTATATTATGTTGAATCACCACGGAACTTATCAATAAAACGACACTGCATAAAATATATGTACTATTATCGTGATCATAACCAAGTGACTCAAGAAGTCTGCCGATGCCAGAGTACACAGCTTCTCTTTAGCGAAGTTTATGTCTCATACTTTCGTATAGAGCTTAGGCCTCTTTTAATACACTGGAAAGCTAAAGCTATTGTAATGAACTGGTATCCCTCTTACAAACGGTTTCTAGAGCGCGACTATGTATTAGAACGTATAGCACTTGCCAGTATGCTTGAATTGCTGGTCTTAATCTGACTAAGTACACAATCGGAGTAATAGCCCGTATTTAAAATACTATTACAAGACATCAATAGCATCCATTGTTCTATTATAGGACCCTATATCTTATATCAATATGCGTTAAACTTTAGCCGTTACACTTTTTGCACTTTAGATTGAGATAGCATTGTGGCGCGAGAAGCCCATCTGCCACAACGAATTTGTATTTGTAGTAGCTGTGTGGATTCCTATACTTACGGGATGTAAATTATTTTGAAATCACCCGTCATCGCAGGTAATCTGGGGCTTAGGAATCGACTAGTATTGCATGCAATGGCGGAAAGAGAGCCAACACGGTATAACCCTCGTGACATGGAAGGAGGAACGGCTGTTTCTTCGGTGCCTCGGCACCGACCCGTCATCGTGACACCGCAGCAAAGGCTAGCTCTGCTGCCAATTCAGCCGAACTTGTGCAGCGGTGGAATTATGCATTCCCTATTTGAGCAATGTCTTTTCAAAAGGGCTTATTTCTCTATAAAACTCATACAAGAATAAGCCCTTTTGAAAACACACTCCTCATTTACCGTTGCATAAAAAGCGGATAAATATAGACCCTAAGGGAACGTGTCCACAGAGTCTTGAAAGATACTGGTCCACCAGTCTCTGTAGTACACTGACGCGTGACGCGTAAATTGACCGAACGAGCGAAGTGTCTCTGTTTCAGTTTCGCCAAAATGTCTTCCGAATGTCCAGATGTTTGGATATTTGAATGTACGGCTGTTCTCACCTACAGGATACATTTCTCAATCAATTCTCATGAAATTTTGTGAGTAGGTTTGATACGACCTATATACGATTTTTAACCGATTTCAAAAAAGGAGGTTGTCGAATATGTTTTTCAGTGGCTCTGTGAGCTGTAGACCTCGCGAGTATGTTTCGAAATTACTGAAATGTATTTTTTTTACAGTTTTAACCCCCATATCTCCACCACTTTGAAGAATGCCGAAAAACTGAATCGACAAAAATATCTTTTATACTTATCAAAACTATTATAGAAATGTGGCCTGTAGGCGAGAACAGCCGGAAATCCAAACAATACCCGGAAAAACGAGAGAAATTTTGGCGAAGCCAAAACAGACGCTATGCCCGCTCGGTCAAATATAGTTTCTGTTTGCAACTTGCAACGTTTAATATCATACTTCTATTGCGAGCCTAAATAGCTCACAATTTTTTTTTTTTCACATCTAAAGGTCGGACTTGACAGTTAGTAGGTACGAGTAGTATAAAGTATAACACTACTACTTTACTTTCGATATTTTTGTAAAAAATGCACTTATCCCGTGTGACGTGCTTGCCTCGACTGAACTTATCCAGGACTTATACAGAACATGTCCAAAAAAAAAATCCGAGGAGAATATCTACATTAGAAAACTGTTTTAAACTTAACACTGTTCTCTACTCGCTGATTTAATTTTAATTTTATATAAAGACGAGGGATTCAACTTTCCTGATTGTATTAGGTGAAATAGAATTTTGACATTTTGGAGTATACAGGGTGATTCAGGAGTCATGAGCGGGAGTGATAGGGCCAATAGGATGAGTCACACTGAGCAACTTTTACTATGGTACCAACCATTAAAATCACAAAAAAAAAACAATCTGCCACTTCATACATTTTGGATAGTTAGCGATCAATTAACTATCAATACATTTTTAGCTAGATTTTTTTTCGCGATGTTCCTGCTGGTCCCTTAGTGAAAGTTGCTCAATGTGGTTCTCCTCATTAGCCTTGTTACTCTAGCTCATGACTCCTGGCTGTGTGGGTGTTTGATATAAAGATGTAGGAACTTTTGGACGTGATACAGGGGACTATTTAGAAGAGTTTGAACCCTATATGCCTTAGTCCAATCTGTGATAAGTAGTTTTTTTTTAAATCGGTTTCCAAATTTTTCAGTTCTTACTGAAAATTGACATGAAAAATTGCATTTAAACTAAACTATGCATTAAATCTAATTTATTTTTTTCTAATTAACGTCGCCATTAATGTATCAACCAATAAAAAAGTCCACACACATACTGCACATTTTTTGCCTGCGAAAGTTTATTTTTTGGTAGAAATCACTCATGGTGAGCTACAAAACGCTTTAAAAAAATGTTTGGTATGTGGGAGAACTAACTTTTTTTATGGTTTAATAAATTAATGGCGAATATAATATGAAAGAAAGAAGCTGATTTAATGCATACTTTGGTTTGGTTGTGGTTTGGTTTCAATTTTACTTTTCATGTAAATTTTTGGTACGCATTGAAAAATTTACAAAAACGCAATTTAAAAATAAATCATCACAGATTGGACCAAGGCATATAGGGTTCAAACTCTTCCAAATAGTCCCCTGTATTATTTAATTTCACCTAGTGTTAAGAACACAGACATTTAAGTCTGTGGTTAAGAATATGTAGTATACTTGAATGAAATATTATTTCATCACTAGTCACTGATGAGGTGCGTGGTAATTTGTCAAAGGATAAACAAAAATGTTAGCGTAACATCATGCGTTTAATGTGGAATAAATACATTGAGCAATTTCATTTCTTATCTAACATTTCAGCGCAGGTAGTATGCAGAGTAGGGTGAAGCGTAGTTGTAGGCGGAGTAGGCGAGCGGAGAGTAGGCGCTGTACGCGCTGTACGCAACAGGGGCGGTGTACGCAGCCGCCACGGGCGCAGTGTACGCGGCAGCCACCGGAGTCGCGTAGCTCACAAACTGTGGCTTGGCCGCGGCAAACGCGAGGAAGCAGGCGAAGATGAACTGTAAACAATTCAAATAATGAAATTAAAATAAAACTGTACCTACGCTATTAATACGCTTTCGACTGATAAAACAAGAAATCGTCGATAGCCCTGTACCCATCACTGGTCAACTCGACACATGATAATAGGAATTTACCATCGATTTTTACACAATAATTTGCCAATAAGTTATATTCTAATATTCACAATTTTTTTATTGGGTACCTACTTACTTAACCCCTCGTATGCTTAGAAACGGATCCGTGCGGGACATTTGAACCTATGTTAAATGTCAGTTAATTTCAATTTGATTAGCAAACTATTGACGCCGCATACGAGGGGTTAAACAACCCAATTTGCTACACTTTAAGAAAGTAAAAACTAAGCATGTACGGCAGCTAATGATCAGAAAGATGATAAACTAATAAACTTAATGCGCCTTGGGGTCTGCTGTCCTTATCGACCCCCAATTGATAGATCATAAACAAGGCGTACGTGGAAACTCTTATACATTTTAGATTCAATGAAAGTATAAGTAATCTCTGTATTATTTAAGAGAAATAAGATTATCTACTATATACATTTATACACAAATGTATTGTTATTTTCTACAGAATAAATCAGTTTTGAATCAATTAGATTATTTTAATTCCTAATTGAAATTTCCAACTCACCAGTTTGAACATATTGTTGGCTTGTTTGGTCACGGTGCTACTTCTGAGCTGAATGATATTGAAATGCAATGTGCAGGAAATTTTATACTAAATCACGAAGGCCGATCGTACACAAGAACAGCCTGCAAAGCGGGCCGCACCGACGGGCGTCCTTAGAATTATGATGAGCTATCCGGTTACGCCAAGCTTGCACTTCGTTTGCATGCGACTTCATAGAAAATAGGTGCACACTTAGCGTAACCGGGATGACCTGAGAACCGAAATTATTCTGTTAATTTAACAGCTGATTTTGTGAGTAATAAGGTCAAGAGAACTTTTTGTTTATCATTCTTATATGAAAAAAAAAAACAGTATTTCCTTACTGGTTAGGATGCAGTTAACAAGGATTTGCCCACAGCTATGCCAAGGTGGTGGTGAGATCTCATTTCTTTTTGTAAGGTTAGTCCGTTAATTTTATTGAGCTATTCTAATGTTGAGATTAAACATGAAAATTAGTGTTTTTTATATTCATCTTACGATTCTTACGCTTAAATCTGCGTAAGATGGATATAAAAATCTTTAATTCAACAATCATATAAAATATTAAATTGAGCGTGTTAATTGCGCTGTAGGTATTTATCACTGCATTTTCAAAGTGCAGACATGGAAGTTGTAAGTAATTGTGTATTAAAGAAATGCTTACGTTTCTTTTGGTTTAAAATCTTATCAATCATAAAACCAGGGATTTACCGGGATGAAAGTTACAAATTTCTTAATTCCTATATTCATTGTATTTATCCCTAGGGACCATGCCAAATTTTCAGCCTTCTAGGCCACCGAGAAATACCTAGATCAAAATTTGTTATGAGGCGTCCAGAGGAACGTGTTAGCCTATAGTTAATATTACTGTAACTTATTATTTAATAAATACCTTATCTTTTCTGGCAGTGGTTAATATTAAACAAATAGATTATGCCTATATGACACCTGTGAAAAGTTATACATATATATTTTTTTTCTGTCATTGGGCCTAGCCGTTTAGCAGTACAAGTCATATGGACTAGTGATTGGGAGTAAAACAATAAACGTATCTATTCGGAAAACGGGAAACGGAAAACTCAATATTTTAAATTGGCCTATTAGTAGGCGGTATTCTCATGAATATACGGCATTTGATGATCAGAAGGTTTCCTTTGGCAGGATGAACCTTCTGACCTGATAGTTTAGATATGAGCATATTACTGGTTATTTAGCGTATGTTTCATAAAAAATAATTCTACCGTCTCCTACCTTCAAGAGCCCAAACTGGTACGTTTCGATAATTTATTTCAATTTCAAAATACGTGGCAGTAATTTAATAATGCAGTATATATTTGGAATCAACTCATGAAGCCCTTTCATTAGACACCCCACATGATAAGATTCTGAACACAAAATGTCAAAATCCCATACAAAAAAAATGTCGTCGAAACTCCTTTTTCTCTCCTCCTTCTTAAAATGTTTTCAGGGTTCAGAAAGTTGATCCTGCCAAAGCAAACCTTCTGATCATCAAATGCCGTATATTACGCTCATTAATTATGTCGTGAACACCGCCCACTTTATGTCTTATGATGTTATTAAAAAATATATCCTTTTTTGGTAAATCTCAATTAATCGATGTCACGTAATGTAATGCATAGACAAAATTGATGCATGCGTAATGCATAGACGTGATTTAATCGATATACTAGTAAAATGGGGGAAATTCTACATAATGTCTCGACGAATCACGACCCAGGTATAAGTTTACTACGTAGAGTACTGGAGTGGATCTGGGTGGGCAAATTAGATATCACTTGGGACAGTAATGTCAATGTCATAAGGCAGCGTCCACAGTTGTATCATTTCGCCGATCCGATCCCCGTCGACTAATGTACCTAATAACTAATTTACCTCAATGAGTAAAAAACTTGTTGTTGTTTTTAAATTTTCGGCCATAATATACCCATATTTTTATATAGAACTATACAAAAATAACATAAAAAATGAATTTCTGATATCTGTTTCACACGGAAACGATACAAGTCCTAGTAGACTTAACTGACCAGCAATCAAGAAAGAAAAGAGGTATAATTGGTCCTATTCACCCCGCTCTCCCGCCAAACAGGGGAGGAATCTGACTTCTCTCTACATCTGAAAATAGTCACCGGGGAACACTCTATCTGTGGTAGAAATTTCATGCTTGTAACCCGATGCGCACAATTATGTATTCGTCATAGGCGTAACTCTCACATTCTTACTCTTCTTTATGGCATACTTTTCCACCGAGCAACTCCCCTGTATATTAAAGGGCGCTTTAGCTGCCTTTCGTCTGCAGGGTGTGCTAAAAATTTCCTTTTAGCTGTCCCCTCCTCACACTCAAAATTTTACTCGTTTTGCTATGGAATTCGCTTCCAGTAGAATTGCGGAGTGCTAAATCGCCAGCGATCTTGAAAAATAAAATAAAAGAATACTATTTATCTCTCGATTAATAAAATTGATGGTGTGATTTGTGAAACTGCTTTCGTTCGTTTGCCTCTGACTGTTTATTTGTTCCTTATCTGTCTTGTTTTTATTTATATTTATGTATGTTTAAGTAGGTTTATATACATATATATATATATATATATCTATTTACGTATGTGTATATCTATTGATACGTTTACTTGCTTATCTTTTGATAATTATTTTGTTCTCCCTTCCCCTTCTGCATCACCTACTCATTGTGTGATTTATACTAATCAACTCCACTACCTAAAGGTTGTCTGGAAGAGATCGCTCTTTAGCGATAAGACCGCCTGTTGTCTACCGTTATTAAAATTATTGTTCTGTATTGAATTTGTTAACTTTTTTGGTGTGCAATAAAGCATTTTGTATTGTATTGTATGTTAGAAAACAGCGGACTAACAACTCTACTAAAAAGCTCCCGCACTATCTACATATAAAATTTGTTCTAGAGTTTTCTCGTAGAAAATATCTCGTACACGATTCTAAACACTGCAAGCAAAGCAATAACTTAATCATTTAATGACGAGTATGGTCGAAATTTCTGGTTTATCCCAAATAAGTAATTACCACCTACACCTTCAGGGCAAACCAGAAACAACATTTTCCCATACGAGTAACTATTTGTTTACATTTTTACTTATAAATAGGAGGAGAGTGGGTGTAACAAAGTATTTAATTCAAAATTGTCTCAAAAGTGCTTACGCTGTAGACAGGTTGCTGGGCGTGGTGTGTGTATTATGTATTACGCATCTGGTGGAGACAGCTAACCCGGGAGTCTATAGCGCGGTGTGTGTATAATGCATCTGTCGACTAGGTAGGTGACTCTGACCAGACGAATTCAGGCTTTCTCTCCCTTGCTCACCCGTACTAACAGTCGTTCTATAGCACACTAATCTGCCGCGTGGCGTGGTCTAGGATTACAGAAGATATAGAGTTAAGAGTTAATTTAAATAAACAGGCATAAAAGCTCTTCGTTATTTAGTATCTAGGATATCCTGATTTAAAAAAATATTGTATTTAAAAATTAAGAATTTTCTTCAACAGAAAATTACCCAAACTTTAATAAGTAGACGTACTGGTTTCTAGATTGGCTCTACTACGTAGGTACCTACTATTTTAATTCTACATCTATGAATGATAAAAATCGGACATGCCATTAGGCATCAAGTTCGCCATTTGTACTGACTTTTGTTTTGTGCAATAAAGTTTAAATAAATAAATAAATATCGGACGAACTCAAACAAACCGATCTATTCCAAAATTAAGCTCAAGAAGGCTTGTGTTATGGGTACTAGACGACGATGTACATACTTATATAGATAAATATATACGAAAATACATAGAACAACCATGACCCAAGCACAAATATTCGAGTTTGTGACACAAATATTTGCCCTATGATATGATTATATAGACCTTTAAAAAATTATGTTCCCTCAGATAGACTGAAAATAATATATTTATAGACGGTATTGGCTTAGGTTAATAATGACGATGATGATGATGATGACTTACTACTACGGTACGTTGTAATTTGGTAAATAATAAACAATATTAGAGTAACGTCATGGGTTTAATGTGGGTTATTGAGCAATTTTATTCTTCATCGAACAGTTCAGCGCAGGTAGTAGGCAGAGTAGGGAGCGTAGCTGTAGGCAGAGTAGGCGAGCGGTGAGTAGGCGCTGTACGCGCTATACGCGACGGGAGCGGGGTACGCGGCCGCCACAGGCGCGGTGTACGCGGCTGCCACCGGGGTTGCGTTGCTCACCACCAGGGGCTTGGCGGCGGCGAAGGCGAGGAAGCAGGCGATGAGGAACTGTAAAAAATTGGAATGTTTTTTAAATAAACTTTTAATTGATTATTTAAACTTATATTATGTACTATCGTCGTATTCTTCTTTTTCCATATGAATTGAATGTTTTTTTTTGATAACTATTTAAATTAAGTAGCTCGTTACATTTTAATCAAGATTGTTTTGTAATATTTTTTATTAAAGCAGTAACGTCTGCTACCGTAAACCAAATGTTTATGGGTGGCGCTACGATGCCACCCTAAGGCATGTTGAAGCAACTGGTTGAAAAATTCAATGGCTCTGACATCTGGTTCGTGGTCCAGTTGGTAGGACGCCCGTGTTGTCCGGAAAGCCGTTGGAAACGCAGGTTCGAATCCTGTCCAAACCATTATTTTTTTAAATTTTTCGCTTCATTGTAAACATTTAAGATTGTTCTGTCATTGAGATAGTTTTCTTTCTTTTTAGGGTTTATAAATAGAGGATACTAATCAACTTATCCGGCACCCCGGTTTGAATGACCTTGACGCACATCTTTATACTCTATCAGATCATAAATGGAGGTGGATGAAAACATTATGGCCGTACGAAAATTATACACAAAAAAAATGGTTGCTACGTAGACTGAGCAAATTATTACCACCTACTCAAAACAAAGGCAATTTGATTTTAATTAACTATGTCCAATAGGTGATTCTGTCAAAATTAGCCAAATCATGAAAATAAATCAGATTACTTAATTTCCAACTCACCAGTTTGAACATTTTGTTGGTTTGTTTGTTCACGTTGCTACTGCTGAGTGATGTCCAATTGCAGTGTGCAGGAAATTTTATACTTAATCACAACCACATTGTACACAACGACAACCCGTGGGTCGCACGTCTGGAGAATTGTGATGAGCTATCCAATTACTCCCAATTTGCACTTCGTTTGTATGCCATGTCATAGAAAATAGGTGCATGTACCGAATCACCTGAGCACCGAAATAATCCTCTTAATTGGTCAACTGATCTTGGTTGCGGTAAAGTCGGTTCAGTGAACTATTAGCTCAATATTATTTTATGATTTTCAAATATTTATATCGTCTAAAGCTAATGCTTTTAGAATTCATTTATCAACGTTAGTCCCACGGCGTTGTCATCGTGTCATTTTCAGATAAGGAAGATACACCCCTGCCCCGCTAAGTTTCCAGGGCATATCCCATATTTTTCCATTAAAGTGATTTTTTTTTCAGATTCGCCCACAATATGATTGGTTTACCTACAAAACATTGTTTATTTATTTAAACTTTATTGCACAAAACAAAGTCAGTACAAAATTACAAATGGCGGACTTTATTCCATTTCATTCGCTATACCAATGAACTATAGTGCTAACAGAGATACTAGAGATACATTAATTTCTTGCTGTTTTGTATTATACTTATAAATCGCCATTCATAGAAAGAAAATGAATATTCAGTCTTAGGATTTCATGATTAATGTTTATTGGTCCGAGACTTTGTTTAATGTCGTAAGAGAAGAACATACGTAATTATAGCATACCATCAATGACAGTCCCGTATTTGTTCATAACATTATACTAATGTACATGAAACTGCTTCTGTTCGTCTTAAAATTCCCTTTTATGGCAATCAAAGCTGCATATCACGCTCGTGGGTAAATAAACTCCACAACGACCCTTTATGGTACGGCTGAATTGACACATTGACCTCCAGATGTTGCCCAAGTGCTGTAGCGAGGATTGTCAGCGCGGGCACGTGCCAAGTAACCTCTGATGCAACGCGACCGGACTTGCATGTCCAAACCGCTAGGTTGTGCTAGACAGAACCAAGATACTTATACTACTTATCATACATTTCTAAAATTATATTGAAAGTCAGTTTATGGAGATGGGGTGTCTATTATTTCAGAGAAAACTTAACAGCGCGATTCATGACATACGGACGCGTGGCACCAGTCGTACAGCGCCATCTGCTGGTAAAAAATAAAGATAACAAAAAATGACGCTATCTAGTGTCGGACTTGCCGGAGACCAAGATCCACTACGGGCCGTTGAGTCAGTCCAGTAAGTAATTAAGTAAACACAAGTAGGGACTTTACCGAAGTAGTGCCGCTTACCTTTGTTGGATCGCATAACATTTTTATTGTGCACCTCTTACCTTTTGATACAAATATGAAATAAAATTAAATTATCAGGTATGATATTGCTTCAGAAAAACATAACCACAATAGTTATGATTAAAATCATAAATTATGAGTTACGTAGCAAATAAATGGTTTCTAGGTCGCTAAATATATTTAGATCTTCATCGGTATTGTTAAAAGTATACATGTTCTTTAAAGTGGACTCTAATTTGCTATTCAAATATTTAGTATTTGACATACCTATATTAGATATTAAATATTGTATGCTTGTCAAAATTATTACATTGCCAAAATT
Organism: Apotomis turbidana; assembly: GCA_905147355.2. NCBI lineage: Eukaryota > Metazoa > Arthropoda > Insecta > Lepidoptera > Tortricidae > Apotomis > Apotomis turbidana. The sequence goes on from LR990294.1 coordinate 13,207,851, forward strand.
TAGGAATATTTAAAGATCGCTTAAATTTTATGTTCTTTTTCTCAACAAATCCGTATTAATACAATGTCATTATTGCACTAATGTATGGTTCAATAAGCTGTTGGTTCACTATTGTATGAATGCGCTCGAGATGCCTATCGTCAATTCGGAGCACCACCGATGCGCAAGCACAAGCAGCCCCTCGTATTGTCTCGAAATCTCATTCAATGTGCAATCAGGTATTTAAACCGGCCACATCCTACCTTAAACATCATTATCTCTTCATTCACCAAGCCAAAAACACAAACAAACCAACAACATGTACAAACTGGTAATACAAAACTTCAACGAAAACAAAGATTAGCCGCCATTCTTGCATAGAGAAGTTTTATACACCGATCACGTCTTAAGTATCAACAAAGTTTGGGAAAATCTAAAAATAATGAGAGTACACGATGTAGGCAGCGGTCTTATATTGGTGACGTCTGCATGTGCTCATTAGGGCAGAGCAAATGTTTAACGTTTCGATGACGTCATTACTGTCACGTATTGAAATTTGAAGAAGAGTAAATAATTTATTTGCGTAATATATAAACTTTATGTTAGCACGGACGTTGTGCGATCGATTGGATTATCTTGATTAAAAAGATTTCATTTCGAACTGGTCTAAAAATTGACAAAAGTAATACTTTTACGTCTACTCTTATTTTATAAATACAATATAAATATTTTAGATTTGTTGCCGCTGCTGCCTCAATTTTTTTTATTTGGTGTATTTGATGTTTGTATCTTATCATTGCATTATTACAGGTGGTATTCGTCGCTCTACTGGCCGTGGCTACTGCTAAGCCCGGCATCCACTCAGTAGCGTACCCAGCAATCCCAGCAGTAGCACCAGTGGCCGCGGCGTACACTGCTGCGTACCCCGCCCCTGTCGCGGCCGCATACACCGCTGCTGCGTACTCCACCCCCCTTGCCGCTGCCTACACCGCTCCTGTCGCTGCTGCGTACTCCGCCCCCCTTGCCGCTGCCTACACCGCTCCCGTCGCTGCTGCGTACGCGTACTCTCCTTACGCTGCTGCATACACGGCCCCAGCTTTCACCTACCTCCGGAAATGAATTGACTGAAGCTAATGACATGAAATAAATATTATATTTAGCAAACGGTTGTAGATCTTTTTTTATATGGTTCCTTGCTGCAATTCTCAGAGATGAGGTATCTTTTTAACCCCCGACGAAAAAAGAGGGGTGTTATAAGTTTAACATGTGTATCTGTGTATCTGTGTATCTGTGTGTCTGTCTGTGGCATCGTAGCGCCCAAGCGGATGGACCAATTTAAGTGCGGTTTTTTTTAATCGAAAGACTTTTCCGTCGAGATGGTTCTTAGCTATGTTTGGTAGAAATAGGACCAGTAGTTTCCAAGATATTCAGCTTTATTTAGAACAAGTGACGAGATCTCAGCTAATAATAAAGTCAATAATTCGAAATATTGGCTAAATGTTAAGTTTTATTAGCATTTTCTATATGACTCACTAATTGAGGGTCTCATGATGACCAGGTAGTTGTTACTGGATCTCAGCTAATATTGAAGCTAAAGATTCCAAATTTTGGTTAAATGTTAAGTTGTATTAGCATTTTCTATATCACTCAATAAATGAAGGTCTCATGATGACCAGCTAGTTGTTAATGGATTTCAGCTAATATTGAAGCCAAGGATTCCAAATTTTGGTTAAATGTTAAGTATTATTAGCATTTTCTATATCACTCAATAAATGAAGGTCTCATGATGACCAGCTAGTTGTGAAAGGATCTAAGCCAAGAATTTCTAATGTTGGTTAAATGTTAAGTTCTTAATAATTAGCGTAATCAACAGATGAATAAATTTTTGACAGTACAATAATTTGGTACCTTGGAGCTGAAGATGGCCGTAGGAACTCCTAAACAGCACAAGATAAACCCATGGTGTTTGGGCTCGTCTGATTGTTCTGGATGAGCAATTAACATTTGTGTAAGAAAGTACAGTCAATAATAAAACCGAGTCTCAAAAAAACTTTTTTGACAAAAAACTCATTATAGGTAATTTCTGTCACAGTACTGGGTCACTATTTGAATTATTATTAGGACTATTGAACAGGTTCCTTTGATTGAGGTCACAAATAGCAACACCCTGCAAAATTTTAACGCGACTTAATGACACGAAAGCTTTAGCAAAAGTACTCTTGCCTAAGTGAATAACAGCTTTTTAGGATTTTGTAGTTTGTGTCAGTCTGTCCACAGCTTAGCTCAGAGACATAGTGGTTGAATACATTTTTAAAATCATTTTTTGTGTACTGTGGGAGGTGTAACCCTGATAGAGGAATATTAAAAGAAGATAGGACTTGGTTTGTAATTTTATTATTCGTTCAGCCACGATACAGAGCTAAAACATGAATGCCCGGCCCTCTTGGTGAGTGACAGAAACGGCCATAATTCTAAATATTTAAATATATTTTTAAATAAAAACCTAGTGGCCAGTTCTGCTGTCATAGACCAAGTAACACCTTACAGTACCTTCCCTACACGTAACAAAAGTGGGGATGTTTATCCCATGGTGTGGGTTATCGATGATTAGGTCTCTCAAAACTAAGTCAAGTTACCTAGCACCAACTGCAAATTTTTATGGAGCTAAGTATAAGCCACCCGTACCTACTATGTGGATCATGTAGAATAGAAACCTGGTTCTGTTTTAGGCAATAAGTAGCAGGTTCTTGCGACTCATGCAGTGCATTTAAAGTATATATTTTGATTATCTTGGCTAATAACATCGCCATTTTGCCATTATAAGCATTAACTAGTCTGATTTTTAACGATTCTTTCCCAGAATGTTGCTTCAGGCTATTGAAATCAAAATATATCCTAACTTCAGTCTTAGAGAAGACGGCATTCATTACCACTGGCTTGGGATCCTATTGTACCACTGTACCTACATATAGTCAAGGATCAAGCTCGACGAAAGATTGAAAACCCTGGACCTTAAACGGTGTAAAACAAAAATAGTGTCAAAAGAAGAAAATTACGGGACGAAACTTCTGCTTGTTTAAAAAATATGAAATAAAAATAAAATTTAAAATTTAAAAAACCCCCGACACGACAACCAATAAAAAGAAAGAAATAAAATCTACGAAATGTGCCTATACAATGAACAGTAGAAAAAGAATCCAAGCTTCGTTGCGTCGGGGGACCGCTAAGTAAATGAAATGCAATGTACTGAAAATCGTAAAGTGGGAAGCCCGACGCATGCATGCAATTTTGCGTTGAAAAATATATATTTCATTTCATTTAGGTAGGTACTTAGCGGTCCCCCGAACGCAACGAAGCTTGGATTCTTTTTCTACTGTTCATTGTATAGGCACATTTCGTAGATTTTATTTCTTTCTTTTTATTGGTTGTCATGTCGGGGGTTTTTTTAATTTTAAATTTTATGACCTTATTTATTATATAAAGATCCACACAACTGCCTCGGGTTATTACGCGCCAAAAAAATGTGTATTTTATTGCTACAAAATTGTAATATGGCTATGAAAAAAGAAAAACCAGTCAAGCGCGAGTTGGACTCGCGTTCCGAGGAGATTAAAATACTGCATATTTCTTTAACGAAGAAATAAACTGTACTGAGCAACAAACTTAAATTTACCGTTGGAAAACTGTTTTACGTACTTTAAATGAAGACCATATTTTTTATAGTTTTCAGATTTTTCCCTATATTTGTAGTATAAGACGGTACTTGCCAAATGTCAACGGAAAATACTCTATAAATGGTGATTCCCTTGAGTGAGAGTATCAAAATGTACATGTACAATGTTTGCGGCATAAACGGCCGCATCTTTTTTTATGTTAACTTAAATGTTTGATTTTTTTACGTCCGGACGGACGGACAACATTCATCAACATAAGGGTTCCGTGTTCGAAAGAAAGAAATGTGAGAAGACATCGTCGTTCTATTTAATAAAATTGACATAAATAACCACATGTATTAATAGCAATTAAGGATACCCATGAATATGAAAGCAGACTACGCAGTTCTGATACATATTCCTCTCAAATCCATTTTAAATCAATGCTTGAAGGTTGTCAATAAGCACCCACTAGAGCAGTACTTGAATATAAAGGCGCCTTCCTAAAGGCATTACATTTATGCAAATTGCTTATTTACCAAAAGATAATGCTATTTATGTCACAATTCAGTTTGTGTATTTTATCCGTCCCTAATTTAAACGGTTCTAATATTAGAATACACCTTTTAGCAATTTAAACATGAACTTCTAGTCTAAATATAATTCTTCCAATTTAGTCATTCGCGGCGTTGCACGTTGGTACTTGACATTTATTTTAAGAGCATTTCTAGTTACAAAAAATTGCTTATACAATTTAATGTATTAGTTGCCGCTTGATTAAACGACGTTACCCGTTACTTAGCAGCTTTATTAAAATCATAATACAGTTTAAAAAAATTAAGAATCAAAATGCTGCTTGACAAAGCCCTCCTCCCTAAGGATATTTACGTCGAACACCTTCAACCTTCAGCATCAGCACCTTCACAACAAAGAGTATGTAATTTCCTAGGGCTTCTTAAGTCCGCCGTGGCCTTGCTACGTTGCATCTTACTGTACGTGGTCACCATATTTTGAGAATTTTATTTAGCCAAAATGGCGTTTCAAATAATAAGTAGTTACTAATAGATATTTCTAGGTCTTTAGGCGATTTAATTTGTATTTTGTACTTTTTACCATTTCGATGCTGACTATACAATATCTTATGCAGCTGGAGTTTACTTTAATTTATGTATATCGCCTATTGATATAAAAGTACAGGAAGCATTGCATTCATCCACGAATTAATTAAATCTAATTTTGATACTTTAAAAAAATACTTCGTGATTTGTGATGCAAATATTCTTAACAATGAATCAGCTTCTGCTTTTCAAATCAGATACTTGTTATTATAGGTAATCATTAATATCACGATATGAGCTTTTAACAATACCTAACAGCTCATGACTTAATCAAATCAAATGTAAATTTTACTAATCTGCACGTAGGTAGTTATTAAATTATATGTAACGTTGTACAAACAAATTTCTAAGTGGTTAGTAATAGCAATTATTTTATTATATAATTTCAATTTTATTCACAGATTAATGAGCTGGGTATCAGTTTAATTTCAACCGACAACTTAACCATGACGTGCCATAACACTAAATAAAGTCACAATAATAAAGACATTTGAAGTTCAAGGTCTCATTTAATGGTAACCTTGAACGTCCTTAAGGCAGTGCGTATGGAGGCTTATTAATATTCTGTGGCACAGATAAAGGATGTGTCAGTAATTAAAGGCACGGTCACATACGGCGGCAGAATGTTCTACAACACTCTGGACTGACCATTACGACCTTGATTGAGCAGCGAATTGTGACTCTGCCAATGACGCTACAGGATGTTACTTTTTAGAAACATTGTATTTTTATTTTAATACTCTTTGGTTTTAACGCAAACATTTATGTATGGAGCAGGCATATTAAAACATATCGTGGGATTGATAAAGGATGTGTGGGTAATTAAAGGCTTTGTCACATACGACGGCAGAATTTTTTACAACACTCTGGACTGCCCATTACGACCTTGATTCAGAAGCGAATTGTAATTCTACCAATGACGCTATAGCATGTCACTTTTTAGAAATATTGTATTTTTATTTGAATACTCTTTGGTTTTAACGCCAACAACGTATGGAGCTGGCATATTAAGACACACCGTGGGATAGATACATTTATGATGACAGCAGAATGTTCTAAGTACAAAACTCTGGACTTCCCATTACAAGCTTGATAGGGCGGCGATTGTGACTCTGCCAATGAAGCTACATGTTGATTCTTTTTAGAAACTTCGAATTTTTAATTATAATCTACAATTTCTATCATGGACACAATTCATGATCTCACTATTGTACGTCGAAACAACATACTACGGAGACACATTGACACCTGTATCAATTACCCGTAGTACACAATAATTTGTTTTGACCAAATTATTGAAACAGTAAGTCGCGTGCTAGTTATTTAAATTAAATTTTACGTCTAGACGGTGCCATTTGTCGTGAAGTAAACATATGTGGCGCCAGATTACCTATAGGAAGGAGTCAATAGGGTGACACTGTATAAAAAAATATGAAAAACCTATGGCAAACGTAGTATCAATAAATAGTGTTCTATTTATTGCAGTAGCTATATCAATATATTAACTATCTACATACTCACTTGCTCTGTTAGTCATACGAAGCTTATTTAAAGATTTATTTGATAAAATTCATTTGCAGTTAATATTAGTAAAATTATATCACGATTAATCACTTTATTTGACCAACATTAACCCGTTACGTTAGATCAGATTTCGTTCACGCCACTTTAAACTTTAAATTTATGTGTAGTGAGTACCTAATATATGCCTAGGGGCGCTTATTCTTCATAATGATGTGAAAAAAATATTTACCATCATATGAATTAATTGATTACAATTAGTCTGTTAGTTATTGGTAACAATATACATTTAATATATATACATTTGTACAATTTCCTTTTGAATATTCACAACTAGTTTAATTATTTGTTTAAACTATATAAAAGGCAATATGAGCGAAACCTCGATCCCCCCTCTTTCTTTTAAAGAGTAGGCAGCAGAATTCGATTCCCACGAGCATGTACATTATAGAAATCGTTGCCTATTGTTTTTGGCAACAAATGCGATTTAATCCGTCCCGTCTAGCACAGACATTGCAGGTAGACTATGACACGTAAAACCCCTTTACCCTTCACCACTGGCAGGTAGTATTCTACCGTATATATGAAACTACTAAACAATTTGTTAAGTGATCATCCTGTGAACCACAAATCTATAGTGCAATCAAAGTTATTCAAGTCGCGTAGAGGTCCCGATCGCGCACGTCGCAGCCTGCGCGGGCGCCGGCCTCCTGCCAACACAATGTTACTGTGTTAATCTGAAACGTCATACGTATGTTTGGAACTATTAGACGCATATGCCTTTTCGGATCTGCCAATTAAAAGGATGGGGGGTCAACTTCAAATCGTATAAAATAGCCAGGACGGCAAATTATCATTAGTTCGATACGCATTGTCTAAACTAACAATCAACATGTACAAGATTGTAAGTATCGGGATCTGGCAGTGTTTATTTCATCGAAAATCTAAACAAGTGGTTCAGTGTATTATTAACATAGTGAAGTTACTAAAATCCAAAAAAATAAATTAAATATAGCTCGCTTCTAATTGCATCACTATCGGTTTTCGATAGCTATCAATTAAATTTCTTACAAACACACACTAAAATGTACAATCCCCTCGAATCTTTGAAGAGTTTACCATTCAAATTTAATTTAGGTCATTTTTTTTTTCTTAATAATAAAATTTTTGGAAGTTTAATTGTAAAACATGCTTTCATAAATAACGATATAGGTATAAATGTTAAGTAGATAGATAATATAACGTATTTTTAGGTAAAATACAACCGACTGGTGCATTTCCTATAACACAATAAAAAAAAAAAAAAAAAAAAAAAGCCTTTATTCTATTACCTTAACATTACATTACATATACACTACTTGTCCTTAATTTACTAGGTAAAAGTCGCCTCTGCGGCGTAGGCCTATAACACAATAACCATGTTTAACTTTTGCAGCTGATCTTCGCCTGCCTTCTGGCCTTCGCTGCCGCCAAGCCCCTGGTGGTGAGCTACGCAACCCCGGTGGCAGCCGCGTACACCGCACCCGTGGCGGCCGCGTACACCGCCCCTGTCGCTTACAGCGCGTACAGCGCCTACTCCCCGCTCGCCTACTCCGCCTACGGCTACGCTTCACCCTACTCTGCATACTATATCTAAGCTACAAAAACATGAGGATGTCTCAAATTTGTTAAGTTATTCTATTTATTTATCATATTTTTGAGACTGTTCTGAACTGACCTACGCTATCTGATTATGCCGAATAAATTGATGATAAGTTATGAATTGTGCTTATTTAGTTTATTATTGAAATTAATTTCACATCAGCTTCATAATTACATTAAACTGTAGCAGTAGTGATAGCCAGTCACAAGCACTACGTTACATGATATTTACGGTCTATTTAAATATAGATAATCTAAGTAAAAAATTTAAAACACTCATTCATTGAGTGATGTAGAAAATGCAACTAAAACAGAACATTTATATTTATACAAAGGAACTCTTAACATCAATATTGGCTGAGATTTTGTCACTTGTTTCAATTAATATTCGCTGAATATCTTGGAAACTACTGGTCCTATTCGCACCAAACATAGCTAAGAACCATCACGATATTCACGATGGACATGTCTTTCGATAGTTAAAAACAAAATTATCGCACTCGAATGTGCGCCGCTAAATATATAGGTATGGTGGCATACTAATAATTAGCGACATACGTAGTACGTACTAAGTACGTACGTAGGTCCTTTAGTACTTTCTAACAGAATAACCTAACTTGACAAATTGTTTTCATCTACAAATTGTTTGCACACCGATGTCAGGGCTTATTAAACGAAAAAATATGGCAATAACCCGGATCTTTAATAAGGATGAACTGTCTTTTAAAAGTCATTCGTTATGTAAAACTTATGCGTTTTTTACTAAATATCGAATTATGGAGATTAGATTGGATATGATCGTAAAATTGGATCTTAATTACACTTACACATTTTCGTACTTTGTATTGGCCCTAGCATGATTTATTATTTGTCGTACTTATTTAAAGTTAAGTTCTAGAATGTTCATAAAGAAAAATATTTATCTTAATTATTTTTATATTCCAGTAGGTATGATGTGGTCGGTGACATTGAAAACCTATTACCCTATTTTAGTATCAGCATTATTCAAATAAATGGAGCCCAACCAACTATACGGACGTCGATTTCGTAAAGTAAGTTTCAATACTGCTTTCACTCTCTATCAGGCCTTCTTATTTCACATTTATTATGGCACAGACAAAACTATAAGAAATGTTCGGCTGTAGACGTTGTGGCAGTTTTGCGAAGATATGGTGCCGTATCGATTTCCACCGGTATGTCCATTATAGAAAACGTACGGGGCTATTGGTTTTGGAAAGATGTAAGATTAATTTATTCAAGGTGCCGTGTCAAGAGGGTCCTAATTTACGTCTCTAGACGCAAAAAAAATATGTTTCCCAAGTTTTCCCCGTGTTAGAAGATATGTAAAATATGACAGATACGAGTATTTTGTAAATATATACTGATTCAAAATTATGAATATACAGGTATGTAACAGATAAGTGATAAGTAAAAGGTTGGCAACCATGCTAGCCCGTCACACATGAGCACTAGCATCACTTCCTCAATATATCTATTTTTTGCAACAACATATCGCGACGAGTACTTTATTGATCCAGTTTTGCCGAATCGACCTTGGATTGAATGTATGTCATAAAATAAATCGTTATTGTCTTTAACTAAAACAAATTCGATCTTTGATATCGTGCACAAGGTTTATTTTATGATTTATTTTTAATCAGATACGGGTTTCGGATTCGCGTATAAAATAGCCGCTCAATTTGGTGTTATCATCATTCGATTTTGGGATTTTCGAGTGAATTCGCAACTTTATCCTCAACTATGTACAAGCTGGTAAGTAAATTATCCGGGAACGGGCAATTATTCGAGCGTTTAACCGTCGTATTATTATTATTAATTCATAGAGCAAAATCATTTCGATAATAATTGTAAAAAGCCGCGACTCTTACAAGTTTTTCAGGTAAATGAAAATCTCTCTATTTCATATTATGTTCTTTTTTTCAATTGGAAGGGTAACAAACGTTATTTGAATTCAAAATCTACGAATAGTTTTATCAGATTGGATTTTTTAGAACCTCGATTTTAAATTTGGTCATATCCCGAATGTATACAATATTACCTTGGTTTACTTACAAGGAATTAGTAAGGGAAATTATAAAGTAGTTGACTTTATTTTTATTTGCTTTACTAATTGCATATTATATGTAATGTTCTCAACTCATACAGAGTTCATCAATATTGGGGACAGAGAAATAAGATGACTAAAATGGTGAAATAATAACCCAATAATTTTAATTGGTTACTAATTTGTTTAGTATTGCGCCTGTTGTTGTTTTGATGTTGTCTTGAAAGTGGAAGTTAGACAATAATTTCAATCTAATTAAAATATGGGACTTGATTAAGCCGTTACCAAATTATTTGTTGTTTTCACTTTTATTAAATTAAATTAGGTGCTATGTATTGCTAAATATATAAATAAGTGACAGTGTTTTAAAGTAAACCGTGATGCTATTTTAAATAAACGGTAGGTATTTGAGAGCACCTACAGCGATATTTTATTATGTAAATATTAATGCATTAATTGCATTTAAGTATACTTAACAGGGTAAAATGTATTATTGATATTCTTTACTTTAAACATAACGCAGTAATGACATTGGATCTATAATAATATTATGTAAGAGAGTTTATAGGTTAACGAGAATCCCCCTGGGCGATTCTCCGGGCCGAGCTATTTTGCTTGACTTCGGTGGTCAATTTTATTTTTCATATTTTTGATTCGTGACTTTAATATACAAAAACGGCCTAATTTAAAAAAAATATTGGTAGCAAAGGCCCTCTTCTGAACTTAGTGGTTCATAAGATATTTAAGATTTTACAATCACCGAAATCAAAGGCTCAATACTTCAGAGTTTTCGATGTGTAGCTCGCTGAAATGACGACCCTTAGGAATATTTGTAGTGTCAGGCTGTTGAGGCATAATACCCTGATGCACCAGTTCAACGAGATGGGTAAACCATGTGCTAAAATGCCAATGAGATGCCGGTGAAAGCAGCCTAACGAACAGCAACCCACCGAAATTAGTAAACAAGAGAAGCACAGTCAGAACTATGCTGCATTAACAAAATCACGATTATAATCATTGAGGAACCGATTGAGGGGCATGGCAATATAGAAATAATGTAAAACCAGTTGGTTTTATCGTAAAAATTGATAGATGATGGTGGCAATTTTATTGACTTCAGTGGTCAAAAATTACACCGAATCAATGGAAATCAATTCCACTGATTTCAAAATTTAATGTTTTATATCGATTTAAGGAATACTAAAAGTAATATAGACACGAACAAATTATTATGGACTTACATTCTCCCGGAGATAGTTTATTCACTTATAAAATTGCAGACACACAATCACTGAACATCACAAATTGTTCCACCGAATTCAACAAAACACGTATCCAAATCCACCGAATGACGAACGAACCCACACGAACTCTACCTACAAGCCAGTGAGCCGACGTCTACTCTCGGCGGCGGTGAGAACACAACTGAAGCTAGTTGCTTGCGAGCTGCGGGTTTCTAGTATACTTCTTTAAGGCAGTGCTGACGTGTTTTAAAGTTTACACTGAAATCACTAGTTACCCTCGGACGCTCCAAAAATAGTTTTTATTTAAAATGTTTAGCAGATAAATTATATCAATAGGAACAAAATGATTAATAAACTAATGCTGAATACGGGAACACATTTGAAATCATAGTATCCAGACCCAATATCCAGTTATGATTTTTTATTTCAACAAATCTGGCAAGCGGACGCTCCCAGTGAACGTAAATTTTTGTAATAACTTTTTTTTATTGTCATGTTAATGAATTATCATGAAATGTTTACGTAGCTCGCCAGACGAAATAAACCGTTAGGTACTAGCTTGATTTTATTCAGAAATATTCGATGGTAAATTTTACCATTTTCAAGCCCGGACACTGAGAAATGCCCCTTTAGTCTATTTTTGGAACAAAACATATAAGTAAACAGGAGCAAAGTTGGGCTGAACAGCAAACAAATGCGCGTATCCCACCACGTGAAGGCTTTATAGTGTTTCGTCCATAAAACTGTGATCATGCTCCTAAATTATTTTTTACGTGTATTCAACCAATAAATATGTATTTAGGTCAAACAGTTTGTTATAGAGTACGTGTGCAATGAAGGTGCTGCCAAGTGGTGCCGACAATACGAATATTTTTACCTTAACATAATTTTTTCAGGTGCTCGCCGTCTTCGCCGCCCTCGTGGCCTTCGCCGCTGCTAAGCCTTGGGGTGTAACTTATGGCTCTCCTCTGGCTTACTCCTACGGCTCTCCCCTGGCGTACTCCGCTCCTGTGGCGTACGGAGCGTACGGCTCCCCCGTCGTTGCCGCGTACTCCCCCTACGCCGGCGCTCCCGTCGCCTACGCTGCCAGCCCCTACTCTTACTACCTGAAACGCTAAATTGAACCTGAAAATATGCTTATCACTTACCAATTACAATAAACATGTTCTGATTTTAATATAAACCATTGTGTTTAATTTTTTCATTAAATGTAAGAAGTCGCTGTACAAACGGACATTATTCTTAATGCCTTTGAATATGTTTAACTTTTGTTACTTCAAATGACAACCGCAGCACAAGGTCAATGAAGAAACATATGAAGTTTTGGCCTCACAGACGTTTCGTTTATGTCTGCAGCGATTATACATTCTTTTGTTTTCGGTCGGACCATTCGAGGAGACCTTGGTTATAGTTCAGTTTTCAAAGCATTGATTCTTTCACAGTGATATCCATTCGTTACTGTACTATGGAAACCGGAGCCAAACGTGTATATAAGTAAGGACATCTTTATATTTTTACCGCATTCGAGATAAGGCTGCTGGTGTTACTAATTGTCTTGGAAACAATATTTGGAAAGAAAATATGGCGAAGATTGTAATAGTAAGTTATAGTTTGACTCAATATTCTAGTTATCTAATTGTGTTCCTGTATTTAATTCATTTTAGTGTCACATGCATCAGTCTCATAGTAATATATGTACGAATCTAATCGCACACACTAAAGTCGAAGATATATCACCAACATATCCATTTTAAAAAAAACGAAGCGACGACGACTAAAGTTGTTTTATCGAACATTGATACCAGGGTCCTTGTGATCTATTCGGGTCTAATCGGGATATCTACGAGTATCTCGCTTAGGAACTATTCGCAAAGTCTCAAACATACCTAACCTCACATTTATTTACAGCTATTATCATTATTGGCGGTGGCAGCAGCTGATCCTCTAGTCTTCGCATCACCATACCTGGCATCGCCGTTCGCCGCTGCGTACGCGTCTCCATACGCCGCGGCGTACTCGTCTCCATACGCAGCGCCGTACACCTCAGCAGCATTGGTGGCGCCAGCAGGCCCCGCTGTACAAGCAGCCGTACCAGCGGCAGCCACCGTCCCTCTGTCCTCAGTGTCCGCGTACTCCTATGGCTCCTCCTACAGCATCCAAGACTACTCAGCTCTAGTCAATACCGCTGCGCCCTTATACAGCTCAGCCTACAGTCTACCCTATTCTTACCGTGACTGGTTCTACCGCAGATAAATTAAACTCATAAAAAACCGAATGCTGAGTGAATGACTCTAGTTCCAATTAATGATTAAACGAACTTACCTGTAAGTGAAGTTCTATCATAATTATACGAAGCGCCTCGTCCGAAGAGATTAGTAACTGAAGATATATAATACACATGTAGTACCGCCAGGTGTCACCACTCTTGCACTTTAGTTTGGAGTTTAATTTTTTTTTTTTTTTTTTTGTATGTGGGTAATCCTAGATCCCTCGGCTATGCCGTCCATCGTTCCGCCCGTTCATTTAGTTGAGAGGAAGTTATTGATTGATGAATATTTCAATACATATATAGGTATATACAATGGTACACGTAGCTATAGGGATATATGGGCGGGAGGGAGCTACGTTACTAATCTCTTCGGACGAGGCGCTTCGTATAATTATGATAGAACTTCACTTACAGGTAAGTTCGTTTAATCATTAATTATACTTCGCGCCTCGTCCTCGAGATTAGTAACTGAAGATATATAATACACATGTAGACTTTGAGAGTAAGTAATTGTAATATTGTCTGAAATATCATCAATCAATGAATAAATTAACTATAAATAATACAATACAATTATGTATTAAATAATGTTGTATTGATTCATGTAATTTTTATAATTTTACTCTAAAATACAAACAGATGAATCTTTTTCAGAACAGTACTTAGGTACTTAAACTACGAAGTACGAGTATTATCAAATCATTGATATGATATAAGCTAGATTTTAGAGAGCAGTTGTTTACTACGTTGTAAGTATGTATAAACTGAAAACCTAATTATTAATTATAATAATTGTTACAATCAACACTTTACTTATTATTTTTGTCAAATAAAAACATTATAACAAAGATCTCATAATGATGACTAATCGACGCTAATGTTAAATTATGCCAGAAGTAATTAATTGGTCTATATGAATATCTCCAGAATCATGAGAAACATTGGTATTCAAGGAGAGAGATATATTATATTATATCTATATATATCTCGTACATTAATAACATATCAATTTAAATCATGTTAATTATTGGTTCAATACCGAAAGAGCTAAGGACATTGAGTCTTCGCTGTTAATTATAGGCCTTTGATAAAATTTGGCAAAAGTGTTAGATTGTCCGCTCCACCCCGCGGTGTTGCGGATGGTGTCGACGTTGACGCCGCGCGCATGCGCGTGCGACGCGGCGGCGTGTCGCGTGCTGTGCGCGCTGAACACCGCCGCGTCGACCCCGCACGCGCTCAAGGTACGCTTGATCCGTTTACTAAGAGTCTGAGAACCCACTGGTTTATGTGGATTTCTGGTACTAATGAATAAGCTGTCAAATTTTCTTAAAGGCGCTGTCTTCTCTAAGTAGCACGTGAGCGCTGCTGCTGGACATATAGAACGATTTTTATTGAAAAAAGGCAAGGATATGATAGGTTGCTTACAACCGAGTCTGGACGTTTTTAAGATGTCAGGTATTTTTATTATTATTCGATCAGAAGAAATGCTGATATTTTTTACATTGATTTTTGACAATGTTTGAACTCGATGAGCTGTCGTGAGTGCAAGCAATGTTACTGTTTTATTAGAAAGTTTTTCTAGAGTTAATTCATTGTTAGGTGACCAGTTGCCTAAACGGTCAAGAACAATATTGGTATCCCATGTTACGTTATATTTGGGTTTTGGAGGTCGCATACGAAAAACGCCTTTAAAAAATCTTGACAGCCGATCATCATTAGATATCGTTGGGCCAAGTACAAGAGATAGGGCCGATCTACATGAATTTAGTGTCCCGTACTGATACCCTTCACTGTACAGCTTAGTCAAAAAATATATGACCGTAGGGACAGATGCGTCGTATATGCTAATTGAAAGATTTTGGCAAAAAACCCACCATTTTTTAAGGCAAACATCGTATTGCTTTATAGTATTCGGTGACAATGATGCCGTCATTATGTCCAATGAAGATGGTGGTAGGCTTCTTCTTGATAACGCGTCCCGCACAATATTCCTGCAACCAGGGTAATCGAGTTGTGTATTCGACGCGAACTGGAATGAGAGATTAAGGCGTTGCTATATGGTTGAAATGTTATAGATCTGCTTACTAGAAGGCTATTAAATACGGGAAACCATGGTTGCGTTGGCCACAAAGGCACGACCATGATACCCCTAGCCTGTTCAGAAATAATTTTTCTGAGCGATTTCAAGATAACCGAGAATGGGGGAAAGGCATAAAAGAACGTGTTTGTCCAATTTACAGTAAAGGAATCTACTGTATAGGCATCGGGATCTTTGTGCCATGAGATATATTTCGGGCATTTGTTATTAATGCGACTTGCGAATAGATCTATCTCCGGGCAACCAAAGGAGTGGACTATTGATTCAAAAGCCCAGTTTGCCAATTCCCATTCAATGTCAGGGTGAGATCTACGTGATTCATAATCAGCTACTGTATTGTCACGGGATCGAATATAGGATGCAAATACGAATAATCGTCTCTGCTCACACCATTGCCAAAATTCTCGTGTAATTTGGGTGAGGTGAGGAAACTGGGTACCGCCCATACGATTGATATAAGCTATCGCGGTCGAGTTGTCTAATCGAAGGAGTATCTGGCAGTTATACAAATTGCGTGCAAAGATTTTTAGTGCAATAAAAGCTGCAAGCAGCTCCAGATAATTAATATGTTTTTCTCGTTCGGCATTAGACCACTGACCGCTTGCCGTATCACTTCCACAGGCTGCTCCCCACCCCGTAGTTGAGGCGTCAGAATATATATGTATACGATAATCATCTGTGTGGATGCAATGATGGGAATTATCGATGTTCATTAGCCACCAATGAATATCTGGAAGAACAGTTTCGGGCACGGTCATTGTACGATTAAAGTTACCGTGGCCTTGTAAGCTATGAAACTTACAGCGTTCCAACTCCTTCGTATAAAGCCATCCATATTCTATAGCTGGGCATGCTGAAACTAACAAGCCGGTTAGCCGTGCTAGTTCTCTAATCTTGCAGCGCTTAATGTTTGAAAACCGTTCTAATTCTGACTTAATTCGTGATTTAAGCTCAGACGGAGGTAATGTGAATCTAGAATCATACCTAGGAATTTACACGAGGTCTTAGGTGTCAGGACACTTTTCTCTTCATTTATAATGAAGCCCAATGAAATTAACAAGCCCTTAGTGATCTCAATGTTATATAAGCATTGTTCGTAACTTTGACCGAAAAGGAGCCAGTCATCAAGGTAGAGCGTAGAGAGGAGGCCCGCGGAGCGCAATATTTTTACGATGGGTTTCATAATTTTCGTAAAAATATATGGGGCAGTACTGAGGCCGAACGGTAAAACGTTAAACTGATACATTTTATTCTCAAATACGAATCGAAGATACTTTCTAGATTCTTCGTGAATCTTAACTAGGAAGTATGCATCCTTCAAATCGAGGGTAGCCATATAACAATCTGGGGTTAACAGCTTAACAGCTGTCCGTAGGTCTTCAAGTTTGAAATGATCGGTTTTTATGAACTTGTTCAAATTTTTGAGGTTAAGTATAAAGCGCATTTTGCCGTTCGGTTTCGGTACAAGAAAAATACTAGACACAAATTGATCATCACAGGGAGTACATTCAGATATAGCATCTATATCTAACAAATTATTTATAGCGTCTATATAATGTGATCGCTCTTCACTAGAGTACTCGGAAGTTGACGGTAAATAATGTTGTACAACAGGACTCATAAACCTAATTTTATAGCCCTCGATCCATGAAAGAATAGTGCGATCGTTCGTGATGAGCGCCCATTGTTCATTAAACAGAGATAGACGGCCGGCGTACTTAACTGTATCTAGTAGCGGCGCTGCTGGTACGGGTACGGCGGCTGCGGTTGGTGCGCATACGACGGTCTGTAGTAAGGCGCGGGCGGCGGCGGGGCTGGGGCCGGCGGAGGCGGCGCGCGGCGAGCAGGCGCGCGGCTCCTCGGAGCCGGGGCTGGCGCCGCTGCCGGCGGCGGGCCCGGCGGCGGCCTGCGCGACGCTGGGCCTCGGCGGTTTAAAGGCCGGGACACGGCGGACTTCAGCTTCTTGTGCTGAGGTGGAGCTTGCTTAGAAGCACCCGCCTTTAATTCGACGCCTGATTTGATCACGGCTTTCGCCGTTTTGAGGGTTTCTGTCAAGTTTTCACCGAATAAACAGGTGTCGACCTTAGTGTTGACTAAATGATCCTTTAAATCCTTCTTTAGAGTGAAGAGTATAAAATTTCGTCTTGTTACGCTATCTGCGTATTGTAAGTCACATAAAATACGACTGAGGTCGATGAGTTTCTGTAACAAGTCGTTATTTTTCTGTTTCGAGTTTAATTGTGATGTAATGATTTCGCCGAGGCACGATATCGCGCTTGCCATTTCCTTCTGTTTAGACTCAATGCCTTTATCGCGTTTTGCAAAATTTTCGGATAGGGCTGCTTTAATTTCGGCGTTGAGCTTTGGAGCGCCAATACGTACGCAGTTAGCCGGTATCGGATATTTAGCAATGAGATCCTTACGGTTTTCTTTCGTAATGCCCTCGGTAGCAGCGTGAATAAAGCGAGCAGCTATTTCGGAACGTATTTCTTTGCCATATTTAGTGGGTGAAGAGGGATCATCGCCTAATATTTGCAAAATATCTTCATCTAATAAGTCGACTATACTTTCTCCAGATATTTGGTTGTCGACTTTAGGTACGTCAGCTGGAATAGCTGGTTGAATGACATTGTTATTTGAACTGACAGGCTGTATTTGCGTGCTGCCGGGTAATGTACCCTGAGCGCTTGGTTGAGCCTCAATAGACCCTTGTTGATCCTCTACGGGATTGCGCGGATCCTCAATATGGCATTGCTGATTGTCAGCAGGATCGCCCTGACTCTCAATTGTGTTGAGCTGTTCCGCTTCACGATTAAGAGAGTCGTGAACTGACTCGTCCGGGAATTCTGGGAACCAATCATCTGGTCGTAGCAGAGGTGATTCTGAGAACAAGTAGCAATATGTTGCTGATATGTATGTATAAAAAGCCGTTAATATATATTACGCCAACTTTCTTGGTGGTGGGTAATTTTGAATTTGACCATAAGGAAAGAAAATAACGGGAAATTATATTATAGTTATTTAACCGACCATATTAATAATCGTATTTAACTTAATTTTAGATTAGATGTCCAAATATCATTTCACATACAAATAACTAAGAATTTACCATTTAAAGTAAAAAAGTTCTTCTTGTTATTTCTAAAAGTTAAGTTTATAAACCTCTTATTAATCTGAGATAACGGATGTTATCTTTTTCAAATCGTTAGGTAACAATCCCCAATGAATTGTACGCCAACTGATAAGTCTTGCGCCGATATAGCCCCAATGACTAGATCTGGATGCATATATATGGGTAATATAATAACGATTTTTGTTTAAATCGGTAACGGTTTTGGTAAGGAATCAATCCCCAATGAATTGACCGCAAACCACCAAATCATGCTTCGATGTAGCCCCAGCGGCTAATCAGAGTGCAAATATGAGTATAAGTACTCAATTTTATTGTTCTCAAGTAGTTGAGGAAATTAAATTATAAATGTTTTACCTGTTTCTTGTTGTATAAAATCCTCACGAATTGAATCGCTGTGTGACGAAACACTTGCACTATAATTTCGAAGCTTACGTTCTAGTTTTCGAACTTTATGCATTAAATGGTCGAGAACTTCTTCGTATTTCTTATTCCGTTTACGTTTGGGCATTTTTGCGAGATAAAACGATCAGAAACTTTTAAATGAAATGAAGTGACTGGAGTGGTCGAGCACTTGATTGCGTATGAACGGGCGGAACGATGGACGGCATAGCCGAGGGATCTAGGATTACCCACATACAAAAAAAAAAAAAAAAAAATTAAACTCCAAACTAAAGTGCAAGAGTGGTGACACCTGGCGGTACTACATGTGTATTATATATCTTCAGTTACTAATCTCGAGGACGAGGCGCGAAGTATAATTATAACCAAAGCTACTTTATTGCATTGGAAGCCTAGAATCAATGATTGTCGGTGGTAATATATTTTATATAAGTACTTAACTAAGAACAAATGTTTAGCATATCGGAATTTTTCAGGTCTTAACCAAAGCTACAAGTTATTTTACTTAGAAACTGCGAGTGTCGCCACTTCATGCTTTTGTTTGAAATTATTAACTAGTCCATGTATGTATAATGTATGTAAATGATGGAATAAATATGTACTTTCGCATACGGTACTTTTCGGATTCCTATCCTATCTAAAATATACATCAGACATCACCAAATTGTACAGTCGAGGAATTTATGAGCTAAAATATGAACAAAAATATCTGAACACGCCCCTATACCGTTAACAATAGAGGCGGGTTCTCATATTTTTGATAAAATTATTGCTTATATTTATGAACTCGACTGTAGGTACAGTCAAATGAAAAAAATATGGGTAGACATTCTTCTCAAAAATACGTCGATCGCGTTTATGACAACGGCATAAAGTTTTGGTAAGTACTCCACATTTAACCGGAGCCCCACTGCTGCGCACGGTCGAGCTACACACGTGGGTACAAAAACGCTTTGTATGAGAATGTAGGTAGATACTTCCACAGTAGTGCAGCTGCGCACGAAATGACGTCACTGATACCAATATTATAACAATGGAGTTGCCACCTGGGCGGCGTGTATAGCGTGTCCGTGCGTAGCGTGCACTGGATCCGGCCTTACGAGAAGAATATTTCGATACATATTTTTGCTCTTGACTGTAGCATACACGAAGATCAAAAGATTGACGGTTAGAGCACGTATATTTACGAAACAATAGCCTAAAATCTAAAACATATAAAACTTGTCACTGTCAAAATGTTACCAAGTACATAAATGGAACATAACGAGTTTGACTCATTGCCTGCACGAGAAGAGACTTAATAGCCAGTGGGCGTCCTGATGTTATCTCCAAATGCGCGTCATATTGTTATCGTGATCAAAGACATTTAAATTCAAAACGACTGTTTAACACCGCATGCCAAGTTGACTTCCATAAAGCACAGAGCATGAGTTTTAGTATTATGACATCCTGCTGAATTTAATAGTCACACTATTGTGTAATGTATTATTTTAATCCTTTAAATGTCCTTGTCATAACTACTAAACCGGCCAAGTGCGAGACGGACTCGCGCACGACGGGTTCCGTACCATTTGTATGGGAGAGCCCTGCTTCTATATTTATTTTATTCTGTTGTTATAGTGGCAACAGAAATACATCATCTGTGAAAATTTCAATATACGTTTCATGAGATTACAGCCTGGTGACAGACGAACGGACAGAGAAGGCTTAGTAATAGGGTCCCGTTTTTACCCTTTCTTAGTAGTCCCTCAGTACGGAACCCTACAAACTATCGCTGTAAATTTACTTACTGGTTCAATTATTGCACCCCTTAATATATAGATAAAGAAAAGCTAATTGAGCGCGACTCCAAAGTATTTAATAAAACCTTGTATAAACGTTTTAATTGTTCTCTGCGTTTAGTTCTTGCACTGAACATTTTTCTGCTGTGAATGTATTTTAAATTGCGACAAATTTAGAATAACGGACAAACAATTTCAATAATATCATGATTCTTAGTTATTTATTAGAGATTTCTCACGAAAGTTCTAATTTTAATAATATGATGGTATTTAATGAGATAGTTGAAAATTAATAAGTGTACCAAACGTGCACAAATAAAAAATAAAACAGAAATGATTGTGTCCAAATCAATATAAAAGTTATTTTGAACTTATGATCTTCTACGAATGATAAATATGGTATGGTTTTCCCTGCCTCGGCAGTAATGTACTATTCTATGAAGTTTATTCAATTCCTAAGTGAATAAGCTTTGTATATCTATTACCTGGGTCGTTTACCTTTAAGCAGAGTTTCGATATCTACACAAGTACGTACTTAATGCTCGTTGTTTACTGTTTTCCCACACTTTACGGCAAGTAGATACAAATATTTATATACAGATAACACTGAGAGGTGCGCGACGGCCTTGTAAAGGTTGTGGGAATCCGATACTGGTCGCGAGAACGGCGTGTAACCAGAGACTAGAGAGTTTAAGAAAGACGAGTGGGCAAAAGCTGTACATGTCAATGGTTACCGTTGCTCTTGATGATTTGATGATGATATTTGGTTTAGGGACGCCCGGCCGGAGACAGGCGGGCTGTCGATTGCTTGGTTGCGTTCATTCAGCCCACTTCCCAATTGGAGCCAACGGTTACTGTTTCGGCGGCGCCCCCATACCTTCCAACAGCCTTCTTCCTCGAAGTTTCTTTGCAGAAGGAAAGGACATCTTTAAGGTTAATGTCCTTCAGCTCTTCCTCTCCTAGTTTATCTTTTCTCAAGATGCTATTATAGTTCTGTCGTAGTATACATGCAACACTGTTGCTCTTGTTAATCGTTCTCAATATGGCTAACCTTGACTTATAGAACTGTTGACGACGCGGTTGGCACAGTGGTTAAGCAACTGCCTACTGAGCCGACGGTGCTGGGTTTGAATCCCGGCAAGGGCAAATATTTGTGTGAACAACTCGAATATTTGTGCCTGGGTCATGGATGTTGTATTTTAGTATGTATTTATCTATATAAGTATGTTTAACGTCGTCTAGTGTCCATAATACAAGCCTACTAGAGCTTACTGTGGGACTAGATTGATTTGGGTGAGGTGTCCTATATTTAATAATTTATAACTGTAACAGGGGTCCACCTAGAATTGTGGGCAGAGGACGTCCGTCAACAGAACTCCGCCATTGCGTTCTAATCTTGGGCTACGCGCTTCGCCTTGCACCAGGTGCCCCAATGGTCTTCAGTTCCGATGCCGATTTATTTATTTATTTATTAAAATTAGTTATACAGCATTACAGTAATGAAACCAAGGCACTGTGAACTACAAAATTACATTAAAAAAAAGTTAAATCTAGTTTCATTTAGGCGACGTAACAGTGTTGTGGCTCCGTTGCGTCGTCTGATCTGGCGCAGGAATCGGCAGATTGCCCCGAAACCACCGAAATACAACACCCTTCGGCCAGAAGTCTGCACTTGCGATGGTGCCCTGCAGCGACCGCGGCACGAGATGAAGTACACGTAGTGGCGAGACTGCAGCTGGTGCACCCTCAGCGAGAATTCAGTCTTCCGGCGGACGTAGTTCACCACATCGTCAGCTACAGCGGAGTGCAGATGCAAACGCGACACATAGAGTGCCTTAATCGTTGTCGCAATCCGAAGACCAGAACCATCCGGCTCGGCAGTGCCACTCAGAGTCTTGCTATAAATGTGTGTTTCGGATAGCCACGTTTCCTCTTCCCTTGTGGGGTTTATTCTAGACTCTAGAGCTTGTCTAGATACTTAATCGATAGCTCTTATTAGAGTGTGGATTATTAAAGTCCACTTACAGAGATGGCGAGAGATGGATCGGCGTCTCCCGAGTCGCGGCATATGCGAGTATGCCAAAGTTTTTCATCGGAGTACTTCCCGGGCCAGTCAATTTCAATTCTACGGAATACAACCAACCTATGGAGATGTAAAACGCCATCTGTTGTTTTTTTTTCTAACGGAAAACATCTTTCTTTAGCCAACATCATTTTACAGTTGTTAAGAAATGTTATCCGACTACAGAGAACCAAAAACTAAGTAATATTTTTTTCTATTGTACCGGCCTCTGTGGTAAATGTACTTTTTTATAACCATTGATATTTTTAAACGCTTTCCTGTTTTGCTAGCCTCGTAAAGCCATCTCATAAACCTATTTCAGAAGCAGTAGGCACATTTAACAGACACCATTAAATTATATAGGTACCCACTTATGCATCTACGCTGGCACCGCCCACCCACGGCCCATTCAACCATTAAACTATTCTTCCTTACTAATTATACTATGACGCTGGTTCTTAACCTCTTTTGATAATATATTAACTTTAGACCTTAATTTATAAGATGCTAGAAAGTTTTTCCATTAACTTGTTTTCATTGAACAGCACGAGTCTTCAAAAAATTAAGTAATAAAATTACGATTACGTAAGGACACCCGATTTGTAAACCTTTTTAAGTATTCCGTAACCTACTTTCATCGCAATTTAAAGAAAAATTGTTCCTTTTTTAACTTAAATAGTTTATGAGGTACCTATTGGCCGGGTGCATGACGTTAGCGCCACCTATACTATCCGCAAAACCAATTGGCGAGTCAGGCAATAAACGCTACAATGCATACATTATGGAGCGGGCCGTGAGTGCATTGTAGCGTTTATTGCCTGACTCGCCACTTGGTTTTGCGGATAGTGTTATAGCGTTCACAACTTTGGAGGGGGTCTGTCAAAAGTGTTAAATAATGGACGCAATAAAATTAAGGTAAAAAAAATTAAAATATTGATTGTAGAGCACCTAACAAGTGCAAAATCTGTTTGTTAGGGTTCCGTACCTCAAAAGGAAAAAACGGAACCCTTATAGGATCACTTTGTTGTCCGTCTGTCCGTCCGTCTGTCAAGACCCTTTTTCTCAGGAACGCGTGGACGTATGAAGCTGAAATTTATATCAATTACTCAGGTCTACTGTCCCTTGAAGCTGTGAAAAAATCAAACTTCTAAGCCAACGCAATCAAAAGATACAGCCGTTTATGCCGCAAATTTTCGACACTTGCAAGGGAATCAAAACCTACAGGGTGCTTCCCGTGAACTCAGAATCTTGAAATTTGGTACGAAGCAACGTCTTATAGCATAGATAAAGGAATAATTACGAAAACCATAAATTTTTTTTTTTATACCTAACTTTGCACCTAATTTGCATATTTTCGACACTTGCAAGGGAATCAAAACCTACAGGGTGCTTCCCGTGAACTCAGAATCTTGAAATTTGGTTCGAAGCAACGTCTTATAGCATAGATAAAGGAATAATTACGAAAACCATAAAAAAAAATTTTAATACCTAACTTTGCACCTAATTTATATGGGGCGCTATACATACCAGGTGCAAACTTAACTTAACCACTTAGGGATGGAAAGTGTTTGTACGGAACCCTCGGTGCGCGAGTCCGACTCGCACTTGGCCGGTTTTTTAACTATGTAACGTCATAATGAGATACTTTGGCTATGTAAGTAATATGTAAATATTATCACATATTTAACCCTTAGCTGCATGGCATGCGGTATCCAAAAATATACCGCATATTATTTGTGAAATAAATTAAATAGTTAATAATCAAATTCCTGAAAACTTAGCCTTTGTGACTCAGTTTGACAAAATCCTAAAAATGGTGTCAAGTTGATTTAGATTAGCCATTTCAGTTGTAGAATATTGGATGCTTCATACATGTTAAGGGTTAAATAAAATTATCTACGGTTTATGGAGAACCTGGAAAGCTTTCAAAACTTCGGGAAAGACTTATCTCTAAAAAACGGGATATAAACCGTTTATATGGTTTTGCTTATAAAAGTGTTTTGTTTTTAATGTGAAACACATTTGGTTCTTAGCTTTATTGAAGAAAATAATTATTATATATGTATTTAATATTATTATGTCAATTTACTTCTTTGTTGTTTCCTTACAAATTAAAGGAAAAAAATAATGTTTAATTATGTTTATTTTCAGATAATTGAAGAATTACTACTATTTTCAAAACTGGCTTCCAAAGCATCGGTCAGAACATAAGGTTTCAGCCTCAAACCGAGAGTAAAGGGAAGCTGTTAGTTTTGGCACATTAACACGTTCACTGCGAGAGAAGGCACAAAAAGCCCCATCCGTGGCCGAAACCCTGTGCGGCAGCGAAAATAGTGTACTTTCGTACGGTGCGGGGAGCGTATCTTGGCCGATCGTTGGAGTAGGACAGAGACAAATATAGTTTTATGTATAGTTCTTAAATTTTGATAACATGGCATACTTAGTTTACGTGAGAGGCACATTAGACCTCTCCCGCACTGAATGACTTTTTTTTCATTTCAGTGCGGGAAGGGGTCCAATAGACCTTCGACCCATCAGACGCCCCATCCGCACTGAGTGTGTACCAATGTCAACGAGTAGTGTTGTGCCACGCGCGAAAGGTGATAGACGATTGTTTTTTATTGCGTAGGTATTGTTTGTGTTTGCTTCGAATAATTTTCGGAAGAAAAATGAGTGTACCATCAAGGAGGACCAAAAACAAGTTGGATTTTTTAATTCGACTCGGATGAAAAAAACGCTAGTGAGGGATTAAGTTATCAAAAAGTATACCAAGTTAGTCAAAATATAAATAATGAAAATGTTACCGGAGGCGTGGACATAACAAATACGTTATTTTATTAGGATAGTGATGAATTGATGATAGCATTTTTAACCTAAAACTTCGTAAGGTGTACGTATATAACGTAACGTATTCTCACCCGACAATATAGCAATCGTTTCCCATCCCTAATATTGCTTAAGTCGGTCAATTCAGTGCGGCAAAAGGTCTAAAAGACCCCATAATTTAATATATTTTTTTAAAATAGTTCTAAAAGTCCGAGACCGGGGCGAAGCCAGAACCATATTGCTTAAAAGATGAAGATTGCTTAGGTATAAATCTTTATGCAGTACGGTAAACCCCCACGGAAAAAAAAAACATTTTTTTTTTCTTGCGTGGTGGGGCACAATGGACCTACTGCCGCACTGAAGTTTCAGTAGGGTAGAGGCTCTTTGGACCTATTAACGCACCGGAATAACAAACATGTAAATCAGGGTCGCAGCCAACGTGTTAATAAACAAACAATAAGTAACATTTACAAATTATAAGTAATTTTACATTTCATATTTTTGAAACATTGTAATAATTCTATCATAATAATATTATTGCACTAAATAGATAAAAACATGTTCAGTTTAATACACTTACTTTATTCTTCTAGCAACAGCGATCCAATTCATTTTCTGATCTTGTTTCCAACTCGGTGTAGGAAAGCATAACATTTGCAATTGCTATTTCGTCCTGTATTATTGCAGTTTACC
This sequence comes from Apotomis turbidana, assembly GCA_905147355.2. Classification (NCBI taxonomy): domain Eukaryota; kingdom Metazoa; phylum Arthropoda; class Insecta; order Lepidoptera; family Tortricidae; genus Apotomis; species Apotomis turbidana. The sequence goes on from LR990294.1 coordinate 13,234,333, forward strand.
ACAGAACACCTATCGTATTCGTGACCCATTTTACTTATTTCAGTTTATTATTTTATAGTAGAAGACGTAAGCATTATAACAAAAGTATGACGTTTGACAGAAACAGTGAGGCCAAAGTTACCACTTTTGGCCTTTTCGCTTTCCCTACGCGACCTCTGCACCCGGCCAATACCTACTCACGATGTTGAAAAACTGTGATGAAAAAGACGTACTTAACTACAATAAATTTTTATGTTTCGCGGTCTGTCACATATTTTTGACAAACTTTTATGTTGGTAAACGATTATTGCTTATTAAATCGTTTTTATTAAGAGGCCTTATTTCTTTTAAAAAATTTTTTTTTTCATATTAAGTATAACAAATATATTGATAATTTCAACCAACTTTTTTAAGTGAATAATATTTTTCCCCGAGTTCTAGGTAGTAACATAGCTATTTCATGCTTTTATTGCGTGCAGTCGAAAATAAGTTAAAAAAAAAAACCGAGTGAATTTAGTCAATATCGAGTAGTTTCTGAAACAAAAATTATCAATGAAAAATTCAAACTGTAGATTTCAAATATATTTAAATAAAAAAATAAAAAAAAATATATACCTACCAATAAATCTCAATAGCCCTGTTCTAGGTAGTAACGTCAATAATATGTTAAGAAAGATGTTTGATCATAGAGAAAAATGTCTAAAGCATCAGCATTTTAAAAGGAATAAGGCCTCTTAATTGTGTGACAGTCGCGGAAACCGAAGGAAATATGTTTATTAAATATAGTTAATATGATGTATTTTATTACCTAATAACTTATATTTATAGAGTACTTCCATTAAATGTTTTTTTAATTCTTGTTTTGCGTATGATTAATCCGAGGTAATGGACATAACTCGTAGAGAATTCAATTGAGTTCCGGTATAAATGATAAACGCTATGATTCCTACTTATTTGCATTTAATGAACTTAAGAATTCTTCAAGATCAAGTTCTAAACAATCACTACACAAATAATGGCATTATCTACTTAATCGTAGCTCAATAATTCCATAGATACACGACTCGAATAGTTTACATAATACGTTCCACATACATAATACTTTGTAGTAGATTTATTGTATAAATTGATCCACTTCCTTATTCTAGCATCTACCTGTACTTACACATTATACAGGGTGTCTCTGACCACGGGGATTTAAATGCAAGGTTTAATAGTGCTCTCCAAACTAAGCATCTTTTGTTCTGCAACTTTATGAAAACATCTCCAGGCTTAAATTGATTTTTCATACAAGTTAAGTGTGCACGCAATCCAATGCTAAAGTGACAACATACTGATATTAAATGTTGAGCTTTAAGAGACGTCAAATGTCAAATGAATAATCGCAATTTATAGAATTTATAGATACACTGACTAAGGAGTAAACCTTGGGATCAAATAAATTATCTATTTTTTTATGTCATAAAACAAAATTAGATCAGTTAAGTGACTAAAATCGAACTTTACATTCAAAGTCAGAGGCAGGTTGTATATCTAGTACCTATAACACAAGCCTACTAGTGCTTACTTTGGGCGTAAGTCGATTTGTGTTAGGTTGTCTGATATTTATTTATTTATATTTCAACTTGTACCAAGATTGGCTCACTACGCGTCACTATTCGCGCTCGTAGTTTACGCAAGCGCACCTGCACGTCTCAGCACAACTGTCAAACGCGACTATTTCTCACGCGAGATAATTACCCGTCTCTTTCTGTGCAGTGATGTGAGACAGTGACGGGTAGCGCTGTGACAAAAGGGAAGCTATGCTAGATGGGGTGGGCGTTGGTACCTATACATGCGGCGCGTAATGAACCCGTCTTGGTTTAGTTTAGATAAAAGAATTGGTAAAGTGTGAGTCGGGGCTCGCACACGAAAGGTCCTAAAAGAAACACGTTTTTTAATTTGTTTCAGTATAAATACATTTCGTTAAAGCGCCCATAGAACTTAACACACATTATGCAAAAATTTCAAGCCTCTACCTATTACGTTACGGTTGGAAATATCTACATGGTCTGAACAGCCATGGGCTATATAGCCCTGTGACAGACGGGCCGACGGACGCAAGGACAGACATACACCGGAATCGTAGTAATAGGGTTAGCACTCTTTGGGTACAAAACCTTAGAAACCACGATTGTTTTATCCACTTTACTGGCGATACTCGATGAAGCGAACGAAGACCAAATAAAAGCACGGTGTTCAGCGATTAACCTACATACTATCCCCATATCCTGAGCCCTACAGGCAATAAATGTTCATGTCAACAAAGGTTTCACTTCGAAAACCGGAATCCGTCGCCTCGTGACAATGTGTGTTCACTTTCAAGGCCATCGTAGTACAAAGGACACTGATGTATTGTTACGGAATAATAATCGTTCATACTATACTTACCAACTGGAGCTTCATACCTAATATTTAGATTGATCTTATTTAGTTTTAAGATGGATGTCAACAAGTAAACATGTTTACAGGTCGAAAATAATATACAAGCTACTCGTATTTGTGTCTTGAAATTACATTATTTTCATCAAAACTTATTAAGTAGGTTACTTACGTTACGTTACGTTGGGGTCTGGAAAAGATCGCTCTTTAGCGATAACATTTTAAAATGAAGGTTTCAAATGTAAATTTTTTCGTTGGTGTGCGATAATGAATTGTGGTATTGTATTGTATTTTTTTTAATGCGAGAGTTTTTAGTAAAATGTCCCATTGCTTGGGTTTTATATGATATTTTATAGTCAATTTATATGACAAATAAATAGTTTTTACTAAACACTGTCACAAAAATAATATATGTTAAGTATATTATATTGACGACGCGTTTGGCGCAGTTTGTAGACACCTGCCTGCTGAGCCGGCGGTCCCGGGTTTAAATCCCGGCCAGGGCAAATATTTGTGTGATGAACTCGAATATTTGTGCTTGGGTCATGGTTGTTGTATGTATTTAAGTATAATATATTTATCTATAGAAGTACGTATATCGTCATCTAATACCCATAAGACACACGACATCTTCCTCTCACAATTAAACAGGCCCCGAGATGCTTTCACTGGCCCCGAGTAAGTTGGCATTTAAAAAGGCCGTTGCATTTCAACCACTTCCCGCTATCCGATTGCGCTGTAATTTTTATGGAAGTACAGCATGGCACCATGGAGCTGGTCTGATAATGGAGCCAGATGGTGGTCATAGGAACTCTGCAGTAAAATAACGTCATCCTACCGAGTTTGGGCTCTTTAGAATTGTCTCAATCTGATAGAGGTTTTAAGAAAAGTACAGAAGAGTTGGCAATAAAAGCTTGTCACAAAAACGTTGTTTTTTTGTTATAAACTTATTTAACACTCTCAGCGCCGTAACAATCCAAGCCTGATCTAGTGAAACTTACGCAAGAGGCCATGAGGACTGCGTGCAGGATACGCAAGATTTGTGCCAGCAGGCCACACACAATTTTAGAGACTTTTTGTAGCAGGCCAAGCTTGAAAACTTTAACAGCATGCCGAGTGGTACGCCGCTGACCCACAAATTTACGAAAAAAGTTAACCAAACGTACAGGAAATAAACCTTCAAAACTTGACTAGGCTGTGTCTCCACCTGCGGAAATGCGTTCGTGTGTTGTGGTGGCCAGTGTGCGGGCTGAACTTACACTGGCCGGATACCTCTGTTAATTTTTTCATACAATTGTAGGTTTCTTTCTCGTCTGTTTCCTCCTCAAAAACTTAAGTAATGGTTACGTAATTTCAGGAAATGAATGGGAAGGAAATGTTCTATTTCGGACTATTTCCATTATTGCGCAAATTATTATTAAATGTGTGTGCCTCTCACACACATTGTTTTTTTGGCCAAAATTTCGCCGTAAACGGGCGCCTAGTACACATTTTGTGTTTATTATTATAGAATTTGTGTGCTAGGCGTCTGATTTTGGCCGAAATATCGCCGCAAATATTATAATCTGGTCCGACACAGACCATTTTCTTCCTATTCAGTTCCCAAAATTAATGCCTACATCTGTATTTGACCGAAGCTCCGCCGCAAACGGACGTTTAAACTACATAATTTCTATGATAATTTGCATATAAATATGGACCAAAGAATATAAGTATCTCAATATGGACTAAGCTGTTTGAGGCGAGTTATTTAACACTTCTTCTGCTTCGGTTTAAGAAAACTCACTTTTGTCTATGATTTTGTTCGGTTCACCGGGAAGTAAATTGTCTCATGTGTTATGGCCATGACGTGATCTATATTTATAAATTAATTAAATTATTCGTTGTATTATTTTAAGAAACAATAAAATGGGTAGAAAGTTACATACACAACGTTTCCAGACCTATGAGCAAAGCCGCGGGCAAAAGCTATTATGAAATAAAGAAGATAAAATACGTACACACACATTTAGTGAATGATGCTCGTGAAATACAATTTTTCTAAAAATATGGAACGAGGCCACATATCGCTGTTTGAATCCGCGTCCAATTTTATTCCTTAAGTGGTTAAGTGATTATTTCGTTCTCATTTCGAAGGAAGTATAAAGAAGTTAATGATAATTTGAAAACGAGCATTGTAAAGGGTTATTGCCCGGGGGCAAAGCTCCAGAAACAAATACTCTGAAGTAATTTCAGGGGTACAATTTGACTTAGGTACTTTAAAGCTTAATGGCATGGAAACTGTTCGATCTAACTATGCTCAGAGGCCTTCAGAATAAAATTTGGAATGTAGACAGACGTTGCTTAGGAAGCAGATATTATTCAAGATGGAGATCTTGCAAAAAATCCATACTATACTATAACTATATAATATTATAAATGCTAAGGTGTGTCTGTCTGTCTGTCTGTTACCTCTTCACGCTTAAACCGCTGAACCGATTTAGATGAAATTTGGTATATAGATAGTTTCAGTCCCGGGGAAGGACATAGGATACTTTTCATCCCGAATAAATGTTGTTTTCCCGTGGGATGAGCGGGTAACACCGCGGGGCACAGCTAGTATTATAAATGCGAAAGTGTGTCTGTCTGTCTGTTACCTCTTCACGATTAAACCGCTGAATCGATCTTGATGAAACTTGGCATAGAGATAGTTTAAGATCCGAGGAAGGACATAGGATAGTTTTAATCCTGGAAATTATCGCTAAAAAGATTGAAAGTTATTAAGTAATACATGATGACATTGATGACCCTGTAGGAAATGTAATGATTAGACCAAAAGCACAATTGCTCTTACATTTGCTTAGGCGCTTTAAATAATCCCTTTTCTTTAATAAAGGTGATTAGGTGGATATCTATCGTGTTGTACGAGGTTGCTTCCATACTTTCAAGTTCCGCGGACGTAGTCGCGGGCAAAAGCTAGTATAAAATATAAAAAAATATAAATACCTATCGGACAACCTCACACAAATCGATCTAGTCCCAAATTAAGCTCAAGAAGGCTTGTGTTATGGGCACTAGACGACGATATACATACTTATGTAGATAAATATATACTTAAATACAAAGAACAACGATGACCCAAATACAAATATTCGAGTTCATCACACAAATATTTTCCCTGGCCGGGATTCGAACCCGGGACCGCCGCTCAGTAGGCAGGTGTCTACAAACCGAGCCAAACGCGTCTGCGCAAAAGAATAAGGATTAGAGATATCAATATATCAGATTTTAAGATTATCAAAGCAAAGGAACCTTCAATTACCTGAACCAATTTAAAGTTTTCATAATATCACAATCGCTAAAACATGCTCCTTAAAAAAACTAAATATAAATCGGATCCTCTGTTTAGGACCAACGTTGGCCTAAACTTGACTCATCTGAATTAACGAATCATTACAAACCCTCCTTTCGCAAGTGTTAAAAAAAATACCAACCAATTGTACAGTCTACTTCAAACGACGACAATTTAAGACGATTTAAGGCAATTTAGGAAGACATGTAGGTACGATTTCCCGGTGCAGAAGGCGTATTACAAGAATACTTATGTGATAAGCTTAGTTATGTATCAGTGAAGGACAGGGTTCGTAAAATGCGAGTAAATTTCTTTGAAATGCTAGGATCGTAACCGTACCTACGTCATGACGTCATTTCAATCGATTTTGCTAGCATTTTACGATCCCTGCACCAACACACAACAAGTGTCACAAGCTACTATTTTTTGCACGAGATAATTGCCTGTCTCTTTCTGAGCAGTATAATGAGAGAGGGTGACGGGTAGCGCTATGTCGCGCGACAAGAGTCACGAAGCATAGTATTGTGCTAGACGGTTTGGGATGACGATGACGTACCTCGATAGTAATATTTAATAACGTTTTGAAATGACTTAGTAAAAGTATAATAATAATAATAATGGCGTAGGGATGTGACGACCCCATCGCCCGCTGGTTTTACCAGCGCAATCAGTCACGCAGGGCAGCTTATGGCGAGCTGTTGGGGGGTAGCGACCCCACGTACCTGAGCGCTCCTGGGGAATCTTGACGGGGGGTGATGGGTCGGGGCCTCCGCCTCTGTCTTGCCTTAACCGGCGGCCGGGCAGAGTGGAGTCGTGAGAGTTTCGGCTCGGGGGTGGATGTGGAAACGTAAGGGGTTAGTTGGCTTCGGTTTAAAGCCCAGTATTACACCTCTCCGCCCTTAGCCTTCCGCACCGGTGTTGCCCGTAGGCCACTTTATGTGTCGCTATTTTGTGGGGGCCCATCTAGCGGGAGGCGAGTCATCGTCTACCAGTCCCATTTTTGCCATGAGACACTTTTGCTGGTAGACGCCCGATAGTCTCAACCCATAGCCCAATTAGCCAGTCCTCCATTTCATCCCCATAGCCCAATTTGTATTTAGATTCCATGTCTCTATCAATAGTTCTTGCACCTAGCGGGCGCTGTCTCTGTGTGCGTCCCATGACACGGATAGGGACAGCATCCGCTCGATGTACACCTTGCATTTCATTAAATTGTCGAAAGGGCCTCTACGCGTTGGCTTCGGCTCCGTGCACGCCTCCCAAAGGTCCGGGACACTATTGTCCCGTGAGCGGGTGCGACATACAGGAATAATAATATTGCGAGTCATCGTCTACCAGTGCCATTACATATGAGACTTTTTTCCTGGTAGACGCCCGATAGTCTGAATCCGTAGCCTAATTACCTAGTCCTCCATTTCATCCTCATAGCATGTTTTGTATTTAGATTCCATAGGTCCATAAATAGTTCTTGCACCAAGCGGGTGCTGTCTCTGTGTGCGTCCCATGACACGGATAGGGACAGCATCCGCTCGATGTAAACCTTACATTCCATTAAATTGTTGAAAGGGCCTCTACGCGTTGGCTTCGGCTCCGTGCACCCCTCCCAAAGATCCGGGACACCATTATCCCGTGAGCACCTGCGATATAATAATATTGTATTTGACTTTTTATATAAACTTATTGTAAAAAACCTAATCTAAGCTATAAAATGAATAAAGGAGATAATAATAGTACTCTAAAGAGTAAATTGTGTCACAATAAATTGTGCACCACAAAGTAAAAATAAAATAGCAAAAGAAATAAAAATGCATTATAAATGGTAACAACAGGCGGTAACAACAAGTATATAATACAGCTCGCTTAATTTTATGGAAAAATGTAGTCTACCTAATTATGTTTCTACTCGTAAGTGTATGCTACGGCGAAGCGTAGTGATTCCAGAACAATGTTTTTCGGCCTATTAACCTTTTGTGCCTATTTCTAACAAATAAATATAATATAATTATAATTATTATTCTGTAACAAAGTCAAACGAAACTCGCGGAGTAGCCACAAAGAAACCAGTTTATTGCAAACATCCAGTAACCTTTAGGAACATAATAAAATGTACTTTTTTAGTCCCGGTTTCTGCATCCAGTTCTTAGAGACGGCTGAGGTCATTGCTTCGCTATTTGCATTCTTATATAGGTCTGCTGTGCTACGGTACAAAAAATCGTATCTTACTATGAAATCCATATAAAGATACTACCTTTAAGCGATTGCACGGGACAGTACAGGCGGGGTATATAAACCTTGCTAGCCCTTAGGAGAGTATCCATTCATCCCTGAATACCCGAACTACTTGCAACATGTACAAGCTGGTAAGACTCAAATTCTATTCTATTCTATTCTATTTTTATTATTTTATTTTATAATAGTAGAAGTCAATCATGAATATGAAATTAAATTATGCGTTATATTACTAGGTTATAAGAGAACCTGAAAAACAAACTACATTTCGAATTTCGACATCTAAGTACACTGGAGCCAATATTTTTTGTGATGTTTACCACAATCTTATTCATATAGTGAGCTCTAGAGTAGAGAAAAGACCTAGTTTTCTAGCTTTAGTTGTATCAATGACCAAATGAACACCTAAATATTTATATCACCCAATTACTGTAGGTACATATTCCAAAATTGTTTTATCGTTATTATTCAACACAATCTGATCCCACGAAACATATACGAGTACGATAACTAGAGTCTGGCTAGCCAAATAATGTTGACAGATATTGCCTTGTGGTATCACCAATTGTCTATGATTTAAACAATTTAGGTCCTCTATAAATAATTTTCATACTTTATGTACTACTTCTAACATTCCGATCGAGTTGAAATTTGGCATAGTACTTATGTATTTTTTTGGTGATGGATTAATATGGCATTATCGAGCTAGGTCTTATTTACACTACATTTAATTTTTCGCCTTGTATAAGGTAAGAAAGTGTAAACATATGTGTTTGTCGTTGACTGTACTCTGTACATATTGGTAGAAATTATGTAAGATGACTATGAGTGCACGTCAACATATATTTAACTTGTTTTATTAGGTACCTTACGTGTGCAAAGAAAATCAAAAATATTTTTGTAGTATCAAAACTATAATTCCTGCTACACAAAGTGTGACCAGCCGCAGATTTTTTAAATTTGCCGCCAAAACTTTGGGTAATAATCATTAGCCAGACTATATGTACTCGTATTCGAAAAAATGATTTTCAGCCAAATTGTATATGATATAACAATTTATACGCTAAATTTTCCTTGCTTTAATAAATTACTTGCACTAAGGCTGGCTCACACAGTCTGAATCGGAATCTGAATCCGTAATTTGAATTCATAATCTGAATTCCTGTGCTTTGACCACAGACAACCCCCACTAGACGGAGCATGTAAGGCGACCCGCGCGCACCAACGATATGGTACGGCAGAACATTAAAGTATCAACACGGCGGCCACCGAAACGTCAACGAAAAAAAAAGTTAAATAAATAAATAAATTCATAATTGTAGTGTTAAGTGGTGTAGAGAGACCTCATAAACATGGACGCAACTAAACGGTGGCCGCCGTGTTGATACTTTAATGTCCTGCCGTACCATATCGTTGGTGCGCGCGGGTCGCCTTACATGCTCCGTCTAGTGGGGGTTGTCTGTGGCTTTGACTCACACATGTCTTAAAAATTCCGATTGATAAGTTGTCTTAAGAACAGTTGCGAACGTCTGTAGGAAAACATTTGTCATGAAAGGGGACTTAATATTTGCACAACTTTTGTCATTATATAAAAAAAAATAAACGTAATTACTGAATTTACATTTACATCTTATTAATTTAAACAGATTAAGGGCAAATCCATAGGTAAACTAATTCCGGCGTTTGTGTGCTCTTCCATGGAACATGTATGGAAATAGGTGCATTCGGAATTCATAATCTTAATTTTATATTCTGAATCATAACGCTTGTCAGAATCAATCCATCAGAATAATACAAGAAATTCATAATTTAAAATAATCTGAGTGTGTAAAGAATAGTTACATCGTATGCTTTTCCGTGCGTCCATAATTGAAAACCTCAATTCTGATCATGAATTTCGTTACCTACAAATTCAGACTGTGTAAGACGTAAAACATAAAACATTATAAAACATGCGTATTTAGGTAAAAATACCTAAAGATACCAAAGACAAATGTATGTAACCTATATTGTATGTAAACTCCTTATCGTACACAACAACAGGTTATGAATACATTCATAGCAGATATAACATGTACAAAAGCGAACTTATCCCTATTAGGGATCTCTTCCTTTAATATTCTCCAGTTATTTTCACAAAAGGATTGTATTAAAACATAAATAGGTAAGACTCCTGAAGTCTAAGACATTAATATCTACAAACAACCTTCACCCATCTGTTTAATGGATAAAAAATGTTTTATATGAAATTTAGTGTGTTATATATTTATATTGTGAAAATGTATCTTGCCATTTATATGTATGAGCTTATAACCTATACACATCGGTCAGTTGAGTTTGTAAGTCAATCCTATGAATTGTTTGACTGTCAATCCTTGGTTAAAAATAAAAGATGATGATGGTCAAAAAATCTAATACTCACGGCCTAGCTGTTTTTCGAAGGGTCATTGTAATTGTTTTCTATAAATTTTATTCAATAAAAAAATATCCTTTGTTTTTTTCCAGCTGATCTTCTTCGCCATGCTGGCTATGGCGTTCGCTGCGCCCGCGCCGGCCCCCCCTCTAGTATACAGCGCGCCCCTGGGCTACCCCTCGCCGTACCTGCCGGCTGGCCCTGTCATCTACAACCCTGCTCCGGCGGCGTACCCTGGGCTCTACCCTGCCGCCGCCCCTTTCACCTACACTAAATACTTCTGAAAATATCAACATGATGCGACGCAAATCGGAAAGCATTCGGGCTAATTGATATTTGAGAATTTGCAATAAATTACCGTTCCGCCTATGTTCTGTTTTATTTCATCTTTCTATTAAGGTAGCCTTATTACATAAACGTGCAAACTAACAGTTGTTTTAAATTAACTACATAGCTAAAGTAGTCACATCTACTTTAACTATATATTTTATTTGAAATTAACGTACTAACAGTTATTTCGAATATAGCACATCAATAAAGTAGACCATTCTGGTATTTAGATTAGACAGCGTTATAATACCCGATTGTAAAATAAAGAAATGATTTTCATGGGACACATGGACATAAAAATCCGGTAGTCACTTCGTAAGGGTATTACATCATCATTTTGATTGTACGGGATTTTGTTTTTATTTATTTTTGTCTGGTTATATAATAATACTAGCAGCGCGCCGCGGCGTTACCCGCGGTTTTTCAGTCACCCGTTTTCCCGTAGGAATGAAGCATTTTCCCGCGGTAAAAAATAGCCTATGTTCATCAGGGATAATGTCGGCTTCTAATGGTAAAAGATTTTTTCATATCGGTCCAGTAGTTTCGGAGCCTATTCAATACAAACAAACAAACAAACAAATCTTTCCTCTTTATAATATTAGTGTAGATGAAGATAACCGGTTCCACTAAATCGAGCTTAAAGTAAATGCCAATAAATAAATACGTCGGGTATTAAAACCAGTACACACTGCACTTATGTATAAGTCAATAGGCTTAATTGCAAATAAGATTCAATGCATCTATTTGCCCTTGATCTTAAAACGCTGTGCTTTACAAATCAGATGTAGGTAACTAGAAACAGACGATAGGTAGCTACATATATGTCTTCCGCATAATGACAGTAGGGAACTTGGAAGTGTTGGAACATAAAAATTAACATTGCACAATTAAATGACATTTTCATACGAATCATAAATATGTCCCATACTGACCAATTTAATAAGAATACTCAGTACTTTAAAAATGTGAGATATATTATTTCTGCTAAAAAGTTAGAAACGCTCATAGAAAATTTGCACAGAGTTATGACGTCACAATCACACGCACGAGCTACTAAGAGTATGGAAAAGCATGCATTTTACAATGTAATTTTTAAATAATCTTATTAAAACTTTCGTGAGATATATTTAATTATTGTATTAAGCGGTTTGCACTCACGTGAAATTGTCAGGAACGGCCCGACATGTTTCGAACTCGTATGGAGCTCTTCATGAAGGAAGGGATTAGTTATTCTTAAAATTCTGCGTTATATTACTGCTGTCATATCCATACTAATATTATAAATGCGAAAGTGTGTCTGTCTGTCTGTCTGTCTGTTACCTCTTCACGCTTAAACCGCTGAACCGATTTAGATGAAATTTAGTATGGAGATAGTTTGAGACCCGGGAAAGGACATAGGATACTTTTTATCCCGAATAAATATAGTGTTCCCGTAGGATGAGCGGATAACACCGCGGGGCACAGCTAGTAAATATATATGTTCACATTTTGTGAAAACAATTATAATATCATATTATAGAAGAAATCTTGTTTTGTAAGGGTGAAACATTTAGTGTGAGGAAATACTTTTTACGTTAAATTAAGGATTATGATCTGGTATAACTAAGAATGAATTCCAACTTCATGCATGTTCCCTATACAATCAAGAAGGTTGATAAGGCCCTCCGCCCACTGGTATCGTGGCCGGCGCGCGTCGCGTCGCAGTCACTTGTTTTAAACCACGTTTTATATGACGTGCCGCTGCCAGCTCGGCTCGCGACATAACTAAAAGAAACGTGCTCGACTTTAAACGTTTTTCTGTACGTCACCTGAGTTAGTCCTGCGCATTTCGATACCGACCCCTGTTTAGTTGTTTGTTTTTAAATATGTTTCACATTCATTTGTTCCCTGACCGATTTCAAACATTAGCATCATCATATCAGCCGATAGACGTCCACTGCTGGACAAAGGCCTCCCCAAAGTTCTCCACAACGATTGGTCTTGAGCCACCCTCATCCAATTTCTGCCCGCGATCCTCGATCCGCGGTCCCGGTCCACCTTGTTAGGGGCCTGCCCACGCTGCGTCTTCCGGTCCGCGTTTTGAAACATATGTTTTTCACATATTACCGTAATAGGTACCTACTACTGATGGCTCTGTGACCAGGTTGCATATGATGGTTGCGTTTATTACGTGATAAAGAAGTGACAAAGCATCTGTCACTCACACTCGCATTTTGTCAAAACGTGACGGATGCTTTGTCACTTACTCATCGCGTGATAAAAGCAACCATCATAGGCCCCCTGTAGGTGTGTAAACCTCGCGATTTTGATTCAAAATTAGTAAAAATTTGTGTTTTTTTTTTAACCCTTATATCTCCGCCATAATATGAAAAAGTTCGAAAAACTGAAACGACAAAAAAAATATCGAACCTACTCTCAAAATTTCATGAGAATCAGTGAAACAGAGAGGCTTTGCTCGCTTTATCAAATCCCAAGTAGCGTTTAAACAGCCCTTATACAGCTCATTTGAGACGTATTAGGGCTTATGCAGCTTGTACTTGAGATATGCCAGTATTTTAAGGTAAGATACCTAATTGGCAAGTAAGAGCAAAATTTAAAGGATATTTAAATACTTTAATAATTATATAAAACGACTGTTAATATTAGGGTGTAGGTCTTGTGCGTACCGTTACCATTACCTACCATATTTACTCTCATTGACACTTGATGAATTTCAGTATCATTATTGATGCTTTATATCTTCTTAGGGTTAAATCTTGTACCGTAATGAAGTGTCTAGGGTCAATTGCAAAAAAATTGTACATAGTTAAGGGCTTTAATTAAAACAATGTTAATTGATTCCTTTGTGTGACGAAAGTTACCCATACATTTAGTATGACTAACTTTCGTCACACAAAGGAAGCGATCGTATTTAATGTTAACTAAGCCTTTAACTATGTACAAATTTTTTGCAATCGACCCTCTACTATTTAAAAATAAATATGTATTAACATTAACATCGACGACGTGGTTGGCGCAGTGGGTAAGCAACTGCCTACTGAGCCGACGGTCCCGGGTTCGAATCCCAGCAAGGGCAAATATTTGTGTGTTTGGGCAAATGTTTGTAAATGAACTCGAATATTTGTGCCTGGTTCATGGATGTTATTTGTATTTAAGTATGTATTTATCTATATAAGTATGTTTATCGACGTCTAGTGTCCATAACACAAGCCTGCTAGAGCTTACTGTGGGACTAGATTGATTTGTGTGAGGTTGTCCGATATTTATTTTATTTATATTTATTTTTATTGTATTTACAGTGATTTTTCCATCTCAAATTGTATACAAATGAATATGTTTATTAAGAATCGCGAGTCAATCCGAAATTCAGCAGCGAACAGAAACTAGAGATCTTAAGCACTATATTCGTGTAAAAAATCCTGACTATTCCAATTTCGGCTTTCTTCTGTTGGGAAATGCTTGTAGACTCAATGCCCTAGTGACCTACCTACTGAAAAAAGTAATTAGTTCATTATTATAGTATAGCCTACCCTGGTAGGGACTACGCCGTATCTCAATTAACAACACAAGTGTAGCTTGCAAAAAAAAACTTTATTATAAATCGTGAGGCAATTCAGAATCCATATTCAACAGCGGTAGTCAGTTCTTAACGCAGGTAGTATCCGTTGTAAGCGTAGGGGTAGGCGGCGGCGGCGGCATAGGGGGACGAGTAGGCTACCGGGGAGTAGGCCGAGTAGCCGGTGTAGCCTACGGCGGGGAGCACGCCGGGAGCGGAGTAGGCCAACACCTGGGGGTCAGGCTTGGGGCTGGCGAAGGCGACGGCCGCAAGGGCGAGGAAGGCGAACTGAAAATAAATTATTATAATTATTTACTATTATTTCGTCAACTCAGTTTTCTATGACAACAAAACCTTAAGGAAGGTTTAGTTGTTCTACGAAATGTAATTATAGCACTTCCTGCTCTCTGCTATTCAAAACAAAAAACAATCCTTAGAAATACTGTCGCGAACCTTCACTTTGATCATATTATTATTATAAATACCGATACCTAATACATAAAGCCGTATTTTAAAAGTGGATAACAAATTGGAACCTGAGATGAAAATATAGAAATTAGATAATGAAGTGCGAGGATTTTAGTATTTATAGTTTTGTGATCTAATCTAATCAAGTTTGACACTTAATTTCTCATACATCAAAACTGCGCAAGTATTTCGATTTTTTTATTAAGTACTTAAAGAGTCAAGCAGAAAATTAATTTCACAGACCACACGGGGTGTCGAATATTACACAATTTATACATCACTTTGCTGAATTGCTTATTGAAGATTCTACAAAATATACAGGGATTATCCCTAAAGCTGACATTTGCACTGCTTTTACTCTATTAATTAATACATCAGAGCTAATCAAACGTATTATCACAGTCGTAGCACAAATTAAGCCCTTTAATCGCCGTAAATAGGTCCCCTATTGTTCACAAGATACAAATGGCTAATGCGCTTGGTCAGTTGCTTAATCACGAATAACAATGTGTCAATGACGTCATCGACGGACGTCTATTTACGACATATTAGGGCATGGCTGGTTTCCCTCGCGAAATGTTAGTCAACGAGGTGGAATGGCCAGAAGCCGACCCTCCGACGTCCCCGTGCTTTTCTATATTTACACGATATGGTGACGATGACGTGTTGCTTGTACGGAATTTAAACTGACCTTTACTTAGGTTAAAGGATCTGTCAAATTTTCAGGTTAGGTGCACAATGGTTAGGCTACCTGTCCACTGGAGCGGAGTGGAGCTGTGTAAAATGGACAAGTCATATTCCTCACATTTCAATGCACTTCTTTTGGGCTGCACAAAAACGCAGCCTGATTGGTTTTTCCGCTCTTCTTCAGTGGAAGGCAGCCTTAAAAAGCTTTTTTAAATCAAGTTTGTTTGCACCTTATACCAATAATCTGTCAACGCGCCCTTATGGAATAAACTATGGGATCTTTTACTAAACACTGTCACAAATAAGGTAAAATGACCATCTAATTTTCTGGTATCAAGACCAAAGTAATTTTGGGCTTGGTACAAGAATACAACCATTATGACCATCATATATACTTATGAAATCTACCACAATTGACAATATTTCATATTTCAAACAGGTGAAAATTAATACAGAGATCGAAAGAGTTTTGCATCGTATACACCCTAAAAAATTTTAATGTAGGTATTTATCTGTGTGTAGTGAAATATAAGAAAATACATAAAATAACCGAAATCTACGACAACTATGCCTGCAAAGAGTTGGTAGTCTTCGACCTATCTGCGAAAAAAATAAGCTGTCAATAACGTCAAGCTTAACGTTATTCTTTTTTAGGGTTCCGTAGTCAACTAGGAACCCTAGTTTCGCCATGTCCGTCTGTCTGTCTGTCTGTCTGTCTGTCCGTCCGCGGCTTAGCTCCGTGATCATTAGTACCTACTAGAAAGCTGAAATTTGGTATGAGTATGGGTATGTATCACGCCGACAAAACGGTAAAATAAAAACTTAATTTTTTTTTTCCTCGGTTACCTCTCGAACACCTAAAGTGGGGGTGAATTTTTTTTTTTCGTTTCAACACTAGGATGTGGGGGTGTCGTTGAATAGGTCTTTTGAAAATTATAGGGGTCCTCCAAACATTATTTTTTGATAAAGTCAGCAGTTTTGTAAATATTCGCTCCGAAAATAAAAAAAACAGCGTCCCCCCCTCTAACTTTTTAACCACGGGTCAAAAAATTATGGGAAAATTCATGAACATGCGGCCTTATAAGTACTTTCAATGAAAACTATATTGAACAAAATCGATGGAGCCGTTTTTGAGTTATCTCAAAATTTCATAATTTTCTTAAAAGAACGTAAGTGGACTTCCAGAAGGTATTAAGTAATAACAGTTACTTTGGCGTTTGCGACCTTTTTATAGAGCTTGAAATATTTGTCGTAACTTAAGTCTAATATGAAGGATGAGGAATTCGGAACCCTACACTGAGCGTGGCCCGACATGCTCTTGGCCGGTTTTTTTATTAGACACTAGACTACAGTAACCTTTCCATTGTGTCATAGTTTTG
This sequence comes from Apotomis turbidana, assembly GCA_905147355.2. Classification (NCBI taxonomy): domain Eukaryota; kingdom Metazoa; phylum Arthropoda; class Insecta; order Lepidoptera; family Tortricidae; genus Apotomis; species Apotomis turbidana. The sequence continues at coordinate 13,251,126 of LR990294.1, forward strand.
GAGTTCCTACATTTTAAAATGAGTACATTTTAATAAATATATAATTAAATAATTAGTAAATTCACGAAAAAAAAAACAGAGATTTCGTTCTCTTTGTGAGCGGAATTCGAAAAAGTAATAAAATTGTAGTCTTAAAAATATGAAATCTTGTCAATTAAAATAAATAATTCAAATAAACTTACGATTCTGAAGAACATGGTTGATGTCGAGCTTGTACTGGTAACAAGTGATAATTGTCGTACACCAACACCAGTTTATATACTACTGGAACTACCACGCCCCAGTACAGGTACTTCAGATAAAAAGCGTCCTTGATCTTCAAACTAATCGGGTGTCGGTGGACAACTGATCTATCTGCCCAATCAACATCCGTGATTCATCCTTTGGTTACATTTTTTTGCTACCTATGTAGTGTGTTTCGAAATAAAATATTTTTTTTATTAAATAATAAGATTGATGGTCGAAAATTATAATAGAGTTTGAGTTTTTTTCGTTAAAAGTAATGGTAGTCTGTTATTAAATGTAATACGAATACTATTATTAATCGGTTATCCATATGTAATCTGATAGTGCCTACAATATATATTTTTCATTGTTCTTAAGGAGGAGTTTGACTCGTTATATTTTCAAGATATGGTGAAGTTTAATGTTGTAGTAAAGTATTTATTTAATTTGATTACTCAGTTTAGTTATAAGGATATTGTATTATAATTATTTACATTAATTTTATTATTAATATGGCATGTCTTTATTATTATTTTTTGTGTATAATTATTGATTGGTACCTTTGTATTAGTACGATAATTTCTTTATTTATTTTGATATGTATACTACTGTGTACTACCAAGTTAGCTGTTAAGATTTTTGTATTGGTATACTATGTAAATAGACTATCACTTTATGATAAGTAATGTAAACTGACATAAGTACTTTTATATATGTTTCAAATTAATAATTATTAAAAGACAAAAACTTAGCAAAATACATACCACAGCATCCACAGCACAGGTTTTGTCCCATCACAAATAGATGTATCCACCACAGGTTTCGTCGTTTTTATATTTGCAAGAACATTATATTGTTGAGATAAATAAACTAAACTAAACTATGTTGGCTCCTTGGTAGATCTATAATATTATGTGTTCGGTTTAATTAGGTATATCTATATTATTATTATTTCTATATACGACGAGGCGGATAGCGAAGTGGTAGTGCAGCCTGCCTATTGAGTCTGACTATTTAAGTATGTATTCATCTATATAAGTATGAATATAATACGTATATAATATGTATATTCTGGGACTAGATCCATTTGTGTAAGAATTTATTTATTCTAAAACTGTATTGAAAATCAGTTTTCTATGGAAAAGTCTTAACAGTGCGATGCATGCAAGATTCTAATAGGCGCGGCGAGAGCCGCATAGCGCCATCAGTTTATAAAAATCTGAGTCCATTCATCACGCTAAAACGGCTGGACGGATATTACCCATTTTTGATTCAGTGATAGCTCGACATTTTAAGATGGTTATAGGAATTTACCCGACTGGTATAGAAAAAAAGCACTGTTATAAAGTTCTGACATTCCAAAAAAAAAACCAAAGTTTGTATTGAGAACCATTTTTTTTATCTTATAGTTTGCTGCTGTAGACAGAGGTCTTCCCTAATTCGCGCCACCATATCTGGCCCTCATCGCTATCAACCAGCGTAGTAAAGATATGCAAAACAATCATCACTTTTTGACTAGTACGAGAATGTGGGAGTGACATTGATAGCACGATGCACATTTGCGTTTATTTAGTGTGGCCATTTATACTCATGGTAGTATACTTTTTATAAATATTGACACAAATATGAATTATGAAAGGAAAGTGTAATGTGATCCACTGCAGTGTAAGCAGGACTCGAACCTGCGACCCTACGTTTCCAGAGTAGTGCTCTACCAACTGAGCTATCACAACGTTACGTCAATCACACCAAATCTTTGATTCCATAAACTGGAGCGCCCTCTGCGTCATATGTGTTTAAAAAGCTTATGCGGATTAGCCATACCCTATTAGGATGTGCGTTTACACACATGATCCCCATTCCTCATTGCTTTACAGCAAGTGCAAGGACCGCAAGCGAGATGGCGCTTTCTCGACATTTTTTAATAGAATTTTTTATCGATTCTTTTACAATGTGGAAATACCACATTTTTTACTTATATAAATATTGACGCAAAGGTAAATTATGAAAGAAAAGTGTAATGTATTCCACTGCAATGTAAGCAGGACTCGAACCTGCGATCCTACGTTTCCAGAGTAGTGCTCTACCAACTGAGCTATCACATCGTTACGTACGTCTATCACACGAAATCTACGACGTCGTGAGCAACAACGACGAAATATACTAGTATAATTCATTTTTATCATGTCTCAGGCAAAATCTAGCCGAAAGCTTAATCTAATGCACGTCTCGTCTAAATACTTCGCCTTGGGACAAGTTTTTTATCTGAACTAATTGACAATTAACCAACGGACTAGTAGCCTGCATTATGGCTTTTGGTTTTTAATCTCCCTCACAAACAAATCAGCTACACTACACAAAAAATATAATCAGGGCTCTTAAATGCATATCGAATTTAATTGAAGCCAGCTTTAAATCCCAATTCAAATCTATTCGTTCAGGTAGATTTAACCCACAAAAAGCATTGTATAGGCAAAAGTAAACAGGAAAAGGTCCCATTGTTCGGCTTTCCTTAAGGACGTGTTGACAGAATATTGCTAGTATCACAGAATAAAGACACTACTAGTATGAAGATGCAAACAAATGTCGTCGCTATGGTAACCCGAACAATACGCCCTTTTACTAAACACTGCCACAAATATGTTCTAGTTGAGTAAATAAGAAATTAACTGCCAAATAATTATTGGTAACCTTGACTTTTTATAAGGGCGTCAGCGATTACTGTCGATAATTGTCTAACAAAGTGTCTCAATTACAATCTAATGATTATTTATAAGTAACTATAGATCAACTGGTTGGGACAATAAAACAACAAAATAGAATACATAAAGGAATGTACATATATTAACATTTAGGCAATCAAAGTTGAATTAATAGTAGCCATATCCGTAGTTGTACGGAGATCCAACGTAAGAGCCGTAGCCGCTGTAGGAGAGGGGATTCGAGTAGCCAGTGTAGCCGTAGTAGCCAGGGTAGCTAGATGAGTAGCCGTTGTACCCGTAGCCAGGGTAGTACTGGGGAGCCGCCATGGCGACCGCCAGCAGAGCGAAGAGGAGTACCTAGGACAAGAGACGTATTTAATAAACAAATCACGATACGCGGGCCTATGATGGTTGTTTTTATCACGCGATAAATAAGTGACAAAGCATCCGTCACGTTTTGACAAAATGCGAGTGTGAGTGAGCTTTGTCACTAATTTATCACGTGGTAAACGCAACCATCATAGACCCTATGGTATGGCTCATACACAATAATGTATAATGATGATATTGAGGTGTTTTTGCACGACGTCTTACAGCATGTTATGATATGATACAATGGTAAAAATAATCGATACAAACTGCCAAAATAATTACCGTCGAAGCCTGCAACTTCACCTATTTATCATTATGAGAGTTCCGACTGACCAGCTAGCGACCTTCATGAAGGAAGAATTTTTGCCAAAAGGTGTTTTATTCCGGCGTTCCCGCGGTCGACTACCCAACACCACGGACTTACGCAACACATCGTGACCTAGTTGTTTAGTATTTCAATATTTAATATGTATGTTAGATTGTGGTATTTATCTATGGGCCTTTGATGCCTGAAATAAATGAATTATTATTATTATTTTCGGGAGGATTTCAATTCTCAGCTCTAGGCTGGTATTACCTACATTTACGGGTTTTCCACCAAGTAAAATGTAGGGCTAGTTGTGGAATATTTAATGTAAGTACTGGTAAATAATTAGGTAGCAATTTGTGTGTTATCTGGGTCTAGTTGCATGCACTTCCTTACAATTCGGCATGATACATCCATGAACCGGTCCCAGTAGGTGATTGAACTATTGCATTGATATGGAAAAGAAACCGGGCTATTAAAATGAAGTTTGGATGGACTATTTATTTGGGCTATTGCAGTAGAAAAATGTCACCCGCCGTTACCATCTATGTGACTCTGGCGGGTGGTGACGCGCCCCTCACTAGGTGGGCCCCGTAATGCCATCGTGCAGACGGCCGGAAGCAACACGAGCGTGAGGGCTCAGGGGTGTCCAGAGGTGTGCTGCGCTTTCTCCGAAGTTACTCGCGGCGTTATTATTATTATTATTTGTATGTCGAACCCTTGGACGGTACAATGGTGTCCAGGACTTTTGGGAGGTGTGCACGGAGCCGAAGCCAACGAGCAGAGGCCCTTTCGACAAATGTAAATGTGGATAAATAAATTTAATGAAATGTAAGGGGTACTCCATGCGGATGCTCCCCCTGTCTGTGTCATGGGACGCACACAGAGACAGCACCCGCTAGATGTAAGAACTATTTTGGTTTTATGGAGTCTAAACATGGTACTAGGCTACTATTACATGAAATGCGATGGACTATTACTGGGATACTGTTTGAGACTGCCGGACGTCTACCAGGAAAAGTGTCTCATAGCAAAAAAGGTACTGGTACCTAGACGATAACTCGCCTCCCGCTAGATCGGCCCCCATAAAAAGCGACACATAGAGTGGCCTAAGGGCAACAACAGTGCAGAAGGCTAAGGGCGGAGAGGTGTAATACTGGGCTTTAAACCGCAGCCAACTAACCCCTTACGTTTCCACTTCCACCCCCAAGCGAACTCTCGCGACTCCATTCTGGCCGGCCGATTAAGGCAAGACAGAGGCAGAGGCCCCGACCCATCACCCCCCGTCAGGATCCTCCAGGAGCACTCAGGTACGTGGGGTCGCTACCCCCCAACAGCTCGCCATAAGCTGACCTGCGGAGACTGACTGCGCTGGTAAAACCAGCGGGCGATGGGGTCGTCACATCCCAACGCCTTATTATTATTATCATTACACTTGTAAAATCAAAATATTATGTTTTTATTTGTAAGTCATACTGTAAACAGCAACAAAACCTTTGTACCTATATGTTATTTGTAATAGATGTATTTTTTTAACTGTTTTTGTGTACAATAAAGTGTTTACTTAGAAAATAGGTATAAAGTCTAAATAACAATTTAAAAAAATGTTTATTTGAAATAAACTTTTTAAAACCAGTAAAACACTTAAGATGAAAAATTATTCAGATATCGTATTTGGGGCGAATATAAGCTATCTCTTCTCTACTTATTAGCTCAGTTGGCTCAGTGTAGATTATGCACAGATTTTCCGTTATACATTTTGTAGTTAGGTGAAGATATGAAACACAAGCGAAGTTAAAAGGTAATGGGGCTTTAAGAACGTAATTTTTATTTGTAGGATATTTTTGTAACTTTCTTTTTCTTAATTTTTCAGTTAGAAGTGAAATCTGCATGAAAAAAAGAAATTTATTCTAGACACATTTTTATGCGTTATATTGTTTCTAATATTATTATGTACATCTACCTATGTGTTGAAATTACGGTATTTACATATATTGAATATTAATGTATCGATACTAACTAGATACCTTTATATATTTATTAAGGTCCAGAAACACTCAACTCACAAATAAACTAGTACCATAGGTACTGATATTTTTGATTATCTATTAATAGATCTATTAGGATGCGATATCAACATTGCCTTTTTTGTGTCACATGAACACGACACTATACCTACCTACCTCTACCATCAGAATAAATACTTATAAAAAATACATCCTGTTATAAGATATGGGTTAATTTAGATGATGGTTGTGTATTTTTAATTAATAGTAATTCCTTGAGAGTGGGTAGATTAAGATATTGTGTCGCCATAGTGATAGTTATTGAGGGAAAGGTATCGTTTACAAATTCGAATAATATTAATTCAGTCAATACGAAAGAGACGTTTTACTGTTTAAGTTTTGGGGGTAACATAAAATGGGAAAACTGGTGCTGCAGAAACTGACGAAATAAGTAGTTCTAAAATAAGTTTGACGCAAGGAAGGACCCTGTCTATTTCACAAAATTCCCTACAAAATACTTGGAATTTGATACTACACGTGAACAAACACATCGAATGGACAAAAATAGCACATGAGGTACTCACCAGCTTAGCAAACATCTTTATTTTAGTTCTCGTGTTACTTTGAGGTCGGCAACGGACACCCCTCCGGGATCACAACACTTTGATTTGAGACTGTTTATTTTTATTATTCCGACTACATTTATATAGGCAGTTCTCGTCCTTGGGACAGTTGAAACAATAACAGAAATACGTGTAACGTCTCTGTGGGGATCAAATGTAAATTATAATGAACTCATACAAACGCAATGCGAACGAGTCCCGCATGCGCAAACAGCGGTCCTTTGTTAATTCTCAATTTTCAAACTCGCAAATCGAAGCACGGTACAAATAAAGTTATGGGTAGTTTTGTTTATGGTAGTTGCATACTTAAAGAGCACAAATGTGCTCTGGACAAGGATAATGGAAAAATGTACAATAGTGCTAAGCACCGCCAAATCGGGCAGATACTTAAACCAGACCAACTACGTAGTACGCCTAATGTGCTCTCAGTACACATGTCATTTTAATGGTGTTCAAAAACAAGATACGTTTTAGGCGAGTCAGGATGTGATATCTTCTATTGTAATCGAGACCGTTGAACTTGCTATACGCCCTTGCTTTGTCATTTTGTCATCCAACGACTAAATAGATCATACTGGTACTTACTCTAAAGATCAAGGCTAAAATTTGGATATATAAACCTAAGTTTCCTGAACAGCGTATGATTCGGTTTTATACACTGACTCGCATTAAACATGTTTGCCAAGATCGTGAGTAGAATTTGGAAAATTATTGTCACGATTTTAATCATTAAAAACTTAAAACAAATCTAAACAAGAGACAGATAAAAAAACATATGCACTGAACCTAATCAAAGCATAAACCTTCAATTTTTTTTAATGCATAATGAATTTCCTATGTTGAAGATAAGCATAACAATTAAGCTTCCGTTAGATATTTGTATATTGTTTGAACAAACAATTTTTTATCACAATGCCGCCTCTAAATATTCATCAATCGCAGTACCTACCTAAAAGTTCCATATAATTAGTTGTCAAAATCGAAGGAACCTCGTACACTAGGTTATCATGGTTTCTTGTATAAACATTGTTTTTTTTTTTTTTTTTGCAGTTCGCCCTTTTCACTCTGCTGGCCGTGGCCTTCGCGGCGCCCAACCCCAAGCCCCAAGTGATCACATATTCTTCTGGCCTTGATTACGTATACCCTGGAGTCGTGCCTTCCTACGTGTCACCCCTGTCTTACTCAGCACCTGTCGCTCCTGTCGCCGCCTACTCTGCTCTGCCCACCAATGCCGTCTACTTCCGTTAATTCCTCAATACTTGAACACAGTACTGAGATATATTATTGTATGTTTCTTACCTCATATGACTTTTTATCTCACTAATGCATCAGGGTACTAACATAGGTCCACTGGTTTTTTACATCAACAGTCAAGCCGACTACAAATGAATGCCGAGCTACGCGAAAAACCGGTGTATCTAGGTTATTACAAGAAATTAAGTAGATCCAACAATCTAAGCAACAAAGTTTACTTCAAATGATTTAAAAACATCTGAGAAAAAATCAATCCTCCAACCAAGTGGACAAAGAGTGTGATTCATTGTACAAATTGTAGGTTATAATAATTACTGGTGGTCTACATAAATAGCTACAATACTACTACATTGACCTTGACAACGATATTCTAAGTTTCAGAGCCTTTTTTGAAACGTGATTATGTGATAAACTTATATATTCCTACTGCAAATAAATCTTAAATATTCAAAAACCTCGTTTTTGGTCCTTCCTTTAAACCCAAACCTTCCGTAGACACAATATTTATGATGGATTAAAAAGGACGGCGCAAGAGTCCTCGACATGCCGAACATTATTCAACGTTATTGATCTTTTAATTTTTATAATTGTTTAAAGACATCTAGAGCGTTTGTTACACAAAGTCACTTTCGTAAAATTTTATAAAGATTGCACATTGAAGATTTTTGACAAGATATATAAGACTACCTAGGTATTCGGAGGTCAACGAGTAGAAAAAAAAATACTATACCCAACCCCTAGTCCAAACAAACTATGGTCCAAAACAAAACTCGTTAATTACCTACCTACTATCAAGATCCATATTCTATCAGTAATTTAATAATACATTTTTATTTAAATTTGTTTAATTAAGTTTTTCATCTTAGATTTTATCCGTAATAATGGTCATATTAATAAGTAATTTTCAAGTTAACTGGGACCATATTTGTCTGTTGTAGTTTGGACTGGACTGTATAATTTGGTAGTTTAATGGTGACACTTTGCGGTCTAATTACACCAAAACCGTTTGACGCATTAAACTATTTTACAAGCTTTTATTTATACTATTACGTTTCACGTGTCTCGTTGTCTCTAAACAAATCTTACCTACCTACTGGATATAAATTTGACTCACTGACTAGTAAAATTATCACATAACAATTTTACATTGAACTGTAATTGTAGGATGGTCATGGGAACCCTGTTATAAATGACGTAACGCCATCGACTTTCGCATTATTAATCCTATTGCATCTTATTCGTTTTGGTGAACAAAGTGACGTTTGTGCATTAAGGCGATATTGTCCGGCCCTACGGCCGAATTGAGGGGGTGAGGTGCGCGGCAAGACGCGGAGCGCCGCCCGCGCGCCCCGACCCCGCTCGCCGAGTTCGCTAACGCGAAATCGCGATGGCAATGTACTGGCAGTACACTGTAGAGGGGTGTCACAATACAGTGATATCAGTCGGCAGTTTTTTAAGTGGCCGGTGCAAAGCGGGTTATAATTTATGTTCAAAGTGAAATGCGAATTCTTGCTATAGAAGTACTAAATATTATTTTTCGTTTTAACTAAATGTTTGTTTTAACTTAATTTATTTTTTATAGTTTTTACTTGCGACAGTGTTCTGTGGAGTAATTACGGAATAAGTATCCCACCAAAAACATAACATGTAAAAAATTGCAAGTCTCGCATCGCAACCTTCTACCGCTAAAAGTTGTGAGATTACAATATAAAACCAAGTTGGTTAATTTATTCATGTCCCTATCAGAGTGACCCCCCGCCTATATGACAACTTTGACATACATTTTCACCGGGTTACATAACTAAAAACATATTACCATGACCGTTGTAGTGTTTGCATTAATATTACACATCTTTATCTTTATAATAAATTGACTGACTTGGTGTTATATTGTATCTCACAATTTTTTTGCGGTAGATGGTTGCGAGACTTGCATGCATGTTATGTTTTTGATGGGACCTCATTTTTTTAAAGTGGTCTTCCTTTTTTTGACAAGCCAAGACGGTAAATACTTCTTATTCTATTATACTCTGCAGTTGCGGAGTCGACGTGAACTAGATGTAAATCGCACAGACTTGTCACTTCCTCTTATGATCCATAATGATCTCTCTCAAAATCCCTCATGATCCATATTGATCACTCTCATGATCCATAACGATCTCATGGTAAATAATGACTTAGCGGAGGCACTGTCGTGCCCCTAGATCCTTCTCATGATCCCTCTTAGCATCCATAATGATCTGTCTCTTGATTCCTCTCATGATCACTCTCATGATCCATAATGACCCATCATCACCACAAGGATTGTCATCACAATCATCGTCATTATTCATTATCAGTCATCACCATGACCATTACCATCTGAATCAACACCGCCATCATCATTCCTAATCACCATCATCGTCATGACCATCATTATCATCAGAATCATCAACAACACCACCACTATCATCATCATAAGCATGACCCACAACACCACCATCATCATTATCATCATTACTATCAGCAACAGCATCAATATTTGACGAGTCATCATTATTGTTCTACCTATGCCTGTGCACACGACCATTTCAAAATTATCTACGCAGAAAAAAACGATTCCAACTCACTGCCCCTGCGGGGTGAGGTAACTCAATTCGGCACGGGGGTGTGCGTGTCCATTCTGTATGTATAAATTCTTTGCCTGAGGTTTTAGTATCTAAACCGAAGGTTATATGAACCGCAAAATCAACTTTGTAATCGAGTATTTTTTATACGGTTCATAAGGAAACACAAATTTTCCTATGCAGTTCGCAGTACTGTACACTAAACAGTAATAGAGTTCAAAATTTCAAGCTTGTGTGTCTGCTGGAAATAACTTAGAATTCGTATGATCGTGTGTAAATGAGTCAGTGAATTAGAGAGTGACAAAATTAAGGAACTTTGACTCGCAATCATTCTTAACTTACTAGTTCAAATTGAATGTAACTTGGAATATGCCTAGGTATGCTTATACTATGCCCACTTAGTTACTGAAAATTCAGGCTTCTAGCTTTGTTCACGACGAAATACAGGGGGTTTGAAAATGGTCTGGCTTCGAAAAAAGGAAAAGGATGTTGCGGTGTGCCGGTAAGCACGTTTTCTCGAGTTGGAGGGGGCAATGGCGTGCCTCTAGATACAATTAATAAAATTATTTGTTTTTTTAGATACTTTTAAATGTCATACATAAACAGACTGCGCTAAACACATTACCCTCCTTTGCGTCGCGCTGTCGGGTAAAAATATACTACATACCTTAACTAGGAGTCGATTGTTGCTAAAGGCCTTAAGAAAGAACAAGTACTGAGGAGCATTTGTAAAGTACAGTTTTTTTTACTTACCTATATCTAGGTTACATAACATACATAATCATGCCTTTTCCCCAGGCAGGGACTTAAAGTACTGATATATGTTAACTGTGTACTAAATCCATGTTCCACGTTTGACAAGAGACATAAGTCAGAATACGCTAAAAAACTTAATTCAGATGAAAAATATTTGTGGTACTAAGCGCGTAAGTCAATTTGACACTTAATGCTTTGAGCAATGAGTTCTTTTGTAGGAAGTAATTATGTTGTTTTAAATTATAAATAAAGCGTTATTAGCATATACTTGAACATGTCAACCGTGCCACTTTTTGACATTTATGTTCGGTACTGTTAATGTATTATAAATAAAACATTAACTTACTTTTTGGCATTCCTTGCTCGAGCATTGTCTTTTTTTATTCGTTTTATAATATGAAAAGCTTTTTGTTTACGTTGTGCTGCTTTATTTCTCATTTTTTTGGAACAATAATTCGTAAATGCGATCACGTGGTCGCGCGGAACAAATTGACACAGGTCCATCCCCTTGAAGCGCCGAAGCGCGACTGAAATGGCACCGCGAGCTATCGCCCTCATAGTTTTAGTAGATATTTAGTTCTAGTGATTAAATAAATAATTTTATTCAGAAAATCCCATCCACTTCAACTAGATAATGTTAGTATTTATACATTTAAGCAAAAAACGGGTAAAAAAGGTTCGTATTTTAGCCATTCTATAGAAAAGATATTACGAATAGAGGTAACTTTGGGATCGTTTTCTATCGACCGAAATTTTTCCAATCATGTTGCTGAACACGATTTCATATTCAGAAGATCCTTAAGTATGATATATATGTTTTTCATAATCTTGAAACACTGATTAAACGTCTACGACGAGTCTGAAAATGAGTGAGTTCGGCGTCTACTGGGAAAAGCGCGCCTTAAGCAAAAAGAGCGTTAATACTTAAATAATTCATTCTTCATAATATTTTTTTAAAGGAAGACGAGGAGACAATAACCTTCAAGCTAAAATTACGGTCAACACCGCTAAGCCTAAAGATATGGCGTTGGCGCAAAACTATTTTGCGATAATCTACTCCGACTTTAAACAATAAATAAACGCTATTAGCCAAATGGTCGGCCCAGGTACCGCTGGGGAGACGTGGTGGAGATGGATCTGCGTAAGCTTCAAGCCGAAAACTGGCAAGAAACTGCGCAGGATCGGGATAAATGGCGTACTCTCGTTTCGGAGGCTTAGATCCTGTTTGGGTCACTCAGCCAAAATAGTTAGTTTTTAGTAAGTTAGTTATTAGCCAAATGGGTGACAATCAGTTCATATAAGACGGTTCCCCTAACTGCAGGACAACTGAGTACGATTCCCTGTCAGAGTCATTGAATTTTTCAACCAGTTGCTTCGACATACCTTAGGGTGGCATCGTAGCGCCATCTACCGTAAAGATTTAGACTTTATCGTCGGCACCATCGTCTCAAATTTGTTGAGAATCGATAGACGAGTAACGATGTGCTACACCCAAATTACTTATTTTATTAAAGCAGTAACGTCTGCTAACGTAAACTAAATGTTTACAAATGAAGCGAAAATTGAAAAACATGCAGCAACACCCTAAGGCATGTCGAAGCAACTGGTTGAAAAATTCAATGACTCTGACATCTGATTCGGTGGTCCAATTGGGAGGACGCCAGTGTTGGCCCGGAAAGCCGTTGGAAACGCAGGTTCGAATCCTGTCCGAATCATTAAATTTTTCAATTTTCGCTTCATTTGTAAACATTTAGTTATAAGAAATTGTAAATAAACAGTCTTCATATTATTTTCGTCGGTTTCCGCGACTGTCACACATTTAAATAAATCAATTTAAACGGATTATATCACGTATATTAATTATTTGAGCCTCCCTGACGTTTCGGTACCTTTACAGATACCTACCGTTGTCGAAGGTTGACTGAGAAAAACACAATATTTCTCTGTCAAAGTTACATTTGTACAAAATACCTACCCATTTTATAAATATTAATTTAAAATAAATGTGTTCATACATGCCAGATGGGCCTAATGTGTAAAGACAGTTACACATGTGCCAGAAGGCATTTATTAATTATTATAGTCTTCATATTCTTGCGGAAGAAGCTGTTTAATTCCAGCTGTTTAATCTGTCAATTGTAATTTGACGGACAAAATCACAATAACGCACTTTTTAATCCTGTACCAAAAGTCCTGAATCATAAGACTTCTCTCTACTCAACTTAAATAATCTCAAAAAGAGAACATCAGCATGTTTGATAAAAAAAAGAGAACGCTACTGTTCACTGATTGGTTGAAATTACTTGTCAAAAAATTTAACCTATCCCGAGACACCTGCCATGACCATCGCGATCATATTTTTTTAAATAGGTCAGTTTTAGTTGAACGAAAAAGGTTACATCAAAAATAAATAATCATGTTTGGGAATAACGATTAAAGTAAAAAAATATTTTCTGTGTTTTGCTCGTATAAAAAGTATCAGTTACACAATTAGGTATTAAAATCTCGTAAAACTGAGACGTAAGCGCGTAAGAGTGCGCAAGACAGCTCAACAGGTATGAAACTCGAATCACACTCCCTGTCAGCTTAATGCACTGTACGTTTTTATTGTACCCTATAAAAGAGTTAGGCGTTTTAGGGCATTAAGGGTTCTTTGTTAGGTTAGTTAGGGTGCTAGATGGTGTAGCTCTCTTATAATTTAATTTAGTAAAATCAGTCCCCTGATTTTACATATGAACAACAAGATTACGTTTTAGGCGAATCAAATCATTATCTCCTATTGTGTCATTGTTCCACGGTCTCGGAACTTGCCATACGCCCTTGTTTTTTCATTATATCATCAACAAGCTAATTAGATCATGTACTGTAAAGATCAAGGCTGAAATTTAGATATATAAGCCTAAGTTTTCCGGACAATGTATGATTCGGTTGTACACTGACTCGCATCCAACATGTTTGCTAAGATTGTGAGTAGAATTTTGAAAATTAACATTAGTCGAAATGACAACACACAAAAAAAAAAGTTTAAAAAGCAACAAAGAAAAATTAGGTTAAAACATAAACCTTAAATTAATTGTGTAATGTCCAGTGTTTCCTAATTTTTCAATATTATTCCATCAAATATTACCGAGAACAAGAGTTTTTTGCATAATGCCATCTTAAAATATTCAAGACGAAAAGTTATTAAATGTTAATTTAAGTATAGGGGTCGCAATAATTATTAGAATTACCAATTCGGCTTTTAAATTAAGATGCTTTCTTGTAAAAAAAAAATAGTTATTTGTTATGTAAGGCTGCAAAGTTGTTATTTGGCGCGAGTGTTCAAATTGAAAGTTGAGCGTAGCGAGGCTTTCAAGACACGAGAAGCTAAATAATTTTGCAGCCATGCGGAACACACAACTTTTCATTTCACTACAGCGAGGAAAATGCAAGATGCAAGAAAAACAATTAAAACATAAAACAAAAAAAACATATTTAATTTTGCCTTCTATTTAACGTATCAAATTTAAAACATAACACACTCAAATCCAAACCAAATAAATACGAGAGAAGCACACATATTAAAAATTAAAAGAAATATGGCCGTAATTTGTATTATCGTCGTGTATATTTTTATCGCTGAGTTTTTCTTAAGCACTGTTATATTATATTTGTATTTGAAACTACTTGACACATTCATTGTGAATGTGGGAGAATGGCATTCTGGGAAGGATTAGTTGACGACTCGAAAGTATTTTCCATAGAACTTGCTTTGGAAGTTGATGGACGATGGGATCCGAGCAAGATTCCTTCAGCTTTATTTTCTTTAAATACACCAGTAGTTTCGGTAAATTACTTATTGTCTCCAAATATTATTTATAACAAATCCTTTTTCGTTTTAATGCAGGCTCCAAATTGGGCTTGACTTTCATGTATTCGATATTTCTATAAAATAAGACAACAGTACGTATTCTCCACAGAACAAATTTACGTGAATTGCGAAAACTTCCAACTTTTTAATTTTTTCTTTTTTTCTCGTGTCCGTTCAGAAATTACACTCTTATGTTCCAACTTTTATAATTAATAAATATTCAAATTTGTGCTGTATTAAATATATTAACTAGTCAAAATATGTAAATGAAACTAAAATACAATTTATAAACATATTCAATAGGGTGTTGCTTATATGGCGAAAAAAGGAAAAAAACTGAAATCTTAAAGTCTCACCCCCCCATTTTGTTCTACGACCCCTATTAACGGATCCTAGTTTTTTTGCTTTTTTTTTTAAACCAATTTTAGGGGTCGCTACCATTTGTCAAAGTTTTGGAAAAACAATAAAAACATGTTCAAATAAACAAATATAATTTACATACATTCTTATTAAAATTAATTAAAATTATGATAATTAAGTAAAAGAAAATTAAAATTTCAATTTTTATGGGACTAAAGTAGATTTTTTCGCATTAGGGTGCAGTGCACTCTAAACTCGATCGATTGCTTATCTTAACGCGGCCTGCCGGGGGGCGAGGGGTATGTATCGATCAAGGGGGATTCCCAAGCAATCGACAAACGTTATAGAAGTAAAATAAATATAAAATAGTGACTGCCGAGCTTGTCATATTGACACCTAAATTATGTTTTATCCAAAACTTTATCAAGCGGTAGCGACCTCTAAAATTGATTTAAGAAAAAAAACAAAAAACTAGCATCCGTTAATCAGGGTACTAGAACATAATGGCGGGGTGAGACAATGACTTTTTGAAAGTTAATTTTTAAGCAACACCCTAATATTCAACATAAAATAAAGTGTAGAAAAAATAAAAACTTATCAAAATCAAAATCATTTTATTCAAAATAGATCCATGTAGAATGCTTTTTGAAGGTCATTGCTATACATATACAATTCAAATCATTTTACAACTAAGTTATAAATACCTTAAAATACTAAGTCACAATACTTCATGAGATTTACAATCAAAAATTGTTTAAATAACAAGCTTAAATAATTAACACTAACACAATTATTATTAAGTCTTGAATCTATTCTCATTCATATTTAGAATATGATCAGGTACGAGTATTTTATTATAGCAGCGTGTACAGTCCCACAAATGACTTTTGGATCTTACTTAGTCTAGTTCTTATTCCTAACAGTTTATCCTTATTTCTAGTATTCTTCTGTGGTGCATCTAACTTTTTATATTTAAGACTCCTTCAACGCGTGACTGATTTCATCAGTCGATAAATCTTCGAATAACCAATCAACGCACGCTATAATAAAGGGCGATCCGGTCAGGCCGGCTAAAATCATATGTAGGTACGTTTGAATAATTCTTTATTAAAAAAATACACCTACAATATCACGTCCAGAAAGTTCGTAAGTTCGTGGTTACAGATTTTTAAGTTTTAATTTTTTCTACACTTTGTTTTATGTTGAATATATTTATATATATTAATAGTACCTAAGTATTACAGTTTCATTTACATACTTTGACTAGTAAATTATATTAAATACGACACAATTTTTTATATTTATTTGTTATAAAAGTTGGAACATAAGAGTGTAATTTCGGAACGCACGCGAGAAAAAAAGAAGTTGGAAGTTTTCACAATTGACGTAAGCAACGTTTTGTTCTGTGGAGAATACATACTGTTGTCTTTCTTTATAGAAAGTTAAGCCCAATTTGGAGTATTTATTCAATGCTAAAAGCCTGCATTAAAACGAAAAAGGATTTGTCATAAATATTTGGAGACGATAAGTAATTTACCGAAACTATTGGCGTTTTTAAAGAAGATAAAGCCGAAATAATCTTGTTCGGATCCCATCGTCCAATAACTTCCAAAGCAAGTGTTAAGGAAAATACTTCCAAATGGCCAACTAATCCTTCCCAGAATGCCATTCTCCCACATTCACAATGAATGTGTCAAGTAGTTTCAAATACAAATATAATATAACAGTGCGAAAAACTCAGCAATAAAAATATACACGACGATAATACAAATTACGGCCATATTTCTTTTAATTTTTAATATGTGTGCTTCTCTCGTATTTATTTGGTTTGGATTTAAGTGTGTTATGTTTTAAATTTGATGTGTTAAATAGAAGGCAAAATTAAATATGATTATTTATATGTTTGAATTGTTTTTCTTGAATCTTGCATTTTCCTCGCTGTAGTGAGGTGAAAAGTTGTGTGTTCCGCATGGCTGCAAAATTATTTAGCTTCTCGTGTCTTGAAAGCCTCGCTACGCTCAGGAATCTATCTTTGAACCATTCGCTTCGCTCATGGTTCAATCTTAGATTCCTTCGCTCGCTCAGCTTTCAATTTTAACACTCGCGCCAAATAACAACTTTGCAGCCTTGCATAACAAATAACTATTATCCTTGTTTTTTCGAAGTAACAAAAAACCATAGCGAGTTCGTAAAAAAATACCCATGTGGAAATGGAATAAAAAATATAAATTTTCTATGGTTTTTACGAAAAGCCAGACAGTTTTTAGCTACGCCATTTTTAATGTATTTAATGATAATGTGTGTTTATTTCCAGTTCGCTCTCTTCGCCCTCCTGGCCGTCGCATTCGCGGCGCCCAACCCCAAGCCGCAGCTGATCACATACTCCTCTGGGCTCGACTACGTATACCCTGGATCACCGTCTTACGTGTCTCCCGTGTCTTACGAGTATTCGGCCCCTGTCGCCCCCGTCGCCTACTCTGCCCTGCCCTCCGATGCTGTCTACTTCCGTTAACTCCTTCGCTGCAGTAGGTACCTACTTACTAATTTTAAAAAGTTATATGATTCTTAAAATAACTTATAGCTACATCTATAATTGATCCTTATGCCGATTTACTTAAGTTCCAGCTCATTTTGTAACGTACTCTTGTGACAACCTTTTGTATATTTCTTATTTCCAATAAATCTTAAAATAAACCAAATTGTTTTTGACTAAAACAGACGTATCTAATATAAATGGAAGCTTTATACACAAAAAATACACATTTCCTAAATTACTTCAAGAGCCTTTTAAGTCAGTTTAAAACACTGCCAAATTCAGAACAACCCAACCTCATGTTATGCAGATCACTCTTGTTTGTTTTCACTTCAGTCGGGTGATACTTGTAAGACCGTCTAACTACGTCAATAATCGTACCAAGGAAATAAAAGCCCATTTGGCACAATGCCAAAAAATTAGAAAGCTTTGCCATAAAAGGTTGATCAAGTTGCTTTGCTTGTCCTAATTTGACAAGGTTGGTTAAGTTGGGTTTGCTTCTATATGATAAATGTATCAGTGACTTGGCGTCCATAGAACCTAATTCCAACTAGCTTGTTTGAAACTATAATCATTAATTTGGCATCCTCATTTTAATTTTGACGACGCGTTTGGCTCGGTTTGTAGACACCTGCCTACTGAGTCGGCGGTCCCGGGTTCGAATCCCGGCCAGGGCAAATATTTGTGCAAATATTTGTTCTTGGGTCATGGATGTTATCTATATATGTATTTATATATTATGTATATCGTCGTCTAGTACCCATAGTACAAGCTTTGCTTAGTTTGGGACTAGGTCGATTTGTGTAAGATTGTCCCTTAATATTTATTTATTTATTTATTATTTATGTATATCGTCGTCTAGTACCCATAGTACAAGCTTTGCTTGCTAGGTCGATTTGTGTATGATTGTCCCACAATATTTATTTATTTAATTATATTTTCCAAAGAAATAAGATGTAGGCGCCTTAAGGTAAAAAAAAAATACTGTATAGATATCGCCTCCTATTTTGAGTAATTAATCTTGTAGACGTGTTTTATTGACAAATCGGTAAGACAGGTTCACTACGCGCAGCGAACCACGCTAATAGCCTACACCCCAGCGCACCAATGCGCCAGCTCCGCTTGGTCGAAGGCGTCGCCATTCCCCATGAACGCGTCCTATTTTACACACCCAGTCAATAGAATACAGTTATCATAAACATCCTTTGCAATAATCAAGCAACAGAACATTCCGTCATTTACTCTGTGACATCGGCCGGTTTTATTATTTTAGAGCTGTTAAGAAGCCTTTATTCCTTTCAAAATGCTGTTAGTTTTAGACATTTATCTCTATGATCAAACATGTTTCTTAACCTATTATTGATGTGACTACCTAGAAGAAAGAAGGCTATTGGGATTTATTGGTATATATTTGAAACCTACAGTTTGAATTATTCATTATTAATTTTTAGGGTTCCGTACCTCAAAAGGAAAAAACGGAACCCTTATAGGATCACTTTGTTGTCCGTCTGTCCGTCCGTCCGTCCGTCTGTCAAGACCCTTTTTCTCAGGAACGCGTGGAGGTATGAAGCTGCAATTTATATCAATTACTCAGGTCTACTGTCCCTTGAAGCTGTGATCAAACTTCTAAGCCAATGCAATCAAAAGATACAGCCGTTTATGCCGCAAATTTTCGACACTTGCAAGGGAATCAAAACCTACAGGGTGCTTCCCGTGAACTCAGAATCTTGAAATTTGGTACGAAGCAACGTCTTATAGCATAGATAAAGGAAAAATTACGAAAACCATAATTTTTTTTTTTAAACTAACTTTGCACCTAATTTATATGGGGCGCTATACATACCAGGTGCAAACTTAACTTAACCACTTAGGGATGGAAAGTGTTTGTACGGAACCCTCGGTGCGCGAGTCTGACTCGCACTTGGCCGGTTTTTGTTTCAAAAACTACTCGAAATTGACAAAATTCACGCGGAAAATTAGTTTTTTAAATTTTTTTTCGACTGCACGCAATGAAAGCATGAAATAGCTATGTTACTACCTAAAACTCGGGGAAAAGTATAATTCACTTCAAAAAGTTGATTGAAATTATCAATATATTTGACATAATATGTTTTTTTTTTAAAGGAATAAAGCCTCTTAAATAAGTATCTCACCCTTTTTCACCTCCCATGTTTCCCTGCACACGTCTGACGACAGCACACGTGCCTCGTTTACCTACCGATATCTATAAAGCAACGGCCTTCTACAGGACAAAAACAATCTATCTCTTAAGTTACTTGACGGCAGGCATCACGAGGGTAAACAAGTGGAGATATTTTTAGATCGTCTTGCATGTGCTTGTTTGCATGTGCCCGGCTCGAAATCTGTGCGTTTGTTCGATGCCTATTTCTGTTTTAATTAAGAAACGTGTGCCTAATTGATTCGTGCATGTGGAACAGAACGCCAAAACACAATTGCACTACACGTTTTAGGATGAGGCAACGTCGTCACAATACAACATTTTGAATTTTAGAGCTACTTAAATGTTCTATTTTCAAATTAGCCATCCAACCTGTGCCACCCAACGTCCAACGAAGTCGGAAAGATCTAGTCTTGCGTGTGCTATTAAAGATAGGTAGATAAGTTAACGGACATATACAACCTGATAGTGAAAATAAGTCATTTCTTAGTCTGAAAGTGTCCTGTCATAATAGCTGAATATGCTTGGTAAGTAAATACATTCTTGTATTACAAGAACTTATTGTTCAATTAATATTGATCGTAACTTTAGTATGAATACAAAAAAGGGATAATTATAATTCGAGTTCAATAACATGACATTTAACAGTTCACTATTATAACATTAAAACACATTATGCCATTCATTCATGGCAATGTCGTAAACCTAGTACAATGCCCATTAGCGGTTCCTCACAAAGCGCCTACTCGCATTTGACTTGAATGGACCTTTAAACGTATTGTTTCTTTGCTAACTTCGAATCAGCAGGCGTTTTATTTTGTCCAACCGCGAGAATAATCCAAGCGAAATAGTCAAATAATTCAGGATGGTTGAACAGTGAACGTGTACACGTGATTCTGGAAACATTATGAAGAAAGTTTGAGATAGTAAAGGCTCAATGATCTCAGCGGAATTATTTGGAAGTTTACAAAACTTTACTTGAAGAAGAAGTTAGTCTTTGGGAACGTCCCCACCGAAAGCGTTCCCCTGTTCATTTGTAATTTTTATATAATTTAGTATTATATTACCTATTAATTGTTACATTACTGGCTGCTTTCGGTGAGACCGCTCCCTTTGTGTTATTAATGCTCCTTATCCTTTCGAATGCTGATTGTTTTAGACATTTATCTATATATACGATCAAACATGTTTATTAACATATTATCAATGTTACTAGTTAGAACAGGACTATTGTGATTTATTGGTATATATTTGAAACCTACAGTTTGAATTCTTCAATGATCTTATTTGTTTGAAAACTACTACTTACTACTAAAATTCACAAAGAAAACTCGTATTTTCAACTAACTTTCGACTGCACGCAATGAAAGCATGAAATAGCTATGTTACTATCTAACTAGAACTCAGGAAAAAGGATTATTCAGTTTTAAAATTTGGTTGAAATTATTAATATATGTGCCATGATACAAATAAAAAAACAATGTAAACTGTATAAGGACTCTTATGAATGTTAATTGTTCAAAGATAAACCTACGCTTGCGTAAAATTTTGAATATTTTAGCGGACACCGCCGGCCACTACCTACTACGAAATTCGTATTTTTATTTAAATCTTGCGATCTTACTTTTTTACATACTTAGCGCTTTCCGTGCGGAACAACCGGACGATTCATTTCCCTTCAAAAATCTACCATCCTCGAGGTTGCTTATGGCCGCTTGACTCGACGAAACGAATTCACCTCTTGCATTTTTTTTGCGCGGCTCTAATTTGTATTTGCACGAAAGATTGATATCATTCCAGTCACGCAAAAAGGGTTTGTGCCCACACTAGCAGGCCTATGATGGTTGCTCTTATCACGCAATAAATAAGTGACAAAGCATCCGTCACGTTTTGCAAAATGCGAGTGTGAGTGACAGATGCTTTGTCATTTATCATGTGATAAACGCAACCATCATAGGCCCCTTGCTTTACAGTTAGTTACACCATTTGCAAGTTTACCTATCGAACTGTCAGGGAAGGGATAGAATGAATACCTACTGAATGAAAATGAAGTTTTGCATTGGGTCATGCAAAAAAAATCTTACATAAATGAAGGGAGAAAGAAAAACTTACGTTCGAAAAACGTGGTACGTTGACGTAGCTCCTTGTTTAATGCATAACAAAACAACACGTGCTTTGCTCGTTATAAAATTGTTCGGAATATTAGGACATCGACTAATTGAATGTTATATAGTATACTAGCGACCCACCCCGGCTTTGCACGGGTGCAATGCTGATAAATTATGCATGTTTTATACATATAAACCTTCCTCTTGAATCACTTTATCTATTAAAAACCGTATAAAAATCCGTTGCGTAGTTTAAAAGATCTAAGCATATTATAAGGACCGACAGACAGACAGACAGCAGGAACCGACTTTGTTTTATACTATGTAGTGACTATGTGCTACGTCTTTGTTTAGTCGGCGGTTGGCGCAGCGCAGCTGGGTTTGAATCTCTACAGTCATGAATGTATTTAAGTACTTATTATGTTTAATTATATAAGTATGTGCATATATATTGTCGTCTTGTAACTTTATCTTATTAGAGAGCAGTTAGTCCAATGAATCTTGAAATGGATTTCTTCCAAAACATCATTTGCGGGATTCGAACCCGGGACCGTCGGCTCATTAGGCAGTTGCACTACCATTACACCAACCTTTAGTTGATTTATGTCTCAGAATCAATCTCGTCAGATATCGCATTAGATTAAATAACTCTATACTAAACACTTGACGTAGGTAAGTGCACAGTTTATTGTCTGGGTGTGGGTGGTTCTCTATGAGCGATGAAGAACCAAGCTATTTTCCTTGCCATTAATTCCTGATAATCCTGATACCAGAAAACTATATACGAAATTACTGCGAAATTACCAGTTGAATTGTATAAAAAATTATAATATAAGTTCTTATGTCTGTTAACGCGGTAGCGGCGATACTGGAATAACGCAAATCCAATAAAAGACATTTTTCGGTGAAGTAACCACATTACGATTTCATACATTGGTAAAGGTTTCTTTTGTAATAAAATTTCATAAAACTTTAGGTAATGCCACCGAAGCAAAAAGCGGAACCAAATTCGAAGAAAAACCGAAACAACACAGTTAGTATATTTCACTATTATCAGCTTTTCTTTTTCTAAACATTATATAAGTACCTAATTTACTTTGTGTACTACATTACCATTGTAAACTGAATAGTATGTTTTACACAACTGATATCTTTAGTTATATTTGTAAAAAATAAATGAAAGCACCTAGGTATAACAGCACCACTGCCCCACTGGACAGTAGGAAAAATCTGCCATTATACTACAGTTAACTAGGTATCTGGTATATTCACATTTTTTTCCTTTAACATACCTATAACAAAATTTAAACTTTAAAAGCTACACATACAAACAATGTGTTATTATACGCAATACTTGTGTTATTTGAAGTACAACTCTTTTACATAAGATCATTGCAAGTAATTCCAACTTCAATTTTACACTGTTTTGAGCAAGAGCTTTTCAACTCACACCAGCTCGTTAAATTAACTTTCATTATATAAGTAAAAGTAGGCAAACAATTCAAGGATTTCTTTATAGAAACATGTTTTTTTTTTAGTTTTCTTTAAAGAAGAGTACTGAAATCTCCCCTGTTTATAATTTTTACCATTATTTCATACCGAAGTTACATAAAGAACTCGTTTAGTAATACATGGATCAATTTGTTTTAATCTACTGATATCCGTCCCTCAGACTAATAAAAATAAATGTCCTTCGACGGGAGTCCTGCCTACCGGCATTGAAGGCTCGCGGCGGACGTGTGCAGTTGCAGGCTTCCCAAAGCCTCCTACTGCGCATGCCCAGGAAAAGGCTTATAAGCCGCGCGCTCGCCTCTCCGTCAACAGTTCGCAAACACACTCGTGAAGCGACCTATGCTCTACCAAACTCGCCCAACTCGGAAAAGTTTCGTATCACAACAACTCTTTCAATCATCTTGGAAAATTCTTTCAACGTAGAAAGTAGTGTATCGTCGGACTTATGAAAATACCAGAAGTTAATACTGTGAAGAGTGAGAAGTTCGGTGAATTGCCGATGAAAATAGTGGAAGATCGCGCCAAAACCACCCGGCGCGAATCAGTGACTCCGAAGATCGTAGTGTGCCCACCAATGGAGGAAATGGCCGAGCCCGTGCCTGCGCGTCGTGGAGGAAGGTTGCTGCGGGCGCTCAGCAGGAGGCTGACCAGGCGCTCGGCTGATGCTGATTCTCTTGCCAGCTCGAGCAGCAGCGACAGCGTCAGCTGCGACCCCAACCGGACTGATGACCACACGTCATGCTCCGCCAGTGAATCCGGCAGCGACGGCTCGGAACACCACCGCCGCCACCGCTCCACAGTCTCGCTTCGTCGTGTTTTCCAAAGCCTAACATCGCGGTCCCAGTCATGCTCCCCGACCGATCGACAGCGCCAACCAAAGAAACAATCCCAACCAAAGCGCATCCTTCGCCCGCCTGTGACCTACACCTACGTACGCGGCCTCTCCGGCCTCCCAACACAGCGAGTACCACGGCACGCCGTCTACAGTCCCTCGGCGGGACTGCACCGATAAACCTTAAGACGGCTGTGTACCATAATATGGAGTGAACATGGACGGAGATCAAGACTGGTTAAGATTTAGTAGGTAGTCTAAATACCACTAGAGAGACAAGTCTCACCATATCAGTAGATGAATACTGAAACCTGGAGAGGTAGCTGACGTTATTGTCTTCACCGCGGACCAAGGAGGCTGCGATGGGAGGCTCAGTGTTGTGACACGTCTCACTAATTAGATAAGGAAAATTAAGACTGTGTCATACCGATTTGAATTTTGTGGGTCCGTGAATTTAATGTAATTAAATACCTAATGTTAAACTCTCTCTGGTAACCACTACCTATGTAAACAGTTTTGCACTAGAACACCAATGTGAATTAAACTTTAGACTAAATATTTCTCACTAAACTTGTTTGAATCACAAGAATGCATTTTTGTCACCAGTTTTTAAAATATGTATACGTTTAAATCGAATTGTCAAATTAACTTGATGTACCTACATAAAATATTTGTAAATACCCTATTATTCAAGTATAGTGCCTTTCACGTTTTTGAATTACTGAGAAAACCAATAGACTTTAATTATACTGCTATATTGTACCTTACTAGAACCATCACGAAGTACTAGACTGGTGTTTTACTCATGTGCAGTAAGCTGTAAAGAGGAATGCACGTTACTACACTAGCATGTATCAAAAGAGGATAGCTTTTCTCGATAGCTGACTGTACAAACACCAAGTGAATCGGCATATAAAGGATTATAAATCAAAAATGCTGTGAAATGGATCGTATTTGGGCATATGTAGAATTTGTCTGTATTGTATAAGTACTCTGTATAACATCTAACAGATATTTTGACGTAGAGATGTCTACATATGTAGCAAATAAAATACTACATCACGTAATTATAAGTCATTTTTATTGTAGTTTTAAGTTAGTTTCGTTTTATATAAAAATAAAAGAAAAATGAATATTATTAATGAATTATTACTTAAACATTTCCCTCTTACTTGATCATTAACCAAAAAAAAACTGTGTTACATAAAATCTACGAGAACCTCAAAACTTCTACAACAGTCAGAGGTAAAAAAGGCATTAAAAATATATATTATTATCCTATGCTGGACTGCTCAAATAGTTGCATAAATTATGCAAAGGATTTTTATAGCAGGATTTCAAAAAGATTATCTATCACCCGAGAAGGTACTTATAGGAAATTAAAATTTGCATTCTAAACTTAGCCGTGGCAAGCCGTTCACAATACTATATTTCCACCGGCTTATCTATTTTAACGCCCTGGAGTATTAACTTACTCAAGGGCGTCTACTGTTTTTGGAAGGGAAAAACCAAATCTGCTCCGGCTTTACCAAGAATATATTTGACACCACCACTGTAGTCCAGAACTAGTGCGACCAGCATCAAAAGTAACTGACAATTTTACTACTATGTATCTTACTGGCTTATGTCAAATTGCGTACATGTCTAATAACATTTTCAGCCGTTGTTGCTCTCACACCTGAAAATGGTGACATTACGGCACATTGGTTTAACAAGTGAACACGTTTAAAATATTCGTCACAGACTTTCGACATTTACCTCTCACGTGTTGTCTCAGATTATGAACTTTTTGGGTTTGTATTAGGTACTCAAAATCATGACGCAACTTATTTATATTGAATTAAAAAATTCTAATGTAAAATCAGATTCTCAGTTTTGTGACGCTCAGACAAAGTGTACGGAAACATTGTCACGAAATTTACTTTTATTCGGACACATTTTTTAATGGTTTGGAACAAAGCGAACCGAAAAAGTCCATAATCCGTGGTTAAAAAGTTGGGGGTACAATCTTTTGAGGAAATTCCTTGAATCAAACGCCACTGCTTCATGCCATCTGGAACCCCTGTTCTAGTGTTTTTATATTACCTTATCAAACTCAATAATATGTAAAGCCTGACCAGAAATATATGAGGATGCGCCATATTGCGGAATTTCAATGGAACTAATTTCTTACACTGGCAATGACTTTATGATTGTTTTGTCAACAATGTCAATGTCATTCGTGGTGATTTCTTTAAAAGACATATATTTAAAAATATCCAAAGAAAATGCCGAAAAACATTCACAGTTGTGTTGTGAACGTAGGTGTATAAATAAGGTGTACACCTGTTTACTATACGAAAAACAATTAGGTAGGAAAAGAGTGCATTCCATTAAATAATATTACTAGATTAACATAGTGGAACTGACAGGTATTTAAAGTAATGACATTATAGTGGGTCGCGATTGGTTGCAAAATTGTTGCCACATAAAAATCTTATAAATAGCGCCCTTTTGACAATCCTCATATATTTCTGGTCAGGCTTTACAAAATTGTATTGTCCTCTTTTTATAATATCATCGGTAATAACTGCCCTCTAAAATTACACTGCATTTATTTAGTATTAACAAATTAATAATTGCATTTCTTTACGGAATTCTATGTTAAATTATTGATAACTATCATAATAGTAGAATATTCAAACATCAATAGATTATGAAAATCAGTTCAACAAGCTGATTTTTCTGAATTCTTTCAGGGTTTATCTGCGGCGTTATAAACACGTACAATGCCGCGTTTATTAAAAAAAACTATCCTACTATAATGAATTAACTTCCAACAATATGCACTTCTGTACTGCCTGAGCTAAGAGAATCGAGAGAGTAGCGTGTGGAGTAACTAATGAAGTTTATGGGTGATTATCTCAGCAAAAAAAAATTGCGGCGGAATTGATAACTGTAGTGTGAAACAATTGTTTTAAAAGTTTTATTTTTTTTTCTGAAAAGAAGACACACATCTTAAGCCAAAATTGCAAAGTATTGTAAAAGTCATTTATTCATTCAAATTCATATTCAAATCTTTATTTCGAATTATTGCAATCCATATAATTGTTAGTAACACACAAACTTATAAACCTATGTTAACGACAATAACAACCATAACTTAAATATAAAAATACTAAAGGCGGCGTGGTGCGGCGACCGGCGGTGCGTGCAGCCGCACCCAGCGCGCGAGCAGCGGCGAATCCCATTGCTGCACTAACGCGTTTACTATTCTGTTTGAGCTGAAGAGAGCGCGATTCAGTAACGATGCTCACCGCTTCCTAATTATAGCATCAAAACCATCGGTGTGCGCCTCGGCAAACATTGCTGACGCGCTACAGAAACGCGGCAGCCCAAACAGCACCCTAAACGCGTTGTTATATTGCACGCGCAGAGCATTGTATGCCCTCTGCGTAAAACTGACCCACAGACTGCACGTGTAGAATGATTGGCAGTATGCTTTGAAAAGCGTTAGCTTCACTTCATTACTACAACGCGCAAATCTGCGAGCCAGCATGTTACAACGAACACACAACGCCCTGCGCTCCCTCTCGATATCATCATTATCTGACATACTTTCCGTTACCCAGTGGCCTAGGTACTTAAACTTTTGTACTACCTTTAAAGCGGTACCACAAAGCGTTACAGGTGTCATTTTATACCATTTTTTATCAATAACAATATTTATGTTTAATAATATTTTTTTTTGCGGTAAAATTATAATTTTGGTGCGGCGTCCAGTATTCGTTGTTCCTCATAAATGTCTTTGATAGAACCATATCATCAATGTTTTAAACTAAAATTGCATTTTACATAGAAAAGACATATTAAAATACTCAAACGGGTTTACTCACGTCGTACACGTGTTCGATTGGCCGCCGCCGCGACTGATCGTCTCTCCTGATGATGAATCGCGTACCGATTCGAAACATGTCGAGCGTTATTCGACTTCTACGACGTGAGTAAACCCATTTGAGTATTTTAATATAAAATTGCATTTGTTTATAATCTTTATTAGTTTATGTACCTTATAAGGATATATAAATAAAGATTAATACATAAATAGGTACTCAAAATTGAGCACTAAAAGTTGTCCGGGTGAAATTGACAATTTTGGTGGTAAATATTGAAAATGTGTTTTTGGATGAACGAAACGCAACAAGACCAGAAAACCTGTGTTAACCTGTTCGTTTAGTTCCGCTCCGGCATGGAACGATGACACACATGTCGTACCTTGCTGGATCTGTCCACTCAGCACGTAAGTTTCTAATTTTGGTGGGGTACAAATACGTTATGACACAATTTTTGTGGTATATGTTTCTAGTGATTTAGCAATAATTGATTGTGTGTGAATTGTGTGTAAGACGTGTTAAAGGTTTCCTTTTTAAAATATGAAGTCAAATTAGAAGTAAATAATACAGATATTTTTTTAATAATTTTTTATACACTTTTTCAAATTTTGGTGGATCAATTTTGGAGGTTTTGGTGGTAATTTCAAAGTCACCAAAATTGCTTGATGCCACCAGAATTGTTAATTCTGTAATCTGTATATAATTACACATTTGTAATCGCATTTACAACACTTTTAACTCGGTGAATTTATTTGAAGTCAAGTATAAACACAATACATCTAATATTACAAGCTGTCGGTGAGGGTAATCTAAGCTTATGGATGGTAGTGGCCATCGCCTGCGGTCAAGTGCGAATCTGGCTCTATCTATCCCACTGGATAGATCTTATGTTTACGATGTATCTTTTGCTGTGCACGCCGTGAAATTATGAAATAAATTGTCTCCCGCCCTAAGGCAGACGCAGTCAGTAGCATCGTTCAAGGGGAAGTTCAAGAAATTGTGGCTGTCTAATGAATGATTATTTGATTAGGTTGCTGTTTTTGTTATAATTATGATTATATTTATGTTATACGTATTGATATAGATATTACGTAACATGTATTACTTTGACTGTTTGCCTATCTCCCTCTCATTTGGTTTTTGCATTTTCATTTGTACTATTGTAAAGTTATCGTATTTGTACATGTTGCTTGGTTTGTCTGCCATTTACTTGTGTTTAACACTCATGTACTCGAAGGTTAATCGGAAGAAATCCCTTAAAGGATAAGTTCGCTTTTGTACATGCTTATTTTTTTGAAATGTATGTAGTTTTTACGATGGCTAATGGCAAGAAAAATCAAGAGAAAAAGTCCTCGAAAAGAATAAAATGTACTGTTCTTACAAACGAGTTAGTGATTGTATTTTCATATATATTTTGGTATAATTAAAATGATTAATTATACATATACTTTCTTTTCATTTCCAGCAGGCAATTTCATTGACAAATATAAATTTTTAGCATAAGTAACTAATTTTGGTGTAGATGTACAATTTTCGTGGCAGGCAAATTACTGAAATCATAATATCTTTAAAACTATTGTGTATAACAAAGGGCCATTACTACACAATATTGGTTATAACTTTATTCGTATTATTGATATATAATTTTGACTCTAACATCAAAAATAAAAAAAGCCACCAAAATTAGGTAAATTTCGAGCTTGTTGAAATTCACCCTTATAAGCCTAGCTAAACTAGCAGCGCACATCAAAGGCTTATTTTGTTCTTGCTTGATAAACCCACGTGACTGTATTATTTAAATCTTTTCCATATATATATGTAGACACACAATTCCACAATTCGGATGAGCGTATTTAGACGAGCGTTTACCACTCAAAAATTCAAAGAAGAGTTATCGTTGGAATACTATAGGCAGTTTTTACACTTAACATATCACAGACCACATTTCAAGAGGTCTGCTTGAATTACGCGCTTCACCGACCCGATATGTTAGTAATTTTGTACAAAAATGCTGATTGTTTTATGCATTTTACTCTACGATCGAACATGATTCTGTTATTTTTTACTTATTGAACAAATAAATTACATGTTTTTTAACATATTATCAATGTTAATACTTAGAATAGGGCTATTGCGATTTATTGGTGTATATTTGAAACCTACAGTTTGATTTTTTTATTGATAATTTTTGTTTCAAAAACTATTCGATATTGACATAATTCACGCAGGGAACTCACTTTAAAAAGTTGGTTGTAATTAGCAATATATTTGTCATAATATGAAAACATTGATCGCTTATTTTTATAATAAGTCATGTCTTTTTTTATTTATCCGCATTGCCTGCTATTATGCTCAACTTAGATTGACTGTATTAGCAGCCACTGCTAAGTTGTCATTTATAATTTGAAGAACCCATATGTAAGCCGTGGCCCGCGTGGTTAGCTATAATTGGGTACCTGTTTGTAACTAATGTATATTTATTATGTATTAGTGTGATGTATTATCAGTTGGTCATCCATAGGTAAATAAAATAAAATATGGTTAAGGTTTATCTGGTTAATATTTAAGGTCAGGATGTATATAATCTCTGATTTTTATTTTTTTTTATTGATCCGGTTAGCCAGTGCTGGGCATCGCGGTAGTATGATACGAATTCGTTCATGAAATCCTGAAGTCCTCAGAGCGCAGATGGACGTGTCAGTAGAGTTGTAGTAGCTATAAATACCACATAACTAATCTTTCCCCCAAAGACTTTGTAGGCAGGTTTCGATCATTAAAAACAGACCTTTACGGTGTTTGAATCACTGCACTGGTAAGAACGATCGGTTCAAACGCTTGTTTGTGAAATCAGGTCGTGGAATATTCAATCCACCCACTCTTCGTCATTATCGACACTGACTACCCTACAGTCAGCAGCACATGACCACGCCCACGACGGCGACAAACATGATCTGAAACGTTTTTCACTCACCACTATTTTAAACGGATTTCACAATAAATATTTAAATCAAAGTTTACAATCACACAGTATCATTTAACAAATCGGTTGACTTGTCTTCGAGTGACTATGAAAAATAAATAAAGAACCGAGGGTTCCGTACAAACTTTCGCTTATCACATCTTAATTGGCCTGGTTGAGTTAAGTTTGCACGTGAAATGTATCGCGCCGGATACAAACGAGGTGCAAACTTAAAGCAACCGAGCTCTCCAAATATGATGTTTGAAAAGGACTAGGTATATTTTTACAAGCTTTTATTTAGCTTGCATGGTACCTATGTTTAAAGTATGTTTGTTCGGGTGAAATCTTGCAACTCAATTTTGAAGCAGATATCGTCAACCGATTGAGCTGAAATTTTGCATACTTACTTAACTTTGATGACAATACAATAATATGGTACCATGGGGCTGATCTGATGATGGAGCCGGAAGGTGGCCATAGGAACTCTATAATAGAAAAAGCAATCCTACCGAGCTTGGGCTCTTTAGAATCGTCTCAGTGAGCATTTGATGGATATTCAAAGAAAAGTACAGTCGGCTATAAAAGCTTGCCACTAAAATGTCATTTTTGACAGAAACTTATTTATGTATTTATTACAAATGAATAGTTTTCAGATTTTTAAAAGTGTGTAGTATGTGACGATATTACTTGCCTAATTTCATAGTTCTAGGTCATCGGTCAAGTACCCTATCATTTTGATTCCCTTGAGAGTGTCGAAATGTACATTTTTGTGACATAAACGACCGTATCTTTTTTTCACGTTAACGTAGAAGTTTGGTTTTTTTACAGCTTCAAGGAACCGTAGACTTGAGTATGTGGTGTTAATTTCAACTCGATACCTTCACGCGTTCTTGAGATAAAGGGTCTTGACAGACAGACAAACGGACGGACGGACAACAACGTGATCCTATAGGTTTCCGTTTTTTTCGATTGAGGTACGGGACCCTAAAAATGAACTTCAATCAATAGGTACAATATATTTATATACATATTTTAATGTTATCAATTGACAATTCACCCTACCGCCTATTTCTTGTTGCATAACTAGAAAAACTCTTTATGTAATTTAAAATTGATATCTATATAGTGAAATTCTAAGAAGAGCGCTCGTAAGTAGTTTAATATAAATGAATTCTCCCAAGAGGACAATAAGAAAAGGAAGACATTTTTAAATTGCAATAATGCTGCGTAAGATTCTCGGTACAAGAAAAATGTCGTGCCCTTATTAAGAAAATTGGCTTTTTCCTAGAAGCGAAATTATATGATTAAGGAAGAACTTCTAACTTTTTAAACTTAAATCAAACTATTATTCACCGTGCTTAATCGACCCATCTGTTACATTCATCGAAATTAAATAAATATCCGCAGAAGAACCAAAATAACCGACATAGTTACATAGCTCGCAGCGGGGCCGAGCATCTCCTGTCTTGCTTGCACGGTATTGAAAGGAAAGTAACAGGTAGTACTTGTCGCGCGTCATAAGGTCGCGTGTCAAACTTATGCTAGAGGTACAGGATTGCACATTTGAAGTCGCAATGGGCGGGACATCTAGCCCGGAAAGCGAATAGTCGTTGGGGCAGCAACGTTCTGGAGTGGTGATCGCTTATAGGAAAATACAAAGTAGGAGACCCTCATCTAGGGAGACGGATGACCTCGCGAGAGTTGCATTCGGTCGGTGCATTCGGTCTGTGCAAAGCACATTGTGGTGAGTTATAGGGAAAGCCTATATTCAGCAGTTGAAGTCCGTGGCTGATAGATACTATATATCTCTTTTTCATTGGCGTAACTAAGATTATTTTCCAGACGGGGCCTGGGGGGGGGCCTGGCCAGGGCCTGGCCATGGCTTTTGAGATGAAGCCATGAATTTCTATGGGTAACCCAAAATCCTGGGGTGGGCACTAGACCATACTGGGGTGGGCACTGCCCACCCGGCCACCCCCCTATATACGCCAATGCTCTTTTTTAGTCGGTCCCTCATTCCTGAGGATCGTTTTCCCAAGGTATCGTATTCTTGATCAGTTGTCCCCATCAGTCTCGATCCATTGTTGCCTCGCTTGATGGAATTTTCTTGAGGAAGTGGCTTCTCTAGCCTGGATACTATATAAATAGAACGAAATATAACCGTCCTTACCACTTACAAAAATATTGCATTTTTAAACTATAACTCTACGCCGGTGACCTATTTGTCGTATTGGTTGAGACGTGATCTGCCTGCGGATCCTATCCGAGACAAATATTAGTCGCATAGAATTTATGTCAGGTCAGAGGGTATTCATACTTAAATAGAATGGGAATAACTTGGATTGTGGACCAGGAATAAACGACCTGTGGGTTCATCCAATCCTAGTTAACTAAGTAGTGAAGTTTGGCATTCTGAGTGTTTCGCGACCGACATAGCACGAAGGGTAACCTATCTGAAACACTAAAAACCATTGACCGAATTTCATTTGTCCGAAAACTATTCGAATTATTATCGATGACAGGATTCGCACATTTTTCTTTTCACCATTTCACATTTAGTAGAAGTAGGTATCGTTGGTCCGAAAAACTTTTCCCCTCACATTCACTTGCCCTATGCGTTGTTACGTATTTTTTTTCGTAGCCCATTTTTCATTTACCCAATGATACTTTTGGCACCGCATACATTTAAACAAATTTTCAGTTTTTTACCTTTTAACTTTTCCCGCCCCATTCACTTGCCCGCTGAATTGAGATGTCTTTCTTTTAATACCCATTTTTTCATTTCCGTGATATTTTTGGCATTACATAAGAACTGCGACCACAACCAGCGTGCCAGCTGAACGAGTGCACCTAGCGTGCCGCGGCAACAGCCGGCAAAGCTCCAAAATCGACCTGGCTGGGTTAGGTTAGAACTGTGACCAAAACAGCGCGCGAGCCAAGCAAGTGAAGCTAGCGTACCGCGGCAGCA
Source organism: Apotomis turbidana (assembly GCA_905147355.2). Taxonomy (NCBI): domain Eukaryota; kingdom Metazoa; phylum Arthropoda; class Insecta; order Lepidoptera; family Tortricidae; genus Apotomis; species Apotomis turbidana. The sequence goes on from LR990294.1 coordinate 13,285,150, forward strand.
GCCGGCAAAACTCCAAAACCGACCTGGCTGGGTTAGGTTAGGTTAGAACTGTGACCACAACAGCGCGCGAGCCGAGCGAGCGAAGCTAGCGTGCCGCGGCAGCAGCCGGCAAAGCTCCAAAACCGACCTGGCTGGGTTAGGTTAGGTTAGAACTGTGACCAGCCAGTTCTGCCGCCACTGCTACATGCAAACAAATGTTTTCTGCAATGCAGTATGCATACATTTTGTTTATAGGTTACTAGAGCAGCGGTTAAGTTTGAGTTTGAATTAAAAGTTGGCTGAAGTCAGCCCGGTCGTTGATCCCGCTGCAGTTATCGATCGTGCCGAGTGAGGCTGTTGCCAACATTTACGCATAACGGGCCGGCATTAAGGACTATTAGGGTCATGCATAGACTTTGGAAAGATAACTTTTGACATAATCACCACCTAGGATAAGTAGGTATTCCATCTTTTTGCCACTTTATGATGGCCGCGTCTGTCACGCGTTAGATGATACATTTTGTGATGATATCAATCACATCATAAACACAACTATGATAGGCTTGTTTTTACAATCTGACCAAAAATATTAGAAATTAAAAAGTGGCAATACTGTAGTGTCGTCCCTGTTTTATTAGATTGATTAGAAAGGGACGACACTACAGTAGTTCCACTTTTTAATTTCTACTCTTTTTGGTCAGACTACAGTCTATATCATTCGATGAGTAAAATATCTGGCTAAAACAATTTTATTATGATTAGCAATTACACGATAACCTGTCTGTAAAAACCGAACTCGCCCTATCTATAAACACGAAACCTTTTTTTAAAGAAGGGTAAATATAAGAAATCCGGCACGAGTAAACCTTTTAAGAGAGTTATACGACACCACGCTCCCGGAATGTAAACAAGAATTAAATTTACATCCTCAAAGCATTCTAGTTCATTGCCCAGAAGCCTCTAAGCCTCTAGACCAGCTGCTCTCAAAGTGTGCTCATAACACCCCGGGGCTCCGTAAGGCTCGTTTCCATTTCGGAGATGGTTAAGCAGCTAGAAGGAAACCATATTTCAAAAATGAGATTACCAATAGACTTGTATATTTTTACTACTTATATTACAAAACTTGTCAACACCTCTAGCGGCTCCATCACAACAATTAGTTGCGAGCAAAAAGGGAGATGCCGATTCGCATGACTATAATTACAGGATTAAACGAACTTACCTTAAGTGAAGTTCTATCCTGATTATATGAAGTACTTAGTCCGAGGTATAATTACTATGTAGTACTTTTCTTGCTTGCTCTATATGTCGCTAACTTTAAAGTCTATAAAAACAAACATAAAAAACACAGCACCTGGCAACATTAGTTATAGATGTCATTAAGTTCAGAGTAAAATATATAGAAGAGGGAAGGGAGGGAGGGAAGCTCTACCTCGGACTAAGTACTTCATATAATCAGGATAGAACTTCACTTAAGGTAAGTTCGTTTAATCCTGTAATTATATTCGTACTTAGTCCGAGGTATAATTACTATGTAGATGTTTAGAGACATCCAAGGCTATACATCTTTATATTATTAAACTTTATAATATTATAAAGGCGGAAGCTTGTGAGCGTGAATGTAACTTCTTCACGTTCATATAGGTGGCTCAATTCTGATAAAATATGATTGATATGGAAAATGGAGGTAGCTGGCCCTCCGGACCAACACATAGTCCACTTTTCATCCGGAAAATATTAGTGTTCACCGCGCGTTGAAACCGCGGGACAGAGCTAAAATTTTCATTGAAGATTTTATAGTAGGTACACACATTACAAGAATAATATTCCTACTAATTGACTTTATTTTAATAGTAACCGATTAATTATGAGATTAATCTAACTTAGCAGGTAACTGCAAGGTTGCAGAATAAAGCAATCAAACCATACTTTAACCATATGGTTCCATATCTACTTGAGTTTACTTACTCCATGTGAAAGACCATGTTAACACGCTGCGGGACAGTACGCCTATAGGCGTTTGATCTAAAGGCTTAACAGCAGTTAATGTACAGTAGTCTCCATCAACGTATATGAGAAATATGTTTTCAAAAATACTAATAATAAATAACATTATCCTAGTTCTAAGAACAGGTTTTGTAAACTGTGTTTACTGTTTATCATCATGAGTTAGAGACCTGCTATAGTTATCCACGAAGGTGTGGGACTTTGATTATCAGCCTACAACTTGTATTATTTTAACTATTATGAATATTTGTTATAAAAACATTTTCACGATTTCACTATTTTTTATAATGTGATGACTAATCTGCCTACTTGCAGAGGCTTGTTTAATAGTAATTTTAAAGAGATTTGTTAATGAGACATTTTGCTATCACAATGTTTGAGACAAAACAGCTAAGCAGGTACTTGGTTGGATATATCTAAGGGTTGCTATTCAAATAAGACAACCTCAAATTTGGCGGGTACAAGACATTGATGTCTTGCAATAGATAGAAATACTGTCTGTAGCAAGTTTTATATTTCTTGTTCTAATATGAAAGTATTTGTATTCTTTGAAGTATAATAATTACTCTCATTTTTTTTTTTTTGTATAATCATTTTGATTTTCTCTATAGATCCGTATGAGTTATAGAAAAACCTTATGCAGCTAACTTCATATTACATATGTATATTAAGTGTTTGTATTCTTTGACCTAAACTTATTAATGTCTTTAGTAAGCACTAGTGTCATATCATATGTGAGCCATCCAAAGGATCTATTATTAAAACATTTTATAGAACTACATCAGGGTACCAAACCTGATCATATTTGGGTTTGATAGGATGTAATTTGAAAACACCTTAGAAAAGGTGTCTATCTGATTATCTGTAGATATTTAAGTACTTACTTGGGATTACCAATTATAAAATAGTGCTAAGTACAAAATAACAAATTTGATATAATGTAGAAACGATAAATATTATGGGAATTATTAAGTGTATCATGTTCATCATACACATGGATCATATCACTGACTCATTATATTGTCATTCTGAGGTAAAAGGTTGATTGTACTAAAAACTAAGCCTCACGAAGATCTGGGGTGATGACAGAATATTACCATAGATTCAAATCGTAGGTGAAAACTATGATTCCTGAAGTCTATTTTAACTCCATTTTATATAGTAGGTATTATTAAGCCAAATTCTAAAGCAAAAGCGCATGAAATAATGAAGGATTTATTTTATCGTGTAAGTGCAATATACCCAGAAATTAGTTCTCTGCAACATAATAAATATTTAGAAAAAATCTATATATATACATATGTATATATATCCATATAATATATATATATATATATATATATATATTATGATTATTTAATTACACCCGGGTGTTTGAAGTTTCCTAAAAATACATCAGAAATATTTTAAGTGATTTCCTAGTCTTCACTTTTTTTTATTGACCTCAATAAGAACCTCAAAGATTATTGCCTTGCATTTTGCATCAATGTAAAAATTTCATGTACTTATCAAGATATTGAACACCTGCCTACATGTTTAATGCATGTTACATTTGTATTATTTTTCCAAAAAACCTAATTAACATTTCACTCAAAGAATAAGTATTGACTTCAATACCAGATAGTGAATATGGATTATGAAACAATTATGGAACAACAAGGCATCTATAATTGTTTTGAAATAAAATTTAACTGTAAGCATTGGATGCTAATACTTAAGTATACCTATATCTCCAAAATTTAAGTATTTAAGCTTACAAGTTTCTAATACTATAATTTACTCTTTTGTGTAAATTTAACGAAAGTAACCCAAAACTGTATTAAATTTTGAATAGTTGGCTTAGTTCCCGAATGTAAATAGATGGATTATAACAATCTTTTCTTAAAGTATATAGAGTTTTTGCAATTCTTTAACATGGAATGCAATACTATTTCTTGTAAGTTGATGGCAAAGCCTAAATATTCCCTTATATGAGATAATGTTACACACATCCATTCCGTACCTTAGGTATTAATCTAATTTGTATTTCTTTCTTCCTGAGGTGTGCAATAAAGAGTATTCTATTCTATTCTATTCTATTCTAATACTCCTTAACCTTACCTCATTACATTGCAAATTAGGTATGTTTACCCTTACCCTGATTTCTTAGCAATTCAATAGGTAGTGGGTTCCATAATTTAAAAAATAATTATTATTATTATTATTATTTAATGGGACACTTGAGAGACCAACACAGTTGTTGTTGTTGACAGTTGACTTGAACCATTTTTTATTATATTGGAATTACAAACACTTTTGTGTATCTCATGCATCTTTTATATTAAATTATGTAGGTGATCACAAATAGTTATTCTGTGGGATTATATATACTCCTAATGATCTGTCTTTTTATGATAGTTAAATACCATTACATAATAGCATTCTTCATTCTTAGGAATTGTAGAAATATTAGACAAGATATCTTCAGCTGGTTTGCTTCCATTAATATTGTTAATGCATACCAGAATTTTCCTTGTCATAATGGTCCAATTAATTGTTAAATTGGATATAATTATTTTCAAAAAGTATTGATATATCCCATTGTCCACTATTAACAATGTGTTTATAAGTTAGAGTGTGACATTATTCAAAATATTCAAGTTGAAAAGCAAACTTTACATACATCCACATATTAAACATGAACTTCTCAGTAGAAAGGGGTTGACCATTGATATAAGGTAGATTATTGAATGTCCCTGTGTCTACCATGGTGTTCCACAGTGGTTTCTATGGTTATACCTACTGAACTGGGTTTGTAATTTGTAAATAAAGTTAATCTACTTCAATGTATAATACATGTTCTTTATCTGTTAATGCCTTAATTTGCATCCTTCTACAATTTGTATTTCAGGTAGTAAATACTCCTGTATTGTTTGACCCTCCATTGCTCATCATCATATTCTTTTCAAATATGGATCCAGAAATGTATTCAGTGGATTTGTGCTAATTATAAAAGGCAGGGGGCAGAGCAAATTTAAATTAAAAAGTAATATTTACTGTTTGAAGGTTAGGCAATTGTCTCTACGGTCTGATTGTTATTCCTGGAGCTCTGTCAAACCATTTGAATGCTTTAGTTAGGGTGAAGCTGAGTTTTATTATAATTACAATAAATAAAACACTCCCACCTCTGCCTGGCCCCACCGATACTGTAGTGTAGGTATACCCTGATACCAGGTGTACCCAACCGTTTAGAGTCTGCATTATCAATGGAAGGAAGGCATTGAATAAAGGATAAAACTTACCGATTAACCTCTATTGCATTTACTGCTTGTACCTGAGACTTGTGTTCCAACCAGAGCATCAATTTTGTAACTCAATATTATTGATATATGAGAGGTGCTCTTCTGCTTCCTTGCCTCCTCATGACTGAGGGTCGTGACCATTTGAGGTCGTTATTTTTTGCACTAAAGCCGTCCGCTCCACACAACATATATGAGAGGTTATAATGGAGTAATTTTTCGCATAATTTTGGAACTATCTCATATAGATCTTCTGAAAGGCCCTCTAATCCTGTATGTGAGGTTATTGCCTTGTAAAGGCCTTCCTTCCCCGCGGGAAGGGCCCCTCTTCCACCGAAAGAGAGGATAATTGAAACATATATATCGTTACATCTCCCAAACCTTGGCAAAACAGAAGTTTCACAATCGAAATGATAGCTGTAATGTGAGGTTATTGCCTTGTAAAGGCCTTCCTTCCCAACGGGGAGGGCCCCTCTTCCACCGGAAGAGAGGATAATTGTAACATATATATCGTTACATCTCCCAAACCTTGGGAGAACAGAAATTTCACAATCGAAACGATAGCTGTATCTGCGGTGTTCTTGTAGATTTTCATTTTCCTCCTTCTTCGTGTCTTCATTTTCTCTCTCCTTTCACATTCCATACACTTATTCCATACACTTATTCCACGAAAATAAGGCGTAATATAACTTCTTGTTAAAATAGTAGTGTGAAAATACAAAATGATTTTAGACCATCCTTGCATATCGTATTTTTGTCACAATTTACGCCTCCGACGCCAAATACTTGGGTCTTTACTATCGTACTGCCTTTTAGGCATGGTAAAAACACTGTAGTACAGTTGGTATTTACTAGATAATACTTCTTTTTTAAATAAAATAAACACGGAAAGCGAACATATTCTTAGCGCGCTAAGAAAATAATGACATCTATAACTAATGTTGCCAGGTGCTGTGTTTTTTATGTTTGTTTTTAGACTTTAAAGTTAGCGACATATAGAGCAAGCAAGAAAAGTACTACATAGTAATTATACCTCGGACTAAGTACGAATATAATTATATCGAAATCGATTTAAGACATACTAGCCCTGCCGGTAGATAATATTGGTAAAGTTTCTGAATGCTATTATTGTCAAAACATTTTTTTCCTAAATGTAGACCCAATTTCCGCAATTACCATGAAATAAATAGTATAAAATTAGGTATACCCGTTTTGTGTGGTCCGTAAGGCTTGTCACTGTCAGTCTTTGAAAAAGGATCCGTCTTCAATAAAGTTTTGGAATCGCTGCTCTAGACTTACTGCTATTGTAGCAAGATTATTGTGATTCAATACTATGAGACTCGATTATGTTTGGTTACGCACTTCCGATGATTTTGAACTTGAGCTAGGGATACCCGTATTTCTCGTCTTCATAGGAAAGTAGATAGGTCAAGCAACTGTATTATCGTGCGACGTAGAATTTTGAAGGTGCCTACGACTTCGTTCGTAGAAGAAATAAAAACATCCATATATTTATTTATAGCATAGGAATAAAAAATATCCTATGTCTATCTTTGGATGGTCAATTATCCAATTGCCAAACATATTTTTTTTCCAAGAAATCGATTTTTAGACAAACTTACATTGCCCTATTTACTTTTTAATACAAATGTACATTGCTCGTAAATCCGAATTAGATGAGCCCAAACTTGATGGTACTGTGTCGTTTTATTACACTGTTCCATTAGCCACTTTTCGGCTCCCTCATCAGACGTTATACTGTATTATCATACGATTTGCAAGTCTCCCAAATTTCAACTCAATCAAAAACCTAGAAGTTGGTCAAGTTTACTTGCAAGATTTTTTAACAGATAGATTTTTTAACAGGTCGCACTCTGTAAATACTCCAAAAATGTTTGTCTGTATTACCCCAAAAAGTAGACATGTTGCGGTGATATTTCAGACAGAAATCATTAGAGAAATACTAATTAGTCCCCAGCCATTTATTTCTTTGAGTTTTTCCTAACGTGCTTTATGCGTAATTAAATTAATGTTCACGTATGGCATGGTAACCAAGTGTCAAATACCACGGATAGCAACTGGGAGGTGTCTTGAGACGGTGAATCGTACGTCATTGCATTGGATAACAATATGTTAATATACGTAAATTTATTCACGTAATCACATACATTGTCGATATTTCAGGTTAAATTTCCTGCTGACGACATAGCTTATATGATGCCTTGATTAGCAAAATTCTATTTATCATGTAACTCATAATCAAAGCGGACAACTATTCAAGCTGTTTAAAAGACTTATTTACGAGTTTATCCGGTTCTCTGGTGATCGTAAGGAGTCTGGCTTTTTCCTCGCTCAACGCGTTTGGCCTTTTGATGGCTCAGCTGGCTGGCGCATTGCCTTTTAGCCATCCTTACAGATACCCTGCCCAGTGACAGCAACATAGGGAATATTTATTTATATATTTAAGGCCAAAACTTAACCTGCTTTAGTTTTGGGATTTATCTTTAAGAACCTAATAATATTATTTGTTTTGATTCACCAGTCAATGCCATTTGTCACTATGAGCTCAATAATTTTGCAATAAAAAATAGCACACGATGACTTTACTATGTACATGTGTATGAAAATTAACAATAAGTAACAATGTAATCATTATTTTAAAAATATAACAGTTTGGTATTCCATTTAAGGGCACGAGTCTTCGAAAATTACCTACCTACATAGTTACGTTGTATAATTTTCTATATAGCAATGGTGGTATAGATTAAGTTCTTGTTGATGATATACATAATATAAAAATCGTAAAAACCCTCAGTAGTATATGAAATATCATTAAGTATCAGTATCATATAAGTATCATATCAGTATCGGAGATACTGAAGGTTGTTACGAGGACTTGTATTGCGTATACACTCCTATAACAGGCCATGGCCGCTGAGAGGAACAAATATAACTCGAAACGCACACATCCTCAATCTATGTGGTACTACGCTCGTTCGTGAAACTTCCATTGAAAACGCAACTCGCGCGCTGCACACAGGTTGTGATCCTGGCTCTTCGCGGAGCCTGAACTTCAGAGGGCAACATATTATCGAGACTGTACAATTGCCTACGTCACTTGGATCCCATTTTGGGTTAGTAGGTCACGGGGGGACTGCAGCTAGCTTGTGCCGTGCGGGGAGTATGATTTTTAAACCCAATAGTGACGTCATCGTGCGAGCCTTGGACCCCTCCCGCACTGCTTGAATGATGAATGAATGGGTCGATTAAATAGGTCAAGTAGTTAAAATAATTTTCAATACATTTCCTTTTAAATTGTTGTTGCACTAGCATAGGCACGTTTACAATCCTTGAAAGTGGGAGACCCTACAAGAATCCTGTGAAGGTCGAGACCTTTCATTGTTTGTACGCGTGAAATTCGATAACACGTAGGTATGATTTATTTTAGTTACAAAATTATAGGAACTGAATCATGTAAGATTACTATGATTTTATCTTAAAATTAGAACCTCAAAATTGTTCTTAATACGAAAACAATGTCCCAGACAAAACCAGTGGTTGGTATATAGAGAATTTATATTTGTTATAAATATTTTTTACAAAATCACACTAATATTTATAATATGGAACTTGCTTTCTGAATTAAAAGATAATTATTATACCTGTATGTCGCACCCGCTCACGGGACAATAGTATCCCGGACCTTCGGGAAGCGTGCGCCGAGCTGAAGCCAACGCGTAGAGTCCCTTTCGACCATTTAATGGAAAGTAAGGTGTACATCGAGCGGATGTTGTCCCCATCCGTGCCATGGGACGCACCTATTATGAGGATGACATGAAGGACTGGCTAATTGGGCTATGAAGCCAGAATTTGGGACGTGACTTCGATTGTGTATTAACATACCTACTACTTGCTTTAAAATTAGGGTTTTACCGTTTAAAAAGTGAGACATTTCATACAATGATACAAAAAGCTGTATAAAAATCAAGTGATAAAGATGTGAAGGTACAATGATTATGATTTTTTATGTTAATATGCACAGATATTTTTTATTTTATTTTTAGGGTTCCGTAGTCAACTAGGAACCCTTATAGTTTCGCCATGTCCGTCTTTCCGTCTGGCCGTCTCCGCGGCTTGGCTCCGTGATCATTAGTACTAGAAAGCTGAATTTTGGTATGAGTATGTGTGGTGTATCACGCCGACGAAACGGTAAAATAAAAACTAAACAAAAAAATTGTTTTCGGGTATATCTCGTACACATAAAGTGGCGGTAATTTTTTTTTTCGTTCCAATACTAGCGTGTGGGGTGTTGTTGAATAGGTCTTTTAAAATAATACGGGTCTCCAAACTCATTTTTTGATACAGTCAGCAATTTTGTAAATATTCGCTCCGAAAATCTAAAAAATAGCGTCTCCCCCTAACTTTTCAACCACAGGTCAAAAAATTATAGAAAAATTCATGAATATGAGGCCTTATAAGTACTTTCAATGAAAACTACTTATATTGAATAAAATTGGTGGAGCCGTTTTTGAGCTATCGCAAAATTTCATAATTTTCTTTAAAATAACGTAAGTGCCGCGCGTTGTCCTTATACTTCGAAGTTCGAACATTACACATGTTAGTTAAGTGCCCTACTGTATTAAAACATTTCAATCAATCTGGCGCGTATAATGGATAACTTCCAGAAGGTAATAAGTAATTACAGTTACTTTGGCGTTTATGACCTTTTTATAGAGCTTGAAATCTTTCTCGTAATTTAAACTTAGGGCTTAAAACCGCTGTTTTAAGCCCGTCTATTGTGAAGGGTGGGCAACTACGGAACCCTACACTGAGCGAGGTCCGACATGCTCTTGGCTGTTATATTATCGGCTGTTGACAACCAAAGCTCGTATATCAGTATCAATCTACAAACTAGATACGAGGTTCTGAAGAGTAGTGACAGAAATTTTAGTCAGTTTTGGTTGTCACCAAGCAATATCCATTATTACAATCTGCACGGCTAGCATAACTTTGACACGCGACACTTTCTCGCGCGAGATATACCTACTACCTGTCTCTATCTGTGCAGTACTATGAGATAGTGACGGATGATGCTATCTCGCGCGACATGAGTCGCGTGTCAAAGTTATGCTAGACGTGCTGATGGGAAGAGTATCCATTTGTGGTGTTAATTTTCTTTTCTGACTGTACAATACAACCTTAAACTAGAGCTTAGTTTTAGACTGATTATGTGTTTAAGATTGTCTCCTAATATTATATATCTTGTACTTTATTTTTATCATGGCACTAGGTCGATTTGTGTAAGATTGTCCCTTATTATTTATTGATAAAAAATCACACCACAAATTACAGTATTTTTTAAACAGATACTAAATGTGTTTAACATTGGACAGTTACGGATTGCCATGACTGTCAGTCTTATTGGTAGAGCATTGAAGTTAATGCTGCTGTCAGAGGATCACTGATCAATTGATTAGTCTGTCGCTCTTGAGTCGAGCTATCGAGTCACGTTCGTAAGTGCCGCACTTTTATGGATGCTGCTTAAATCATCTTTTATAGATGCAATAGGCCAATGATGGTGATGATAGCAGTCTTATCACTAGTATTGGGTAAGAGACGCATTCATATAGTGCTTAACTAAGTAAACAAATTACTAAAGTTATGTTAAAATATAATAAAGAGAATAAAATACATTTGGTGTTACTGGAATATATCACATATACAGGGTGGAACATAAGACTGAGCAGTGAGCTGACAGGATAATGTCATCTGAGTGATCTACAATCGACCTATTATAACTGTAAAGTTGGATTTAAAAGTAAAAAAAGTCATCAATATAAAATATTTTAATACCACAACCCTACTATTGACAATGTTTTTAACTTAAATGTTCAAAAGATGCTAGGGTTGATATGTGCAGATTTTTACACTAATGTTTAACAAACTGTATCCTAAAAATGGATAGAAATATTTACATATTTACAAAAAGTACTCAGTCTGAACAATTCCCTGTTTGCTTAAAAGTCCTTCGATCTGTTCCACCCTGTCTAACGTAGCATATGCCGCCAGTCAAGATGATACAATAATCAAAAATAAGCCAGGCGAACTCGTCACCGATTATTTTGAATTCTTCGTAGTCGGGAAAAAAGTTGGTATGCTCTTTCATGCTTAAATTACACCATATTTTGGCTATTCCTGTACAAAAAGTTGGTAATATAATATCTGCTGTAGTACCCGTTGTGACGTCTACGATTAGTGGACGATTATCTTTAGGTCGTCTTTCTACCAATAGTCTGCGATGGCTAAGCGATGTGCGAGGAAAGAATTCACCAATAGAAATCCTGCCTCATTTTGCTAGCCTCACTATGGAAATTAGCTCAGCTTAGAGGGGATTTATACAAATAAATACAAAGCGTGAATATCGCGAACTTTCGATATATAGGTATGTATGAACGAGGAATGTATGCTGCTCCACATCACCTGCAAACATTTCAGATTCGCGCGCATTCGCTCACTCTTAAAAGCTTCTTCGCATATTTTTGTAGGAAACGGTCGCACAGTTTTACAACTTCGATACGCATCCAACCGCCCCACTAGCTTACACATCTGTAATGGAGTATTATATGATCTGTGGTAGTGGTTACACAGCCTTATATGTACGTTATTAGGTTTCGTTGTGTTGCGATATTGAGCCAGTAACCGATCGATGTGATCCCCTGATAGCAGGATTATTTCAATGCTCTAACGAATAATCCACGTCAAAAGGACGTTCTATATCGAGAATAAAGGGCATTGATATAAGAGAAAAATCGATAATCACATGAAAGAAGGGATAAAAATATAAATAGTGTAAAATATCGCAGACAGATTTGATTTGGAAAATTGGAAAACAGCTTTTATCTTCAAATTTAATTGAATTCCATTTTAACTTTTAAAATGAGTATTGAATACGATCTTTAACAGATTTTAGTAATCACTCAAATATCACTCCAACTAAAAAAATTTTTTTCTCCAACTAGCTTGGGAATGTTCCCATTAATGTAGTAAAACTGGACCGCGAAATCGTTCGTTATCTTTATAAGGCGTTATTTGGCCTCGGCCGGGAAATAGCTATTATTTAAATAAGACGATTAAGTAAAAATCACACCTTCCGTTTATGACGACCCATACAAATGAGCGTACCTACTCTTAATTTGGCCGGTTACTGCGTTACAAGTATTATTTAAATAAGATGATTAAGTAAAAACACACCTTCCGTTTATGAAGTCTCATACAAATGAGGGTACTTTTAATTTGGCCGGTTACTGCAATAAAGAGAATATTACTTTAAATTTTTTCAAATTTAAAAAATAAGAACTAGTACGTATAAATTGTTCTCTGTGTTTAGTTCGCGCACTGAATATTTCTCGGCTCTGCTACAGTCAATGTCAAATGAATAAATTTACCAAACGTAAACAAATAAAAACCGGCCAAGTGCGAGTCGAACTCGCGCACCGAGGGTTCCGTACAAACACTTTCCATCCCTAAGTGGTTAAGTTAAGTTTATGCACCTGGTATGTATAGCGCCCCATATAAATTAGGTGCAAAGTTAGGTATTAAAAAAAAACTACTTACTAGATCTCGTTCAAAACAATTTTCGTTGGTAGTTTTTATGGTAATGTACATCATATGTTTTTTTAGATTTTTCATTTTCTTATTTTAGAAGTTAGAGGGGGGGGGGGGGGGGCAACTTTTTTCCACTTTGGAAGCGTCTGTCACGCAAACTATTCGGTTTAGAAAAAAAATATTTTAGAAACCTCGATATCATTTTTGAAGACCTATCCCCACACGTATGTGTTTGATGGAAAAAAAAATTGAGTTTTAGTTCTAAGTATGGGGAGCCCCCAATATTTATTATTTTTTTATTTTTGCATCAAAATTGTCACAATGTAATGCGGTTCACAGAATACATCTACCTACCAAGTTTCAACAGTATTTCAAGTTTCACTCTTATAGTTTCGGAAAAAAATGGCTGTGACATACGGACGGACAGACGGACAGACAGACGGACAGACAGACATGACGAATCTATAATGGTTCCGTTTTTTGCCATTTGGCTACGGAACCCTAAAAATAAAACAGAAATGATTGTGTCCAAATCAATATATTACAGTGGAAACTGGATAAGTGGAACCTGGGTTAGTGGAAAACCTCTTTAAATGGACCCAAGTTCTCGGTTCCAGTCCCTTGGCAACGAATTACCTCTATAAGTGGAATTTTGGGAACTCTATAAGCGGAATCCATTTTTTCGAAGATTTCTTATTTTTACCTCTGTAACTGGAAGTCGCCGTCTCCGAAACCTCTATGAGTGGAATAGCTCCGCGTTATAAAATTAGTATTTTTAATAAACCGTCACAAGAAGGGGAAGTTTGTTTCGTTAACATTATGGTTCGTGTTTTAACTACGTATTTTGTATGAAAAAAAATGTACCAGTTAATGGACCAATGATAAAAGAAAAAGCTGAAGAATTTGCAAAAAGGCAAATTTTTCTAAGATTAATGGATGGTTAGAAGGATTAAAAAAACGTATAGATTTGGTTTTTAAAAAAATGTGCAGAGAGAGTAGTGCAGTGGACACCAACACCTCTACATACATATTTAATAAAAGAGGATTATTTAAGTCTTGATCTTTTATTGACCATATATTTATACGTGACCTCTATAAGCGACATTACTAGCATCCACAACCTCTGTTAGCGAGAGCCTCTGTTAGTGAGAAAACTTTTCATTTGAACCTGGTTAAGTGGAAAACTGGATAAGTGGAAAACCTGGATAAGCGGAACTAAACAGCTGGTCCCTTGCGATTCCACTTATCCAGTTTCCACTGTATTTGGAACTATGGTTTCTAAACAAAAATCGTGCGTTTAGAAGTTGTTGATTTAACCAAAATTAATAATCACGTCTATATTTTTTCTCATTGAGTTTTCATAGAATTTTAATTCTCATTAATATATTCTGTTTATTCAAATATATGATTCGGATTATTTGTTAAATATATGTATTTATATAGGGTAGGCTAGATATGCCACCATCATCGTCAAAAAAACATGTTGACTGAATCCTGTCGCTTAGCTGCAAGACACTGGTTCAAATCCAATAAGGACCTAATTTTGTTTACTTTTTTTTTTAAATATTGGCACAACATAGTGTCTCCACTTTGCCTGATGGTAAGTAAAAAGGTGAGCCCAAGTCAACTGACAAAAAATCAACGGTGCCCTGCCCTGTCAGTTAACACATGCTGGCACTTTTTAATAGTTCGCCAGATAAAAAAAAATTGCCGAACTTCTTGGTACACGTGGAATATTTTCCACGGTGAACGATGACAACGCAAACCGGCATGTGTTCTATGATGGAAAGGGAAGAGAAAGTAGCTTTTCACAGCAGAAAACGCTTAGCGAACCAATGTCCCAACAATCAAATGTCTCTTTGCACATGAATGAGTATGATTGAAAGGAAAAATCACTAAAGGCTCAAGCCACCTGACGTAGTCGTACACCTGACTGATTAATTAAAATAAACACGTGACTTTGCCTACGCAAATTGCGTTCTCGATTCGATGAGAATCGAACCAATTAACCGACCGATGTCAAACACGAGGTTTGATATTTTTCTTTAAACTACGTCGTAAATGTTAAAATGTAAGGGCTAAATATATTTTGGAGAACAAGCTAAATTACAGATTCACAGCCCCCAAAGATGACGCTTTGCACTCGATAACGCCATCAAACAAGACTAGATACCAACGCAAGGAAATCAAAATTTGTAAATAAAAACCGGCCAAGAGCATGTCGGGCCACGCTCAGTGTAGGGTTCCGTAGTTGCTCATCCTTCACAATAAACTGCTGTTTTAAGCCCGAGTTTTAAGTTAAGAAAAATTTTAAGCTCTATAAAAAGGTCGTAAACGCCCTAGAAACTGTAATCACTTATTACCTTCTGGAAGTCAACTTACATCCTTTAAAAGAAAAAATATGAAATTTGGCGATTAACTCAAAAACGGCTCGACCGATTTTGTTCAATATAGTTTTCATTGAAAGTACTTATGAGGCCTCATTTACATGAATTTTTCACTTTTCATTTACACGATTTTTTTTGACGCGTGGTTGAAAAGTTAGAGGGGGACACTATTTTTTTTGTTTTCGGAGCGAATATTTACAAATCTGCTGACTTTATCAAAAAATAATGTCAGGAGACCTCTATTATTTTTACAAGACCTATTCAACGACACCCCACACACTAGTGTTGAAAAGAAAAAAAACATCACCCCCACTTTAGGTGTTCGACAGGTACCCGAAAAAAAAAAATATTTTACCGTTTTGTCGGCGTTATACATACACATACTCATACCAAATTTCAGCTTTCTAGTACTAATGATCACGGAGCTAAGCCGCGGACGGACGGACGGATAGACGGACATGGCGAATTATAAGGGTTCCTAGTTGACTACGGAACCCTAAAAATGATACGACAGACATAGACAGATCGATATACAAAGATGAAACAGATAAATAAGTTGAAA
The DNA here is from genome assembly GCA_905147355.2 of Apotomis turbidana. NCBI lineage: Eukaryota > Metazoa > Arthropoda > Insecta > Lepidoptera > Tortricidae > Apotomis > Apotomis turbidana. The sequence continues at coordinate 13,300,968 of LR990294.1, forward strand.
TTCTTGAGACAATAGGCGCTACATTGGACTTTTTGTGATAGAATAGAATTCATTTATTTGTTGTGTGAAATTTTGTACCACGGTGTAGTGCCATTTTAACGATAAGTATACGCAAAATGGCTATTCACAGACATTTTATATGCTAGCTCCCCACTGTACTCGCGAATATTTTTCAAAATGGTTGAAATATATTATTATTTATATTTTGAACTCACGTTTAATCAGCCGTACCATACATTTCGGGTAGTTAGCGATCAATTAGCTATCAATTAAATAACATTTTTTTTTTATTGCACGTTTTCTTGGCTGACCCCATAATGAAAGTTGCTCAGTGTGGCCCATCACCCCTAACACTCCTGCTCGTGACTCCTGAATCAGCCTACATGTACGAGTGGAATTATCGTTGTGTCCTCATCAGCATCACTCAAAGGGTGACTGATAACTCAAAGCCTCGAATTAGCGCCCCGGTCTAACATGTTTACATAATTTCCTCCCAAACGTTGTTTGGCGAGATAAAGTTAATATAAACATTACGGAGTGTTTGCAGTTCACGAAACTTTGTCAATATTGTTACTATACGTAATCAAGCGGTTATCTGACTTGAGTAGCATCATGGGTTATTACATATTTATTACATTATTAAGTTTTTACGTCGCATCCGCTTACGGGACAATGGTGTCCCGGACCTTTGGAAGGCTTGCGCAGAGCCGACAACAAAATATAATTTAATCACACCAATATTATAACGGCAAAATTTTGTGAGTGTGTTTGTGTGAATGTTTATTAATTCTTCACATTCAGACGGCTGGACCAATTTTGATAAATTTTGGTCTTAAGGTGGCTGATTAACACATAGATTACTTTTTATCCCGAAAAAATGTAGTGTTCCCGTGGGATGAGCGGGTAACACCGCGCGGCGCAGCTTGTAAAACATAAGGCGTCCTTTAAGCGGATGCTGTCCCTGTCCGTGTCATGAGACGAACGCAGAGAGTAGAACAGTCATAGTCGTAATCATTTATTTAATAAACAATATAAATTGTGTTTGAAATAGTGGCACATATACAACTTAATTTACATCTTAAGAGGCCTTATCCTTTTAAAATTTATTTTTTTCATATTATGACAAATATATTGATAATTTCAACCAAATTTTTCAAGTGAATAATACTTTTCTCTGAGTTGTAGATAGTAACATAGCTATTTCATGTTTCCATTGCGTACAGTCGAAAATAAGTTGAAAAAACAAAAACAGTTTTTTATGTGAATATTGTCAATTTCGAGTAGTTTTTGAAACAAAAATTATCAATGAAATTTTTTTATTTTTTTTTTATTTATTTATCTCATGCAATGCTTACATTTGGTACATTTATTTTACCTTCGCCAAACATACGTTTATTGGCGAATGCTGCGCTCACTTTTATAACTACGTTTGTCTACAAATGTACCTAACTATTTATATAATAATTCTAGTGTTCTCTCTCATGTATAGTTTGACCTTAGTAATATTACAAAGGTCAAACTATATACAGATTTTAAAATAACTATATAGTTATGGGGTATTTATTATCAACTGATCCACTAGAAACTTCTTTAACTTAACTTTAAAAACAAACTGTAGGTTCCAAATAGATACCAACAAATCGCAATAGCCCTGTTCTTAGTAGTAACATTAATAATATGTTAAGAAACATGTTTGATTATAATGAAAAACAACCAATCTAGAACAATCAGCATTTTTGAAGGAATAAGCCTTAACAATAGAACAATAAATTAACAATTTGGCACTCTACATAAAAATCAAACTATATCACAAAAAGAAAATTAAATTACAAATTACGTCGCAAAATAGGTAGATCACGAAAAAATGTAGCTACACATACTATAAAACAGTGATGCCGTAACTGACATAATGATCGACACTCTGGACACGACCGAAAACAGGGGGTAGAGGAGAAGAATTAAGAACAAAGTTAAGTTTGCTGTTAACGCTGACTGAGATACAGGACCCAGAAAATACAATAACAAAATAGACGCCTGACTAATGCTAACCCTACTAACCTAGATGTTTCCTCACGGTAAATAGCAACATTTATTTGGGGTCGGCGCGGCACCCCATCCATTCGTTTAGCTCCTTTTTAACCGACTTCAAAAAAGGAGGAGGTTACTTTCATTTTGTATATTTTTTAACTATGTAACGTCATAATGAGATACTTTGGCTATGTAAGTAATATGTAAATATTATCACATATTTAACCCTTAGCTGCATGGCATGCGGTATCCAAAAATATACCGCATATTATTTGTGAAATAAATTAAATAGTTAATAATCAAATTCCTGAAAACTTAGCCTTTGTGACTCAGTTTGACAAAATCCTAAAAATGGTGTCAAGTTGATTTAGATTAGCCATTTCAGTTGTAGAATATTGGATGCTTCATACATGTTAAGGGTTAAATAAAATTATCTACGGTTTATGGAGAACCTGGAAAGCTTTCAAAACGTCGGGAAAGACTTATCTCTAAAAAACGGGATATAAACCGTTTATATGGTTTTGCTTATAAAAGTGTTTTAAGTATTTATCTATCGTCAAATTGTCTGGCTTTTCTCGTGGTACGGAGTTAATTTTTTCCCCGTCGCTATTTGACGATGCTATTTTTAGTCTCGACCTTTGAAATATTAAAATTGCTAAATGCTTTAAAGGTGTTGAGGATTTCTTAGATTTACAGTGACCGACTGACTGAATCATACTAAGTTATTCGATTAGGCTTATTGAATCCAGTCTGTTCAAAGAATATAAAAGATTCATTCAAATTTTCAATATATTTAGATACTTAAAAAGTTGTGTACCTACTAAACAGTCAAAATTGAATTTATCATTGGAAAACAAATGAAGACACGGTTGGTGCAGTGGTAGTGTAGCTACTTACTGAGACAGCGGTCCAGGTTCGCTTCCCGGCAAAAAATGATGTGAAAAGTCCTTGTTCGCAGTTTGTAGCTAGTTAGCCTTACAAACGTGGACGAAGTGGAAAATCTAGTTATTTTACGAGAAATAATAAATCCGGCCGCAGTTTTTTTTTGGCCACTTAGTCGAACTTCTCATTTAATAACTAAGCATCGGGAAAATAAATAAAATAATAAATAAATAAATATTAAGGGACAATCATACACAAATCGACCTAGTCCCAAACTAAGCAAAGCTTGTACTATGGGTACTAGACGACGATATACATAATATAAAAATACATATATAGATAACATCCATGACCCAAGAACAAATATTTTGCACAAATATTTGCCCCGGCCGGGATTCGAACCCGGGACCGCCGACTCAGTAGGCAGGTGTCTACAAACCGAGCCAAACGCTTCGTCAAATGTGATAGCCTCTAATAAACTAATTCATCTTCTTTACAACGCCAAATAAAAATGTTAAAGAAAGCGTCAAGTCAAAATCAACAATTATTATTACTTGTCCTTCTGATTTATACATTACCAAATAATTTACTAACTCGGCCACGGAATTTGCAACTCATCATCATTTTTCGTTTTACAGCTTCAATACAAGCTCCTCAAAAATTGTATATTCGAGCTTCAATAGACAACATCATATATTATAACTTAACATGTAAAATAATACTTCATATTCTATTATCGTGAAAATAGCCACTGTAGGTACGATTTGGCGCGAGTGCGCGACATGACAGCCTCCGGCCATTTGCACCAATCAGAGAGCGCCATTCGATTCTTGTACCGACCTACCCGCCCGTGTTTGTTTATTGTCATTCGTTCGTTCATATTGCAATAGGTTCTCTCTAATCTAGTTCTAAGGCAGGTCCGACTTGGCTTAGGTAAGGTACGACGACGAGCGAAGCGAGGAGGAGTGTTAGGTTGAAGTGCGACCCTAACCTAAAATGAGATTTAAGTATTTTGTTTTGTTCTCTCCTCAATAATTCATATGTAATAATAATGGCTTTAATATACTATTTTATGACAATTTTAGGTAAATTTTACGATCGATTAATGTAGGATGACTTACATTTTAAACATACTAATTGTTTATTGTCATTCGTGCGTTCATATTGCAATAGGTTAGGTTAGGTTAGATATTAATTATAATATCGAGTTTAAACATTAGATATTTGATAACGGTACGTAACCCATTAATCTAGTTCTAAGGCAGGTCCGATTTGGCTTAGGTTAGGTACGACGACGAGCGAAGCGAGGAAGAGTGATAGGTTGAACTGCGACCTTAACCTAAAATGAGATTTAAGTATTTTTTTTTGTTCTCTCCTCAATAGTTCATATGTAATAATAATGGCTTTAATATACTATTTGATGACAATTTTAGGTAAATTTTACGATCGATTAATGTAGGATGACTTATATTTTAAACATACTAAGTTATACAATTAGAAGCTAATAGAGTTACTATTTTGGTGTCATATATTAATATTTTAGAAGTTTGCTATTTGAATGCATGCCTCAAATTTGGATGCTAAAAACTAACCACCATGCTAAGTTACAATTATAGTGACTTACAAAGAAGATAACTAGTGGCTGAGATATTATTATTCAGACGCGCGTTGGTTGTGGCCGACTTAGTAATTTAGAAGGTAACTTATATTTTCTGAGGCGGATAATGCTATTAAAAAGAAGCTTATTTAAATAGTACCCTTATTTTACTACCACTATCTTCATATAAAGCTTAGAATATACACCTAGAAACCTAGTCAGCGCTTGAAAGTGAAGCCAGTTTAAGTGAGCCACGGCCTGTCACAGGCTCAGTTTCCTCCGTGTACGCATCTGTCACAACGTCAGTATCACAAGCAAAACGTCTCTATGATTGGTTCGTAGACACGCACACATAAAACCAAAACCGGCTTCATCCTTCGCAAATCTGTTGTATGAAGACTATCCTACTAGGCGTATTTTATTCTAAGATATAAAGCTAGTGCCTTAACTTCGCATATGGCACAATAGGTATATCGTTGGTATCGTCAGCCATGCCTGTTGTCACACAACAGTTCAGAGACGCTGTTGTAAAGGTTGAACACGCCAAAACTGGGGCACACAAAGATTATCCATACTAATATTATAAATGCGAAAGTGTGTCTGTCTGTCTGTCTGTCTGTCTGTCTGTTACCTCTTCACGCTTAAACCGCTGAACCGACTTAGATGAAATTTGGTATGGAGATAGTTTGAGACCCGGGAAAGGACATAGGGTACTTTTCATCCCGAATAAATTTAGTGTTCCCGTGGGATGAGCGGGAATCACCGCGGGGCACAGCTAGTATTAAATAATTTTAATAATAAATAACCACATTATGTTTTCCACATTATTAATCGAATTTAATGAAGTTTATAACAACATTTCCTATTTTAGTAATTGTCTACTCTGTAAGCCATACTTCTAACTTTCCTGCGCACACGGCTCATAAGACTTTGCACCGTCTCATTAGGACACCGTTTCGACGCCCATGTCCATACTTTTTGTAGTTCAGAGACCGATTTTATTTCTCCGCCTTTCTTTTTTAAGATTCCCTTCATAATACTCCAGTACTCTTCAACAGGCCGCAGTTCTGGACTATTTGGGGGGTTGCATACTTTGGGTACCACCACGATTCCGTTTGCTTCGTACCATTTCAACACTGCTGTTGCGTAATGACAAGTAGCAAAATCTGGCCAAAACAGCGATAGTGAGTCGTGCTTTCTTATGAAAGGCAGTAAACGTTTCTGTAAACACTCATTTTAATAAATACCGCTGTCTATTGTCGCGGTGGTAATAAACGAGCGACTTTTTTTTCCGCAGCTACATATTGCCTGACAAATAAGGTATTCTTTTTGGGAATTTAGACTGTTTTTTTAATTTACATTCTTCAGGAGCGTCTGTTCGACTTACGCTGGTATAGAACTCTTGGCCAGGAATTTGTTTTAAGTTTGCCTTTGCATATGTTTCGTCGTTCATGACCACGCATGCAAACTTCGTAATGAAATTTTCATAAAATTTTCGTGACCGTTTCTTTGCAGATAAGTTCTGTCTCGAGTCTCGATCTGGTGCAGCTTGGGCTTTATAACTCCTTAGTCGTGCCCTACGTTTAACTTTTTGAACATAGGACAGAGACATTTTCACTTTCTTGGCAACATCTTAAGATGAGATCTTAGGATTTGAGGCAAGAATCCTTACAACACTCTCGCCCTTTTTTTTATTCTTGACTCCCTGCAACCCACCACTTCCTGGCTTGCGATCTATTGTTAAGCGTTCACGAAACCTTTTTAATACGCGGCAAACCGTAGATTGAGGACATATCAGTTTTTTTGCGATATCTCTATAGCGTAGCATTGCATTTTCAGCATATTCGTGCAGAATGGGTTCGCGTTGTTGATGTTGTTTGCTCGACATTTTGCGCAAATTAAAAAAAGAAAAAAAATATTGACGTATTATAGGATAGTTCCTTGTAATCAAATAGGTGTTTAAAAAATTTGCATAACTCTATTTTTCGCGTAATAATAGCCGATTTTACATGCCCAAGTTTTAACGTGTTCAACCTTTATTAAAGCTACTTGATTGGTAACTGTAGTCCAGAAATAAAATATATAAATGTCGTCACTTTTTGACTTTATCCGATGGTATTAAGGTCCAAAAGTGACGAACCTTTTCATTCCGCGACTGTACAAAGATAGTAACATACCTAATGAAAACATTCAATTCTAAAAATACACGAGAGTTAATAAGCAAAATATCTTTATAATTCGTGTCACCCGCTGCCAAGTAAACACGAGCTAAAGATGAAACAAAATCTTAAAATTGTTTGACTGTATGATTAAGGGGATAAACAAAATAGCTATAATTTTAGCTTAACTGTAAGATGTTTACGAGTTCGTAACAGTCCTACGTCGTAGCGGCTACGCCGTAGCGGCTCAGGCGTAGGCACAAGTGGGTGTAATGATGATGAGATACTTTTTCTGACAAAATAAGGGCGTTACATTGTTTTTTGAATCCGATAACGTAAACAAATACTTTATTTTGCACCGCGTATTAAAATGAATGAATTATGTTTCAAAACAATAAAAACAATAAGTTATCTTACGAAGCAAAATATTTACTATAATAAGAAGAATTAATATTTACGATTATAAGATTGTAGTAGAGGTAGAGAAGACTTCATGTGAAATCCGGTCACCGTATAATTGTGAATACCATTAGTGGTGACGTTTTATGAATGAATTAATGAAAACATTTATACGTTATTAACGTCGTGAGATTTTCTGCCCACTACGCGAAGGGAGAAATTCTCACTTCCTGGCCTAGGCAAGGCGTAAAACAATAGACAAACCACGGGCGGTAATTCGCTAAGCCCCAGATCGCTTATTTATGCAAAACAAACACTTGCAATCAGGGACATTCACGAATTCACCGCCCTAGGTATGTAATGTACATACTATTATTGTCTATAGTGTAGTATGTTTAGTTTTTGACTATTTTTGAAGTTATATTGTTTCTCAGCTATTGTTAACAATACATTTTCACATCAAGCTGTTTGGTTTTGTTCTTTAACCTAAGTTTATGGAAGATTCCTGTAAAATTAGTGTATAAACTATAGCCTAGCAAGCATCGATCCGACCCAGGGATAGAAGCGCTACAAACAGCTTCCATATGGCAATAATGGGCATACGTCCTATTTGCATTATTAAATGTCAGTCAAGGATTTATCATTATCAAAATTAAAAAACATTGTTTACCGGAATGCAGCTCAATCCTTCGTTCTTCTCGCGAAATAAATACTGCATCCTATTCAAAAAACTTGATTTTCATCACTGTAGATAGTTTTGGCTTTATTACGCAAAAATTACTTGGAATTTGCAGAATATTTATTGCCAGGCCTGGGGTGGCCAGATTATATATTTGGCCGACCTGTCTGGGCAGCTCATTCGGTCGTCGGACTCCATACCGTCGACATCTCCTGATGATGCCTCGTAGAGAGGCGAAACACGTGTCGAGTAAGTTTTGTTAATTTGGTGGTGGTTTGTTATATTTATTTGCGTATTTTTTTTTTTTTTTTTCCTATCGTGGTGGGAGGGTGGGACAATTTAATGCATGTATGCATGAAAAAATACGCAAATAAGTATAACGGGTTAGCACAAATTAACTGGCACGTTATTATATCGCGGATCAGCAAAGCAATATTACTATTTTTAGTTTAGTCCAGTTTCCTTTTTGTGTACATCAGTAACATTCACCAACTTTCAATGTCAGTTACCAAAAATTTGCGGTTGCCAGTAAAATATTTAGTACCACTGAAAATCCGCAATATGGCATGGGTCGTAAAATCCCTTGCAGGGCTATAACTAGTGATATTGTAAACTTATAGGTTAGGTTAGTTTATAATTATTTCATGACTAATTATACTTTTTTTTATAAATTTTACGGAATTTATTTTATACTAGCTTTTGCCCGCGACTACGTCCGCGTGGAACTTGGAAGTATGGAAGCAACCTCGTATAACACGATAGATACCTAATCACCTTAATTAATAAAAAGGTATTATTAAAAGCGCCTAAGCAAATGTAAGAGCAATTGTGCTTTTGGTCTAATAATTACATTTCCTATAGGATCATCAATGTCATCATGAATTACTTAGGTACTCACTTTTCAATCTTTTTAGGGATAATTTCCAGGATGAAAACTATCCTATGTCCTTCCTCGGATCTTAAACTATCTCCATGCCAAATTTCATCAAAATCGATTCAGCGGTTTAAGCGCGAAGAGGTAACAGAAAGACAGACACACTTTCGCATTTATAATATTAGTATGGATCTCGGAACTCCATACCGGCGAGATACCTACATACGCCACTTAGCCAGCCCAGTCGCGTTAAGTTTGCGCCTCACTTAAATGCGACGCCATAGATATCAGGCGCAAACTTAACTTGATCGGAAAGTAATGTCAAATGTCACTTTAACGGCTCGAATCACAAACATCACGTTTTAATGACAGTTAAAGGTGACATACCGAGGCGTCGCTTATTACTTACTTGGTGATATCTCAAAGTACACTTGAATTAGCACCCTGTATGTTGTTTGTTTATGTGACAAGGGGATACTACACTACAAGCCAATTTAATACGACTTTTTAATTTTTTTTTTTTTTTAATATCAAGTCTTGTCTTCAGTTTTTGTCTCAGTTGAGATGTTATGATGGAATCCATGAATTGACAGAGCTCATCAATTGTTGTAAGAACCAATGGCGTAGCGTCCATTGAAATTGTACCACAGGCTTGCCCACTTCAGGTCAATGGAGCACCATTCTCTATAGGCACTGATAAAAAGGTGAGTGAAACCTACTCCGGCTTGATCTGATTTTGGTTCGACGCCACGCGACTGGTAAGCATTATGTATATTACGTTTTTCAAAGACTCAACTAGGTATTTAGCTTCCAGAATGTTGGTTTTAGGTAAGTTTTTTTGGTCGAAGTCGGTGCTTTTTATTTAAAAAAAAGAAATGTACTTGAAATGAGTGTGACTGTCGTGCATTAAAAGAGACAAAATGATAACCGATTATGAATTAATGGAATTCTCCTGGCATTTTTATGAAATATTAATAAGTAGGTACCCTATAGTATTGCAACTGCTAAAAAAACTCAAACTGTGTCTGTAAATAACTGTTTCTGTAATAAGGATACACCTACCGGATATTTAACAATAGGTACTACATCCAGAAATAAACACGCAAAACCATACAAAAACTCCTCTGTTTCAAAATCGCTTACGAATAATGTATTCCGATAAAAAGTAAATGTGTACTTGAATGAATATTAAGAAAAGTACTCTAAATATAAGTATATGAGTCCTTGTAGACACGCCACGGTTACGCCACGTTTTGTGGGGAGAGGAGTTTAAAAATATACCTCACGTGGCATACCACACTTTATTCCTTGCAGACGTCAGTGCAGCCTATTCAGTTATATTTTGTACCGAGCGAGCGAAGCCATCTAAGCGTCTTCGATCCGGCTTGGGAATGCTCTCGGAATTCCGACTGTTCTCGCCTAGAGGTCGCATTTCTCAACCGATTGTCTTAAAATTATGTGAGCAGGGGGCCTATGATGGTTGCGTTTATCACGTGATAAATAAGTGACAAAGCATCTGTCACTCACACTCGCATTTTGTCAAAACGTGACGGATGCTTTGTCACTTATTTATCGCATGATAAAAGCAACCAACATAGGCCCCCTGGTTCCTTTATAGGGATGATGACTGATATTAAATTCTCCAGCATACCTACTGTAGATAAAGATGAATGAAATTTGCTCAATATGTCACTTCAAATGTACGAAAATTTTATGTTTTTTTTAAGTCCAAAACAAATTTTGAAACTGTTTTCAGAATGCTCATGATTTAACAAAACAATAATTTTATAACAACCACGGACTTAAACGCACTTTTTCACGGTGTAATGGCAAATTACTTATTGTCTCCATACAAATATTAGTACCCATAACATACGCTGACGTCACGATTAGGTGGTGTTCCGTATAGAAGCAAGGAGATGATTAAAATTAAAACTTGATATTCTTCTCATAAAATTTGTAATTTTCCAAATTATACAATAATTTTGTCTTCATAGGCGTGAGTGTTAGAATGCAAGTGTTTGATGATGTGGTGTCGCGTGTGTTAGAATTGGTATGTCGTGATATGTGAACGCTTTGATTGGCTTAACCTTTATACATTGCAAATGGGACCTTAATACAAGGTGGTAAGTGTGATATTGTGTGTGCTTAAACTATTAGTGAACTTAAAACTAGATAAACGGAGCGCAGCGAACATCTTCCCGGGCCTTGAAAGCTCCTGGATAGCTTTCAAGTTGAGTCGTCGGCAGGCAGCAGGCACAGGCGGTTGAGGGCTCGACGGACGGTTCCACCAGCGGTCTTCACGTCTGCAACGCGCGTTATCCCATCGGGTCCAGGAAACAGTTTGATGACTCTTCCTAAGCGCCAACAAAGCGGTGGGGACTCATCCTTTATCAGCACCAAGTCGTCTAGACGTAGATCCCGGCCTTTGACCCGCCATTTCGTGCGTTGCTGCAGCTCTGATACATATTCGCGCGACCAGCGCTTCCAAAAATGTTGGCGCACTTGCTCAACGCGCTGGAATCTGTTGCGGAGTGGAGCGCTGTCCTCGCCGTAGCTCGCAGTTGGTAGTGACGTAAGCGGCCTGAAGATCAAAAAGTGACCCGGTGTGAGCGGTTGGAAATCGTTGGGTGATGGACTGAGGGGACATAAGGGTCGGCTATTGAGGATAGCTTCGACTTGTGTAAAAAGGGAAGACAGTTCCTCGAAAGTTAAATGAGTCTGCCCTAAAATGCGTCGAATGTGAAATTTAGCTGACTTAATTCCGGCCTCAGCTAGACCGTTGAAGTGAGGAGCGTATGCGGGAGAAAATTTAAATTGAATGTGTCGCTGAGCTGCAAAGTCACAAATGGAGTCATTGTTGTTTTTGAGGAAATCTTTATCTTTATCTCTCTGGCTGCAGCTACGTAGTTTCTGCCATTGTCACAAAAAAATACCTTGGCTCTACGAGCAATGAATCGACTAAGAGTTAAAATGAAGGCGTCCTTGCTCAACTCACTCACGGCCTCTAAGTGTACACACTTATACCGAAAACAGATAAAAAGGCACAAATAACACTTGGTTATTTTGCATCCACGGCCCTTTCGGTCCGTGATCAAGAAGGGACCAGCAAAATCAGTTGCAGCAGTCATAAATGGAAAATCCGTTTCTACGCGATCAGGGGGCAAGTCACTCATAAAATTGGCCATGCCACTGCTATCGAATCGGCGGCATTTGTAGCAATATTTGTATACATCTTGTGCAAGTTTACGGCCACCTATAGGCCAATACTGATCACGAATACTGGTAAGTAACAGTTGGGGTGGGGCGTGCAACAAGCGTACATGTTCGTTCTGAAATATTAGTTTCGTTAAATGATGATTGCTTTTCAATAAAATAGGGTGCCGTTTATCATAGGGATGATTTGAGGTATTTATCCTACCACCGACACGAACCAAGCCCTCTTCATCAATAAATACATTTAGTTGGTTTAAATTAGACTTACGCGGCGATGGTCTTTTATTTTTTAAATATTCTATTTCTATAGGAAACGATTCTACCTGAGCGAATTTAATGAGGTTGTTTAGAGCTTTCTGTAGCTCTTCTGTCGATAGTATGCCCGAGTGCTTGTTTTGAGGATTTTGAGAATTGTGAATAAATCTAAGAACTCTAGCGGCTACTTTCTGTGCTCTAAGAAGTTTGGAATACCTGGAGATGTCTATAAACGACACCGAAGGTGTGGACTCCGCCACCAATGCAGGCAACGCTTTCAACTCGGGAAGCTCCACGGCTTGAACATTTTCACTTGGCCACGAACTTTCGTCCTGCTCTAGAAAGGCTGGGCCGTACCACCAACTGTCAGATTTGCTGACATTTTGGGGGTCCACTCCTCTGGTACACAAATCAGCTGGATTCTCTGCTGTAGGTACATAGCGCCAATTCTCGGGGTCAGATAGCTCCGTAATAGCGGCCACTCTGTTAGCGACGAAAGTCTTGGCCTTGCTTGCTGATTTAATCCAACCCAGCGTTACCTTGGAGTCTGACCAATAGACGTGGCGATTTATTTTGCAGCGCAGAGCTTTAGTGACTGAAGAACTTAATTGAGCTCCTAATAAAGCGCTACAGAGCTCGAGCCGGGGAATGGTGCTGGGTTTCAGGGGCGCAATGCGGGCCTTGGCGCACAATAGACTTACTTGTACCTTGCCTGTGACGTCAATGGATCTGAGGTAAGTACTTGAGTCATATGCACACTGAGAAGCGTCACAAAATGTATGCATTTCGATGTGCTTGGGCCTATCGATAAGAACTCGCCTTGGTACTTGAAATGACGATAGTAAGTTTAGATTTTCAGTAAACCTCAGCCAGGATTTCTTAATATTTGAGGGTACTTCTTCGTCCCAATCCAATTTTAGTGACCACAGGCTTTGTAAGAGAATCTTGGGTTTTATAGTGCATAAAGATAGGACCCCGAGGGGATCAAAAATTTTAAATGTGGATGATAATATCGACCTTTTGGTTAGAATATGTGGAGGTGAATATTCGATTTGAAATTGAAGTACATCTGCAGCAGGACACCAACCTATACCCAGAGTGCTAGTGGCGTTGCTTATAATGAGATCGCCTTCCTCGGGTAAGGAGTGATCCTCGAAAAGAGAAGACAGGTTAGACCTATATTTCCGCAGATGAAAACACCCTTTGGCAAGCTCCCCTGACACGTGACGTTGAATGTACTTGAGTGCTTCTTCATCATCAGCCCCGGTCAATAAATCGTCGCAATAGAAGTCATTTTGAATGATTATTTTTAAGTTAGGGTCAGCACATTCATCGCCGAGTTGCCAGATACACCTAGTAGCGAGAAAGCTAGCGGTTGGACTAAAGCAAAGGGGGTCCCGACACTTAGAAAATTTTTCATCAGTGTGATGTCCTATTGACACCTCATTTTTATGATGTTATCGTATAGAGGACGCTGAAATAAGCATGTTTTGTATGGGCAACTTTTCTCTAAAATCAAAAATGACCGAGATATTCGCCCTCAAAGATTTAAGTTTTTCAAGGGAGCTGGGACTTAGCAAAATTTCGATGGTTGTTGGTGTTATTATAACACCTATTTTTTATGATGCTATCGTATAAAGGACGCTAAAATAAGCATGTTTTGTATGGGGAACTTTTCTCTAAACTGGATAATTACCAAGATAAATGACGGATTATAAAATGTAAAATTTTCAATGATGAAATGGGTACGTATTGAAAACATTTTGAATGGTTTTAAGTAAAGACCCACTGCCTAAAAGTGATATTCTATAGCTTTTTGTTTAGGTCAAAAACCGAAAACTGTAGGTTAGCGTCAGAATGCTTGCTTACTTTATTGCAAAATGATTGGAAGAACTGCGACAAAATGGACATGGGTCAAAAACCGAAAACTGTAGGTTAGGTTAGGTTTGTTTATGACCATGGATAGCGGAGCGAGCGAAGCGAGCGGAGCGACAGAATGCTAACTTACTTTATTGCAAAATGTTTGGAAGAACTGCGACAAAATGGAACAGGGGTCAAAAACCAAAAACTGTAGGTTAGGTTAGGTTTGTTTATGACCATGGAAAGCGGAGCGTCAGAATGCTTGCTTACTTTATTGCAAAATGTTTGGAAGAACTACGACAAAATGGAACGTAGGTCAAAAACCGAAAACTGTAGGTTAGGATAGGTTTGTTTATGACCATGGATAGCGGGGCGAGCGAAGTGAGCGGAGCGACAGAATGCTAACTTACTTTATTGCAAAATGTTTGGAAGAACTGCGACAAAATGGAACATGGGTCAAAAACCGAAAACTGTAGGTTAGGTTAGGTTTGTTTATAACCATGGATAGCGGAGCGAGCGAAGTGAGCGGAGCGACAGAATGCTAACTTACTTTATTGCAAAATGTTTGGAAGAACTGCGACAAAATGGAACATGGGTCAAAAACCGAAAACTGTAGGTTAGGTTAGGTTTGTTTATGACCATGGAAAGCGGAGCGAGCGAAGCGAGCGGAGCGACAGAATGGTAACTTACTTTATTGCAAAATGTTTGGAAGAACTGCGACAAAATGGAACATGGGTCAAAAACCGAAAACTGTAGGTTAGGTCAGGTTTGTTTATGACCATGGATAGCGGAGCGAGCGAAGCGAGTGGAGCGTCAAAACATTTGCTTGCTTTATACACACAATTGACAGGTTAGATTAGGTTTACAAGGAATGAAATGCTATACTGAGCGAGCAAACAAGTACGTAAACTTTAATTTTTTTTTTATTCTTTTTGTTTTTGTAGGTTAGCGTCAGAATGCTTGCTTACTTTATTGCAAAATGATTGGAAGAACTGCGACAAAATGGACATGGGTCAAAAACCGAAAACTGTAGGTTAGGTTAGGTTTGTTTATGACCATGGATAGCGGAGCGAGCGAAGCGAGCGGAGCGACAGAATGCTAACTTACTTTATTGCAAAATGTTTGGAAGAACTGCGACAAAATGGAACAGGGGTCAAAAACCAAAAACTGTAGGTTAGGTTAGGTTTGTTTATGACCATGGAAAGCGGAGCGTCAGAATGCTTGCTTACTTTATTGCAAAATGTTTGGAAGAACTACGACAAAATGGAACTTAGGTCAAAAACCGAAAACTGTAGGTTAGGTTAGGTTTGTTTATGACCATGGATAGCGGAGCGAGCGAAGCGAGCGGAGCGACAGAATGCTAACTTACTTTATTGCAAAATGTTTGGAAGAACTGCGACAAAATGGAACATGGGTCAAAAACCGAAAACTGTAGGTTAGGTTAGGTTTGTTTATAACCATGGATAGCGGAGCGAGCGAAGTGAGCGGAGCGACAGAATGCTAACTTACTTTATTGCAAAATGTTTGGAAGAACTGCGACAAAATGGAACATGGGTCAAAAACCGAAAACTGTAGGTTAGGTTAGGTTTGTTTATGACCATGGAAAGCGGAGCGAGCGAAGCGAGCGGAGCGACAGAATGCTAACTTACTTTATTGCAAAATGTTTGGAAGAACTGCGACAAAATGGAACATGGGTCAAAAACCGAAAACTGTAGGTTAGGTCAGGTTTGTTTATGACCATGGATAGCGGAGCGAGCGAAGCGAGTGGAGCGTCAAAACACTTGCTTGCTTTATACACACAATTGACAGGTTAGATTAGGTTTACAAGGAATGAAATGCTATACTGAGCGAGCAAACAAGTACGTAAACTTTAATTTTTTTTTTATTCTTTTTGTTTTTTCTTTTTTTTTTACTTTTACAATTTTTTTTTTAAGTTATGGTTTTTAGTCTTTGTTGTTATAGCGGCAACAGAAATACATCACCTGTGAAAATTTCAACTGTCTAGCTGTCACGGTTCATGAGATACAGCCTCGTGACAGACGGACAGACGGAGAGCGAAGTCTTAGTAATAGGGTCCCGTTTTCACCCTTTGGGTACGGAAAAATCCATCAGCGTATTCGTGGATAAAATCTGCATACGCCCTTTTTAGCTCGGGTTGTTTGCGGAAACGAGCTTCCAAGCTCGCGAACCGCTTTTTTGTCAACGAGTAGGAGTCACCTAGGCTGTCCTTTTCCTCACGCATAGGGAGGCCAACGCAGAAACGGCCATTTTCTAGCCTATACGTGTTTGAAAGAAAGTGCTGTTCACAAAGCATTTCTTTTTTGGTGAAGGGATGAGATTGTGGGACATTTTCTAACTCCCAGAATCTCTGTAGTTCTTCATCGATATTAGGCGAGGTACCTACCTCATTGATAACAAAGTTACAGTGTGTAATTTTACTCGATTGGTTATTTTTATTTTGTGGAAAAGTAGGCAAAGGACCCGCGAAGAGCCATCCTAGCTTAAAACTTCTGAGAATAGCTTTATTAGTACCTAACGAGTGCTGAGAAGAACCGATTAGGTCCCAAAATAGGTCAGCGCCAATAAGCATGTCAATAGAGGATGACTCGAAAAATCTGGGGTCCGCTAGTTGAAATTGAGACAGGTCGTACTGACTGGCATCAAGTGTGACCTTGGGTAATTTATCTGCTATTTTTGGAATAACTAAGCACACCAGACTAACATTGAACGGGTCAGTAAGAGACTGAAAATGAAGTGCGCAACGTTTCGCCTGAAGGGCTAATGGGGTGTCTGACAGCCCGATTACACTGACATTTGTAGGCTGAGGAGCCAAATTTAATTTATTTCGTACCCTTTCGGTAATGAACGTAGATTGACTACCGCTGTCAAGCAGAGCTCGCGCTGTCAGAACTTGGTTCGTGTCGGGGTTCCTTAACTGAACCTGAGCAGTGCATAGTAGAACCTCGGAAGTGGTACCATTAGTGTTGGTGATAGCAGCTAAGTTTTGGGTATGGGATTGAGTGGGGTTAGCACTGGGAAATTCGGTGGGCTCTGAAATGTGCAATAACGTATTGTGTTTTTGTTTACAGGAACGGCAAGAACCCGGCAACCTGCACCTCTGAGCCTTATGGCCAAACCTGAGACAGTTTTCACACAAATTTAATTTAGATACTAGGGCACTTCTATCCTCGGCAGTTTTATTTTGGAATGTGGTGCATTCGTAAAGACGATGGGCACCTTTGCACAACAAACATTCAATTGGAGGCCTAGAAGTAGTCGGTGCAGTATGCTTGGTTGTCAGGGCGAAAGATTTAGTTTGAGATTTAGGCTGAATTGACTGGGGTAATATTTTAGGTTTATCTTGTCGTTGCCTGTTGACGGTCTCTAAAACATTTGCACGGTTCTTCAAAAAATCAAAAAAATGATCTAATGTAGGGATTTCCGGTAATGTTGTTCTCGTTTCCTCCCATTTATAACATGTACTGCTATCCAATTTTGCTGTTACCATATATATAATGAGGACGTCCCATTGCTCGACAGGTAACCCCAAGGTGCGGTGAGCCCGCAAGTTTTTATTTACATGATCAACAATAAAACGAAGTGACTTGTTGGTCCTGTCACGGTCGCCACTTTGTTCCGTATAGGAGCAAGGAGATGATTCAAACTTGATATTCTTCTCATAAAATTTGTAATTTTCCAAATTATACAATAATTTTGTCTTCATAGGCGTGAGTGTTAGAATGCAAGTGTTTGATGATGTGGTGTCGCGTGTGTCGTATGTGAAAGAGCCTCTATGATTGGTTAGAATTGGTATGTCGTGATATGTGAACGCTTTGATTGGCTTAACCTTTATACATTGCAAATGGGACCTTAATACAAGGTGGTAAGTGTGATATTGTGTGTGATTAAACTATTAGTGAACTTAAAACTAGATAAACGGAGCGCAGCGAACAGGTGGCCATTTGTATGGAGCGGTTTTTGCGTCATAGTTGTAATCCGTAGGAATGTTGAACTTTGACGGTCATTTCTGAATTTAAGAGCAGTCAAAGTGTAGTAAGTCCCATATATGTAGTCATTTGATCCCAATTAGAAATAAATAAGTTTCTGTCAAAAATCACATTTTAGTGGCAAGCTTTTATAGCCGACTGTAATTTTCTTTGGATATCCATTAAATGCATTCTCCCACTCCTTTCTAAAGTACTAGAGCGTCTTGTTCAACATCAATTATCATCCTATTTGAATAAAAATAACCTTTTGAATCCTTTCCAGTCTGGTTTCCGTCCTGGTCATAGTACTGCGACAGCACTAGTTAAAATTACAGACGATATCCGGTCGGGCATGGACTGTCGGAAAGTTACAGTATTAACGCTGCTGGATTTCAGTAATGCGTTCAATACAGTTGATCACGACATCTTACTTGGCATATTAAGTTCTCTTAACATATCTCCTGCAGTAATTTATTGGTTTCGTAGTTACTTAAGTGATCGTCGGCAGCGAATAAAGATGAATGACTCCTTTTCTTCTTGGTGCAGCACGCTGGCTGGGGTTCCTCAGGGTCGAGTGCTGTCGCCTTTGTTATTCTCTATCTTTATAAATTCCATTACACATAATCTATCTTCACAGTATCACCTTTATGCCGATGATCTTCAAATTTATTCTCAGGGTGCTCTCGGTGACCTCGCGTCTGTTATTAGCGACGTAAATGGTGATTTGGAGCGCATTTTAAATTGGAGTCATAGGTTTGGTCTCAAAGTCAATCCTGCTAAAACTCAAGCTATCGTAATTGGCAGTTCGAAGCTGATCTCCAGGGTTGACTTTGATAATGTCCAATCTGTATTCTTTGACGGAGTTCATATACCCTTTTCGCACTGCGTAAAAAACCTCGGTGTCATGGTTGATCGCACTTTATCTTGGGTGCCACAGGTTAATGAAGTAAGCAGAAAGATGTTTGCGGCAGTCGGTTCTCTTAGAAGGCTCAGTAATTTTCTGCCTATTGCCACCAAAATTGCGCTCTCTCAAACCCTACTTCTTCCTATATTGGACTATGCTGATATAGCTTACCTTGACCTCACGGAGGAGCAGCTTAATAAGCTTGAGCGTATCCAAAACATCTGCATTCGGTTCATATTTGGGTTACGCAAGTATGACCATGTATCCGACTTCCGGTCTCAGCTCAAGTGGCTCTCAATCCGTTCTCATCGTCACTCCCATATTCTGTCTCTTCTTTATAATGTACTATTTAACCCCACAACTCCCCGCTACCTCAAGGAGCGCTTCAGTTATTTGCGTTCTGTTCGCTCTGCACAAAACTTAGTTCTTACTGTTCCCCCTTCATCTTCTAAATTGTATAATGGTTCTTTCACTTTCCGGGCTACTTTACTGTGGAATTCGCTTCCTCTGGATATAAAGCGTGCCCAATCTCTTGCAACATTTAAAACCCTCGTCAAAAAACACTACTTTTCTCTCCCTTAGTACACTGCAATAATAATCGCTCCTTTAACTTTGTGGCTCATACTGTTTTTGTTTTATTTATTACTTTACAATATATTTATTTCTTATGTCTAAGTATTTATGTAAGTATATCTGTATAGTTTTATTTATGTATGTTTATTACCTTTGTCTTTTATGGTAGTCGTTCATTTAGTCCTTTTATTATTATGCACCACCTACTAATTTCAAACATTAATTTTCAACTACTCCGCTACCTAAAGGTTGTCTGGAAGAGATCGCTATTTAGCGATAAGACCACCTGTTGTTTACCTCTGCCTGTTATTTGAATGTATCTCATGTTGTGTTGTATATTCCTTGATGTTGGAGGTGTGCAATAAAGAGTATTTGTATTTGTATTTGTATTTGTAAATGCTCACTGAGACGATTCTAAAGATCCCAAGCTTGGTAGGATTGCTTTTTCTATTATAGAGTTCCCATGGCCACCTTCCGGCCCATCATCAGATCAGCCCCATGGTACCATATTATTGTATTTTCATCAAAGTTAAGTAAGCATGCAAAATTTCAGCTCAATCGGTTGACGATATCTGCTTCAAAATTGAGTTGCAAGATTCCACCCGAACATACATACTTTAAACATACATATAATGCAAGTTAAATAAAGCTTGTAATAATGATTGACCTCCTCAAAATAACATTTTCATCATGTCTCCAATTTTTATTATATAGAAACGTTTTGTCGATTAAGTTTTTCGAATATTTTCAAAATGGCGGTGTTTTGGGTGTTGGAAACGTAAAATGTACAAATTTCAACCATTTCGAAACAAACTTGCGAGGTATCCAGCTCACAAAGCCATTATAGTATGAATCTGTTTAACTCTGGGATGATTCTTTCCCTAGAAAATAAAACGTTAATTTATAAATCAATCCTGAAACCTATATGGAGCTATGGAATTGAGCTGTGGGGAACAGCAAGTCACTCTAACGTCGAAATTCTACAACGCTTCCAAAGCAAAGTCTTGAAAACCATAACTAACTCACCATGGTTCATAAGAAACAATGAAGTACATGAATACCTCGAAATGGAGACTGTCAAAGAGACTATAAGAAAAAGAAGCCTGAAATATAAAGAACGGCTCAATAGACATGTGAATGTGCTGGCACATGATCTCACTGATACCACAAGTAATACTAACCGCCTTAAGAGGGCGCACATCATGAACCTGGACAAAACACAATAAAAGTAAAAAACAAAAAAAAGGAACCAATAATGGGCAGTATATCAGTGGATCTACTTCCCTCCATGTAATTATTACACATCCACAGTTCTGATTATGGCCTGTATGGCTGATTGCAAAAAGAAAAAAAAAAAAACTCTGGGATGAAATCACTTTAGTAGAATTCGAACTAGGCCTAAGTCATCCGCGATGAGAACGGGATTGAAGCAACGCTGCCATTATATGGGAGTGAATGGGACGGGGGATATGTCGTAAACGCATGTCCCAGAAGTATGGTGAATGCGCTTGTTATTTCAAATAAAATGTTACAGTGGACGCTTTGGCATGAATATAATGCTTAATTTCAAAAATGGCCAAAACTGTCCTTACTAAATAATTTCCTCCAATTAACCATTGTATTATGTATGAAAATACAAGCGCACCGATTCAGTAACAACCTATTTACTTTTAATCTCGCTCAGCTCAGTATCAATTAACCGACGAATGTTATCGAAAAATATCACGTTATTTTCCCAAAACAATGAGACGTTACCACTTTTTGTTACCCTGACGTGTGTGTCCAAAAATTCTTCTAAAAGCCGTAAAGAATCCTAAGTGGACGAAACTGGGGCCGAAAGTTTACATAGGTATGTGTCGAACAAAGTATTCCATATCCCTTTCCGCGAGCCAACCACATACATTGTTAATAAACTGATGCGTACTTTTATCGGAAAACATCACGTTATTTTCCAAGACAATGAGAACTAGCCACGTTTTGTACCTGTGTGACCGAGACTTCTTCTAGGAGCGGCGAAGTCCCCGTGAGGTGCAACGTGACCGAGCGACTCCTTTGAGTGTTTCATTGATATTCCATTCAGTTTTTTATTGCCTCGCCCGTATTTTACATCACCAACGCTTGGAGTTTATACCAGTTATATTAGTTTGTAATCAGGTTTAACTATAGGCTCCTTTACAAAATAATAAGATAAAAGCCTTAAATAATTTGATTCAGATAAAAATTAAATGATGGATTCCGCAGAAGTGTTTTACTTTTTACTTTCACTAGTAAACACAAGCACTTTCTAATACAATTTATTTTATTACAACTTAACTAAAATGAATAGTCCGACTTAAAGTAAATTTTAATTAAACAATAGTTCAACAGTGTTGAAGTTTAACTTGCAGCTAAGATCCATTACCCCCTGTCATTGGGTTACTAAATATTTAATTACGACGCTAGTCGTGCCTAAAGTTAATAAGTATGACATGGACCAGTCAGTAATTCAAAAAAGACTTCGAATGCCTATTATGCTAAGTCGCGTCCCATTGTTCTGTTGCAGATGGCCCCACAGTAAATTTCTTATAGACCTCCCTTAAAATATTAGCGACATAAGCTTGCTCTAAATGGTGTCAAAAAACTTCTAAGCGTCTACTAAGTTCAAGCATGAACAGAAACCTCGTCGAGGTGCCGGCCGGCTATCTATTTCGTAGCCCAAAATCCTATCAATGGCGAACGATGCTGTAGAGCGAACCCACAGCGAACCACACCAGTCACAATTTTTTTCACAATGTCGACGGAACCCCGACGGGGCGTCAATTTCTACGTAGTTGGCACTTCGGGCCTCTGAAGCTAGCTCATAAACCTAAGCTAGGTACTTCCCTGGTGTTGCCAATCTGATTCTTTCATCTTATCAAAGTAAACTTAAAACTGTCATTTACAGTGCTGCAGCCTATATATTATGTAGTTCGTGCACGGTCCCTATAGGGAGTGATAGTCTTTTTCAATTATTGGTCGATGCTGTTAGCAACATTAGTAAACCCACAGCGTGAAGGGGACCGGAGTGACATTTCTGAACCCATTTGAACCCCGCCCTCGGTCAAAAAGCTTTCAATTCAGATGATATTATCGGTTACCGTAAGTATTTTAATTGATTGGTGTCTATTAAGTAGGAGCGTTGACCTACAATCTGAAACAATACCCATTAACGTTTGTCATCTATTTTACATAGAAAACTATCGTGAGTCTCAAACATATTAATATACTTAAACGGGTTTACTCACGTCGTAGAAGTCGAATAACGCTCGACATGTTTCGAATCGGTACGCGATTCATCATCAGGAGAGACGACCAGTCGCGGCGGCGGCCAATGGCCAATCGAACACTGCGGGCATGCGCCCTGTCCGCGCGGCTGCTCGACGCGGGTGTCACCGGCGGAGGCGCAAAACTACCCTCATCATCACGCACAATGCCAATTGTCGGGTTGCACACAACACTCACTACGTCATTTGCTAAGGTCTCGTCCACACTAACCACCGATGTAGTATCCAAAACCGTCCTCCAACTAGGGGGCACTGACCATCCACAATCTCGGTTAAAATTCGGATGACGACTAATTTCGATAGCCTCCCGTACTTTCCGCGGAATGGAAAACTTTTCTCTCGCCAGCACAGTTACCTTATCGAACCGAATATAGTGAGACGTATCCGAATTCAGTGAATGTTCCGTCACTGCAGAACCACGGGTATCCTGATTTTTCATACTACGTATGTGTTCAGTCACTCTTGTGGAAATGTTCCGGCCAGTCTCTCCTATATAGTTCTTCCCACAGGAGCACGGAATCATATATACGCCAGGATTACCTAAGGGTTCCTTATCTTTGGGGGAACGCACCAACTGTCTGAGCTGTATATGAGGGCGGAAAATCGTCTTGATGCAATATCTACGTTAAACATGTCGAGCGTTATTCGACTTCTACGACGTGAGTAAACCCGTTTAAGTATATTAATATGTCATCTATTTGTTTGTTCGATCATTAAATATTTAGTAAGCCAATATAAAAGGGGTGTAGGCTGATATTGAATTATACAATAGCCGAACAAGTGTCGGTCCAGCCCGGGGATAGTGGCGCTACAAACAGCTTTCATATGGCAATAATGTGCATATTAAACGTCAATAGCGATTTGTCAAGGATTTGTCATTAACCAAATTTAAAACATTGTTTACCGCAATGCTGCTCGATCCTTCGTTCTTCTTGCGAAATAAATACTGAGTCCTATTGAAAAAAACTTGACTCATCACTGTGGATAGTGTTGGCTTTATTATGCAAAATATACTTGAAATTAGCGGACTATTTAGTCCCGTTTCCTCTTTGTTTATATCAGTGACATTCACCGACTTTCAAAGACCAAAAATTCATCGTTGCCAGTAAAATAAATTAGTATCACTAAAAATCCGCAATACGGCTTGGGTTGAAAAACCTCCTGTTGGGCTAGACAACATGATATAACTATACATAAAAAAAGCTCAATGTAACATGAAACAAAAGAAAAAAACCGGCCAAGAGCATGTCGGGCCACGCTCAGTGTAGGGTTCCGTAGTTGCCCATCCTTCACAATAGACAATTAAATTAAATTTAAATTACGAGAAAGATTTCAAGCTCTATAAAAAGGCCGTAAACGCCAAAGCAACTGAAATTACTTATTACCTTCTGGAATTTATCGATTATACGCACCAGATTGAGCGAAGTGTTTTAATGCAGTATGGCATTTAACTAATATGTGTAACGTTCAAAGTATAAGAACACCGCGCGGCACTTACGTCATTTTAAAGAAAATTATGAAATTTTGCGATCTCAAAAATGGCTCTACCGATTTTATTCAATATAGTTTTCATTGAAAGTACTATAAGGCCTTATTTTCATGAATTTTTCCATAATTTTTTGACCCGTGGTTGAGAAGTTAGAGGGGGGGGGGACAATATTTTTGAATTTCTCGAGCGAATATTTACAAAAATGCTGACTTTATCAAAAAATTATGTCTTCATCCCTACTGTTTTTAAAAGACCTAGTCAACGCCACCCCGCTCCGTAAAAATTTTGAACTTTAACAGTAATTTTAGAGTATTAGAGTGCTCTAAATGTATTTAGTCCCATATTATTATAGACATTCGATCCCAATAAATAATAGGACCTTCAAAAAATTGTCTGCCCTTGCAAAAGCTATATCAAGTATTAAAAGTTGTAGAGAAATAACAAGAACTTGAACTTAATGCCTCTCGTCATCTCGTGAGACCGACGTAATTTATTCTATAATCTGAACAACAATGTCTGATATCGTTCCGGTGCGTTTAGTGCGTTTTTTTTTAATAAGTCTCGTAGTCGACCCGCAAAACGTTAATAATAATTAACAAAAAAGGTTAGGTTGATTTGTGTGAGGTTGTCTGATATTTATGATGTGCTAGAGGTGCTGGGTCTCGGCTGGACAGAGATAGAAGATCCCGCCCACGACCGCAGCAAGTGGAAGACTCTTCTGCGGCCCCTTGGGACCTAATGACGGATAAGAGGACACATCATCATCATCACTAGCAGCTCCAATGAAATTTCGGCGCATTCAATCAAGTATTATAATTAAATAGGAAAACATAAACTATCACAAGGTGAGAACGTCTCGTACTCTAGTACGAGTCTACTTCTAAAGTCTACTTTATTTAGTGTTTATCTGCGCAGATATTCTAGTACTTAGCTGTACTACGACATTGGCGTCAAGATTCAGTTTTATTGAGACCTAAAGTTTACAGTTCTAGCAAGGATTTGCCCATAAAGTTGAAGGCAACTCTAGCGGTTAAAAGACGATATGACTCCTAGAAAAGCCACTTTAGAGCACCAACGGAACCTTTGCGGTTATTGTGGTCAACGATATTATAATTTCAGCAAACATTTTTTCGTATTTTGTCCAAATTTCTCACGAAACCCGAAACCGATTATCGTGAAGTTTTGCGACCAGGTTCGGTTATAAATATTTTTACCGTTGAGACGTTATTTCAATTTTGTTCATAATGGTTATGTGTGTGAGCCATTTAGGAATACACTCGCGATGTCTACACGACGATCATAGAGCCAAAGCTACACGAAAGTTTAATTTTAATTTTACCGTGATCGAGTAGTTAAAATTAGTGTAGCTGTTATTATAGTACGGCATCCAATGGACTTAAAATTAACTTCCGTGGGACTTAGCTCCGCCCTTCGCACTTGTTCGGCATGGTTTTTTCAACACGAAAAGTGCGGTAGTCGCTTCGTAGAGGTATGGAGAGAAGTATGACGTCATACATTTTTGTATAGGATTTTTGTAACTTTTTGTTTGGAAGTTATCATGTGACACCTCAAATAAAGGGCATCGTGTGTGAGGCTTAAAGATACTCGTTAACGAAGAGCGTTTTCGAATCGTGCCCAGTTTGTACATATACACATAGAAAAATCAATGACTTTTATTGCTTTTAAATGTGTGTCTGTTCTTATATTGTGCATTACTGTTTTATTCCTAGATAGTTTCATTTTATTGCCAAATACTAGAGTCGCCTTATAATATACATACAAAGTCTGTGTGTTTATTTTATAATATCGAACTTGTCGATAACCGCCATGCTATTGGCTTCTATATTAAACGGTTAAGAGGTAAGTCAGAGCATGATACGGTACAGTTATATTACAAGGCAATAAGGGATCTAACAGTTACGAACTGGGGCTAGGTCGTGTCAGATCTTAGCTTTACCGAGCGTAACGCTCAATACTTTAGCACATACATGTGATTAGATTTAAGAATAATAATGGAAACAGAGATTAATGCTTCAACGTTCGCCATCATCGTACAGAATACTGCTTTATAGTGGTGACCTTTTGCTGTGAAAGGTGAAGGTACCAACTAATAGGATGGTGTTACTAGAACAACTACATATACCTAATTAAAACCAGTTGTTTTTACCTCACCGATACGGCCAAATCTGACAATCCAGGTCAGTTAATCACATAGATAATATCAATGGATCGTATGGTAGATAGATATCATCATAAATAATTATCAATTAATTTGTCGTTTTCTCTACTACAATTACAATTAAACAGCGGGCCACCAACGGGCCTATAGATAACCTCATACGTCTATCAAGAGTTCATCGTTTCATAGCACAGTATGCTAATTCATCTAGTGCCTTAGTAAATTTCGTTACCCAATCATTTCGTTCTGAATCTATGGAAATAACCGCTTGAACGCTGGTATAGCCTTGCAAGCGTCGGTCCGGCCCAGGGATAGTGGCGCTAAAAGCTGCTTTCATATGGTAATAATGGGCATAATTTGCATTATTAAACTTAAACGTCATCATTATCAAAATTCAAAACATTGTTTACCGGAATGCTGCACAATTCTTCGTTCTTCTTGCGAAATAAATACTGAATCCTATTGAAAAAACGTGACTTTCCTCACTGTGGATAGTTTTGGCTTTATTATGCAAAAATTACTTGAAATTTGCGGAATATCTCCCTGTTTCCTCTTTGTTTACATCAGTGACATTCACTGACTTTCAACGTCAGTTACCAAAAATTTGTCGTTGCCAGTAAAATAATTTAGTACCACTGAAAATCCTCAATATGACGCGGGTTGTTAAACCCCTTGCAGGGCTATATACACATCGTGTGACCAGTCGCCGTGGTTACTGGCCACACGATGTAATACGCTAGCCGCTCCGCTCGCCGCTAAGACCGAAGTCATGGCCATGGCTTCTAAAGTGAGAGCTTAATATTTATAACACATCCGGCCTAATATTTACAACATTGACTTTAGCCATGTATCAATCAACCTTTGCGATTTATAGATCTGACGCGATTTGCGCAGTTTGCAGTACAGCTGGCTACTGAGCCGGCGGTGTTGGGTTCGAATCCCGGCAAGGGCAAATAATCCTCTAAATCATATTAGTCTGATGAACTCAAACAAAATGTCACGATTTTTTCTGCGTTTTTTTCAGCGAGGCATTTTTCTTCGTTTTTTTCAGCGAGGCATTTTGCTGCGTTGTCAATTAACCTACAACATGCACCATACAACGTAAGCGTTTTATTTACCAGTTCATCGTTCCATATGCGCTGCGGGATATATGAGAGTCGGGGGCGCCAGACGACCGTCATACGACACCGCTTGATGCTTAGGTTTCCAAACTGTAGGACACGCAAGCACAGTATAATCCCAAAGCCAATAATCCCAGAGGCATAAAGATATGCAAGATGCTCGTCGAAGGACGGGAACGTCGTACAGCTCATGTTTGAGATTAAAAGAAGTGAAAAACTGACCAAATACGAGTCGGCCCCGCGCCCCAAGGGTTCCGTACTAGCTAATATTTAATGTTATATTTTTAGTATTTATTATATGGAGAAGAAATATAACAGAACAAAATTAGCAATAATTTATTAAAATAAGTCTATCTAAATCTAAAACTAAATCTAAACTAAGTCTAAAAATGCCCGCCGTGGCATTGTACCAAAGACGCTGGCAGCATTACCTCGCTGTATTGCTATACTAAGACGCTGAGCGAGGATGCTGCCAGCCCTTTGGTCACCAGTGGTGTCGATGAGCCGTTTCGCAAGCTCTTTAAAAAGAATTCTAGCGCTTGGACTCCACGGGCCCAGGGTCTCGACACCAAATGCGGTGAAGTGGTATTGAGAGCTGAGACCCTGGTATTTGTGTATTTTGCGGTTTTCAGCCGTCTCCGCCGCCCCGCAGGCCCGGATCGAGGTACGTGGAAGGTGTGACGGTGCTAGAGGGTATCGGTATTTATTATTATACTGACCATAAGGTAGTTATAGTGACCATAATATATGCGAATTTATCTACCTATACAACCATTAGGAACAGTTTCTTTTATATGGGGCTGCCTTAATTTTATATCTTATTTTATTTTCAGTTTTTGCTTGCCATACTAAGATTCCAAATTTCTAACTATTATGTTTAGCAATATACAGCTCTGTAAATGACGGATAGACAGATCACAGAGGTTTAGTAATAGGGTGCAGAAATAGGCCCGTTCGCACCCTATGAGTTCGGTAACTTAAAAAGTTTCATAAACATACGGCTAATTTAACTATTTATTTAATTTTGAAATAAGTATATACATTTATTATTGGTCAAAAATAAAACATAAAAAATAACAAATTGATGGGATTAAAATTAAACTAAGATTAAAATATATTTATAAAACTAAGACCTCTCGGTAAGATGCCCATTTCTGAAAAAAAAAGGAAAATTTGCTCATGCTCCTAACAGAGTTTGCACCTTGTGTGATGTAAACAGGTTGTGCGGGAAAGTCTGTCAAGTCCATAACGTGTTAGTAAGAATAGATAATAGGAATCATCACCATTTCAGCGATAAGACGTCCAATGGACACAGACCTCCTAAATAGACATCCACATAGGCTGGAAATAATGCCCCGCAACTCTAACCAGGTCGTCCGACCACCTTGCGGGCGGCCGTCCTGCAGTCAGTCGAGTCATTAGGCCGAGGACTGGTTAAAGAAACGCCCGCTAGGAGCCAGCGACATGCCCGTCACCCGTGGCCCCTTCAACTCTTTAGGGGTTGCAATTGCAACACCCCTAAAAGTCGTCACTGTTAAACCATATAAAGGAAAGTATGGGCTTAAACGACCGCTTCGCAAAGCAAAAATTGCGTCAATTTTATCAAAACGATGTTGTACATATCGGAATGCGACTTTATTTAGGAAATAAGTACATAATAGGCACCTTACTGTCATGAAAAATATCGATATTGTACGATATTTTTGTTCGACAATTAAATTAAATTAAGCCCAAAAAAACTACAAAAAGAAAATCTAAAATAAATTACAATAAAGCTAAAATAAATCTATTAATTATTTATTCTAATTATATTATTATTATTGAATTTTTGTTTTCATAAAGGAAGTGTAACTTTATTAAAATACTTAAATTAAAGTTTGGGAAACTCCGTCCTAATGGGTCTGTCATTCAAGTTAGTACTTAAGCCCCAGTTAATAGCTCCTTCATAACGTTTCTATTAATAATTTGCGATTATTTAGTGACAAAAACCTCCAGATCTGCGTCATTGAGTGTATTTTTACTTTTATCAAAGACCGAAAGGTGCACGCATTCTCAAGCTCAAAGCATATAGAAGGCGGTCTGATATATATTTATTTTATTACTACTTAAACAACCTTCACTGCTGGTCCATGGTCGTTCGCCATCCTCATGTAACGGCTTCCTGAGATCCTGACAAGATTGTCGGTCCAGCTTGTTGGGGCTTGTAGAACCTTTCATCACAAACGGTCATCGGTTCTGCAAGGAATGTACTTACTACATAACAAATATGAAAAATTGTTCTTGTATTACTCGTACCTATAAGGCTATACAAAAGTTGGGAATAAATTACAAGCTGCAAATATAGCACCCATATTCACGACGAATGAGAATAAGTATTAAGGGTAATTCATTAATTACGTAACGTGCCAAGGGGGAACGGGGTTCTCAAAATATCTACATGCTCTATGATAGAGCCTCTATCTAACGATGCGCGATGTCTAACAGAGATTCTTATAGGTTCATGGGTGGGTCTAAAATGGCTAAAATGGTTCTTACGTAATTCATGAATAGCCCCTTATGCATAAACTACGTAAATTTCACAATTGTGTTATAAATGTCATTGAACCGTATATATTTATATTTTAGTTGCATCAAATAATATCCTCTTAACAATACCTCTCACATAAATGTATTTGAGAATATTTTCTGTATCCATCAGGCAGGTTATTACTATTTACCAGCACTTATAGGAAAATGGAATTTTGAGCTTTCTCGACCCAGATACGTGGCTCGGTGCTCGAGGAGAAGATTAACGAACTGTACGCGATGATTTGTCTTCTTTTTATTCCCATTTGCGATATTGTATCAGGTCACACGTATTTTTGAGGAAGAATCCATTAAGTACGTGCTATGAAGCGAACGGTATGTAAAGGCCATGAAAAGTAGTAATAGAGTTCCGTACCTAAGAACAGATCGGTTTTCTTCTGTAGTCGGTTTCGTGATATAAAGTTTTTTTTACACGGTGGGGCGTTGACCCACCGCGTAACGCCGAAATGTTAGAAGAACCCATCCTACTTTGGTCAGCGAGTCCATCGGACTTAGCCGGTAGCTAGCTAGGCTGTACTACCGACCATCCCACCATCCGCCGGCCAGGGGACGCCCCTCTACACCGTGAGGCCTAGCGCTAGTACAATCTGCATTCCTAATTTTACTGTAAGTATTTATGTGTCATGTTTGGATCTCAGCAGGACTAGCATATCTTGCGGCGACTTCGTTTGTCGCGCGACTTAGCCCCACCTGTCTTGCTCGCACGGTAGTAAAAGGAAAGTGACAGGTAGTATTTGTCGCGCGGCAAAGAGTCGCGTGTCACAGTTATGCTGACGTACTGTGTGTTTGAGGTGTGCAATAAAGATAATTTGTATTTGTAATTAAAACTCGCAAGTGAGATTTTTTACTACCATTCTAGATAGTACCATAAAATATCTCTTTGTTTGGCTAATATACAGTGAAATATTGGATATTAGCGACTCGCTCCGGCTTCGCACGGGTGCAATGCTGATAAATTATGCTTGTATTATACAATCCGTCCTATCCGTCTTCGTTGTAACTTTCACACACTTTCACTTCTCTATAATATTCTTTTTAACCCTGCAACTCCCCGCTACCTTAAGGTAACTAAACGATCTTTAAAGATCGTTTAGTTACCTCACATCTGCAAGGTCCGCTCAAAATTGTGTACACTTTAACTTTTATTTTGAATGATTAATTACATCGCCTTCTATTTTCGAAAATCTTTGCCATCTCAATACAATCAATACAATCTCATTTCTTCTTTTTTGTTTTCTCTTTTTGGTTGTTGTTCCTTGTAAGATTTTGTTGTTTATCCTTTGCAGAAGTTTAGTCTAGTGTAGTAAGTATTAAAATGTTCATGTTGTGTGTGCTCAGTGAGAGCGTTTTAGGAAGTAAGTGCATGCCTATATGTATACTTTAAACCATGATTGTTTTTGTTACACATTTACTTCTGTTGTTTCTCCAATAAATAAATAAATAAATAAATAATACGCCGAAATGGCAGGACAGATTTTAATCGACAGAATTATTTATCAACTGCGCCCAATAGAAATTAAAAAAAAATGACCCGCCCTAATGAGCACGTCATTTAACTGTAAAGATAAAGCCTTCACAATATCCTGGCCACACGCAGTTAAAAATGCTTCTATAATTTCCTGCGCTGCGGCCGTTCTGTGCTTTGAAGGATTTCTATAAATAGATTTAGGGGTTTATTATGAAACGAACGTCATAACGAACCTTCGTAGTAGCTACGCCTCTCTAAAGAGCATGACCCCACGGATCCGTGTCAAGGCGACAGGATCCCTGCAACCTCGTGCCATTCAACTGAAACCGGACTCGAGTTAAATTATGAAATTTATGAATAACTTAACTAGTCAACTCTTGCTGAATGATTTGAATAAACATCGCTAAAGTAGATATCACTACATAGCATAAAACAAAGCCGCTTCCTGTCTGTATGTCTGTCTGTCCCTATATATGCATAGATCTTTAAAACTACGCAACGGATTTTGATGCGGGTTTATTGAATAAATATAGAGTGATTCAAGAGGAAGGTTTATACAATACAATACAATACAACAATACTTTATTGCACACCAACAAGAAAAATATTACATGAGAAATCATAAATTAAATAATGGTAGACAATACTTAGGCGGTCTTATCGCTAAAGAGCGATCTCTTCCAGACAACCTTTTGGGTGGCGGACAAAACAAAATTAAACAGAAAATAGTAGGTGGTGAGATAAGAACTTTAAGTAATTTGAGACATAATAAATAAACGACAAACAAAATATTAAAGGCAGATAGGTCACACACATACACAAATAATATCTATATTATATAGACATACATAAACGTACATACATACAAAAAGGAAGAATGAAAAGAATATCACAGCTAACATTAGACTTATAATGAAAAACGACAGCATAGAATTATTAAAGGATTAGGCTACGGTAGAGATAAATAGTGATCTTTAAGTTTGTGTGTAAAATTTTAGCTTGTCTTAGATCCACCGGAAGCGAGTTCCACAGTAAAAGAATTAGAATATAATTTTTACTTCGATGCCGGAACAGTGAGTACACAATTTTGAGCGGACCTTGCAGATGTGAGGTAACTAAACGATCGTATAACACACACAAACTTAAAGATCACTATTTATCTCTACCGTAGCCTAATCCTTTAATAATTCTACGCTGTCGTTTTTCATTATAAGTCTAATGTTAGCTGTGATATTCTTTTCATTCTTCCTTTTTGTATGTATGTACGTTTATGTATGTCTATATAATATAGATATTATTTGTGTATGTGTGTGACCTATCTGCCTTTAATATTTTGTTTGTCGTTTATTTATTATGTCTCAAATTACTTAAAGTTCTTATCTCACCACCTACTATTTTCTGTTTAATTTTGTTTTGTCCGCCACCCAAAAGGTTGTCTGGAAGAGATCGCTCTTTAGCGATAAGACCGCCTAAGTATTGTCTACCATTATTTAATTTATGATTTCTCATGTAATATTTTTCTTGTTGGTGTGCAATAAAGTATTGTTGTATTGTATTGTATTGTATTGTATAAACCTTCCTCTTGAATCACTCTATATTTATTCAATAAACCCGCATCAAAATCCGTTGCGTAGTTTTAAAGATCTATGCATATATAGGGACAGACAGACAGACAGACAGGAAGCGGCTTTGTTTTATGCTATGTAGTGATATCTACTTTAGCGATGTTTATTCAAATCATTCAGCAAGAGTTGACTAGTTAAGTTATTCATAAATTTCATAATTTAACTCGAGTCCGGTTTCAGTTGAATGGCACGAGGTTGCAGGGATCCTGTCGCCTTGACACGGATCCGTGGGGTCATGCTCTTTAGAGAGGCGCAGCTACTACGAAGGTTCGTTATGACGTTCGTTTCATAATAAACCCCTAAATCTATTTATAGAAATCCTTCAAAGCACAGAACGGCCGCAGCGCAGGAAATTATAGAAGCATTTTTAACTGCGTGTGGCCAGGATATTGTGAAGGCTTTATCTTTACAGTTAAATGACGTGCTCATTAGGGCGGGTCATTTTTTTTTAATTTCTATTGGGCGCAGTTGATAAATAATTCTGTCGATTAAAATCTGTCCTGCCATTTCGGCGTATTGAGATGGCAAAGATTTTCGAAAATAGAAGGCGATATAATTAATCATTCAAAATAAAAGATAAAGTGCATGATGTTGGCTAAGATTATTTTTTATTATTTATTATTTCCTGTTATGGTCTCCCCCTAGAAATCATTCCCCTCCCTATACAAAATGGTTGTTCAATACAATTTCACGTAATAACAATAGTGTCAGAAATACTAGAACCATTTGGAGTTTACGGTTACGTTACGTTGATACATTACTTACGGGTACGGTTAGATTAACAGTCCATTCATTCTTTACGTAAACAATATTCTGACCTAAAACATTTTTTCTTGCAAATTTCTTCGAGTATGTACTCTTTTCAAACGCCCCAAATACAATTGCATCTACATACCTACTCGTATCTACTGAATTGCTAACTTGCGTTTCTATTTTCCATATTGTGAGCAAGCTACGAGTATAGCGTCATTACGCGAAGATGGGTGAGTGCCCCGTTTATTTACAAGCATCATTTGTTGTATGGTCACGTCCAAAAACATGAAAAAGCTTGCTTGTGAAATGTATGTTATGATAAAAAAATTAAAAAAAGTTCATTCACTTATCAAACGTGAAAAGAACGGTGCCGCAGTAGATACTGCGCAAAGCTAGCTGCGTAAGAGAAGACTACTGTGCAATGAGTTTGACGCCGCTCTTTTTATGTGGGAGTAGGTATACATACCTACTAGTCGCACTTCACTGCGTGATTAGCGATTTGTTAAAAATGATGGTGTCATTGTATACTCGTCACGCCCAAACGTCGTAGCCGATAAAAAAAAACGATGAAAAAGTAAGAGTACGCCTTAGCATGGTATCATACGCGATTACTTTACGCGTCTACGGCAATGTAGAAGAGAGAGGGTTATGACATCTCTTCTCCGCACCAACAAATCTGCTGGTGCCTTCTAGTATTACCTTTTTAGATGTGACTGCACCTTTTCTCTGATCGATTACAACGTCTGCTAGAACATCAAATGCCGACTACTAGTTAGAAAAAAAGTTTTTGACATCACACTGAGCCTTCGCAATTTTTGGTAATTTAATAGACGTGTATAAACGTAAACCACGTTAGATAAAAAAAGTACCTTCCTTCCTGTATTTTTGAAAGTAGCATCTATGAATACTTACAGTCAATCAATTACCACCTATTACCACGAGAGGACTACCTATCTATTAGCCACAGACGTCTACTGATGAACATAGGTCTCTCCTATAAGCTCGCCACAAGGTTCGATGCACTCCCTGCGACCCTCACCAGGTCATCAGTCCTCTTAGTCACGGGCCGGCCCACGCTGCGCTTCCCAGAAAACCTATTAACCATGTTGTTTATGCGCGTATTTATTTATTAATTTATTTGGCAAGGTAAAAAAATGTAAGATTAACATTTCTATTGCTACCATGCGCAACTTTTAACTAACACAATCTTACATAGGTACTATCTTAAATTTTAACGACGCAATACTGAAAGTGTGAAACTTTTAAGAACTATCAAAAAATATATAATTTGTGCTGTAACATATTACAAACTATTATTATTATTACTATTACAAACTTAAGAGGCGTCCTTTAAAAAAAATTTTTTCGTATTATGACACATATTGATACTCGTAATTTCAATCAACCTTTTGAAGTGTATAATACTTTTCCCCGAGTCCTAGATACATAGAAACATAGCTATTTCATGTTTTCATTGCATGTAGTCAAAAATTAGTTGAAAAAACTAATTTTCAGCTTGAATTTTGTCAATTTCGAGCAGTTTTTGAAACAAAAATTATCAATGAAAAATTCAAACTTTAGGTTTCAAATATATCCCAATAAATCCCAATGGCCCTGTTGTAGATAGTAACATTAATAATATGTTAAGAAACATGTTTGATCATAGACAAAAAACACATAAGAGGTCTCTTATGTATTATGTATAGGCAGGCTATCCCCACGCGTTTCGGCCGCGCGAAACATTCCAATCTCTAAGTGGCAACCCGGCGCGACAAAATGCCAGTGGGCTGCCACGCCTCGCGGCGAGCGGACGGCGTACAGTTAACGTTTCCCGCGCAACCTGTGCTGTACGATACGATGTCGAAAAATAAAAGTCGGGCATATTTTTTTTGTGGCAACAATGACGATTGAAAATGATTTCATTTGTTCCAGAACACATTAAACCCTCCGGAATAAAAGATTTTGTTTAAGAATTAACGTTTACTGGGGCACTATTGACGCGTAACTATTAAAGTCTGGGTATTTCTCTAAAAATCTTTATGGGGGCGCCTAGCTTTTTTTCGAATTAATTGTTTTGGTTTGATTCCATGCTGTGTTGTTATTACTGAATGTTTCTAGTTATACAATCAATAAGTAAAATATTTAAAGATTCACTCTATTATTCGTTATGTTTTAGAAACACGATTACTTGTAGTTTCCGCGATAGTTTTTTTTTAAAGTTACCTCAAAAAAGCAACATAAACCCTTAGAGTATGTCATAAATACTGCAGGGAAAGTTATCAGTTTTTTTAATAATAACATAACGAGATGTTAACTATAATGTATACGTCTTACATTTTCAAAATCTGTATTATTTTAATAATTAAACCGAAAAAACATGATTTCCGCGCTCCCAGCAGAGATGGGCAAAAGTTAATCGATTAACGATTAAGATTAACTTTTTTAATCTCGATTAACGATTAAAATTGTCGATTAGTTAATCTAATCGTACGAGTTCCGATATTAACTTTTTTAATCTCGATTAACGATTAAAATTGACGATTAGTTAATCTAATCGTACGAGTTCAGATTGATTTAATCTCGAAAGATTAAGTTACCTAATTGTCGATTAAATTTTAGCGATTAAATTTTTAATCGATTAATTAATTCGATTAACTTTCTCTCGATTGATATTAGGAAAAATAAGATAAGACTTTTTGTAAGTCTAAGTCCCTGCCTAGAACATCTTAGAGTACCGCACTATAAAAACCATCTTGTATTACTGTAACAAGAGGGAAGAGCGGAGAGGGAAGAGCGGAAAGCGGCGATCGGAGAGCGGAGAAAGGCGTGCGGAGAGCGGAGAGTGGCGTGCGGAAAGCGGAGAGCGGCGTGCGGAGAGCGGAGTGCGGCGTGCGGAGAGCGGAGAGCGGTGTGCGGAGAGCGTAGTGCAGCGTGCGGAGAGCGGCGTGCGGAAAGCGACGTGCGGAGAGCGGCGTGCGGAGAGCGGAGAGCGGCGTGCGGAGAACGGAAAGCAGAGAAGCGGAAAGAGGGAACGGTCGGATGCAAAGGTAACCAAACCAAAGGTGTAGAGAATGGTGTGTGAAGTGGGCAACCCAGTGGGAATCGGGTTGTCTGGACGCCACGCCTCTGCTGACTAGACTGGTTGACCAAACGAGCGAAGGCACGAGAAAAAGCTAGCGTTTAC
Organism: Apotomis turbidana; assembly: GCA_905147355.2. Taxonomy (NCBI): domain Eukaryota; kingdom Metazoa; phylum Arthropoda; class Insecta; order Lepidoptera; family Tortricidae; genus Apotomis; species Apotomis turbidana. Next base: position 13,338,087 of record LR990294.1, read on the forward strand.
ATAACGGAGGCAACCCTAGCGCACATTCCAATGACGTTGCGTCACCCGCGGGAGGGGGCATCGATAGCGATGGCAACGCCTGCCGTCCAAACAAGTGGGGTATCTGTTACGTAGTAACTTGTGTATAATCTGTGGTATAGGTACTGTGAAGATGGTATCTTCACGATCGGTGCCTGGCCACTGATTTAAGAAATAAAGATTGTTTGAAATTCAGAATGGACGAATGACGTCCGTCAATGATTGTAGTAATTGTAAAAAATATATTCAGTCTTAGACTGGCCTTCGGGCAATAAACATCTTCAAGAAGTACCTCTGCTCTTTTAATAAACCACTGAAGTTATCCCCCGGCAGTCGCCACACTTGGTGGAGTCTGCGAAATTTTTAACTAGAGACACGCGAGTATTGAAAGTTTCCCCGCTCCCAATTAATTTTGTCCACAGATTCTCAGGCAGCTGTGAAAATTACGCACTGAAAGCGTACGGTTTGCATAACAGCCGGACAGAAGCGAAGCGGTCTATATGCGCACGAAGCACAACAAAGAATAAGTGCACAATTGTGGTATTGTATGTAAAGGAGCGAGTTCGACAGACGGGTGAAGTTGACGAATCACCCATTATCATTTTTCATCCCATGCGATTATAATCTATTTGTGCATATAATTTGTTTGGATTTCATACGAAAATGGAAACAAACACTTTTAATGGCTTATCTGACGTCGATGACTTTATTTTTCAATTCAAAATTTTGGCCCAAGTGAAAAAATATGAACCAGCACAATCACAAGCGGCAATCGCAGCGTATTTATCGGGACCTGCGTTACAATTTTATAAAGCTAACTATGCGACTTTCACATCATTCGAAGATGTTTTGACAAAGTTAAAAAACGAATTCCCGTCGAGCCAAAATTATGTACAAAATTTTTATTATCGTCACCAAGAGGCTCATGAATCACCAATAATATTCTATTATGCTCTAGAAGCACTGGCATCTAAGGCTGGGAACATAGCAGAAGCCGATTTCATAATACATTTTATCAAGAATCTACATGACAGCGCTAAATTTTTCTTTACAACGTCAGCGATCAACACCAAGGCAGAGCTAAAAACGGCTATTCATCGGTACAATGAATATCATTCGCAAGAACAAAAATCTTCTGTAGTCATCCCCATCAACGAAACTCCATATACATTGATACAGAGCCAGCAGGGTGAACAATCAATTTCACCAATAAATATTTCATCCCGAAATGTGTCTACGGCACCCCAATCAGCATTTTCTACACCGATACCAGTACATACGCCGGTACCAGCTTACGCAACGCTGACCAACGATCAGGCGGTGAACACGCCTGTGAACCGAAATTATCCTGCCTATAATTTCAGACAAAGAACACAGCAAAATTACCGTGGCAACTACCAAGGAAATGCACCTTCAAGATCAACATACCGGAATGAAGAGAATCGCCCAAACGCGGATGGACGGCGCGGGACCGGAGCGGCGCGGCGTTGAACACACTACGCTCCGATACTAATACAGGCAATAATGAACCTTTATATAATAGGTCTTATATAAATGTAGAAATATTTAATGATAACTATCTAGCTCTGATAGATAGTGGAGCAAGCGTTTCTTGTATTAGTCTGTCTATTATCAAAAGTTTGAACATTAAATTTAATGATAATGATAGAATTTCTTTGAAGATAATCGGTGGCAAATTTGTTTGTACTGAGGGTTCAGTACAATTAAATATAATTGTAGATAATGTAGTATTTAATCACATATTTAACATTATTGACATCAATTCTGACCAAATCATCATCGGTTATGACTTTTTGGTACAGAATGGTGCCAACATTGATTTTCAGAAAAATATAATATGTTTACGAGGAAGATTTACCACGACATTGGTAAATAATATAAGAAAGGAACCGAGAAAACCAATGCTACTGCAAGAATCAAATAAACAAGGCATCCGATGTGAAACAGTATTTTTTGCAGAAGAGAATAAGGATAGTATACAAATTGGCAAGGAGTTGAACAATTCTCAGCAGCAGCAACTACTGACATTATTAAATAAATATGAAGATAGATTTGCCTACAGTCCTTCGAATCTAGGGGCATACAACGGATATAAAATAGACATCGAAACGACTGATGAAGTACCAGTACATAAACCGCCATATCGAATGTCCGAGAAACAGAAGCAAATTATTGAAGAACAAGTTCAAGAAATGCTCAAGAATGACGTAATAGAACGTTGTCAAAGCCCGTACGCATCACCAGTTGTGATTGTGGAGAAAGCAGATGGGAAACCAAGGTTTTGTATAGATTTCAGAAGCTTAAACAAGAAAATTAAACCAGATGCATATCCAATACCGCGCATTGAAGAACTATTGACGTGTCTAGAAGGCGCACGTTTCTTTGCTGAACTGGATCTAAATTCAGGATATTGGCAACTATGTCTCGGAAAAGGCAAAGAAAAGACAGCTTTCATTTGTCAATCAGGTCTATATTCATTTAAAAAATTACCCATGGGATTGATAACAAGTATGGCTCATTTTCAGAGAGCAATGGACACAGTTTTAGCGGAAATGAAATACAAGAATGTTTTGGTATATGTTGACAACATCATTGTGTATGCAAAGACATATAAAGAGTTTTTAACAGCTTTGGAAAATGTTTTGCGAAGATTTCAGAAGGCAAATTTAACTTTGAAGCCGACGAAGTGTAAAATTGGGTTCACAAGCTTAACAGTATTAGGACATACTGTGTCGAAGGAAGGGATTGGTCCCGACATGGAAAAAGTGAAGGCAATGCAAGATGCAAAGCCACCATCCAACTTAAAGGAACTAAGATCAGTATTAGGTCTATTTTCGTATTACAGAAAATTTATTGACGGATTCGCTAAAATAACATTGCCTCTGACAGAATTGACGAAGAAAGGACGTAAATTTGAATGGTCAACAGAAGCGCAAAAGGCCTTCAATATAATGAAAAACAAGATTTGTGAAGCTCCAATACTCAGATATTTCACAACAGATGAAGATGCGACAACGAGATTGTATATAGATGCATCTGATAAATCTTTGGGAGCATGTATTATGCAAGGCAAATCAGATCTACGGCCAGTAGCATTCGCTTCGAGGAAATTAAGCGACGCAGAAAAACGTTATACAATAACGGAGAAAGAATGTTTAGGCCTTATATGGGCCTTATCATATTTTAAACAATATTTATGGGGCATGGAATTTGAAGTATTTACGGATCACAAGAGCCTGGTATGGTTACGATCACGTAGAGACATGAATGGACGTTTGGCGAGATGGGCTTTAGCTATACAACCGTGGAATTTTAAAATAATCCATTGTAAGGGAAAGGATAATATTCATGCAGATTACCTAAGCAGAAATCCCCTCTACAATGAGGAAAAACCAGAAGAGAATATCACACCGAATCAGGACGACTTATGTTTGTATAGCTTTGAAAAAATAGATTTATTACAGAGACAACAGGCTGACGAGGAATACAAAAATATATTTGAAAAGTTATCAAATATGAACCAATATAAAGGTTATCACACGAAACGGAATATTTTATGCAAGAAAGTATGGGTTAATAACCAGCTGAAAAGTGTCACAGTTTTACCAGAAAGTTTATTTACAGAATGCATGGCAGAATTACATGATAACACATGGAGTGGAGGACATTTTGGCTTATTTAAAACTCTAAGAAAATTCAAGAATCGCTATTATATTCCAAATGCAGAAAAGAAAATAGAAAATTACATAAAATCCTGTACAAAGTGTCAGGAAAAGAATATTTTACACCAGAGGGCGCCACTGCAAAATGTGAAGATTCAAAACTTTGGTCATCGAATAGCAATGGATGTGCTTGGCCCATTCTGCAAATCAAAGGACGGACATAGATATGTCATTGGGGCTATAGAATACATGAGCAAATTTGCCATTTGTAAAGCAGTACCTAGAGTCACAGCGGAGATTATCGCACAGTTTATTGTCGAGAACATATTCTGCACCTTCGGGGGCATCGAATCAATAATCACAGATCGAGGTACAGTCTTCACTTCAAAACTGGTGCAAAATACAGTAGAAGAGTTTGGTGGTCGACTTCTTCATACGACGGCATACCATCCACAGGCGAATGGCTTAATAGAAAGATTCTTCAAGACATTGACAACAGCCATGTCAAAATGTATACAAGAAGATCAGAAGGACTGGTCGTCAGCATTACCAAGAATTGTCTTCTCATACAATACTTCAGTTCAAGCATCTACAGGCGTCGCGCCATATCATATAGTTTTTGGAAGGGAGCCATATTTTAATCAAGATTTGAAACTAAGAATTCATGAGGAAGAACAAACTACATTAAAGAAGAAAATGAACTACATACAAGATTTATCAGAGAAAGCAATGAAAAATATTGAAAAGGCTCAGCGTTCACAAAAACTACAATATGACAAGAAGACAAAATCAGTTCAATATGAACCTGATGATTTGGTCATGATTATAAAACCAAGACGGTTGACTGGAAGAAGTTTAAAACTTTGTAGATTATTTGTAGGACCATATAAGATTGTTCACCGATTGTCTTCATTGAATTATGTGGTACAAAAACTCACTCCTAATGGTCGTGCCAAGAACGTGATAATTCATGTTAACAGATTAAAGAAATTCTTTAATCGTTAATCCTAATTAATATAAACAGTTCTATATATTTCTAGGGTGTAAATAATAAAACTATTATTTTTCAGAAATTTTTAATTCAGGCTGACTGTACAAGGATGCAATTGTGTTTGTTGCATTTGCAAATGTCACTGTTGTAAATATAATTTAATTTCTTTCCACAAGATATTAGCTGCATTTCTAAGATATTTCTATAGGAAATTCAATTTTTAATTACTTGCACTATAAATTTATTGCATTTTGAATTGATTGCACTTTTAATACCTTTGCTTGAAATAATTTTAACTTATTACTTTCACAGAGTTCCAATAGTTTATTATTACACTTTATTTCCAGCATTTTAATTTGTGTATACTAATATGTTTTTCTTTTTCATGTAATCCAACACTGCAAGGGCCATAGCTGTCCCAGTTCCTCGGGATTTCAGCTGCTGGTGTGACTGAATGCCTCGCGCATTCATCCTCCAGGGGCGGCAGGAGCATGAGGTCTTGGCTGTGGTGCCAAGGACTTCATGTAGCCTGCATCGGGCCGGCTGCAGACTGAAGATTGTTATTTTTGTTTTTGTTTGTTGTTGCGTCTGCGTTAATTTAATAATTTTTAAGTCTCAATAAAGTTAACTTTCGTTTCGTGTCTTATTAATGATTGGTTTTTCGACAGTGACATAGCATTTTGACATGTCAATACGACGTGTACTGCTTTGGTCTATGGTCGTAAAATCAATTATGAGGTTATAATTTATTTTTATTTAAGTTTGGTAAAAATATTTGGAATAAAGTAGAAATATTTATTCCAGATATTTATTTAGGATAAAAGGTATTGGTTCGATGGTACAGATTTCTGGGGCATATTTAATATATATGCGCCAGGATTCTAATATAAAGATAGTGATAGACGGTTGTCACTATTTGTTAGTTCTGTATGGATGTTTGAGACAAGTGTCATAGACAATGTGTCAGGCATCTAATATAAGGGCAGTGACATATCGTGGTACAATTGTTTGGAGCATGCGACGTGTGTCATATGTCATACTCCAGGCAGTTAAGGTTAGAACATTCGTAACAATTAAGTCGAGTGTTGCGTTTAAGCCGGTGTTACACCAGGCGATTGAATTGCTAAAACCTGTCATTTTTAATTTTGTATCGAATGATCTATGCTTTAGTATAGTAAGTCGAATGACAGTTGGGGTAGTGAAGTTGGTGCCTTGCCTTTTTAGCAGGTTTTTTGTCAAGGCAAAGCCAATGTCAGACAACATGTCAGATTACGTAACATGCCATAGGCTAGTGTCTGTTCATGTCCTGACCCTGGTTATCTCTTAGCAAGAGACCATCTGGGTATGAATGTATGGGTATTCCTGCATAGGTAGGGACCTCTAATATGTTAGGCAGGAGTAGTTTTGTCTAGCGTTTATATAGTAAGACGAACGTCCCTCGTCTATCCCGAGACGGCGGGAAATGTGAAGATGGTATCTTCACGATCGGTGCCTGGCCACTGATTTAAGAAATAAAGATTGTTTGAAATTCAGAATGGACGAATGACGTCCGTCAATGATTGTAGTAATTGTAAAAAATATATTCAGTCTTAGACTGGCCTTCGGGCAATAAACATCTTCAAGAAGTACCTCTGCTCTTTTAATAAACCACTGAAGTTATCCCCCGGCAGTCGCCACAGTACTTAAACTGTAAGTGAGATCTGTGCTTTAATTTAACTAATAAGATAATTTATTAATAGAATATTTGAACCGATTGACACTTTAATAAAATATATAGAGCCTTCATTAAATTTGACATATAGTAAAAAAATTAGCTGTTTATTTCAGGAAAGCGATACATTATAAAATTTTCTGCTTAGCTAATCTTAATAAAGATTATGTGCTAAGGAAATTAAATTATTAACAATATAAGTGCACACAATAAGTTACTTTACTTAACATGTATTTATTTTACCCATTGGGTAGTTCACCCCATTGGACGTCTGCCAAATTTACAAGTGGGTATTGCGCAAAGACGCAACCTACATAAACAATGCACTCTAATCTCTCACAACAACCATAACTCAAATCTTAGCTATAATGCGGTATTTTCCCCCGTGACCTTTTGCATATAGGTAACACGGAAAGGACACCGAGTGAAATGACCTCCACTGATACTTCCATGTACCTGCGACCTCGGTTATAATTGTATGGGTGGGGTGCAGGGTGCGAGGCTGTGATCTAGTTTTGAATGGGCTCGCGGAGGCTCGCGCATGACGTCATGAAGGCGTGTAGTGACGTCAGAGCTGAAATTGGGTCGCGCGGCCAAAGACCCCGGGCCCGCTGCAGTCATATCGCGTTTGTCCTTGTAGGCCTAGAAAAAGAGACGTAACTTAATATTTTACAATTTTTGAAAAAAATCAGTTATCATTATTTATAGTTTTGAACTGTCTTGAGATACACCACCGACTTCAAAAGGTGATTCAAATGTAATCTGTACATGATCAAGTTATTTTTATTTTTATTCAGTTTTTTTTGAAGTTCGTACTTTCATTGATAAAACTTATTTTTTTTTTAATTATTTTGCTTTTAAGTAGTTCAAATATAATCACTTTCACACATCACTTTTTCACAAAAAAATAACCGACTGCAATGAGCGAAATGGAACAATACAATAAAACTTACTTATATGATTTTCTCATCGATGTCTTTGTCAGAACTGGATCATTTAAATGGGACCACACGGGGAGCACCAGCTTTAAAATAAATAAATAAAAAAACATCAAAATTTCTGACCCATGGGTTCACCCAGTCGAAAGTTCTGAGGTACGAAACATAAAGAAAAAACATACATACAGTCGAATTGAGAACCCTCCTCCTTTATTGAAGTCGGTTCGGAAACCTAAACTTAATAAGTAACACCAGAGGGCAACAATTTAATCAGCTGAAATTAAGTTTTATTCTAAAGCAATTCTAGTTTTAAAGATAAAGGATTATTATCTTTTTCGAAATCAAAACTTATCTTTAAGTAATCTGCCCGTTAGAACGAGGGCAGACGGGGCTTTAACACAGCTGAAGCTCCCAAACTGTGCGCCGTGGCGCCCTGCAGGCCTACAATACATTTTAATAAGTAATGGATGTTTTGTAATGGATCTATCGCTTAAAAAACGCAAACATCTTAGACTGGATTCGATCAAACTTTTTTCAAACTAATGTAATGTCAATCTTTTATGTGGTTTTGACATTACTATCCGAGCGTAAGTGTTATTCTTGGAATAAAAGTATAGTCGAATCCAGCCTTAGACCCTCCGTTTTGCGGTAGAGTGTAAAGATGAGGCATGAGGCTTGTGCAGTTTACTCTTTGTTTTAAGTATGATCAAAAAATTACTTACAGTTGCGTTTCTTTCAGCACTCTTCTCAACAGCGGTCTCCACTTGGGAAATGTCGATAGAATCACAAACTTACTTGTGGAAGTGCCCTTGGCTACTTACCGAATAAATAATTTCAATTTCAATGTCTTATCCGGTTACTCAAGTACGCTATTTGTAGTACTAGCTTGGGCGCCGAGGAGATCTTATAGGACCAGATTAAATAAAAAGTAAAAAGTGTGTCGTGTCAGGAGGTCAAAAAAAAGTAAAAGAAACTTAGTATGTGTATGAGTATGTGATGAGAGAGAGCCGGTGCTCTCATCGCATATTTAAAAAGATTCTAGTCAGTGATGTCTTCTAAGTTTATGTATCGGTAAGTATTGAAAATACTAAAATCCTAAAAAGTTTGGAAATCCCTGCCATAACTAGACCGATGACCTAATGAATATGACCTAAAGTGTCCTTTTACCCAAAGCTAGACAGAATTATAACTGTAATAGATATTAGATCTTAATATAATATTTGTCCATGGATTAACCACCGTGTAACAGGAGCATTTATTTGTTTACCTAATAGAAACAAACGATGAGATTTCTCACAACTAGCTTTATCATTATCACAATATTAACGGGAATCATCGAGTAAAGATATTATTAAATTACCTCGCGTTTGCGCTCACCTTTCTATCGCGCAAGTAAATAAATATAAAAATATATAAATAAATAAGTCCCGCTCGTATTCGCGGAAATCACTGATGATTTGGGTAACAACATCTTCTTGTTATGCGATTTTTTCGAAATACTGGTCACTGGATCGACACACTACAAGTCACATTCAGAATATACGATGATTATTGGATAATATTTGACGTTTGAAACCATTTTCACGGTTGTTTTGGTGTGTTAATTGAATTCAATCGATGCCCGTATAGTAGGAATTATTTTTTGAGGCCAAATTCACTTTGCTTTGTTTGAATAAACAATGGGACCCAATGGATATTGTGCGCATTATGAACTGCGGCCACAAACTGAACTTATGACACCTTTCATTTCAATATAAAAGTTTGTGGCTGCAGTTCAAAGGATTCCTACTATACTGTAGTATAGTAACGTTGTGTAGAAGAAGCTCAATCTAGTAGTTGGTTTTGATTATATACATGTTCTGCAATCTAACTCTATCTACAGGACGTCAGACGTAGAATTGTGTTTTGATATGGATCAAAATAAACTTGTTATTTGTTACAATTCGGTGATCATTCGGAGCTTTTTAACCGCCTCATTACCGTAACCGCAATTTTGGCCAACTTATAGAAGCAATGAACATTATTGCCCTTGTACACATGTATTGTTTTTGAGTTTTTGTCATCATTGTTTTATGTGCAATAAAGTGTTTACATACATACATACATACATATTTTGATAAACACATTAAAAATCTGTGTCTTCTACAAGACAAGGCGCCTTTGATCATACGGGGTTCGTCAAAATATAGAGATCACGGCAATGAGGCGGAAAAAACGCTCGAATAATCACCAACTTGTCTGGATGGAGAAAATTAAGTAACGTTGCTTAAGATACATTCGTCTAACAAAAAAAATCCTAAAATTCTCAGTTACCGCTTTGCTTCCGGGTTTTCTACTCCTACCCTTGTTTCATTGAGCGTGTGAACTGGGTCACCGCTGGTGCTGCAGCTGGCCCCGCCCCCCGGATCGATGGCTGCCGTCAATGAGAGCCCTGGAAATAGCAGGCCCAGGCCTAAAAATATCTCAAGGCACTTTGATATGAATGCGGACCGTGGAGGACATTTTACTTTTTAAATTTAATTATACTTATTTCAAGACAAAATTTCAACCCCAATTTGACACCCTTAAGGGATGAATTTTGAAATATTCCTTCTTAGTACTTGCCTGCATCGTATACTCTTGATTTATTTTAGAAATTCGGAGTTCCTAGGTCCGTTAGTTTCGGCTCGTACGTCGATGAGTAAGTCAGTCAGTCAGGACATTTCCGTTTATATGTATAGATTTTAGCTCAATTGAATAACAGTAAGCGGTCCAAATATTATTTACAAATTTCGAAGACAAGTGACTTATGTATACAAATTCTCTATGGATGAAGTGCTCAATAGTATATTCTCAAGTAATAAGTGTATTATTGTGTGTGGTGATTTTAATGTTAATTTGTGTGAAGAATCATCTATGAGTGTGAGTTTATTGAACACTTTTAATTCTTTTGGCCTAGTGAATTTGTTTTCTGAGTCTACCAGAATCACAGCTACCAGTTCAACGTGTATTGATAACATATTTAGTAGTGTTGATGCGATTGATAAATCTATCATAAACAAACTAAGCTCTGACCATTGCGGACAATATGATTTCTTCAACTTCAGTGGAAATATTGAGAGTGATCCACAAGACGCCATGTGCAGACCTATCTCTGAAAATCGCTTACATTTATTTAACCATAACATTCAGAGGAGACTATGTTATCTTACATTTACTCAAGAGGATGCTAACTGTATGTGTTCGGTCTTGTTTAACTGCATCAAAAAAGAATTTGATGCCTGTTTCAATTTAAAGAAAGTACAAGACAGGGTTAAAACTAAATTCAGCGACTGGGCTACACCTGATATTCATGAAAAATGACGTCGTCTCTACGATCTTTATGAACAAAGGACAATCGATAAGAGACCGGAGCTCCTAGAGTACGTGAAAATGTTTTCCAAATCCTTTAAGCAAATATGTGCCGCCGCTAAAGCTGATTACTTGTCTAAAAAGATCACAAATTCCTGTGATAAGGTGAAAACTATTTGGAAGGTAATCTATGATGAAACTGGGAAAACGAAACCAAAAGATCGCCATTACAGTCTTCGAATCGACGATACTGTAATAAGTTCCGATGTTGAAATTGCCCATCACTTTGAGCAATTTTTCTGCAATATACCTGTAGAGACAACAAAGTCTTTAAATTCATCGCCCGATGTTGCTGAATTACTATTGAAAACGAATGTAACAGAATGTACAACTATCTTTAAATTCATTTATGTAACCCCTACCACTATTATTAAAGCGTTTAAATCGCTAAATTTAAAGAAGACTGAGGATCTGTGGGGCCTATCTGTGAAAGTGTTACATTCAATTGTTGAATCTATTGCACCATATTTAGCTGATATCTTTAATAAATGTATTGATACTGGAGTATTTCCTGATTTGATGAAGCATAGGAAAATTATTCCCTTATTCAAATCAGGTACAAAATCAGACCCCACAAATTTTAGACCAATATCAATACTACCAGCACTAAGCAAAGTTTTTGAGAAGATTATTCTAAATCAACTGATATCTCATTTCAATCGGAATAACCTACTCCACAGCAATCAATTCGGGTTCACTAAAGGTCGCTCTACCACTGACGCTGGCGTGGTACTAGTTAAACATATCTTTGATGCCTGGGAGAAGGCTCAAGATGCTATTGGAGTTTTTTGTGATCTATCCAAAGCATTTGATTGCGTTGATCATGAGAATTTAATACGTAAGCTAGAACACTACGGAGTCAAAAACAATGCCCTTGACCTTGTCTCGTCATATCTTTCAGGCAGAACGCAACGGGTAGATATCAATGGGACTCAATCGACTGGGTCAGCTGTTGCTATGGGGGTACCTCAGGGTTCAATTCTGGGTCCCTTTCTTTTTCTAGTGTATATTAACGATTTACCAAACCTTGTGCGAGATAAACATGATATAGTACTATTTGCAGATGACACATCTCTTCTTTTTAAAGTAAAAAGGCAAGGAAACAACTTCGATGTGATTAATGATGCACTGTCCTCTATTGTGGATTGGTTTACTGCAAATAATTTACTTTTAAATGCCAAGAAAACTAAGTGCATTAAATTTACATTACCAAATGTGAAACAAGTCAATTGTGCCAAGGTAAAACTGAAAGGCGAAGTACTGGAATTTGAAGAAAAAACAGTATTCCTGGGTGTTACTTTAGACTCTAAACTGCAATGGAGAGCGCATATAGCCACTCTTGCAGGTAAGCTTAGCTCCGCGGCCTATGCAGTTAGGCGAATCAGGCAGCTGACAAACGTCGAGACGGCAAAGATTGTATATTTCAGTTATTTCCATAGTGTTATGTCATATGGAATTTTATTATGGGGAAGAGCGGCGGACGTCCAAACCATCTTTGTGCTACAAAAACGAGCTGTACGCGCAATTTATGCACTAGGAGGTCGTACGTCACTAAGAGAGAAATTCAAGGAAACAAACATTCTCACCGTAGCATCTCAATACATTCTTGAGAATATCATGTATGTGCGGAAAAATCTCCATTATTCAAGCTCAACAGTGACATTCACCACTACAATACGAGAAGTAAGGACAAGCTCGCAATACCTGCCCACCGTCTCCGTAAGGTTAGCTCGTCGTTCGTGGGGAACTGTGTACGCTTCTACAATAAAATACCTATTGATGTAGTAAAATTGCCCTGTAGTAAATTTAAAGCGCAAATAAAACGTCTCTTATTGAATAAAGCTTATTATACTGTTAATGACTTTCTAAACGACAGTGATGCCTTTAAGCCAGTAGTTTAGTGTTGTGTGTCTAAACTTAGTAAATTTTTAAATAAGCATTATTTTGGTGGGTAATTTTTAATGTAACATGAGAGCACAATTTGTTGTTTCTCACCGGGCAAATAGTATTACTCAAGTATGCCCGGCAGCTTGAGCATGTCATGCTCGCTTAAAGGTCTTTGCTTACGGTGGCGTTGTTGATCGGGTCGCAGCCTTCCCTATAATATGGTTGAGGGAGGCGATGGCTGAGATATGCGTCATACTCGTGAACGGGTGCCGTTTGTGGGGTCCGGTCTGTTCATGCTAGCAAGGGCCAAATTAAATATGTAGCAACCGCATACTAGTGTTAAATTAAGCAAACGTGAGAAACTTCATCCTGTACTCGATTGAAGTTATGCAATGTTGATTTTAACTTTTTGAACTCTTAGAGACTGTATACATCTCCAAGAAACAGCTTAGTGTAGTATGACACTCAGAGACTTTATACATCTCTGAGGAAATTAAATAATTTTAAAATATTTTATTGCATGTTATGACGCCTAGAGACCATATACATCTCTAAGAAATTTAGGCTTAGTAATTATTTTCTAAATTATTCACGTTGACGCCTAGAGACCTTATACATCTCTATGAAATTAAATTAATTAATTATATTTTATTGCATGTTGTAACACCCAGAGACTTTATACATCTCTGGGTATATTTTAAATTTATATTTTTTTTATTTTAATGTTCCTACTTAACATTGATTTGGAGTATCTGTACATCTCCTTTACGTGTACCAGTGTAATTAGTTATAACACAAATGTATCATGTAATTGTTTTAAGTATTATTTACGAAAAAATGACTTACTGTTGAGTTTCTTTCGGCTTTCTTCTCAACAGCGGTCTCCTCTTGCGAAATGCCGGTAGATTCACAATCTGACTTGTAAAAGTGCCCCTGTGGCCTACTTACTAAAAAAAAAAAAAAAAAAGCGTAAATGAAAGATGTTCGTAAAAATGGTAGGAAACACGTACAAATCAGTGTGAAATATGGAGGTCATTGCTCTATCTAAAGTTATGATTTTGGACTTTTTGTATGGCACATATGAAGAAAACATATAATGAAGAAAAAGGACAGCTTATCGTGTATTTATTTAGTTTAGATACAAACCACAAGAAACTTATAATCTAATTAAAAACTAACAAAATATTGGGACGTAAACTATATTATGTACAAAAAAAACAAGCACGTATAAATGAATAAGGACAAGCTTATAAATATAACGAATCGAATACAACTATAATATGAATACGAACTGATAAGGAAATAAAAGTTCTTTTTTATAAAAAAAAACAGCTTTAAATATACATACATAGGTACAGACAGACAGTAAGCGGCTTTGTTTTATACTATGTATTGATATCGGACAACCTCAAAAGCAGTGAATTAGTCCTTAAAGCTCTAGTAAGTTTGTGTCCATAGGCGTATTTAGAAGGGTGGCCGGGTAGGCCGTGCCCCCCCCAATATGATCTAAGGCCTACCCCAGGACATTGGATTACCTATAGAAAAATTCATGACTTCATCTCATAAGCCATGGCCAGGCGCCCATCCAGGCCCCGTCTGAAGATAAATCTTAGGTACGCCAATGTGTGTTATGGGTAGGTACTAGATGATGATATACTATTAATACAGAAATATACTAAAATACATAGAAACATCCATGACCCAGGAACAAATATTCGAGTTTGTCACAAAAATATTCGCCCTTGTCGGGATTGGAAACCAGAACCGTCGCCTTCACTACCAACACTGCGTTGGCGTTTAATGACTTTAAAGTGTTGAGACACACTTGTTGGGTAGGTACCTAAATATAGTACCTGAGTTCCTGAAATTATCTTTCTATTATACTACTTCCTATACATTCATATAGGTTCATATATGTCGGCGGGGCAGTGGTTCGGTCACTGATTATCACCGTTGTTGAAACGTCACTAGAATTTGAGTGGGTAGACTTTCAAATGAACGAATGAGTAAGTAAACCGGCCATCCCAAGTTGTTTACGACGTTGACTAAAGGAAAGTGCGCATTTACGCGCATAACTGGCACATCTACGAGCTGGCAATAAAAGGGCTGGATAAAAGTCAATCGGGGCTTACCCTACCTCCACACTATACTCGCGAAGTTGGCCGAGGTTGGGCGAATATGATAGTGTGCTTCGTCGTATACTTCGCCTTTTTTTTAAGAGGGGAAAATGCATTATGCATACCACCTGGGTGCGGGGACGGATCCCGGTGGTTATGTGGGACTCCCATGTTGGCTAATGCGGCCTTTGGTGTACCACTAAAAACCCCTCCATTTGCCCCCTCTGTGCAATAGACAAGGTCGCGAAAACGCTCTTCGCACACTACCGCCACCTTGCCAGCGGCCGTCCGAACTTCGGACCCGTCTCCATCTATACTTCGCCTCACCCAACCTCTGCCAACTTCACGAGTAGTACGGATGTGGTGCCGAGGTTTATGCTGCGGCTAACCTACCACCACAACACAGCGACTTACGATAACACCCTAAGGGCTTTTCGAATCAGCATAAAAAAATAAAAAAAAAGAGTAGTATGGTGCCAAAATTAGGCTTAGGTTTATTCTGATACCGGACCGCGGCGCGTAGCGAACGGATGCAAGCACAGAACTCACCACGTTTCCTATTGTTCGAGATTCTTTATCTAATCGTATCAAAACCGTTGTATAAATATGATTTAATTGTGCAAGTGTTAAAATTGATTAAAGCCAAGTATTTGTTATCTTGAGGTGTTATTATTTCATCCCCTAAGTAATAGTTCGTGCGTCATCTGTATCCAGACTAATAGGTATGCATCAGATCCTTACTCCCCGTCCATGTCGTCCAATCATATATATATATTTGACGGAGATTATATATTGTATAATTGTATATATTATATCAGAATACGACAAAGCCTTGTAGAATTCACCTCACGAGAACATAAAAGCAAAATATTTGATATCCAATAAATTATTAAATGATACTGATCTAATTGTATATCATCAATATACTATTACGGACCAACGTTATGGAACTAAGATAGTTACCTCCCTTCTAACTAGACTCGTAGCGGTTGACTAGAAAATAGTATATAGGTACACTACGTAAAATAAACCATGGAAGAAAGATTTCTGAGAGTGATTTCTTTATAATATAATATACTTAACCCTCAGAATGGAATAATAATCGTAATCGCCATTGCGACGGAACAAGGAGGATTGAAATGAAAAGGTTGTATTTATAATATAAATACAAAGTACATTTTATACTCGTATTTTTATCCGCTTTCATGTCGAGTTAAAAATAACGGCAATAGCCAGAACATTCTAAAAATAACACCTAAGGTAAATTAAATACGCGGGCTCGGAGCCAATTTCTGAAAATGTTTCAATTCGCATTATCCAGGGCGCTAATTCGAGTTTGCTTTGTAATATGGCCAAATAAGCATTTCGGCTATATTCTAATAACCGATAATATATTGCCCTTACATGTCATTAAATCGCAATGTTTTTGAGCTGAATTTTGTGACATATCACATGAAACACAGACACAAATCTTTATGTTACATTTTAACGCCATTTTTGACGACGCGTTTGGCTCGGTTGGTAGACACCTGCCTACTGAGTCGGCGGTCTCGGGTTCGAATCCCGGCCGGGGCAAATATTTGTGCAAAATATTTGTTCTCGGGTCATGGATGTTATCTATATATGTATTTATATATTATGTATATCGTCGTCTAGTACCCCATAGTACAAGCTTTGCTTAGTTTGGGACTAGGTCGATTTGTGTATGATTGTCCCTTAATATTTATTTATTTATTTAACTTGATAAAAACATTAACATTTAATGAATTAATTACATCGTTCCAAACTAAGTCAACTTTGGATATACGAAAGCGATATTAATGTAACATAAATATTTAATTTTATCGTACGTAAGTAATGATAAATCGATGTACTAGATAAATAATAGTCAAAAGTGATATTACGGTTAGCCCGAATACCAAATCACACCAATACTAGTTTTTGGCAGAACGGCACACCTCTAGGTATGATGTATCGGCTATAAGTCATTAAGCTGCGTCGAATTTGCCTCATAATAAAATAAGTTATACAATTATTTAAAAATATGGAAAACATAATAACAAACGTTATTGCTAGTCAATATTTACGGCCAGTCGAAACCGGAAAATAAAGCGCCGCAGGACAAGTCGATAAACTTTTATGAAGTGTGTTTCTGTTTTCCTGGGCCCTAATTCCATAATATATCTCTGATATTTTTGAGATTTTCCGAAGTTTCGATATATTTAATATATCACCACATCTGCCAACCTGTGGGCATATTATGGTCGCTTTTATCACGCGATAAATAAGTGACAAAGCATCCGTCATGTTTTGACAAAATGCGAGTGTGAGTGATAGATGTTCATTTATATGCGACGCCATAGATATCAGGCGCAAACCTATCTTGACCGCATAGTAACGTGAAATGTGACTTTATGCAGCTTGAATCGTTAACATTTCATTTAATGTCAGCTAAAAGCGTTATACCTGAGACGTCGCTTATTTGGAGATATTGAAAAGTACACTCAAATTAGAGCCTTGTCTGCAGATATCATGAGCGTCAAAAACAATATCATGAGCGTCAAGAACAAATCGTTCGCGGTCCTTTCAAATAAAAAAAATATTTTGGGAACCGGTCCACAGTTGGCGGAGAAATCGGTAAATATTATACATGTAAATTAAAAAACATACATATAGTGAGACAGTTAAACTTCTCCTTTTATTGAAGTCGGTAAAACATCGTCTTGCCCGCTCTTCTCATCGATGGAAAACTGTGTCCCAGACGCCACGCTGACAGCAGATAGTATCACTTTGTATAGCGGCAAATGACGTCGTGGCATCTAAGCTAAGGCATATCTTTCCGTTGACGTGAGTCGCCGTCTTTGGCGCTCAAAAGGTTAAATCCACTTTCCTTTAAAAAGTGTAAATGTGTAACGAATATAAATTAAAACTCCTTGCTCATCCTACGGGATGACTTAATTTTTTCGAGATAACAATTTATTTGTGAATCCAGATTATCAGATAATTCCACAACAAATTTCAACAAAACTGGTCAAGGCGTTTGAGTCTGCAAGAGTAGCAATTATATTTTAATTTCTTGGCCATCCCACGGGAACGCTACATTTTCTCGGCAAAAATGTGTTAATCCAGAGTATCAACTACTTCCACCCCAAATTTCAACAAAATCGGTCGTCGTTTGAGTCTGAATCAGTAGCAAATATATTTCAATTCCTGGCACATCCCACAGGAACACTACATTTTTTCGGGGAAAAAATTAGCCCATGTGTTAATCCAGAATTCAGCTACCTCCATACCGAATTATATCAAAATTAGTCAAGCCGTTTGAGCTTTAAGAAGTAACAAACATACACACACACACAAACATTCACCTTTATAATACCTACTATTAGTGTGATAGGTTTGCAGTTCCGGGAAATTTTGGTTCTTCAGTCCGGGGTCTGCTTACTAACAAATAAAATAACAAATTAAATCCACTTTCCTTTCCAAAAGTGGAAATACGAATATATTAAAACTCCTTGCTCATCCTACGGGAACACTTAATTTTTTCGAGATCAAATGTTACTAAATTTGTTCGGGAACAGTCGATAGATGTCCACTGCTGGACAAAGACCTCCGCCAAGGATCTCCATGTCGTCCGGTCGTACGCCGCCCTCGTGCAACCTTCGTCTTTATTGGGGGCCGTACGTCGTACTTTCCGATACGCATTTGCCTCTTAAGGGAATATTTATTTATTAGTTATTTGTTTAAACTTTATTGCACAGTACAAAAAGTACAAATGGCGGACTTAATGCCTTTAGGCATTCTCTACCAGTCAACCACTGGGTTAAACAGAAATATGAAGTCGGTGCAGGATTAAAGGTTACAGACAAACAAAGTAATTACTGCTCCTTTTCGCATACTATCAGTTTACGACAAGTTTGCACCTGCTAACTATGGCGTCGGATACAAATGAGATCCAAACTTAACGTAACCGTGTTATACAAATCGAGTTTCGTTCTCGTCTGTTCTCTACTCTAAAACTCAACCAATCTTTACGAAATGTTGTATGAACTGCAGGCCTATGATGGTTGCTTTTATCATATCATGCGATAAATAATTGACAAAGCATCCGTCACGTTTTGACCAAATGCGAGTGTGAGTGACAGATGCTTGGTCACCTATTATCACGTGATAAACGCTAACACCATAGGCCTCCTGATCCTGAATGGGAAGGAAAATGTTCTTTGTCGGAATGTTTCGATTTTTGCGTATGTTATTGAAGTGAAACCTCTTATACGACTTCCAACAAGGTTGCGTTAGACGTTTAACGTTTAACGCTACCGTCACAGAATACTTAATAGTATATTACATACTACCGTGGAGGGGGTAGGAAAGCACTGTTGCGTTAAACGTTCAACGCAACAATCCCACGGACAATGCGACGGATTTAAGGTTATGTCAAGGTACGTCTCTTGTGAATATCAATTGATTGTTAGGTTTTCTCTTTTGAAATTACAATTTCTACCCCTTCCTATTTTCATTTCCACATTACGAAGTTTCACTTCTACCGCGCGGAGGGCCTCCACTCACAATTTTTTTGTTATAAATGTGTGTACCTACTAAGCTTTTGTTTTTGGCCTAATTCTGCCGCAAACGGACGCCTAGTACACAAATTCTATAATAATTTGCGCAAGAAATGGCCAGTGGTAAGAACCTTTCTAGCTCAACGGTTAATGTTGAGCGATAAGACTTACTCATACTACATAATTGTCATTTGTCATGATTTTTAGGGTTCCTTACCTAAAGGGTAAAGACGGGACCCTATTACTGAGACTTCGCTGTCCGTCCGTCCGTCCGTTTGTCACCAGGCTGTATCTCAAGAACGGTGATAGCTAGACAGTTGAAATTTTCACAGATGATGTATTTCTATTGCGGCTATAACAACAAATACTAAAAATATAATAAAATAAATATTTAAGGGGGGCTCCCATACAACAAACTTACAGATAATGGTACGGAACCCTTCGTGCGCGAGTCCCACTCGCACTTGGCCGTTATTTTTTTCTGAAACAAATAACTTTTAGTATCTACTTATTTTTCATAAGAAACCGTAAGGTATATTCGAGTATGTACTTGCAAAACTCTTGTAAAGTAAATAATTAAACATCCGATGCATTTAGTATGCATTAATTGAGACGTGATTATTCGTTAATTGTATCTCTTCTTTTTGTAAGTTTGCAATAAAGAGTAACTAGCTCTTGTATTTCTAACAATGTTCTTACAAAAACATTACATTTGTTCTTTAAAAAAAATATCTTAGAAGTAAATAAATCTGAATACGTAGTTGTTACGAGTATACTTGAAGTAAACGTTAATAAGAGAAAAGCTTTATGCTGATTAATTGTCCCGTTTAGAAAAAATCGAAAAACAATATATTGCTAAAAAAAAGAAAAGTATAAACCTACTCACAAAAATCACAAGAATCGAATCGGCGAGGACATACCAATACCCGAATAACCGGAATTTGAAAGAATTTTTGGCTAAGCTGTAACGGAGACACTACGCTCGCTCGATCAATTAAGGAACAATCATATAGAAATCGATCTAGTCTCAAACTAACCAATGTAGAATGAGTACAAAATGACTTAAAAATCTTTCAAATATTTTCCATTGCCACGATTCGAACCCCGGACCGCCAGGCTTATTAGACAGCTACACAACAGAGCCAACCGCATCGTCGGTATGCCCTCAAATACCTATAAGAACTTTTTATTTATATCACAACACGTGCATGTCAATTCCGATTTCTTAAGTGAAAACTAAACAATTGAATACCTTAGACAATATGAACACTAATAGCTCCAGACATTAGTCGTTACACGTGTGTCCTATTCCTATGACGTAGATATCTATACTTGGGTATTATCTTATTTTAAGATTTTTCTTTGACGCATCTTCAATTTCAGTCGAGGTTACCCTCCTATTATCTAGTTTACACGCGCAGTGTTAAGTTACGCATGGTTTAAGTTACAAGCGAGGTAGGAAGAGATACTTGTGAACTGTGAGGATCGACACAGATGAGCGGCATTTTGAGCTGTACTCAGTTGTAACTGCAAATCAGCTTCACTTGCTGTCGACATCCAGTTCTGGCAACTGCACACTGGCTGCAAGCTAGCTACATGGTTGTAATGCCGTTGCGTGGCAGTTGGTACAGTCACAGTCAGCATCGAAAGTAGCTGGCAATTTTAATATGCAATTAAGGCGCCGCACTACGAGCGACGGGCAGCAATAGCGTCGCCTTAATAACCCGCAAAACGAAACCGTCTAGAACTTTACATTTGTCTCTGGACTCGACCGTTGCATATTTAATTTATTGTATCTTCATTTTCCTATCAGTAAAAGTATTTATTAATTCGAAGTGTCGCATTATAATTTGCAGTAGATTAGACATAAGCCAGTAGTAAAATTGACAGCTTCTTTTGATGCTGACCTTACACGTGCTATAGAATACATATTATAATGGTATTTGTATTTGTCCAAAGGGTGCCAATGTCTTAATGAAATCCTCTAAGTGGACTCCGCTGTCTGTCAGCATATTATCTGTACGTCGTTTTGTCTTTCACAGCCTGAGGTTGCTTTAAAGTCGGATATGTTACGCTTTTTAGGGTTCCGTAGTCAACTAGGAACCCTTATAGTTTCGCCATGTACGTCTGTCCATCTGTCCGTCCGCGGCTTAGCTCGGTGATCATTAGTACTAGAAAGCTGAATTTTGGTATGGGTATGTGTATGTATCACGCTGACAAAACGGTAAAATAAAAACTAAAAAAAAATTCGGGTACCTCTCATCTAAAGCGGGAGTGTTTTTTTTTTCGTTCTGATACTATTGTGTGGGTGGGGCGTAGTTGAATAGGTCTTTTAAAAATAATAGGGGTCTCCAAACATATTTTTTTGATAAAGTCAGCAGTTTTGTAAATATTCGCTCCGAAAATCCAAAAACAAACGTTAATTATGGAAAAATTGATGAAAATGAGGCCTTATAAGTACTTTCAATGAAAACTATATTGAATAAAAACGGTCGAGCCGTTTTTGAGCTATCGCAAACGTAAGTGCCGCGCGGTGTCCTTATACTTCGAACATTACACATATTAGTTAAGTGCCATACTGCATTAAAACATTTCGCTCAATCTGGCACGTATAATCGATAACTTCCAGAGAAGGTAATAAGTAATTACAGTTACTTTGGCGTTTAAGAACTTTTTATAGAGCTTGAAATCTTTCTCGTAATTTAAACTTAGGGCTTAAAACCGCTGTTTTAAGCTCGTCTATTGTGAAGGATGGGCAACTACGGAACCCTACACTGAGCGTGGCCCGACATGCTCTTGGCCAGTTTTTATTACCTACGTACGTATCCAAATATTTTCTTGTCAGGCCATCCGGCTTTTGTTAGGCTTTTTTCTGGCTGCCGCTATAAAGCCACGACTGTCCGAAAAAACGTATATTTAAAAGTAAGGAAGTTAATAGCGCAGAGTTCAGCTTTTGTGTTTTTAGACCTGGTATAACCATGGAGACTTTTGTTCTTTTCACACAATGTGTATTACGCTATAATAGTAATTAATAATAACCTTGGAAATTGCGGGGATCATATAATAATTCACGAGCGCTAATTAAATTCTGCCTTTCGCTCATCAATTGTACCACACCGAAGTCACTGATCTCAAGCATGCGTTTAATACCAATACTTTAATACGTTATAGCACAGTTATGCCATGTTCCACCTTAACACCTATGTAATGGATGGAGTTCTGCGTAAAAGCGGATTTCACGTAGAGTTAGTTATGTCTTTCCATAGTTGTATGAGCTTTTGACGTTTTCTTTCAGTAGTTTTAATACAAATAATACAATGCAAGTGACGTTAACCTTTTTGTTCTCAAGACTTCCATTGCCTTCAGAAAGGCATAACTGAAAATTAAATACCTAAAAAGGAGCGATCTTTTTGGAAATAAATAGTGACTTTTGCGTGTGAATGCACTTGAGTACAAGATTAACAAATTCTATTGACCAGTTTTCGTGATAGATTTAGTTAGGAATACGTGGCTTTCCAAAAACGTTGAGTTAATTACGAGTTGAGATAAGTTAATTTCAAATGGACTGTTTTGAGTGGAATTTTAAATTATTTTCTGCTTTCAATAATATTTAAGGTTGAATGAAATGTTTGTTTTTCACAATTTACTTCATATGTTAATGTAATAATAATAATACTTACAAGACATCATGATAAGGGACCTAATTCGAGAATGCCGTTTGAGTGATCGCCAAACGTCAAAATCTCTATTAGATAACAGTTATATCACCATTGAACTGTCATTTAAATGTGATGAGCTTAAGGTGGTTGCAGAGATGTCACTTTCATACAAATCGTTTTATCAATACACACTTAGGCGGTTATGGCTTTATGTTATTAAACATTCTTAAAAAAAACTTTAAGCGATCTTATATTCGCCAAGGAAATCAGTTTTGCTATAAATCATACAATTACAAAGTTATTAAAGCTTTAAAACCCGTTGAAATATTGTCCATATATGTATGTGTGCGTTGCTTTTACACAAAAAGCGCACGTAAAGCTATTCATGAACAGTGCGTTCTGAAATATAATACTACTTAACTTATGATTTAGGATAATAAATTTAAATTGATGTTTCGATATGAATGCATAACAGTTTATTTTTAAATGATTAGAGCTTTCATTAAACATGTAACAAATAATTGGAAACATTTGGATTTTAAAGATACCTATTGTGTTTATTTGCTCATAACAATAAAGTGGAACAGATTTCGAACGCACTATATCTTGTGAATGAAATAATGAATTGTGTCAATACTGTCATGTCAATTGTGGAAATTCGTATAAAATTAATCATGTTTGGTTTAAATTTTTGTCGTTTCGTGAGTTTTTACTTTATGCAAAGTGTGAATAATGAAACGTGCATATAATAATAATAAACATGACTATGTACTCAGGACATAGTGATCCCTAAACGATATTGCGATATCATGGGTCAGAAATTGCGGGGAAAGTATTGTGTTTGAAAACATTACAAATCGAAGCGTCCTGCCGTGAAAGAGGTGTCTCGCGCTATTTTCTTTTTAGGCGAAGACAAGCATGGCGTGATGACAACCGTAACCAACCACAAAAACTGAACGCAATCCCTCGCTTTGGGTGAAGAAAAAAAAACAAAGCTGTTCATAGTGGGTTCATATAGGTAGTTTCTTCCCTCTGACTGAATTGATATCAAGACCTACCCATGTTTTTCAATAGGTGTGGGAAACCAAATCCTATTGGGAATTATCGATTCTGTGACTAAGTTTCCTCCTTGAAGGATACCTGTAATAACACTAATTACCCTAACACCCTGTAAGATAGGACATGCATACAGCCGTTTCCATTGCCGGCATTTTTGTGACGTAATAAATAATTTCATTACAGATTCAAGGCCAGCTTAGAGCTTCATCAAAAGGGATTACTGCAAGATGATTTCCTTCATTGAATTATCAACAAAAATAATGTCAATTAAAGTTCAAACAGATGAAGGCTTCATCCAAGAAAAGCTGCAGAAACTTATAATTTTCTACAAAACATGCGTGTTGCCTTAAATAATATTACAACGTATACACCATTTCGAATTAAAGCGACGTCTACAACTCACGCAAACACTAGTATTATAATAAAACCTACACGTAACAAAAAATGTTTTATTTTATTTAGTGGTTGGTGGTTCTAAAATCCATATATGTACATAATAACAATATATTGTCATATATTTTTATATGGCGCGAGCTAGCTCGGGGTCGTGAAGCGTGGCGCAAACAACTGGTGCTGCGCTCAGTTAGTAGTAGTTCTAGTAGTTATATATTTTTAGACTGAAATTTTTTACAATTAGAGACTCCATGGAACCACGATTTAGAACCACGAAAATCCCAACCCTAATCAGTACCTACTATACTTGATGTCGAGTTTTTGTATATCAGGTCAGAGTATAGCAAAAAGGGCCCGATCTTGTCATTAAGTAATAAAAAACAGAGGTATACTTGTGTTTTTTTTTTCATCGTAAATTTCTAAGTCCCAGCACAGAATAGATGATAGTACAAGTAGTCCCAGGCTACGTAGTAATTCTATGGCAACTTAGGACCACTCTAGTTCTTAAACGGGGAAGGTATTCAAACAATTGTAATTTATAAAAGATACTTATTTTAATGTATTCTTTTGTTCTAATCAAAAAGTAACAAATATGAGATAAATATTTTTCAACAAAATATGTGTCCTAAAATTGGGCCCTTTTTGCTGTACCCCAATCTATCATTCAGAAAAACTTAGGACAAACTCAATAACATCAGAAATCAGAATCACAATATATCAGAACAGAAACCCAACAAAAATACTTATTTAATTTCACCACATACTTAAAAAATGTAGAACTGCCAAAGATTTGTAATTTCTTCGTATTATTTATTTTGACAATCCAGCCCGTCTAATACAACTAGGCTTCACGATTCTTGTCACGCGACATAGCATCGCCCGTCAGTCTCCTAAAGTACCGCAAAGAAAGAGATAGGAAATATTTTTCGCGCGAGAAAAGTTGCGTGTCACAGTTGTGCTAGAGGTGCATCTTTACTCCATCATCAAAATCAAATATCATGCCTGCTTATTTATTTATTCAGCGCTTACTATCAAACTGACAGATGAAACGCGACCCTTTAATGA
The DNA here is from genome assembly GCA_905147355.2 of Apotomis turbidana. Lineage (NCBI taxonomy): Eukaryota > Metazoa > Arthropoda > Insecta > Lepidoptera > Tortricidae > Apotomis > Apotomis turbidana. The sequence continues at coordinate 13,363,560 of LR990294.1, forward strand.
ATGAATCACCCGCACATACTCACAATTAGTGTCTATTAGTGTGAGTACTTGCTGATTTTTCACTAATTGCCAACACATGGGAGAATAAAACAATTTATGACGTGCTACCAATACTGCATGAATAAAAGTCTAATACGCGGACTCGCCACTATACAAATTTTACTTCAAACTAAAGTAACATACGAAATAATACACAAAAACTACAAATCTTGCTTCCCAGCGCCATCTAGCGTAGAATGTCTAGTTTTGTTTTCTCTGCAACCACCTTAAAAGTGACATAATATCTCATCTCAATTTTGGAAATACGAAGGCGATAATGATTGTCAAAAATGTTATTCATGCATATGAATTTCTATTTTGAACGAAACGTAACTGACTCATTTCACGCACTACGCGGTCAATTTAAAGAAGTTATGCGGCTGTTATTTATGCCGTCACATACAAAAGAAAAAAACTAAAATTTAGCGCGTCCTATATAATTAACGAAGTTGCGATGTTCTAGGGATATCGCCATTTGTCAAGTAGGCACGTCAAAAGTGACGGATGGCGATGAAATGGAGAGATCTCCATCATCTCTCTAAAATTGGTCGAATACCCCCCAGGATTCTTTGATTTAAAATTCATGATTAAATTTTAATTAAACACCTGAAGGATAATAATTATTTTTATTAAATAATAATATTATTGTACAAAACTGTATATTCAACTCATTTTGCGTATTTTGTCCCTTACCCTAATTGAACCTACGGCCGACGATAATAGTTATCTAGATATCCTTATAGTAAAAATATGAAGGTCAATGGGTCAACCATGGCATATAGTCAAAGTCAAAGTAAAAAAAAATCTTTATTTAAGTAGGCCTAGCTACAAGCACTTTCGAATCGTCAGTTACAGAGAGCAGAGCAATTTATTGATAAACTTATACTAAAATAAAAATAAAAAAAAATAAAAAACAACAATATAGAAATAAAAGAAAAATCCTAAAAAGGATCGTCAACACATAAAAAAATTATATAAATAAAAAACTAGAGGCTAGAATACATATAGAATAAAATTCTAAATGTCAAAAATTATACTAAAAATAGCTATAATTAAAATATCAATACCCTGATGGGTACTCGTTACAATAATTACACATAACATTCATGTAGTCTTGAGTGCTATAAAAAGCTTTAGAAATAAGTTTACGTTTTACATAGTTCTTGAATTTACCAACAGACAAGTCAGTTACGCTTCTAGGAAGTTTATTATAAAATCTTACACAGTTACCCATGAATGATTTTCTTATTTTATGGAGCCTAGTGGCAGGCACTGCGAGCTTATGCTTATTTCTAGTATTAATATTATGTATATCACAGTTCTTCTTAAAATTGGCAATGTTCTTATGTACATACATAAGATTCTCATAAATGTATTGACAATGCACTGTCATTATATTAATGTCCTTAAACATCTCTAAGCGAGTCTCTATGGTGCATTTTATATATCGCACGAATAGCCCGTTTCTGGAGAACAAAAATTATATTAATATCTGACGCACTGCCCCAAAGTAATATGCAATACGACATAATGCTATGGAAATAACTAAAATATACTAATCGAGCTGTTTTCACGTCTGTTAACTGACGGATCTTACTAACTGCAAAAGCTGCAGAACTCAGTCTATTCGAGAGATTAGCAATATGGGGACCCCATTGGAGTTTAGAATCTAATGTAATACCGAGAAAAACTGTGCTATCAACTAGTTCCAGTTCCTCATCTTTAACAATAACACTTGCTTGCTCGTGTATAACGTTACTCGTGACAAACTTAACACATTTAGTCTTTTTCTCATTTAACAATAGATTATTTACATTAAACCAATTCACTACTTTACATATAGCATTGTTTACGTCATTATAAGATTGTTGGTTTCGTACGGCTTTGAAAATAAGTGAAATATCATCCGCAAACAAAACTATATCATGGTGGGTATTTATGAGCTGTGGCAAGTCGTTAATGTAGATAAGGAACAAGAAGGGTCCCAATATTGATCCTTGCGGCACACCCATAGAGACTAATGACCCTGGTGATCGCTTTCCATTCACGTCAACCCTCTGTATTCTACCATTTAAATAAGATTCTAACAATTTCAGTGCCGATCCTCTAACTCCATAGTGGTGTAGTTTCCTGATCAGTGTCTCATGATTAACGCAGTCGAAGGCCTTAGATAAATCACAGAAGATACCTAAAGCATCTCGTGATTCCTCCCAGGCATCCAAAATACATTTTACTAGCTCGACTCCAGCGTCGGATGTCGAGCGACCCCGCGTAAAACCAAATTGCTTGTTATGCATTAAATTGTTCAAATTAAAGATATTGGTCTAAAGTTATTGGGGTCAGAAGTACCTACTAACTGATTTAAATAAAGGAGTTATTTTACTATGTTTCATCAGATCAGGAAACTCACCGCAATCTACACTGTTATTGAATATAACTACTAAGTCAGGCGCTATGATATCTATGAGGGATTTGACAGCATGGACGGAGACCCCCCAGAGGTCACTAGTTTTTTTGACATTAATCGATTTAAACGCCTTTACTACATCTGAGGTACTGATATGTTCAAAATTAAGGTCTCTACTACATTCTGGGACGTTATCTTTTAACAAAGTAACGGCTGATGAGGGTGATGAGTTTAAAAACTTTGTAGTGGACACTGGTATATCGGTGAAAAAGTTTTCAAATTCTGTTGCTACATCTAAACTAGAATCTATAATTTTACCTTCAATATTTTTTAGATTTACCAGTTTCCATATTAATTACTTTCCAGGTGGTTTTGATAATATCAGAACTAGTCTTGATTTTCTGGGATAAATAATTGCGTTTAGCAATATGACAATCAATTTTGAATTGCTTCGAATACTGTTTCACGTGTTCTTTAAATTCATCACTCGTATTAAACCGCCGCTCCACGTACAAGGCGTACAGTGCTTGTCTGCGTTTGTGTAAGTCCGCAGTAGCCCATTCACTAATACTGGTGCACCGCCAGCCACGACCGATTTGGAAGTATAATATTGCATTATAATATTTCATAAAAGTTGCAAAGAATAAGTTATACATGTCGTTAGGACCCATGTCGGAAGACAAAAGGGGTAGCGCCTGAACTAAATTTTGTTTCATTCTTTCCGCACGGTCCGTGGTTACCGGTACAAAAGTAATTTGATTTTTCACGATATTTTTCCTTAATATCTCAAACACAATCAATTGGCCTAAATGATCTGATTCCAGTTTACTAATTACACTATGCGTAGAAGGAAGAATACCAGTGAAAATGTTATCAATACAGGTGGCGCTAGTAGCGGTTACTCTAGTAGGCTCCATTAATACGTGGTGTAGATGAAAAGATTTGAAAATATTCAACAATCTAATACTTATTGTTGAATTTTCCAAAATATTTACATTAAAGTCGCCGCATATAAGCAATTTCTTTCCAGAAAGAGATAATTTTAATAAATTGAGATAATAATTTGCAGAAATGTAAGTGTAACGATAATTTTATTTTTACAGTCATTTACATTTTTATGACGACGCGGTTGGCGCATTTTGTAGTGTACCTGCCTACTGAGCCGGCGGTCCTGGCTTCGAATCCCGGTCAGGGCAGATATTTATCTGATAAACTCCAATATTTATTCCTAGGTCATGGATGTTATCTATACATGTATTTACATATTATGTATAGGTATCGTCGTCTAGTTCTAGTTGGAACTAGGTCGATTCGTCTAAAATTTGTCCCTTAATATATTGTTTGTCAGAAGGCAAAAGCAAAACATTAGTCATAAACAAAGTTGACTGACCCGTTAAACAGCGCAACTTTATTAACCTTTATTTAGCATTCTGGAAATTTTGAAAAAAACTTGATCCTCTATAGAAATTAACATTATAATTGCGCCGAGAAGTGGTGTAATATTTCACTTTTGGTTTGCCCTATATGCATAAGTACAACTTTGTAGGGTTTCCTAACAAATAACATTATTTTCCGATTTTTATCCGATGTCAATGTCCGACATAAAACTTCATGCTCTCAATAAACGGCCCTACTAAGTTTTTTGGGAACCCGGATGTTAGAGGGATTCTTCTGCGTCAAACCTACAAAACTTTCATTCAATATGCTCTCTCAATCCGACCTAAATGTGATAAATTGATTCCCAATACCTACCGCCATTTATGACGCGTTTCACCGGAGTGTATGTACCTAATATGAATTCCTGATTTTTTTTAATATCCGGGACATACAAAAAACATGGAAACCAGTCCAACGGTGCTGCGCATGTATGCCTTACAGCTGCAGCGCTCGCCACCTCGCCAGATCATCAGTTCTCCTTGCGGGGAGCATATATTATTATTCCGGGACGTGGTCGCCATTCAAGAACTGGTTGGCCCCATCTACCGTCATACATGAATTCCCTTGAAATGTTTTACAAAAAATCACGATCACGTTTTGAGTTTTTATTAGCTTCTGCAGGACCAAACTAGGCACAGATAAACTAAGGCAGAACACTATTAATTCGATATTTTCATCTCCCTAAATTCATAGAAGAACAAAACTCGTGCTTAACTACCTATCCCCTAGCTAGCAACTGATTCCTTTGTAATTAGGACGTCTCCAAAGGGATATACTATTTGGATGCTCAACTTTGTTTTTACACTTTTCCTCACAAGGGATGTTGTTTATGTTAGCCTAATTAATTTTGTACGTATTTATTCATATGTATTATTTGTCATACAAAAATGTTGTTTCCTTTATTGTGGATGTTGTTGGAGTTTTCTTACGGAACAACAAATTAAAATTAATTGACTTTCTTTTTATGTAGGTAGGTGTAATCTGTAACACGTGCCTACACCATTTTGTTTTCTAATTTCCTTATTCTTTTGATTATTATTAAGGGCGTTCATATTACCTTGAATTAGACGAAGATCACAGTCTCAAACCTTAAATGAATAGGGCAACTGGAAAGAACCTCACGGCTTCTGTATCCTTTGTACGTTTTCCTTTATAGATATTAGGTAGGTACCTATAATATTATAAAATTCCAAAATTGTATTGAAAATCTGTATTCTATGGAGAGGGCTCATTATTCCAGAAAAAAAATTAACCCCGCAATACAGGATTCATAAGGATTCATAAGAGCGCGCGGTGCTAGCCATAAAGCGCCATCTTTTGGTCAAAAATCCATAGTCGTCTCATCACGAACGGCTGGACGGATTTTAACCAATTTTAGTACAGGAGATAGCTGCATATCTACAGACAATTAAACACGTACTGCACGTACGAAGTTGCGGGCGTCTTCCAGTAATGATAGATTTCATTACTTACCTAGTGGCTAAAACACGCGACTGGTTCCGCTAGTGACCGCGTCTTCAATATGAAAAGTGAATACATAAATAAATAATAAATATCGGACAACCTCACTCAAATCGATCTAGTCCCAAATTAAGCTCAATAAGGCTTGTGTTATGGGTACTAGACGATGATATAAGTACTTATATAGATAAATATATACTTAAATACATAGAACAACCATGACCCAAGCACAAATATTCGAGTTCATCACACAAATATTTGCCCCGGCCGGGATTCGAACCCGGGACCGCCGGCTCAGTAGGCAGGTGTCTACAAACCGAGCCAAACGCGTCGTCAAAAGCATCACAATTTCCCCTTTTGTTTATCGATGAATTCAACACCAATGAACCGTAAAGGAAACATAAATTTGAACGCATCCCTATCTTGAGAAGATAAAGATCATTGTTAGCGTGTAAATGAAGTAAACAGGGTCGCCGGACTTACGCCTACTTGACAAAGGGTGCATTTATTTATGAGTTCATCGACTCCGATAAATCAAATATTACAGGAAAGCTATTCTTACAATAATAATAAAACGATTTTCCTTTTATCGGATCTACTTCCGTTATATTTGTACTGCTATTCTAGTTTCCGTAGCCCAATATTGATGATTTATGATTTGGTCGACAGTATTGCCGAGAACTTACTTCATTCTTACTGACACACTTGCATTGTTATATATATTTTCATACTCCTTTTCGAAAAGTGAAGTGAGTCACAGTCATAGAATTAGCTGATTGGTTCTGTAGTGGAGACCACGTGTTAAAAGACGAAGCGTGGAATCTTCCAATTAATTAACATTTCTGCCGCAACGCCCAAAGCCGTTTCGTTTGGACATAAGGCTTTGACTTCTGCAATGAACATACGGAAAAACCCAGCCGATAGGATCATAATCGCGTTTTCAGATAAGGGACCGTTCACGCGAGCATTCAATATGTTATGTATCACTTATGTAACAAAAAAATATATGAAAATGATATTACAGTGCTGCAGATTTGCTTACGATATATTGCATGACTGACATCACCATACACGTTAGTGATTTGAAGAAAGTGCGCGAATGATTTAGGTATATTAGGGATCAACTTGTCCCCTTTCTGCTTGACTCTTACAAGAATGGACGTCTTTTCGATACGCATTAAAACATTAAGACATTATACTATTGGGGTATATCCCTCGGTCAGGAATGAAACCACATGATGCACGCATAACAATTCCATTTGTATTGACTCCCATCAATAACACTTTTCACAAAAACCAGCATAATACATTAAATACAATAATACAATAAATCCCATCCTCTATCCCTCACGCCCATCTCACGCCCCGCCAAATCTGACATTGACGTCTGTCATCGTTCCCGCCATCAGTTCATAAAGCAGTGCACGGCACGCATACAGCCTAGTCTCTGCCAAGTCTATGGCTATTATAAATCATATTTTATATTTTATGACATTATAATGGTCCGAATTATTAAAACAAATACAACAATCAGTAAGGTTTGACTATTCATACCTACTTAACGGACCTTACAATACTATCACATTCAACTTAAATGAAATTTACAACAGTACAATACCTGAGTGACGTCAACGTTATCTATTTTCAGATCCTCTTCGGATGATCGAAGAGATTCAATCCAAAATGCATGATTAAGTTACATATCTTAATGTCGTCACATCACCCACGCTTCAGCGCGAGCATCGAATCATATGTCCATACGATGCATTAGATTAGAGCTGAGATGTGTGGGCGAGACACTGATATAGGTATTATATTCGCTTGTACGTTACTAGTGTTACTACCTGCGTAGTAATTGCTCTGTGAGCTGTTTTTTAGGATTCCGTACCCAAAGAGTAAAAACGGGACCCTATTACTGAGACTTCGCTGTCCGTCCGTCGGTCCGTTCGTCTGTCACCAGGCTGTATCTCAAGAACGGTGATAGCTAGACAGTTGAAATTTTCACAGATGATGTATTTCTATTGCCGCTATAACAACAAATACTAAAAATAAAATAAAATAAATATTTAAGGGGGCTCCCATACAACAAACTTGTTATAGATTATGGTACGGATCCCTTCATGCGCGAGTCGGACTCGCAATTGCCCAATTTTTTGTTACGTCGCGAGTTTGTTTCGCAGTGGCTGAATATTGTATTTGTAATAAAACGTAAGTTTTCAATCCATCCGCCATTTTGAAAAACTGTATCGACAAAAATAAAATAAACGAACCTTAGGTACTAACAACATTTCATGAGATCGGTTGAGAATTGTGACCGGCGACTACGGGGTCGTCCACATATTACGTCACGCAAAATGTCGACTTTTTGAACCCCTCCCCCCCCTATGTCACGCTTTTTTGCTATACCTTTAACATGTACTGTCACGTTTGGTATGACCCCCCCCTCCCCCTTACGGTGTGACGTAATATGTGGATGATCCCTACGGGGGAACAGCCGAAAATCCGAACATCCTTCATATCCGAACATCCGGACATCCTTCATATCCGAACATCCGGACATACGAAAGAATTTTAGGCTGAGCTGAAACAGAGATGGTTCGCTTGCGCGGCCAACAAAACATGTAACTTGTATAAGTTCCAATAAAGCACGACTGACTGCAGTTATACGAAACCAAAGAAAGTTCTCTCTTTTGATCTTCACGAAAGCTGAGCAATTGCTTTTGAGGCTTGGATGCCCCGCTCCTATTTTGCCCGAACACTGGTGGGAGACGGTACCTAAAAAAAAAACCTACTTACCTTTAGCCGTACTACTTCTTAACATCTGTGCTAATCGGTCCATGCGCGGGGCGACCAAATCTTTTTTGGGTTCTGGTCGCCCCGCGGATGGACATACGTTCTGTAATTTTTTTATGTTTATTGTCTTGTACTGTAAATCAATCCTTAATTAATATATATATATATATATATATATATATATATAGTATATAATGTAATATCTAGTGGGGGGCGATTGGGCGTAATATGTGCGCCAATTTGCCCTTCACGCCGTTAGGTACACTCCACGACACACTAATGACACTGTACATTAACTCGTCATCTCACATACACAGACACATGTATACACACCAAGAAGCAACGTGTACACCGTTAGCGCCGCGCTTTTGAAACAGTACATCACTCTACAGGGAGGAGGTTTTAGTCCGTAGGCTAGTGGAGGTGGCACCCATTTGTAATATGGTGGGTACCACCTCCACTAGATTCGGGCATGCTGTCATGACCGGCCTGGCAGTATCCAATGAGGATTTCCTCCTCCCGCGAAAAAAAAAACACCCTTGAGTGTGCGGTACGTTGGCTACTAGCGCGTATTTGACTATTTGGAGGTCACTAAACTGTTTCTTTTTTTATTTTGATTTTGCGGGTTCATTACGCCAAAACTATTTTCAGTACACTGGTAGCTGATTGATAAATAATACAGCAGAAAAACGGATTATACCTAATTATGTTTTTATTCCGCTCGGATGAAGTTCACGGGCCTTTTAGTAAATACATACGAGTAATAAGCCAATAAACAAGCCTAAACAACAACACAGGGGCAGTACTCCTAAAGCTAGTCAAGTCACGTCCAATTAATTTACAGCAATCCAATATTGTCCGGGCATGTCAGGCGGGGCCAATATCCAGGTCCTGGTAAGTCAAGGCCAGTTAACAGGCTGTTCACCCTTGCTTTTACACCATAAAAGGGTTTTTTTTAGGATTTTATGGCTTGGCTGCAGAGGCCATATAAAAGGGTTAGTGCTGCCAGCACTGGAATTTACTTAGGCGCAAAATTATGAGTGAAAAGGTAGGTACTAAAGAAGTTTAGGTATTATCCCTCTAGAACACGGGCGGTTCGTTCGTGCGAAGAACTTTAAAATGCAACCATCTTTATTGGTGCACATAGTTGGTAAAATATCACACTAATATTATAAAGGCGAAAGTTTGTGAGCGTGTTTATGTGTATGTTTGTTACTTCATCACGTTCAAACGGCTGGACCAATTTTCATAAATTTTATTGTGAAGGTTAGGTGACACCCTGAATTAAAACATAGGCCCGAAAAAAAATGTAGTGTTCCAGTAGAATGAGTGGGAAACAACGCGCGTCACAGCTAGTTTAAAAATAAATGAGATTATAAATAAACCCTATTTACCCGGAAACTGTGACTATATAAAACAAAACCTCCTGTAGAACATTACATTGGGTGAACATTACATTACAGAACAAGACATTGGGTGTATTTTTAGTTGCACCTATTTACATAAAATAATTAAGAATATCTAAAAATAAATCATCAGCATTACTCCAATCAACTTAGAAAAATCAATATGCAGGCAGAAACTTAGAAAAATATTCGGATCACTCCTAAGTGAAATAATATAAACAAGGGCTTAGAAAAATAATGAGATTCACTTGTAATTATAATCGAAAAGCTGCTTTGTAATATTTATTATGTACATTATCACTGAGCTGGTCAAAATTTTACCCAATTTAGCCCTTTAAGTGGAAAAAAACCCATCATTTACGAGCAAGTGTGATGAAAAACTTGTTACTTACGTACTCGTAATATATTATTAAGAATTAAGATTATTACGATTTTCAACTTTTACGGCCAAAGAGGCTTATAGCGGCATTTTCTCGTATATATATATATATATATATATATATATATAGTCTATAAAGTGGTACTCCCCTACTTGACCTAATAACGCAAGTGCTAATATTATTACACCTATCAACGTTAGCTCTAATTTTCATTAGCCCTAATGTCATTTCACCTAATTTTTATACCCTAATTAGTTGTTAGACCTAATAATCCAATACTCTAATAATGAATTGTACTAATTGTCAACAATACTAATATGAAATAACCTAATAATTACCACATCTAATGATTATTAGACCTAATAATTACTGACACTAAATTTAAAGAGTACTAAAGATTATTTAACCTATTTTTTACGTTAAAACAGAAAAAAAAGGATTTGGACAAATATCGAATTGGCTGAACTCCGAAAACTGTAGGTTAGGTTAGGTTTGTATTGTGACCACGTATAGCGGAGCGAGCGAAGCGAGCGGAGCGTCAAAAGATTCCCATATACATCCAGAGTCTATATGGCATTCCCGACTCCACGTGGTCTTGTCTGTCCTACCCCTACAGTGTTATTCTAAAACCGGAGGCGCGGAGGGAGAGCAGCCCTCCTCGCCTTAGGTTTATGGATATATAGGTTTAATAAAATGTAGGTTTTAGCAGAATTAGGTATTATAATATTAGTAGTCTAAAAAAATCGGCTAAGTGCAAATTAGGGCTAGTGAAAATTCGGTATGAAGAAATTAGGCATTATGAAAATTCGGAATCCTGAAATTAGGGCTATTCATTAATTAGGATGAATTAAAATTCGGGTTTGTGATTTTAGGGTTATTAAAATTAGGGCCAATGAAATTAGGATGAAAGTTTTTCGGGCTAACGGAGGGGAACCCTATAAAGTATACCTAAATATTGTAACGTCTATATAATATAGACGTTACAATATTTAGGTATACTTTTATGCTATATATATAATATGAAACTGATATATGCGTTTATTTTCTGTTTGTGTTTATCAGTAAAGTTAGATGAGTTTCAGAACTGCGACTCAGGATCCAAAAGGTGCATTGACTCTTCTATCACAAATCGTCCACGCCCACTGCGAACCCTTCTCAATCAGGAAATAAGATACGTTCCTGATCTAAATACTAAACTAAAAGCTTTTATATACACTTTAATGTAATACTAGTAAACATATTTAGATAACTTTCAAATATAAAATATTGATTTGGTATATCGTTGATACAAATGATTACATCAATTAAATATGTAAGGACATATATCGACCATACCACGAATAGAATAGCAATGGCTATACGTTAGTTCGTGTTTTAGGGTTCCGTAGTCAACAAGGAGCCCTTATTAGTTTTGGTCCGAAAAATAAACTTGAATTTTCTCATACACTCAGTTTAGCCAGGACAATATCGCTTTTCTCCCGTTTATTTTTTTGTAATATTTTTATTATTTCAATAAAAAAAATATTCAGAGACAAGAAAAAGGCAAAGCAAAGTAACAGAGAAGGTAAGGCCGCCAGCCTACTGGGGACCATGCCGCAGGCTGACTTGTTAGATGAGGTATTCTTTTTATGACCCCTTCTTTTTATATTAATTGTATATACTTAGGTTATTTAGAGTAAGGTTTTATACATACATATTTGTCCTGCATTGCTATTTAGTTTAAGTTTTCTCTGTCACTTCGCGTTTTATTTACACTATGTCTTTAATAAATTAAATTTCCTAGAAATACAGGAATTTATTGAGATCGATAGAAATTTAAATTTGCATTAGAAAAGAACATCACGCGATTTTGATTCTTGATAAATCGTTCAGGAAATGTACAAAAATATTAATATTTTACTTTTGTTAGCCTGTAGGAATGACCCACTGCTGGACAAAGGCCTCTCCCCATGATTTCCACGTCTCCCGATTAGATGTTTCTTTTGGCCAGATGTCAACGACTTACTAGTAACAGGTAATACTTATTAAACCATTGATACAAAGGTCAAAGCACAGAAAAAAATTGAAATGTGTAACCTGGCCGAAGAGACCGGGAATCGCACCCGGTACTTCTGGATTACCGGTCCAGCGTGTTAACCTCTCCACCACCCTAACGCTAGATAACCTTTCGATTTTTTTAGCGACCTCTACGTGAGTATGTTAATCTTCTTCTTCTTCTTCTTCCTAGCCTTTGTCCCATTTTTGAGAATGAATTCTCAATCGGGGTCGGCTACCTAAAATCCCAAGATGTGGCGTAGGCACTAGTTTTTACGCAAGCAACTGCCATCTGACCTTCCAACCCAGAGGGGAAACTAGTGAGTATGTTAATATTCACATCTTACCGCACTACTTTACAGCTGATTGATTGATTGATTGATTGATATATTTATTTCTTATTGAAAATTACATCACATTTCACATGTTAAATAAAATAGAACGAATTCACAATAAGATCGTCAGTGTAGTTATATAAAATTAGAACGTCATATGAAATAATAAACAAAAAAAATAAGAGAAAAATGTCACAATTTAAGGGTATACCTTACAATAATATTATGATCTAGTGATAGCTGTGAACGAGCAAGCGAGAGAGGGCGCTGTTAGAGCGATTCAAGAGGAAGGTTTATATGAATAATACATTATTCATATAAACCTTCCTCTTGAATCGCTCTATCTATTAAAAAACGCATCAAAATCCGTTGCGTAGTTTTAAAGATCTGAGCATACGTAGGGACAGACAGACAGGCAGCAAGAAGCGACTTTGTTTTATAATTATGTAGTGATGTCATTCAGCATCATCAGCCAAAACCTGCCAAGAGCATGTCGGGCCACGCTGAGTGTAGGGTTCCGTAGTTGCCCATCCTTCACAATAAGTAGACGGGCTTAAAACCGCTGTTTGAAGCCCGAGGTTTAAATTACGAGAAAGATTTCACGTTCTATAAAAAGGTCGTAAACGTACAGACGGACCTCCTAGTTGACTACGGAACACTAAAAAGACCTTAACCTTATAGGATCACGTGTTGTCCGTCTATCCTTCCGACCATCTGTCTTTTAAGACCCTTTATCTCGGGAATGCGTGGAGATATCGAGTTCAAATCAAAACCATATACTGATGTCTACGGTCCCTTGAGGCTTAAGACTGCGCCGAGCGAAATGTGAAAAAATAGGCAGTTGCCGTAAGTAGATAACGTCAACACAAGTTGTTTAATCCATTTCTAAACTATATATTTAGCATTTCGAAGAATGTGTTAACAAGTTCTCCGTGAAAAAAATTTAAGATTATCAATATTTTACCCTAGAGAACTAAGTAAAGTTGGACGAAAATTGTTAAATCGTAAGCGTCGTAAATCGTGTTTTTTTAACAATGGAAATCTATTCTGATGATGATGAATGATGAAAGATGAATGTTTACATTACAATTTGTCCGCATCAAATATTTCAATTATTTTTTGGTATTCAAGGTCCAGAGGTATCAAAAAGTGCTTTTAATTCTCCATACATTTTTACTATGGCGGCCGCGCGCCGATCTAAATTCTAAATACGCATTCCCCGCGCCCCGGTTCAGTCGCTAACGGTCGGCGCCCTGTTAAACTTTAGAAGCTGAAAAATTCAACTTTTGCCGAGTCTGTGCAGAGTCGCGCATAACCGTCTATTTTGTTTAACTCTTTACGGTTCTTACTTCTTATGCGGATCTGTTAATTTCGTGATCGACAGGTATGACACTTTAAAGGTGCGTTAGGCACTAAGCGTAACTACGCGACGCGAGCAGTTATTATTTTTTTTATTTTTTTTATAGAATTGTATAGAATTGGACGTCGCGCCGTGTAGTTCCGTTGCCGCGTAGTGCGTTCTATCATACAATTTCATACAAAGAATATTTAACCGCGTCGCGTCGCTCCGCTGCCACGTAGTCCTACCTTAAGAATTGAAATAGCAATTGAAACGTTACGCCTTTCCCATCTCTAGATTGGTCTATGACCTCTACGCAATAGCGAACGCAAATATTGAATGTTGTCTGTCTCAGGCCCTTTGACAACAAGCATTGGGTGAAATTACGTCGTGCGTAATTTTGTTTAATTTTAGGTCGGTAGGTGCCCCAGTGGTCACAGGGGTCGTAAATAGCTAGGGGCTGTTTCAATGCTTTCATTAGGGCTTGTTTGAGCCGGCGCTGACAGCGGGGCGTCTGTGAAAATATGAGGAGGAAAACAGCAGGCCAAGTGCTCTAGAAATTTGGGTACTTATAGCTACTTTATCGCGAATTGTTTTGGACTTAAACAAAGACGCGATTGCGACGTGAATTTGCAGGTAAAAATATATTATATTTTGATCTACTTCGAAATGTAATAATGTTCTTGGTGCATTAATTAGAATCAATTGAACCAATGTTTTTCTTTTGATTTGTAGTCGATTAAATACCGCAGCTCGTTCGTCGAAATTATTATTTTTATTAAGTGAGGTTGTCCGATATTTATTTATTTATTTATTTTTAGGTTATTATATATTTTATTCGCAATACAAAACTAAATGAACTTAATATAAATCCAACCAAGTCGGAGTCAGAGTCAGGCATCGAGGGTTCCATGGGTTCCCTTTATCTTGCATAATATCGATTCTCCGAATTTCATTTCGCATAACAATCACCGAATCATTTTTAGCCATGATTCTTTAGCATAATCATTTAGTATCATAATTGTCAGTTGGCATACTATTCATTTAGCAAAATTTTAAATGGCAGAACACTAGTATCACCGACTTTTATTTCTCATCATTTTATATGGCAGAACATTAATATCGCCGAATTTATTATGGCATAAAGACATAGTTTACGGAACAGACGAGTGCTAGGAAACTAGTTTAGGTTTTAGGTTAGATTAGGCGATTATTAACTAAACTGATACCAGTAAAATCGGTTAGGTTAGGTTAGAACTATAGTTCTAACCTAAATGACCACAGCAGAACCGAACTGCTGCCAGTAAAGTAGGTTAGGTTAGAACCGAACTTAATGGGTTAGGTTAGGTAAGTTTTTTTTCTTTTTTAACTTAATGGGTTAGTTAGAACTGTGACCACAACAGAACCGAACTGCTGCGAGTAAAGTAGGTTAGGTTAGAACCGAACTTAATGGGTTAGGTTAGGTTAGAACTGCGACCATAACAGGATCGAACTATAAATATTATGAGATATAAATTTCTTCGAAATAACTATTCGGACATGTAAATATTATGCTTATTCATATTCTGCCATATGAATGTTCTGATAAAAAAAATTATGTGACATCACAATATGAGAAAAAAATTATGCAAAAATAAAATTCGGAGAAATGATGTTTCTGTCAAAGGTTGTTATGCAAAATGAAAATATGAGTATCAATTTTATGCAACATATTAGTGAACCATGAACACGTACTGTAACGCCCAGTTAATAAGAGTCTTGTTCCGATATTTATGAACGCCTTATATGCTGCGATATATCTGATGGCGACTGTACAACGGGAATACCCTATAGGTGTTCATTGCAAGCGTCAACATTCGTTTTAAATTCGTTGACTTGGAAGTTTTGATTTCTTCATGACGTAAAGGGATAATGACTCCTCCTCCAGCTTGATTCCTCGACGCTTCTTGAGAAAAGAAGGTTGAGAGATGGACAGACAGATGAACAAGAAAGTAATCCTAGAAGGGTTCCGTTTCGTCGGTACGGAACACTAAAAATATAAATAATAATATTATTAACGATAACGATAGTACCGCTAATATCCATGTATGTATATGGACTTCCTATGACCAATAAATAAATAATAAATAAAACATCGGAGAACTTCACACAAATCGATCTAGTCCCAAATTAAGCTCAAGAAGGCTTGTGTTATGGGTACTAGACGACGATATACGTACTTATATAGATAAATATATACTTAAATACATAGAACAACTATGACCCAAGCACAAATATTCGAGTTCATGACACAAATATTTGCCCTGGCCGGGATTCGAACCCGGGACCGTCGGCTCAGTAGGCAGGTGTCTACAAACCGAGCCAAACGCGTCGTCAATAGATATTATAGACTGTATCTATTAACCTTAGGATAAATGGGCCATTTACAATGTGTTTTCGTTCTATTCCGTTACCATTTCCATATAACCTACTACAGTGGTAACGGAATGGAAAATCAAAAAATGTATGAATATTTTGGGACAGCTTTTTTCTCCTAATTAGATCGATCGTGTACAACTTAAGAAAAAATGGCCCTAATACGCCTAGAAACCTACTCAACACTTGAAAGTGAAACCTTTTAGTAAGCCACGGGCTGTCACGGGCTTAGTTTCGTCCGTGTTCGCATATCTGTTACAACGTCAATATCACAAGCAAAACGTCTCTATGATTGGTTCGTAGACAGGCACACATAAAAAAAAGGCTAAATCTTACGCAAATCTGTTGTAGCGGTCTAGGCGTATATATTCTAAACTTTTACCTTTATCTCTCTGATTTCAGTACTGTAGCTTAGAGTAATACAAACTATTAGTCTGAACCTCAGTCACAACTTTGAGTAAATAGTGTTCAACCGTTCACTGGAAGCTTGCAAACTTGGCTCCCACACTGCAGTGCACCCACTATCCACCCAAAATAGCCCGGTGTATCTAATACCGCTAATGATGTTATGTTCTGGCTTATACAATGTACGAAATCTATGGACGGCTTAAACAATGACGCAGTATGCAGAATTAAAAATACATAGAACGCGTTACGTGTCGTAGTTACACCGCAATTCATCGTCGTATATCAGCCGATAGACCACACCTGGACAAAGGCCTCCCCCAACGTTTTC
Source organism: Apotomis turbidana (assembly GCA_905147355.2). NCBI lineage: Eukaryota > Metazoa > Arthropoda > Insecta > Lepidoptera > Tortricidae > Apotomis > Apotomis turbidana. The sequence continues at coordinate 13,380,342 of LR990294.1, forward strand.
CACAGCGATCGGTCTTGCGCCGTCCTCATTCCATTACTGCCCGCGATCCTAACCAGGTCGTCGGTTGTTGGTAGCCTTCCCAAGCTGCGTTATCCGGTCCACGGTCGCCACTCAAAAACCTTTCTTCCCCAACGGCCGTCGGTTCTACAAGCAATGCGCCCCGCCCACTGCCCCTCAAGTTTGGCGAATGTCAGTGCTATATCTACAACCTTGGTTCTCTTGCATATCTCATCATTTTGGATTCGATCCCGCAAGGAAACTCCGAGAATAGCTTAGTCCATTGCCTTTTGAGCACACCGCGATTACACGCTCTTTTTACTATACTTAATCCATATTTTAAATAAAGACGGATTATTTCGCGTATAATATTAATTGTTTGACCCTCCCTGCCGTTTCAATAACATTCCAGTTACCGTGGTAAAAAAATTAAATATACGCGATATAATCCCTTACAAAATATTAAATCTTGTTATGAGATAAAATTTCGGATAATAGCGTAAATATCTCAAAACAAAGCTTTTTCAGTAACATCGTGGGATAAGATACGCACATCACGGTAGCTGATTGACGCCTATCGTGGGTTATCCACGAACTTTCACCTTTTAAATACCTAAGGATGCAATTGAAAAAATTAATAGTTTTACGTCTTTCTCGAGCATTTCTCAAAAAGTTTGTACACAATTAATTAAGGCAGAAAATTAAAGTCTAACATAATTTTCCTATTTTGTTACCAATTTTCTTTGTGATTTCCAATACATTGATATCAGAATATATATAATTTAAAAAGTATAAGCATAACAGAACCTTAATTATCAAACATAGCCATAACATTGATATTTAATTACTAAAATGATTGGTAGCAAAATAGGAAAATAATATAGGACTTTAATTTTTTGTCTTAATTGTGTACAATTTTTTTTACAAATGCTCTCTCACAGAATGTAGGTATCACTTTGAAAATATAAATACTGGTACTATACCCCGCGCCGCGAACGATGATCCCCATGACACCTTTCATCTCACTACATTTTTCCGATTATAGGTTATAAAATGTACTGAGATGACAGGTCATCATCATTATCACTTTTGTTAATAAAATGCTGGCACCTATCGCACCGCTACGATTAAGAAGAACGCAATATGGTCGCCAAAAACTTTGTCAATAAAAACTTCAATTGGCAATTTTAATGGACGTTCGTTCCCAATCGTTAGCCAGGCCATTGAACCGCGAAACTATGGGACTAAAACACAGTTATTACTACCCTTGGGAGCTAAGTTTTAATTGGCGGAAATGTCGTTTCAACTGACCCATTTAAGCGACAATTGGTAAGTAGTTACCTTCCTGGTTATAAACGGATAGCCGAACTATGTTCATTACATAGGTATAAGCCCTTCGCGTAGTTCGATTATCAGGGGCCCGAAGAGAAAAGATTGGGGCGCCATGGTATGTCAGTTTTAGGATTGCCACATAAATGCTTAAGCTTGGCCAGGGTCCCTTATTAGATACTAGTCCGGAGGCACGGCGCTGCCGACGGCAATGCAAAACCGAGTAATAATGAACTAGTAGGGTATTTGAGTTTATGAAATAATGTGCAATTTGTTAAACTACGGATATCATAGTCCGTTTTCTACTGGGAAACAGTATGACATTTTGGAGTACAGCAATGCCATTTGGTACGAATGTTATTCACGTCCACCTAAGGGCGTGGCCACATGTCCACGACACGGCGTCGTAAACGTAAAACGACAAGGTGTCGCGTCGGAGCGCGACACATTATCCACCGTGCGAATATACGTTGCCGCGTCGTGAAACACACGACACGGCGTCGTAAACGTAAAACGACACGGTGTCGCGTCGGAGCGCTACACATTATCCACCGTGCGAATATACGTAGCCGCGTCGTGAAAACACACGACACGGCGTCGTAAACGTAAAACGACACGGTGTCGCGTCGGAGCGCGACACATTATCCACCGTGCGAATACACGTTGCCGAGTCGTGAAAACACACTACAATCCCAACATCTCCAGAGGTCGAACTGGTTTCCTATATACATTTTGCCTTTTTAAACGAGGCGATATTTTCCATAATAGTTCTTCAAAACTTGACACAGACATTCTAAAATAATCATAAAACTTGTGATCACTTATTTTTAAAGCCTCGTACTTCCTTTTGAAATGACTGCCATCATGGTTCATAATAGAAAGATATGGATTTATCCAACATTTTCGTTTCTTCTGCTTTTTCTTCATGCTTCTTCTTAAAAGCAACAAAGGGCAGAATACGTGTGATAGGATCCATGTCGAATTGAAAACTGATCGCAAAATATTTTGAACATGTACGAGAAGCTGCGGCGTCGTAATCGAACGTGGCACCGCACCGTGCATCTACTCAACACAGCAAAGTTAATTTCAAGTTCTAGTCGTTAACCATTGTATACTTATTAAAAATATTGAATATTTTTTAAAAGTAATTGTCAATTGAACATTAAAACAATCTACTACTCATTTCATTAGATAGGTAAAATTGTCGATTGTGTGTTCGACCCAGGCATTATTACGTGTCTAAACACAAATATAGCCTAATAGTAGAGTTGCTAAGCCGCGAAATTGTGCGCATCGGGTTACAAGCATGAAATTTCTACCACACATAGAGCGTTCCACGGTGATTATTTTCAGATGTGGAGGGAAGTCAGATTCGTCCCCTGTGTGGTGGGTGAGCGGGGTGAAGAGGACCAAGTACTGCTCTCTTTCTTTTTTTTATTACTGATCAGTTAAGGCTATTAGGGCTTTTGCGACATCCTTTTCGTGTAAAATAGATATCAGCTATTAATTTTTCATGTTATTTAAGAATAGTTTCATATAAAAATTTGGGTTTATAGCCGAAAAAGTTGAAATCACAACAAGTTTTTTTTATTCAGAACGATAAATTAGTTATCTATCCTGAATATTTTCAATTTAAAAAAATATTACTAAACAGCAAATTTAATCTTGTTTTTAAAAATGTATACATATTGGGCACATCTGATACAAAAAGTACCTTGAAAAAAATGTTGATGTTAAGCTTAGCCTGCGTGTTCTGCTAAGTCGCGAAATTGTGTACATCAGGATACAACCACGAAATTACTACCACAGATAGAATATTCTGCGGTGATTATTTTCAGATGTGGAGGGAAGTCAGATTCGTCCCCTGTGCGGCGGGAAAGCGGGGTAAATAGGACAAAGGAGTCCTCTTTTTCTTTTTATATTAATGATCAGATAACGCTACTAGGACTGGTGTGGTGTCGTTTTCGTGTAAAACAGATATCAAAAATTTATTTTTCATGTTATTTATTCATAGTACCATATAAAAATATGGTTGTATTTCCGAAATTGTAAAAATCACAACAAGTTTTTTTATTCAGGGAGATAAATTAGTTATATTTCCTAAATATTTACAAGTAAGAAAAATATTGCAAAATATAAAATTTCATCTAGTTTCTAAAAATATATACATATTGGGCACTCTACATACAAACAGTAACTTAAATAAATTGTTGATGTTGAGATTAGCCCGTGTGCTCGTGGTACATCAGCAAAAAAATATTTTGTTTTAATTACATTAATTTGTTTTTCTAGGACGTATATAGTAAATATTTATGTAAAAGCATGTTAATAATAATTATTCAATGTATTTAATGAAGCGAAATAGGATGCGTTCGGAGATTTACGTTGGTTACGCCGACGTAAAGATATATTTTAAGCTACTGTTTGTAATAGAAGTACCCAACATGCATATATGTTTAGAAACCAGAATAAATGAACTTTTTGAAATAATAATAATAATTTGAAAATGTTCACAAAATTGAACTAATTTACCTCACTGAATAAAAAAACTTGTTGTGATTTTTACCTTTTCGGCCATTACACCCATATTTTTATAATAACTATACAAAAATAACATAAAAAATTAATTTCTGATATTTGTTTTACACGGAAACGATACCAAACACGTCCTGGCAGACTTAACTGACCAGCAATAAAGAAAGAAAAGAGGGATACTTGGCCGTATTCCGCTCCGCTCTTCCGCCTCACAGGGGACGAATCTGACTTCCCTCCACATCTGAAAATAATCACCGTGGAACACTCTATCTGTGGTAGAAATGTCATGCTTGTAACCGCACGATGCGCACAATTATGTTAGAAAACAGCGGACTAACAACTCTACTATAACATTAAGCGTTGGTCCGGCCCAGGGATACTGGCGCTTCAAACAGCTTTCATTTCATTCCCTAGACACCCAAAAATATGTCCAGTCACACTTTATTTGTTTAATCGATCATTCTTCATATTTTTTTTAGTATCAAACCTACTCACAAAATTTCATGTAAATCGGTTGACAAGTACAAGTGAGAACAGCCGAAAATCTGCACAACTGGACATCCGAACATCCATACTATAATATGTATTATAAATGCGAAAGTGTGTCTGTCTGTCTGTCTGTTACCTCTTCACGCTTAAACCGCTGAACCGACTTAGATGAAATTTGGTATGGAGATAGTTTGAGACCCGGGAAAGGACATAGGGTACTTATCATCCCGAATAAATTTAGTGTTCCCGTGGGATGAGTGGGTAACACCGCGGGGCACAGCTAGTACTAAATAATGTTTGGCCAAATTGTAACGGAGATGCTTCGCTCGCTTGGTTGATGAAGCTTTATGATTTTAAGTATTCTAACGTAGGTTAGTTTTTTTGGGCAGCCTCGAGACTTTACTCGTCGCGTCAAGTGGATCTCGTGGCAAGATTTCTCTGTCCCGTCACTCCTGATACATACATCAAAGGCATTTAATTAACGTTATTGCCAACGAAAAACTTCGCGCTCGCTGCTTTCGCGGTTACATCTACTTTTATTTTGATCATTCCTCTCGAAAAATTTGGGGCTCGCTACGCTCGCGTTTGCATCAGGTTATATTGTGTTATGAACCGTCTCCTTAAAAAAATTTGCACTCGCTATGCTCGCGTTTTCATCTACTTTTATTTTAACTCTTCCTCTTGAATAATTTCACGCTCGCGTTTGCATCAGATTGTAATAACACATTATGAACCGTCTCCTCCCAGAATTTCGCCCTGTACATTACTTGTGTCGGGGTTTTTTTTTATTAAATTTTACACACGAACTCTGCAAATTCGTTTATCTTCTAGCTTTCTACCGGCTACCGAAAAGAACGTGAAATCGTTGTCCAATTTGACATGATGGTGAATGGTGAATATGAATCCCAGTAGAACTGATGGTCAATCAACGATGAGTTCTTGCAGGGCAACTATTGCATCTCCACCCTCAAAATCTGATCTGGTGCAGGGCGCACGAATGACATTTTCGGATGACGTGTGTACAGGCACAACCAAGGTAGCGTTCTTTGTGGGAGGCTTTATCCAGCAATGTATGGATGTCTTTTGGCTATGTTTATGAAGGGGACATTTTGTATAAGTAATAAAAAATACTTCCATCTTATCAGCCGAACCACTACGTCCAGTGCTGGACAAAAGCTCCCAACATCGCCCGATCGAGCGCCATCCTAATGTAACGTCGTTATTTGTAGGTAATTCACACAGAATATCCACCTCATTTGCAAAGGAGCTAGCCAGCGTATGTCCATTGTCCAGTCCAGATCAAGTCTTTGAAAAAAATCATGAATATTTGTAACAGTATTTTTTATTATAATTATAACTTTGTACATTTGATGATAAATTTAATAATTCAGTACAGATTCTCCAAACTGTGCCATGATACATAACTTGTAAGAATATAATGCCAATATACAGTTCTGGCAATGTTTTTTTAAAGATTAAAGGGATCCAAATGATAATTCCCAAAATCTAAATATTTAACAAACTATATAAAAATACCTAATTGGAACTTTCAAATAGTAGGTACCTATTTAATGTGAAATGATAAACAAACGCGTATTTTAAAAAAGGCGCACAATTTCGTAAATAAATTGATTTAAAATATTCAAATAACTATTTGGATAGAAAATAGACGTTTTATTTGCTAATAGTGAAATGGCAGGTTTACTGAGATAAACCTTTACTTTCATCCAAATTACACAGATGAGATTTTTTGCCGCTACTGTATGTCGTAACTTCATTACCTTTATTTTACTACACAGCTATAACGGTATATTTTTCTTTCTTTTTCACGTCATTCCTTGGCTCAAAGAAATAGCATTGCTGGTATGCACTTCCATCAGCTCCCGTAAAATGTGTTTCGTAATTGTAAATAAGGCACTTATTCTCTTCAGCTGTATCAGCGAAAGAATGGTGATTCTTTCTGCACTCGTTCACAAAGAAGTCCATAAAGTAACGGTTCGCTTTAATCGCGTTGAACGTATGCGGGTAGTTCTTCGATTGCTTCCACTCGAAAATCTTTTCGGGGTGGAATTGGACGCCGTAAAATGGATACCTGAAAAAGTAATATATCAGTTACCAAATATTTTCTTCGGTGCCTACAATAGGCTAGTAGACCCAGTTTTGAAATATATTTGAAATGGTTAATAATGATCTTACTAGCTCTAAAAAAAATGTCTTGTACTTTTGTGAAAGCTAGAAAGCTAAATTTTATCAATTGAAAATTAGAAATTTCATAAACAGTCAAAAACGCCGTCCGCCATTTTTCCCTTTTGCTAATCTGTGGCGTGACGTAGAATTACCTGTAAATATTCGAAATTCGACCGTCGTATAGTGACTATAGTGCCATTCCGCTCAGTCCAATATACTTTGACAGGAGATCGAGAGGGACGGCACTATTCGAAGTCGTCAAAGTAGACTTTCAGTTTTGTTTACATGGGCAATGCCGTGACGTCACTATCATAAGCGAAAATGGCGGACAGCGTTTTAAGCATTTCAAAATACAGATTAAAAACCATATTTTCAAATTCAATTTTTTCAGCCATCTTTCACTTTTATGGATTGAAAAATATATTTTTAGGTTTCCTTTGCTAAATACTATACGAATAAACATTACTTTATTACAATTTGATATGAGTCAACTAGCCTATTGTCATACTTACATTTAAAGCCGTAACAGACGATCGAACGGTCTGTTAGAAAGAGATATATATATATATATCTCATTCTAACAGATAGTCCCTAAATCAACAGCTATCTGTTAGAAAGATATATATATATATATATATATCTCATTCTAACGGATAACTAGTCCCTAAATCGGTCCGCCCGGACCGTTAGATCGTCTGTTACGGCTTTTAAATGAAATAATTTAAACGAATCATATTGGATACAATCGTCTAGCCAGTGTTTCTACTTTACCGGAACAGCAGTGTGCAGAAACGAACGCCGCTTGGAATACAATTTTAATGAATTTCTTTATAACAAGACGGTATTATGGTTATTTTCATAGTGTGCCGTGGGTCCACCTGGTGGGCCCCCGGATAAGGAAGAGGTATATCGCCTATTATTGTGAATAAACTTTTACCCGGTCAAGTTATGTTTGCGCCTGATATCAATGGTGTCGCATATAAATGAGGCGCAAACTTGACGCGACCCGGTTGGCGAAGTGGTGATATACGAGGTATGCCGCTACTTCGAAATCTCTCCGGCATATCACAGAGATATATATATATATGTAATTAGGGCACAGATAATGAAGAAATGTATTACCTCGTATGTTCCAAACTCGCGATAAACTGTAGTCCATTTGCATCTTCACTGTGTGACGTCACGAGCCAGTCTTTTGTCAAATTGTGAGACTTTAGGTTCTGAAATCAAAATGAATATACAATTTTGACGACGCGGTTGGCGCAGTGGTTAAGCAACTGCCTACTGAGCCGACGGTCCCGGGTTCGAATCCCGGCAAGGGCAAATATTTGTGTGATGAACACGAATATTTGTGCCTGGGTCATGGATGTTCTATGTATTTAAGTATTTATTTATCTATATAAGTATGTATATCGTCGCCTAGTACCCATAACACAAGCCTTCTTGAGCTTAATTTGGGACTAAGGTTGATTTGTGTGAGGTTGTCTGATATTTATTTATTTATTTATATTTAATTAACAACTGTGTACGTTCCTTTAAAACAAGATCACTTCCCCTTCTCTATGCGTTATTTAAGTAAAATGATGTTATAGACAAGTGAAAGCAGTTAAACTGTCGACTTTAGTTTTACCAAGCCAAACGGTTTTGTCACAGAACTATAGGTATAATCGTCTACGACGTCGATCGTAGAGTCTCCGATTTTCAAAGGACTGGTTGAACATGTATTTTTATTTAATTGACATTTTGAGACCAGCTCGCTTGGGGGTTACCGAGATCAACGAACATCCTACTATATATAATCTATAAGTTCTCCATAGTCGCCTTGACAAACGTTTCTTCAGCAAGATCGGAGAAGAATCATGTAGGTACTCCCCGTTGATGGCTTAGTTTCATTAGTTGATAGGGCCCGCATGCGGGGTGCGGGAGATTTCCAGAACGCATGCCATAGGGCCCGCATGCGAGGAATTCATTCATTTCATTTCATTTATTTCAGAAACAATACATGGATTGTGTTTGAAGTACATTAAAAAGAAAACTTAATACTAACAATAAAATATACATAACTAGGTTATCTTAATAATAACTAACCCAACTATGATTAATTATTTTTATAATTAAAGATTTCTTCAATGCTGTAGTAGCACCCTCTCAACAAAAATATCCTTAATTTCCTTTTAAACAACTTATGACTCGTAATAACTTTAAGTTCGATGGGTAGTTTATTAAAAAGTTGGATAGCTTGATGCTTAGCAGAATGCTGTGCTACTAGCCTGGGGAAGAAACATTTTTCGTTGGTCGTTGTTTTCATTGGTCGATAGGGCCCGCATGCGGGGTGTGGTACATTGCCATAGTGAGTATGCCATTATGAGTTTCACTGGTTGTTATACCGCCTGCGGTATATCGACCGAGTTATCGACCAATGAAACTGAGCCATGAGGGTTGATGGTCAGCCTTTTACCCTGCCCCGAGTCTTGAAAACGTGTTTCAATGCAGTGGAAAATATTTTTGGAGAGAGAACGGCTCCTTGCCTAATTCCCCGCGGGAAGGGTTTAGATTTCGAGTTGCCTTATAGTCAGACTGACGTATTGTTGTACAAGCACTAACACTTTTCGTACGTATAGGTACTATTATCATATCGTTGATAATGATGAGCTAACTCTGTAGTCACTTGCCACCAGGTGATATTGAAATAAATGATAGGATTGCTCGTTAGTTTTTAACCGACTTCAAAAAAGGAGGAGGTTCTCAATTCGAACTAATTTTTATTTTTTTGTATGTATGTTACTCCTCGATATCTCCGAGAACCGTGAACCGATTTTCAATTTTTTTTTATCGAAAGGGTATAACTCCGAGTTAGTCCCGTTGGCACTAAGTCGGGATCTGATGATGGAATCTTGGAGAAATCGAGGGAACTCTTCAAATGTTATAGGGACGTGTACGGCGCTTTTGGTAATTTATTGATAAAATCAAGATTTTTCATTCAGTAAATAGGATTTGGTGTAAGGAAACTGATGATGAACACCACAGATGGCCACTAGAACTTTTATATGAATCACTAAAAAGCAAAAAAAAAAAAATTTACCAAAAAAAAGAACCGACTTCAGTAAAACTAAAAAGCCAAAAATAACCCGTTCAAGTACAGATTACATTTGACTCACCCTTAGAAGTCGGTGCCAAACCTCGCGTAAACTATAATATATAAATATAAGAACTGAGTGGTTTTTGGGATCGACTTCGAAGGGTGAGTCAAATGTAATATGTACTTGAACGGGTTATTTTTGGCTTTTTAGTTTTACTGAAGTCGGTTCTTTTTTTAATAAAAAAAGGAAACTTACTTCGTCTACGATGCAAAATTGATGAGCATTAGCTGTGACGTTTTCGTGGGTCAGTATATTGATGACGTCATCACCGACGTCCTTATACATCTTGCTGTTGCGAAAACCTGTAAAAGAATAAATATTTATTATCATTCTGTACACGTAGCGTATACCTATTGTATTTTATCTCGTTTGTTTTTTTTTTCTGTTACCTATTTATAAGGTTACCTCAAGAGGAAAAATTGGAACCTTAGCGTAATTATCCTAAATGAGATGAGCTATGAATTCATAGCTCATCTCATTTAGGATAATTACGCTGTCCGTCCGTCTGTCAAGAGAAGGGACTCAAAACGTATGAGGTATTTCCTAATTACCTAGATCCTTTGTATGAACTTGAAACTGCAATGCTATGCTATCGATTTTGTATCAGCATTGGACTACTTCGGCGCATGAATGAACAGCATGCAATCCCCGCACTTATGATGAGTGAACGTCACGCTCGTAACTAGGTGCAAACTTAACCTAACCGGGTAGTATAGTACATTTGGTGATGGCATAGGTCTTTGTAAGATTAAATTCAATAAGACCGCACTTTGCGTTGTAGGAAACGAAACTCGCAGCGCGAGTTTGACTCAAACTTAACTGTTGTTTTTGTAAGTGCATAGATAATATAAATAGTTCATATACTTATTATACTTTATTGAAAAACCGAAGACAACGCTAGCTGTTTGCTTGGGTTTATTCTGTGGCTGACCTCCACAGGCCCGTGCCGAACACCAAGTAGATATACTGGCCCACGTCCAAGACGCCATTGGATTGGTTAAAGTAACACACTTCATCATCATCATCATATCAGCAGAAAAACGTCTACTGTTTGACAAAGGCATCGCCCAAAATTCTCCACAACGACGATCTCCCTGCTATCCTAACCAGGTCATTCATCTTCATCAAGGTGGACCTTGATGGGGACATCCGCACTCTGCGTTTTCTCGTTCGTCCAACGGCTATGGACAACAGACCTATGTCTACGACCTGGATTCTTTTGCGGTTTTCGTAGAACACAGAGCATATATCTCGTCGCTCCATGGCCTTTGAATTAACACACTCACCGCTAGCAAAATGTAAAGGTTTATTCTCAAACGAGTGGCAAGTGACTCTGTTCTCCACAAGCCCGCGCCCCGACGCCAGGATGATGAGCAGCTCAAAGCCCAGACACGTGCCGAACACCGGAAAGTAGTCTCCGGCATCGTTCAGCTCAATTGCAAGCTCGTAGATGTGCTGGCCCGCGTCGGCATAGCCGTTGGATTGGTTGAAGTAAGTTGCTCCACCCGGGAAGAGAACACTGGAACATGCATGATGAAATAATTACGTTTGGATGACCATTATGACACGAAGTGATTATTTGCATGAGCGAAGGCAGTAAGCGAGGACAAATATATCTGAGTGTCATAATCATAATGGCTTTTGGCCACGTGTTAAACACCAGGTTTGAAACACTACTTTTCACATTGATTGCGATAAAATAGAAATAATATTTAAATATTAAAGTATGCGCATAAACCGTGTAATTAATTTTTAAAACTATGACAAGTGTACATAATCAAATTGTAAGAAGTGAAAATTTTATTTTTAAGTGATGTACGTTAGTAGGTATATAAACATTATTGACTTTGTAATCATCTATACTATCATAAAAGTCTAAAACCTTTCGAAGTTTACTTAGAACTTACCCATTCAATTTTCCCATAGTATCCTTATAATATGACCGTTCCCGTCCTATCCTGAAACAGAAATAAAATGTACCTATAGTTATTTATTATGGCGTTATGTTTTAATAACCATATTATTATGTATTTTTTTGTAATACAAATATTCAAAATATAGACCGTAGATTGATAATGATAATAGTATCCTCTGGTCCCAAGAAATCAAGAAGCAAAGTAATCGTCGTAAAGTTAGTCAGCTATCAATTGACATCAAACAAATATAATCACATACATTATTGGCACAACCCTTGCGCCTGATGACTCCACAGCCTTCACATAGGAAGCCGCGATATAGCTCGTATAGTTCTCAGGATATACGTCCCAGAACTTGTAATATTGCTCTTGGGACAACACGCCAATGATGGGCCGGTCGTTGAGAGTTTCTTCATTCTTCTGCCCAGCCAGCACTGCACCTTCGCAGTGCAAGAAATACGCCATCGTCAGAAATTTTTATACGTGTACCTACGTGTGTTAACAAAAACTGGCCATGTGCGAGTCGGACTCGCGCACCGAGGGTTCCGTACAAACACTTATCCCATCTTAACTGGCCGATTAAGATAAGTTAACTCGAATTTCAACTGTCTAGCTATCACGGTTTATGAGATTACAGCCTAATGACAGGACAGACGGACGAACAGCGGAGTCTTAGTAATAGGGTCCCGTTTTTTACGGAGTACCTTACCTACCTTTGGGTACGGAACCCAAAAAATTAAGGTGCTCCCTTGAATCTTCTGATATCTCAATTGTGACAAGACTAGTATCGTTCAGCAGGGCTACCATATCTTGCCGCGACTTCGCTTGTCGCAAACCTCGGCATCACCTGTCTTGCTCGCACGGTATCGACAGGAAAGTGACAGGGTAGTAGTATTTGTCGCGCGGCAAAGAGTCCAGGTACTAGACGTGCGACACTGCCCATTGTATACTCAAGCGACACTGCCCACGGTTACGTTAATACTTAAAGTACATGCAAATATCCGCTATTTATAATAGTATTTTATGCAACAGTTTTATAAGAGGGGTCCCAAAATGAAGCGAATAAAAAGTAAAAAGTGAAATGTGAACATTGAAAAGTGAAAATAATAAATATTATATAATAATGAAATGGAATTTAAATAAAATATAAAATAATAGACATAATTAATAACTAGAAGTATTACAGTCTGTATCACACAGCATAATGTCGCCAAAAGCATTCAGTGCTTTTTTGGGCAGAAGACCATAGATTTTTACAAGGCCATCGAAATGGTCTTTACACATTATAAGAGTTGGTAACTGGTTGGATCAACTTTTTACTTGTTGTTATTATGTCCCGTCGCCCAGGAGACAATAGTGATTAAACTTCTTAGAAAAGTGTTGAAAGTTTATATAACTGGTATTGTCGATATAAAAATAGACTTTTATATATATGTAACTGTTGCGATTACAAAGTTTTTGGTAAATAAAACCAAGGAAAATCGTAAATTAAATCGTAATTTTAAAGTGTCCCTGGAGACATCACCATGGCAACGAGCAAGAGAAAGAGATTGATTGACCCAACTATATAGGTCATAGAACAAAGAAACTGGCGTAGATAAAATAAGTTAACACTGTAAACTATAATTTTAGTGATCTCACCGCATCCGACACGTCTATAGAACTCAATTTTATTTTCAGAGTAACTGAACTCGCAACTACTGCAACGAACAAATGAACATCACAAACCATCGTGTCACTGTTTGCCAAAACTGCACAGAGTGAGCTAGTTTGATCACCATCAAAACAAGCGTTCTATTTTTGTACCCACCCGACACCAACATGAGCACATGTTATTGTTGTAGGTATTGAAACTGTAGGCATAAGTATGTACCCTGAAACCTCATATAGCTTTGGACATTTAATTGGAATTGATTACGTTAAAATAGAAATAACACTCACTAGATCGTGGATTCTGTGGTAGCCGCGGACAGTTGTAGCTAAATTTAACGAATATGTGGCAAGAATATATAAATAGTGTACCTATGCAAGCAGTGTATGCATAACTAAGAATGATTATCTCCAAACTAAAGTGATCTAGCGGACTTATCTCTGATAAAAGATGCTTGACAATAACAAGATTGATAACTTTGAACAGATACACGTACTAATTAAAATATTCAGTAGAATAATTGCAAACACATAAGAATTGCATCGTTCAAATATTTCTGACTAGCGACCCGCCCCGGCTTCGCACGGGTGCAATGCTGAATTATGCATGTATTATACATATAAACCTTCCTCTTGAAACCGCATCAAAATCCGTTGCGTAATTTTGAAGATCTAAGCATACATCTAGGGACCGACAGACAGATAACAGGAAGCGACTTTGTTTTATACATGTAGGGCTTGCAGCACCGGATTTTTTTGTATGGCAGTACCTACTGGGAATTCCTGATGCTCCCATACTAAAATTTCCCGGTACTGCAAGCCCTAATGCCTTGATCACACGTACCGAGTAAACGGGCGAGACAGTGCTCTGTCTCGCCCGTTTGTCTTGTGTGTGACAGGGACGAGAGCACTGTCTCGCCCACTGTCTCGGTACGTGTGATCAAGGCATAAATGTTTGACTCGCAGATAATGCCTTTAGGCATTAAGCCTTCGCCTTTTGTACTATTGTGTATTATGCAAATAAATAGCACATATATTAAGTAGTTTAAATAAATAAGACGTCTTAGGACTTAGGGTGCTAACGCATCTATAACTACGATTTGTAATTCAAGACCAAAAAAACTACCACAAGGTTTCCACTACAATAAAATATTTTTACAATAGTAGATTCCTTTTTCTTTTTTAAACACGCTAAGATAGTTTATTTATTGGTAACTTTAACTCTATGTTTTAACAAAATAACTAGAAATATTTATTATTACATAATTACGAGAGGAAATATTAAAAACTTAAACATCGGAGATTTTTGGTACAAAATCGGGTATTGTACTTGTAACATTGTGCATTTGTTGCAAGCCAAGAAACAAACTGAGATGTCATTTAAATGTTGTCAATTTTGACAGTGACGTATCTGTCGTAGTTTTTTTGGTCTTGAATTAGAAATCCGAGTTTAAGTATTTGCATAATGTACTTATGTTAATATATCTTCTTTAACTAACGTACACAAGGAAAAATATAGGTACGCTACATAGCTATTCTTGTTAACTGCTCCAAATGGACAACATTTTAATTATATTTTAAAAGGCCACTGTTAATTTTTCCATAGGTACTGTCCATTTAAAGCCTGACCAGAAATATATGAGGATTGTCATGAGGGCGCTATTTATAAGATTTATATGGCAACAATTTTACAACCAATCACAACCCACTATAATGACATTAGTTTTAAATATCCTGTCAGTTCCATTATGTTAACCTCGTAATATCATTTAATGGAATGCACTCTTTTCCTAACTGTTTTTCGTGTATTAAACACATGTACACTTTATTTATAATATTACGTTCACGACTGTGAATGGTTTTCGGCATTTTCTTTGGATAAATTTAAATATTTGTCTTTTAAAGAAATCACTACGAATAACATTGACATAGTTGACAAACCATCATAAAATCATTGCCAGTGTAAGAAATTAGTTCCAGTGAAATTCCGCAATATGGCGCATCCTCATATATTTCTGGTCAGCAAATTAGGTCCAAACTTAACGTAGCCGGGATATAGCATCTATTTGCAGGACGAAACATAGATTTTGAGGTTTTGTCAAACCAATCGTAACGAAATTTTGCTAACTACCTACTCATCATGGGCATCATGGGCATGATATTTGCAGGATGAAACATTCAAAAACAAAACCTCGACAAATCAAGAGATATAAATAGGTAAAATGAGCTGCATTGGTATTTCCTTTTAAGTAATATAAACAAAAACCTTCAAAAATTACTTACAAGTATCCTCTAGCTCTCTCTTGCACAGAATGTCGTCCTTTACCGCCATGATCAAGAAATAGTAATTATGCAGATACGTTTTTCAAAAATGTAGATAATTCTTGAACCATGTTAGAATGTTCGTAAAGTTACTTTACAAGGTAAGATGCTATTTCTGCACCAACTGAATACTGAAATTAGTAGGTTTTCACTGTTTTCAGTGACAGAATCAATGGCGTAAGATGACGCATGCGCTGTTGTACTTTGTTATCAATTATTTTAAAAAGGTAAGATGCAAAAAAATTAATACTTATGCCCATTTATTTTTATAATACACATACTGAAAATGAACTGAAAGTAAATTTTCATTTAAAGTCTGACCAGAAATATATGAGGATGCGCCGATACACTGGCAATGATTTTATGATGGTTTGTCAACTATGTCAATGTCATTCGTAGTGATTTCTTTAAAAGACAAATATTTAAATTTATCCAAAGAAAATGCCGAAAACCATTCACAGTCGTGAACGTAATATTATAAATAAAGTGTACATGTGTTTAATACACGAAAAACAGTTAGGAAAAGAGTGCATTCCATTAAATGATATTACGAGGTTAACATAATGGAAATGACAGGATATTTAAAACTAATGTCATTATAGTGGGTTGTGATTGGTTGTAAAATTGTTGCCATATAAATCTTATAAATAGCGCCCTCTTTACAATCCTCATATATTTCTGGTCAGGCTTTTCCTCCTGTGGTCAGATCATAGTCAGATTGACTTTTCTTGATTAAGAGAGAGATAGGTATACGATGAAAATGCAATTCAAATTGTACCATGAACATAAAAAATACATTTTAAATCGTGTTTTTCAGTTATATAAAATACTATTATGACACCCAGACTGTATTAAAATAGTCTTGTACTGCACAGTCTGGTTTTGCCACTACATTATGACGCAGACGTGTATTTAAATTTAATTACGCATATCGTAACGTAGGTGATCCTTAACAGTAACTTTAGCAAACGCTTCGTAATCTATTGTTCTGATAAATAATAGACCACAATACCTATCAACTATTACGAGCAATATTTTAACTGTTTTGAGCAAGTCACGCGGTTGGTAGCACGCCCTTCGCTATTGTTCCGAACTTTCGATGCGATTTGCTTAGAGAACCCTACTTGCACGTTCTCAACACGTTGCTTAAATGTGTTTGGAAACAATAGGTCCTCGGTTTAAAGATTTTCCTTTGTGGAAGTTGCCCATATAAATGTATACCTCTTTCCTTAAGCGTGCTTTTTAGTTTGTTATGTGATATATGTGAGCATATATATGTAAATAAATTAAATTGTACGATTCTCATGGAATGTGAGTAGGTTCGTGCATTTGTCCATGTTGTTTTTAGATTTCTTTTTAATGGCGGAGACGTGTGTGTTGTGAACACAACATTTCAAAACAAGCTCATAGAGCTGAGAGCTGAGCTCACTAGTATTGTGCTATTGCTATACTCAGTACCTAGTAAGTATTGTGTTCACAACACACAAGGCTCTATAATAACACAGTGACGGAGGAACGAGATGACCTACAGAGACAGTTTTTTTACATAAAGGATAGAATATGGTGTTCAGAGGGATCCTGAATGATGATTAGGTCATAGCTCGCGTCATCGTTTGAGAGGGTGACGTAAGCTACTTCCATCATCATTATCAGCCAAAAGACGCCCACAACTGGACATACCTCTCCGAAAGAACTCAACCATGAGCGGTCCTGTGCTACCCACATCCAGCGGGCTCCAGCCACCTTCATTAGATCATCAGATCTCCGTCTGAAGGACCTTCCCACGCTGCGTTTTCCGGTGCTTGATCGCCACTCCATCCGTCGTACAAAATATTTTTTGGCTGAAATGGAGACGCTTCGTTCACTAGGTCAACCTAACCTTGGGTTACCTAAGCTACAGGTATTTACTATTAGCTGCTGAAAATGCAGTAGAGAGTAGATAACATAGTGCCTAATCGTGAAAGGGATAAGAAGGCTCTGACTCACCAGACCGACAGGACAATGATGGTCTATCCTCGTCCTGCCCATTGTCTTTTTAAAATGACAAAATATACTACACACGTCCTGCCCATGCTTAAAAATATTAAGATCGTAATACTGCCCAGTGTCAACTAAAAATCACAAATTCGAATTTCGCGCCTAGTGTTGTCAACTGCCCTTATTGGGCAATTTTACTACTTGCACCTGATTGGTTAAAATGTTGTCAATGACGGAGCCTCCATTTTGGATTCAATAGTCAAAAAACTTTGCGTCAGTGTCAGTCCACGTGGCCAAGATGGCACGACGCTCGGGAAGAGGTAAGTTTAATCCATTTTTATCAATGTAATCGTAGATTCTAAATGAGTAAAAAGGTTTTAAATCTTACATTTAATAGTTGGATAAACCAAATACGTAATAATTGAATAGTTTTGTTTCATTAATGATTTTTAACAAATGCGTAAAATGAATATGTCCTTTTTAAATACCATTGGGCATATTTGATGAATAATATTTGTTTTTGTTATAGGTTTTAGGGACATAGATATCGAACATTTGCTCAGTGATTCTGACATCGGTGACTTCATTGATTCCGGTGATGACAGTGGAGATCCGGAGTATAATCCTACACGGGAAACGCGATCGGTAAGTGACAGCGATTCTTCGAAGTCGGAAGGAGAAACCATTAATTCGACTGAACAACGGGAAAGCAACCGCGGAAAAGCAAAACAAGGGGTTGCTGCACGTTGTTCTCGTGGGCGATCTCATGGAGGTTCTCGAGGACGATCACGTGGACGAGGAAGGTCAGTAGTCAGTGTGCCATCATCATCAGGATCCACTCAAAATGCATGGTCTGAACAGCCGTATCTACCAAAAACGCTCTATATATTAGAGCCGTCTTATGTGCCTAATGATCTTCTGGGCAAGACTGATTAATTAGAATTAAAGAAAAGGGCTGTTACTTAAGTTTACCATTGACAGTAGGGTGATTGATCTCTGTTAAGATTAAGTAAATAATAAAAGTTTGATTATAAATAACTTAAGATTTTTTATTTAAATGTACCCAATGTCCTCCATAAATGACAAATAGTACTAAGATGATTTTGTTGGTTCTGCCCAATGTCCTTTTAAAAGAACAAAATATATTGGCTTAAAACCCGCAAAAATCAGTAATGTACAGTACCTTTGTATCTCAATAAAAAAATAAGTATAATATTTTATATGCAAGTTCAAAATTTAAGCGAAAATTGTTCTGGGCAGGAACGCTTACATTTATACTGTCCTTTAGGAATGACAGTGGGCATATTTAGCAAGTAAGAATTTAAAGCCTGGGCAGGACGAGGCTATACTACAAACGATAAATCAGATTATTTTTATACCAGGTGGGGTACCCCGGCATTCGAAATTCAAACTTTGTATCGTGCCTTCTCGCTTATTATAATATTGTTTGACACGTGTTCGACAAAAACGGCGCGGTACGAACATCGAATTTTAAACTGCTATGGCGTACTTCTTCAGTTAAGAACACTATTTATTAAGTCTCCTTTCCGTTCCGTTCGTTCGTTTAGGAGCTACACCGTTACATTTATAGATACACAGACACACAGAGAGGAGAGGTACCTACACAGAGGTGCACCTAAATTTTCAATTGTGCAGAGTTCAACTCCGTAGCGATTAGACGCGTCCACGCAGTGCTCCGCGCATAACCAGTCTACCAAGACCCCTGCCTTACGGCGTTCGTGCAATCTAGCGGTGTCTAGTTCCGCTGGATACCTCGATCCGCTCGACCAGCTATCAAGACCCGCCGCTTATGGCCATAAGCATGGGCGGCCAGTGTCTCGCACGACTGGTTTACGGAATAAACAACAAGTGATTTTTACCCACCTTTCGCTCATATGAGCGTGGAAACTAAGGGAGGCCCTTTAGGACCTCCCCAAAACACCAAAACTAGTGAAATGGAAACGGACAGTGCAAGAAAAGTAAACAACAGAAAAAGCAGTGACTATAAATTATCTAGTGTTTGTGAACTTTCTCCAGATAATGAAGGACAATACGCTGTAGCCTGTTGGCATTGCTCAAAAAGTAACATAATTAAAAAATTCCATGAGTGGCATGGGCTCCAAACTAAAATTAAACAGTTAAATTGTAGATTTTGTAACAAGAGAAGTGCAGTGAAATGTTTTTTAAAAATCTCGGCAGAAATTTCAAACGGTCATTTAGTGAACAGTATAAATGAAATTAATATATACTCGTGTAATATCAACTTCTGCAAAATAAATAAGATAGACTGTCGCAAGTGTGAAAGACAGATAAATGTGAAGTACATGCCAATTATGGGTCTCCAAAACGAAGAAATGGTGACCTGTGAATGCGGCACAGTAAATAAAGTATTATCGGAATATAAAGAAACATCCAAGACCCAACAAACAAGTGCTAAGTCGTCGCTGGGTGAGTCCCGCCACACCTATCGCCAGAAACCACGTAACGCGCTTAGTGGCCCGATTGCAACGACGCGTACACCCGCCAACGAGACCGCCACCGCCGCGCGAACGCCTAGCGTCATTCTACCCACAATTGGGGGCGAAAAAGTGACCACCTCGACAAATCTGCGCGCTGACTACGGGGCCCTGGCAACGTTCGGTCGTGAGACAGCATACGCGCGCGCCGCCTGCCCGGCCTCACAGCAACAACTCGACATAACGACATGCAACCAATTCTTCTTGCTTCCCACAGAAGAGGAGCAGAAAGGTGAATTGGAAAGGGAAGACGATAATGCTTTCGTGACATTTACCACACCCAAACCCAAGAAGAGGAAAAGAGATGCTGTCACTCCTGACGCAACAGTGATTCACCGAAAACCGAAGGGGATAACACAGTCCACTCACATACCGGATATAATCATTACAGACGTCAAGAAAATCAACGATCCAGAATACCTAAACAAGATTAGAAAAATATGCACAGACCACGGGGCCAGGCACGCCATGGCTCCGAATAAAAGAACTATCACTATCCGCGTATACAACGGGGCAATAAGGACCAAAATTATAGAAGAACTGGGGAAACTCGACTATGCGCTCCGTTTCGTGGCACGTGTACCTAAAGCTCAGCAGACCCACCAGACGAAGGTTGTGCTCAACACAAACATCTACGATGAGACGAATGAGGCATGCCTTGAGGAAATGGAGAGGTGCATCGGTGTGAGACCGATCAAAATGAGAACAATTAAAGGTAACTTACACTTATTCATCTTTGATGGTGTCCACCCATACGAAGAAATCGCCACGCTTATGAAGACTACGAAGCACGCGTACTTCGGGGCATTCAGCATGAAGCCTCAAGAATACAAATACGATCCCAGGAGAGTAATACAGTGTAAGAAATGTTATCTCTTCACGCACGCTACATCGGCGTGCCATGGTGAGAGGAAAACCCCTACCCTCACAACTCAAAACGAAGAAGGCGTAGAGATAGAAATATGCACAGCATGCAAGAAACCGGGCCATGGAGCTAACCAGTTCAAATGCGAGAAGTTTCAGAAAGCAGTGGAACGCCAATTAGCACAACACAAAGAAAAAGAAAACAAACAAAGAGAAGCAACTGAACGTAGACACACAGCACATAGATATCGCCAGGAAAACGACTCGTACGCGAATGTAGCCTCCACTTCGAAATTCCCGCCGCTACCTCAACAAGCGCCCCCAACACAACAAAAAATCCAACCACCAATCCAGGCAAATGAGCATACAACGAATAACGAAAACAGCGTGGAGCCCTTAGAACGAGACCTACAAACAACAATGAAACAAATATTAATCCAACTACAGCTACAGCACCAAATCCTTATCAGAATTCTCAACAAATAATCCTAAAAGTCAATATCATAAGTTGCGCATATTACACCTCAATGCGCAAGGACTCAAAGGCAAATTCCTCGAGCTAAAATTCTTAGTCGAACGTCATAAACCACACATAATTGTAGTCAACGAATGCCGTGTGGATTTTTCCAAAATACGCATGAATATCCCTAACTATGATAAGATCAATCACTCGATCGCGTCACATCTGACCACAGCCATGTACGTGATGCGAGGAATACGCTGGAGTCAAACCGACGTAACACCAGGTACAGAAGAAAAAGATCGCCTTATCGAAGGCGTTGCTATCAATCTCACTTACGATCATCACACCGGAGATTTTCTAAAAATCAAGGGAATATACATACCGCACAGGTCAGAGCACATCGACGCCGCAGCGCTTAAGGACGAACTAGAGGACATCATAACCGAAGCGCCCAACATCACCATTGGCGACTTGAACCTTAAAATTACCATGCTCAATCAGACAAGAGACGAGGGAGCAGGAATACTTATCCGCGACCTTTGTAACACCGACGTCTGCACCATACATCACACGGGCCTACCCTCAAGACCCAACAGTGCGGGCTACGGCATTCTCGATGCAGCTATCCTCTCATATGATGCGCAAGCCTTTGACACCATAACATGTCAACAAACAACATCGGTTGGCTCAGATCACATGCCCTGGCTACTGGACCTAAACATAGTGGTAGATAAAGAGAAAGCACTGGTAAGAAACACCCGTGGTATTGCAAATAATGATAAAATCAGACAAAATTTTCAACAAACTCTATGGAATAAGACTACCTTACTTCCAAAGATAATAACATCTGACGCAAAGTGCGAGGAATACATATTACAACTAGAAAAAGCTATTACCGAAACCCTGGACGAGTATGCACCACTACATGAAGTTAACAGAAGAAATGAACTCCCAGATGAGATTAATAAGTTAATAGACGAAAGAAATAAAGCGAAAAGTAAAGCGTGGCGTCTACGCTTCAACCCAGATAGAGTAACTGAACAAAGAAGAACATACAATCATCTTAAACGCCTGGTCCAGCAAGCACTATTGGAGTATAACGACGAGAAATGGACACGATTAATTAACGATCCGCAGAACAATAGAGCTCAGATGTGGCGAATCCAACGCAACCTGAAGGCTCCAGTACAAAGACTACCCCACATTGAGGGCTGCAACAACGAGAAAGAAACCATCGACTCCCTGGTTGAAGCAGCGATCATCACTAAAGCCAAGATAAGTGACGACGATAAGAGCACAGAGAAGACCACCCCGTTTCAGCCTCTCGACGCTACTTCTATAGAGGAAATAAGATTTGCACTCAGACGCTTTAAAAATAAGAAGGCGCCGGGCCCGGACAAAATAAAAGCGGATGCCCTCAAACTTGGAGGCGATCCATTTCTCATCAGGTACAAAGTAATAGCTGATTACCTGCTCTTGACAGGCTATTATCCTAACAGATGGAAAACAGGTGAGTGCATCTTTCTACATAAAGCCGGCAAGAATCACCGAGATGCCAAATCGTACCGACCCATCACCCTCTTAAACATCATGGGTAAGCTATACGAACGTCTGCTCCTATCGCGCCTGCGACAAACCGCTGACAGACTCCAACCGCTGTTTCAACATGGCTTTACCAAGAACAGAGGAACAGGCACACAAATCCTCCGCACCGGTAAGTTCATAACAGATGCGCTGGAAGCTAAGGAGAGCGTGGCCATGGTGTCGACGGACCTCTCAAAGGCCTTCGACTCCATAAATCATAAAGGTCTATCGAAGAAGCTTCAAACAGCCGATGTCCCGAACAACATTATCCAAGTAATAGAGAATTACCTGACTGGTCGCAAAGTCTATGGGCGTTTTAGAACTACCAACGGAGATGAGAAATCGGTCCCACATGGAGTTCCCCAGGGCTCAATCCTGGGCCCGGTAATCTTTAAGCTGTACGTACACGACGTTTGGGACCATCGGGATTATATCCGCGGACTAAAGCTCTCCCAATACGCTGATGACCTGTGCATCCTCAACAGATCTCCCGACCCGAACTCCGCAACGCAGCGCGCAGGCTGGGCCGCCGAAACTATTATCGACTACTACCATCGTTGGGGGCTACATTGTAACGTAGAAAAAACAGAGTGTGCCATGTTCACTAACAAGAGAAAGTACCGAAGAACCATTCGTATAAAAAATGAGGTTATCAATTATAAACACAGTATCAAATATCTGGGAGTACATCTTGACAAGACCATGACCATGGGTAAACAGACCGACTACGTAGTTCAAAAGGCGCGACGAGCACGCAGCGCGTTAGCCCCCATCATAGGCTGGCACGCCAAGACGGACCTGACGGTAAAACTCGCTGTCATTCAGGCCTGCCTACTTCCAATATTGGATTATGGCGTAGTACAACTACTCTCACGTTACAGTAAGAGCAACTTGCTAAAAATTGAACGCCAATATCGTATGGCCCTCAAGACCACCGGACAATTCCCAAGACGCCTAGAAACTTCTGTCCTCTGGGAAATGCTAGACTGGGACCCATGGCACCTCCGTGCGCAAGATCTAAACGAGGACATGCTGCGTCGATTCTGCGAATTGCACATCGAGGGTTTAGACACCCCTGGTGACGCCTACATCGGATACGGACAGCACAACCCCCTCCTAACTAATACTAGACTAGGTGAAATTAATTATGTACCAAAAAAAGACAGGAGTCGGCTGCTCAGCAAGCGAACAACCGCTCCACGTCCCCATAGATTGTAAGAATTAGTTGTAATTAGGATAAGATAATATTGAGCAACATTTTAAATTTATATAAATTTATTTTGTACATACTCACAGACTAACAAACATACAGCACACACTACATGACACTTATACAGATCTTTTAGACACACATGAGTAGACTGTAAGTAGCTGACACACCCACAGGCCGAATAAACCATCGGCCTGCTGGACATATTGTAACATATGAACTAGGGAAATAAACATCTTTCTATTCTATTCTATTCTAAATTTTTCATCAAGGGTTAGCAATAACTCTCGTGCGATACTAACATCCGACCGCGGACTGGAAAGCCAAATACGGACCAATGGCAGTGCCCCCCATCTGTACCGTGGGAACCCAGAACGATACCTACACGTCGCCTGTCGTGGCCGACACGCTTAGCCAGTCGGTTGCCACACGCGCTCACGGCCGGACGCCGCCGGTCGCGCTATAAAATCACCAAAAAAATGGCTTCGTCGCGAATGAGACCATCGCGCTGGATTGTTGCGGGGTGTAAAAACATAAAAGCAACAGATATTTATCCTTTTTTTCTTTGCCGACAGACGATGAAATGTTACTAAAAAATCTTAGAACTTAATAAGCACCTACCTAGAAACGCATTGCATACACTGTTATAATAGACACATGTAATGTTGAATAAATAAACTTAACTACTTAATATACTTAAATTCATAGAAAACATCCACTACCTATATCAACAAGTGACAATAATTTACTCACTAAGATTTACCAAATCAGTTTAGTGTGGCGGGAGAGATCATTGCACGGCCTAAAAAGGGCGTAAACGTCGGCGTTGTTCTTGACACTTAAGACCTTTTGCAAGGAATGCATTCGCAAAGATGAAACGCGTGATCAGATTATTATAACACAACTTGTACAGTAGCCGGCAAACAACTTGAACCAAAATGGCGGATTTGCGCATGTAAATTTGTACGTAAATCGGCTACTGCGCAGTCAAGGTCACGCTCAAGTTGTTTGCCGGCTACTGTACCTAGTGACTGTTTCGAAGCTTGTAATGCTAGTATTATACAATATGAAACACAATATATATAGGCACCTACCAAACTTTATTTAGTAAGTACCTACTGTCATCGGGATATATTTAGGTTACTTAGGTACCTACCTACACAGAGAGTTGTTTTTGTTTCAGGTTTCTGGTATGTTCAGATAGAATAGGTAGGTAAGATTCCGATATACCTACTCGGAAATTAAAACGATTTTGATGGTGTGCCGCAGCGCATGTGAATACCTATTTCTAGTAGGTACCTAATGATAATTAAATTTGACTAATAAATTTAAATAAATCGATCGTATTTTCATTTATATTGACTTTTTATAAAATCGTTTCTAAGCGGTGTCAACCCTAGCCTCGTTTTGCCGGCACGTGCGGCCAACGAACCCCGCGTTCAAGGTCGCTCCATTGTTAAATTGAGTAGGCATGAAAAGCAGTAGGTATTTGCCTTTTTATTCAGACATGGGTATCTGTTCGAAGAACTATTATATTAATCTGTGCCAATGGTCTTATTAGGGCCGCAGGAACGGTGTGCAGATAGTACAAAACCAGCCATATCGTGGAAATTTCCCCCATGCTAACCGCACAGCCGCACCGTGTGATGGACAAGAAAGCCAAGAACGATTGATTACGACACGTAAATATAATACCTATTGTGTATTGTAATTGTAAGTATATGCATCCGTCTGTCCGTCCGTCTGTAGAGTAGTTAGAAAGTATGAAAAAAATTAAATACCTACCTAAATATTATCAATCAGTTACTTACTTTTTGATGCTGATGCTGACCTGATGTAAGTATGCAAAAATAATAAGGTGAGCCGCGGTCAGACAGGCAAACAAATGGGCGTGGCGAAACTATGTCGACTAAATATATTTCATTACAGAACCCTAGCATGACAGGGTTCTGTAATCAAACCCGAATACCTTGAATTAATCCATACCTACTTCCATACCTACTAATATTATAAATGCGAAAATGTGTCTGTCTGTCTGTTACCTCTTCACGCTTAAACCGCTGAACCGATTTTGATGAAATTTGGCATAGAGATAGTTTAAGATCTGAGGAAGGACATAGGATAGTTTTCATCCTGGAAATTATACCTAAAAAGATTGAAAAGTGAGTGAACATTTCTGTTGGGGTGAGGTGACCCTGTAGGAAATGTAATTATTAGACCAAAAGCACAATTGCTCTTACATTTGCTTAAGCGCTTTTAATAATCCATTTTATCAAGTTCCACGCGTACGTAGTCGCGGGAAAAGCTAGTTACTTATCTAATAAGTTTCTGTCAAAAAATTCCTTTTAGTGACAAACTTTTATAGCCGACTGTACTTTTCTTTGAATATGCATCAAATGCTGAGACGATTCTAAAGAGCTCAAGCTCGGTAGGATTGTTTTTTCTATTATAGAGTTCCTATGGCCACCTTCCGGCTCCATCATCAGATCAGCCCCATGGTACCATATTATTGTATTGTCATCAAAGTTAAGTAAGTATGCAAAATTTCAGCTCAATCGGTTGACGATATCTGCTTCAAAATTGAGTTGCAAGATTCTTGATGATGAGATTTACATACATACATACATACATTGCAAGTTAAATAAAAGCTAGCTATGCAAAGAATAGGTTTAGGTAAATCGTTATCGATTATACTTAACTCAAATAATCTGAATGAATAATTAAAGTATTTTTACTTGTGTACTTAATTGCCGCCTCACTGTCAAAATATAAGTCGAATCATAGACAAGCAGGAAATCCTGTGAGAAAATCTCGGAATCAGACAAAATGGCTGACAACTTGACAATCGGTCGCTAAATTAAAGCTACGCTCACACATAATGACTAACATGTGAAAACTATATAAATCAATGTATTATTTTTAAGTATAAAAATAATATAAAATAAAAAATATATAATGTGAACGTATTTAATGTAAAATTAATTAAAATCAAAAGTCAAATACAGTCTTGTCCTAAACGTGTGAGTGCGTCTTACTGATTCTTTTCACTGTTAAATTAAAAGAAAAATGCCGCTGCCAATAAGAAACGTAATGATAAAGGTATTTTCGTATTAATTATTGCTGTTAAATAGTTTTTATAACTGTTTTACAATAGTGAGTGCAGTATTAAAGTTTCGTTTAGCATCCAGCCTTGAATTGTAAAGATAAAGACTTATAGAAATACATTGTGTTTTAGGTTGGTTTTCTGCGTTGACAGTGGAATTCGCGTATTATCGTAAATAACTCAACGCAAATAAAATGTTCGAAATGGTAAGCAATTTAATTTGGTAATGGTATTTAACCCGTTATATTCATTCTAGTTAATTGAATTTTAAATCTTGTGTAATATTATAATGTTGTAATTTCAGAACACCGCGGAACCTATGCAGGTGGATGTTCCGCTTGAAGACAATGAAAATAATGAATCAGAGTGCTATGTTGTTGAAAATCCCACCTTGGACCTCGAAACTTACGCTTCGGCTTATACAGGTTTTGCTAAGTTGTACAGATTAATGTTTGTAGCAGATCACTGCCCCTCACTGAGATTAGAAGCTCTCAAAATGGCTATATCCTATGTCATGACAACATACAATGTAAGTCTCTATCAGTCACTACACAAGAAGCTAGCAGACGCAATAGCAAGTGCAGGCTTGCCAGATATAGCAGTGCAAATGGGTTCACAAGACATCCCAGTTCTAGACACCATATGGGTAGAATCAAAGACCAAAAAGGCGGCGATAAAATTGGAGAAATTAGACACTGACCTCAAGAATTACAAAACAAATTCTATCAAAGAAAGCATTCGGAGAGGGCATGATGACCTAGGGGATCATTACTTAGATTGTGGTGATCTGACAAGTGCACTTAAGTGCTATTCCAGAGCCAGGGATTACTGCACAAGTGGCAAACACATCATCATGATGTGCCTCAATGTAGTTAAGGTGTCTGTATATTTGCAGAATTGGGCTCATGTTCTTAATTATGTATCAAAGGCTGAGAGCACACCTGATTTCAGTGAAGTACCTGGTAAAGATACAAACCAAACCATTTTGACTCGTTTAAAATGTGCCGCTGGGCTGGCAGAACTAGCTACGAAAAAGTACAAGTCTGCCGCCAAACACTTTTTGGCAGCCAGTATTGACCATTGTGACTACCCAGAACTCCTTAGTAGCAACAATGTCGCCATCTATGGAGGACTCTGTGCACTGGCCACTTTTGACCGATCTGAGCTTCAGAAACAAGTCATAGTTAGCAGTTCTTTTAAATTATTTTTAGAGCTAGAACCGCAGTTACGTGACATAATATTTAAATTCTATGAATCGAAGTATGCTTCATGCTTAAGGTTACTGGATGAGATAAGGGACAATCTGTTGTTAGATATGTATTTAGCCCCACATTTAAATTCATTGTACATGCAAATTCGCAACCGAGCTTTGATCCAGTACTTCAGTCCATATTTATCGGCTGATATGCACCTGATGGCAGCAGCCTTCAACCGCACAGTGACGGCACTAGAAGATGAGCTGATGCAACTGATCCTTGATGGACAAATTCAAGCTCGCATTGACTCCCATAACAAAATATTGTATGCAAAGGATGTTGATCAAAGAAGCACAACTTTTGAAAGAAGTCTCTCCATGGGGAAGGAATATCAGCGAAGGACATCTATGTTAATCCTCCGTGCTGCAATGCTCAAGAATCAAATACATGTGAAGGTAAACATTATTTGCTTTAATAATACTTAATAGTCTTCTTCTTATCACATAGTCCAGTTATATACTCGTCAAAACAAAATAGGGGCCACTAAGTATTTTAAGCTTTATGTGAAAATTATATTAAATGGATATACATATTATTATAGAATAGTAAGTCGAGGCTTTTGTTTCTATTTAGGCTAAAAGTTATTTAATTAGTTAGTATTTTTTTTTACTGGTATATATTTTATTTATTAACTTGAATATTTTAAAAGTGTGGCTCCATACAAAATGAAATAAATACAAGAATAATATGAAAATGTGTATAAGTCATTCACTGATTTCTAATTTGCCAAATCGTGATATTCCTAGGACTGATATGTAAAGGATTGGAATTTGGCTAACAAGTTTATGAAAAAAAAAACCTTTAATCCATTTTACTTCAGCCTAGTTAGGTTTGTTAGTTTCCTTGCAACCCTAAGAACAGAAATAAAAGCCTTGAAAACTAAGCTTTGTCAAATGCCTCTCAAAATTGCATACAAAATAGCCTCCACGATAGTACTCTGAGTACTCTACGATATGCCTCATGGTTTGGCCCATTATACAATCAGACTCCTATGAAAAGGATGTATTAACCCTTAATTTCACAATGTATAGCCAGATATACTTATTTTTTACCATCTTATAAAAAAAATTACAGATTTTTTTACTATTTTTAACGGCACCGAGGTTTGAACTTGGGTTTCTTTTTTATTTTGCGACTAAGGGTTTAATATTTCAATAGATACTGTTTAAAATACAGCAAGTAAATGTTGTATGATAATATAGAACAGATGTGAGAACTATCTGACACTGCATTCAAAAATATTGTGTTGATTGACCATAATAGGCTAATAAAGACAATTTAACCCATTCATTGCCGAGGACGCGAATTCGCGTCCCATGTATGTGCAATCGTAATGCCGAGGACGCGATTTCGCGTCCTCGAGTTATTTGTTTTTTTTTTGCTAGAAAACAAGTGTACTTAAATGCTGATACCAAAATGTTACTTTATTTATGAAGGATAATATTATACTGTTGCTGGTTTTTGGATTCCATGCATTTGTAATTTTCATAGTTCTTATCTCGGATGCCGAAGACGCGAATTCGCGTCCCATGTATGTGTAATCGTAATGCCGAAAACGCGAAATTGCGTCCTTGACAACGTAATGCCGCGGACGCAAATTCGCGTCCTTGACAACCTAATGCCGCGGACGCGAATTCGCGTCCTTGAAATGGGTTAACCTAATGCCGCTGACGCGAATTCGCGTCGTCGCTTGGAAGGCGGCACTGCGTGATGAGTAAAAATATGAGGCGTCGGCAATGAATGGGTTAATATCAAAAAGATAATGTAACAGATCAGACAGACAGTATAGCTCAACCTGTTCACTATCAGTCTTGATACGATCAACAACAGTGCCTACACTGACCTGCACAAAATCAACTGCAGTTTGTTTTATTCCTAGTGTTAATATGTTGAATCTTTCTGGACCCCTTTAAAAAAAAATAGCAGACCAGCGGCGAGGGCTCCACTAAACCCGTACTGCATTACTTGATTATTTATGAGCTTTTGTGTATTGTTTTTAGAAAATTAAGCCAAATTCATTTTGCCTAATGATTTCTTCGTATTTAGCGTGGTTAGCAGCGCGCAGTTAATAGCTGTTTTGCCTTCCGAGGATTACGAGTTAATAATAATCCAATGTCTTGTTGCAGAACATTTGTCGCGAGACTGGGCCCCAAAGTGGAGAAGCACCCGGATCCAGCACAAGTCTCACTCTACGTACCATCGACACCGTGCCCTTGTGATGAACATACACATAGTCATAACATGGTAAACAACATTGGTTCTACATGACAATTTCAATAACGCTCACAATAATAAATAACATGCAAGATTGCAAACCCTTTCCGTCTGTAAATTTACCAGGAATTATGTGGATATAATTCTAAGTATAATAATTATAATGAAATTGTCATGAGACCTTGGAAAAACTCATTTTGTATACTAAATACCTGCTTATGTTTTTTGTTTAATGAGATGAAGTAGGCTCTGTGGTTCAGCAATATTGCCATTGCGAATTGCTATAATTGATTTAAGTAAAATGTTTTATCAGCAATCACAAAACTTAAATGGCTGGTGCAAGCATCTCTCAACGTTGTTTATACTGAATTATTCTATATAACCACAAAATATTATGTCTACGTAATTTTTAATGTAATTAAAAGAGTAAAGGTATTTTGAGTTTTATTCGACCTTTAATTCAAATAGTAAATGCACTTACATAATTTCCTTTTCTGTTTGTCTATACATAAGTCTCCTAATGCAGGAGAATAAAAAACTCGGACATGTTGTCCCCGACAACACTCACTAGTAAGGGAGAAGTAATAGGTACAACACTGAAACTTGTCAGCTAGTCACTGTTTCTATATTTTCGCAAAATGGGTTCCACAAGTTAAGTAAGAAATTATAATATCATCATCCATTAATTTATTGCAGTTAGTCACAAACAGATATGTAAAGGGATTGGAACATCAACAAAATATCCACTCGAGCTCTTAATATTTAATCGTTTGTAGGTTTTCGCCTTTGTTTGTGTACATCCAAAATACATAAACAAATCATTTAGATTTCAACTTTGTTCATGCTAAATTGGGTATAATGATTATGAGTATTATGGTTATGTATATTTAGATAACATAATGAACTCTGAGATAACAAAATGTGTTTATGTATCTCAAGAATACTTTAGTCTATGTCTATACTATTATAAAATCCTAAAATTGTATTGAAAACCAGTTTTCTGTGGAGAAGGATGGCGCCACGCTACTGCATCGCGCTGTTAAGATTTCTCCTGAAATAATTAGCCTTGTCCCATAACTAACCAACTATTGTTATCATTTCAATTCATGCGGCTGTTCTCGCCTAGAGGTCGCATTTCTCAACCGTTTCTCATGAATATTTGTGTGTAGGTTCGTTAAATATATCGGTTAAACTGTTTTGTCGATTCAGTATTTAATTTCTTTTCAAAATGGTGGCGCTATAAAGGTAAAAATTACAAATTTGAAACAAACATGCGAGGTCTACCTACGGCTCTCAGAGCCACTAGTTTATTTACCTAAATACACTAATAAAGACGTATTTTTATATTTTGTTATTCATTGAACATTTCTCAAAAATTTTGTACAAAATTAAGACGTCAATAATTAATGTAGGTACAGTTATATATTTCCTATAACTAGTTACCTACTAATTTTCTTTGTGATTTCCAATACATTGATTTCAGATAATATATAATTAAAAAAGTATAAGGGTCGTTCTTCTTTTTTACCTACATAAGTTCGTCCTTCGTCTTATTATGGCATCTCAGAGTAATCATATTCGGTTTTATAATGTTCGAAAAATCATCCATATTTTTCTATCTATCAATATTATGTAATCTGTCAGTTTCTCTAACCAGCATTTTTTTTTCAAACGTTTGTTTATTATTTCGTAAAATGGCGTGACAGAGTGGTAAGCTAAAACGCGGTCTCCCCTTAAAAGGCCCACTCAGTCACGCTATAAAAAAAAAAACACAATAAAAAAACTGAATGGGCTGTAAAATAAATTATAATTAGGTAATAGTCCTAATAATAAAACAAATGCATTTTTTTTTAATTCTACTCTGAAACCTCAATTATCGATAGTTCAAAAGCCCAAAAAACGGAAAACCTTCGATTTAGTGTAGATAAAAAAGAAGAACGACCCATAAGCATAACAGAACCCTAATTATCAAACATAGCCATAACATTGATATAAAATGTCTGTCCGATCTCAAGATCAAATTAAGTCACTTTGGCACATGGTACAAATAACCGTATACATGTAAATTTAAGGTCGTTTTTCGCTTGTGCCAGTTTGACATAATTTGATCTTAGAATTCCGGATAGACTATACTAAAATAATTGGTAACGTAATAGGAATATTATTAGTTAACTTTAATTGAAGTCTTAATTTTGTACAAACTTTGATAAGTGCTCTATTACGATATAGGCAGGTTTCATTTGGGTCCTATCCTTGGATCCCAGTGAACGCATATAAACATAGAAAATAGTAAGTAGTAAGTAACAAAGTTTTTACTTACGGGTAAAATGGTTATCATTTAAATGCAATAATGTTACATCCAGCCTACTATCCCTACTATTAAGTCTATTTCAGCCAATGAAAACTTTGACTAACCAATCACAACTACTTTTAAAAGGAGGAATATTTTCGTATAGGCTAATATTTAAAACTATTGACAGGACAAATTATTGAGGAGGGGATAGTTGTCAGTCAAATATTAGGACCGTTTTATGAGATACTGAGAGTGATGTCTATATATTTTCCAGTCACTGTTGGATCCCTCCATCGATCCATTTAACTTAAAATTACAATGTTTGTTAGTACATCACAATGTATTCATCTGGGTACATCCTTATTTTATCACTAAATAAAATATAGAAATATCAACTCTATTTCTACTTCAGTACAAAAATATTCCTCTGTCACATTAAACAATTATAAATGTAAGTCCAGGAAAAAAACAGTTCTTACCACTTCAACTGACTTTATTTACAAACGTTTAAAAAACAAACATAAATAATTAAACAGAAACAAAAAAATAGGAGTCAGATCGAATACTGAATTTTGTGGCGTTATAAAAAATAAATAAAGATACGACCAGCTGACAAGTGCGCGCCGCTATCACAGGCGGAACCGAGCTCCCATGTGTGCTAGTTATCCTTCTCACTACAAGTAGTTGGTTGTAAACATGTTGGACAGCTCCCTGATGCAACTCCAAAAACTGGCGGCCGCCTACCCGAACACGCGACCAACCACTGAAACAATATTATTTTTTGATATTACTAGAGAGTGTGGGATTAATAGGACCAGGCTATTCATAGATCATCGAGCAGCCTCCATACACCATACATCCTCCTTTCTGTTTATAGGCAATAGAGGGGGCCTGCGTCCTACACCACGGTGTAGATATTCTGTTGGCAAAGGCACTCCATAGCACTGAATTTTCGACGTTCTCAGCGCGTCGTTAATGTGGCAATTACACATTCCTAAATTAGTCACTAACGAGAGGGATGCAGCAATATGTGAGACATGTTTGGAGATAACTTCCTCTCACTCCTTCGTATTGCTGCATCCCTCTCGTCAGTGACTAATTTAGGAAAGTGTAATAGCTGCATAAGCTCCGGTTAGAAGAGCGGTGACGGTAGTGGCCATTGGTGGGAGTGGAAGGCTCGAGCGCGTTGTTTCGCTAACGCCCAGAGCCGTCTGTTCCACTGGGCATTCTGGGAGGGTTCTCTATCTCACGTGGATGTCACTTTTTACAGCCCCATCCATGGGGCCCCTAAATTATGGAGTGCCCAGGACCCCAGCGCTGTGCACTCCCGGTGCTGCTCACGCCTGTGGCTGCCGTTTTCCTAGGAAACCAGAGCTCTAGTGTCTCTATTCTTCGTGTAATTTAACTGTATATAGGCACCGTTAGTGCATTTTGGGCAGCAGTGTAAAGAGTGGGGTTAATGTGGGATAGTTGCCATACTTTTTGAAAAAGGTAAATAAAATACAGAAGATAAGCATTTAAAAATCTTGTAACACAGTGTTAGTTTGTATACTCATTAATAAACAATATTTTCAAGGTAGCTTGATATTATTTGTTTTATTTGTTTAGTTATAAACAAAATAAAAAGGTCCTTCGGACGGGGATGGATGCCAACTGTATGGGTTAGATGCCGCGATGACTACCCCACGAGTCAAAATATCATCGCGGCATCTACCACAAATAATATCAAGCTACTTTGAAAATATTGTTTATTAATGAGTACCTATACAAACTAACACTGTGTTATAAGATTTTTAAATGCTTATCTTTTGTATTTTATTCACC
The DNA here is from genome assembly GCA_905147355.2 of Apotomis turbidana. Taxonomy (NCBI): domain Eukaryota; kingdom Metazoa; phylum Arthropoda; class Insecta; order Lepidoptera; family Tortricidae; genus Apotomis; species Apotomis turbidana. The sequence goes on from LR990294.1 coordinate 13,415,211, forward strand.
TTTTTCAAAAAGTATGGCAACTATCCCACATTTACCCTAATCTGTCGCGGCGTAAAATAGTATTTCGCAATAAATCACATCATAAACTTAAGAGCTAAGCTCTTGTCGGTGAAGCAATTTCCAATTTTCTCTATCTTGAGCTCTCTCCTTGACGGCCTGATACGACACGACGTTCACCTTTTCCTTTATTTGGTCCATATAAGCTCTTCTTGGTCTTCCTCTTTTCCTCCTTCCTTCAAGTTTTCCTTCTATAATCGTTTTTAGATATTCGTCGTGCCGTAACAGGTGTCCAATCATTTTCCCTCTGCGATTTTCGATAGTTTTTAAAAGACACCTGTCCTCATTCACCATGTTGAGCACCTCCTCGTTTGACCTCTTCTCAGTCCAGCTAACCTTCCCCATTCGTCGCCAGCACCACATTTCAAAGGCCTCCAGTCTTTCTCTATCTCTTTGTGTCATTGTCCACGTTTCGCTTCCGTACAATGCTATGCTCCAGATGTACACTTTTATTAGCTTTTTCCGTATATGACGGGCTATTCTGGATTTAAATAGACATTTCTTTGCATTGAAAGCTTTTTTTGCCACTGCTATTCTGGTGATTATGTCTGGTGTGCATCTGGAGTCATCTGTTATAATACTACCGAGGTATTTGAATTTTGTTACTTGTTCTATTGTTACATTATTAATCGAAATTGGTCTGCTATATGTGGCGAATTTTGAGGTTACGAGTGTTTTGGTTTTATTCATGTTAATTGTTAGCCCAAAGTTTTGAAAAACTGTATTCATATCTATTATTAATTGTTGCAGTTCCTCAGATGTGTTAGCCAATGCTGCGATGTCGTCAGCGAAGCGAATAAATTGTATTTTATGCCCATTAAATGTAACCCCCCCTTTTCCAGACTCTACAAGTTTTCTAATGGCGCATTCTATAAAAATGTTAAAAATAAGTGGTGAACGTGGACAACCCTGTCTAACACCTTGTCGAATTTCTGCTTTTCTGTGCTCCTCTCCTATTTCTATTGTGGTATATTGATTTTTATAGAGTTCATAAATTATTTTTCTGTCCCTGTAATCTAGTCCGGCTTCTTTCAAGACTGCCATCATAGATTTCCAATTTACTTTATCAAACGCCTTTTCCAAGTCAATAAAAGCTATGTGCGTATCTTGGTGTAATTCCATCCTTCTATCTATAACCATTCTTAGTGCTAAGATTGCTTCTCTAGTTCCTCTATTTTTCCTAAATCCATATTGGTCTGGTCCTAAATATTCCTCAGTTAATGGTCTATAGTAGAGTTGCTAAGCCGCAAAATTGTGCGCATCGGGTTACAAGCATGAAATTTCTACCACACATAGAGCGTTCCACGGTGATTATTTTCAGATGTGGAGGGAAGTCAGATTCGTCCCCTGTGTGATGGGAGAGCGGGGTGAAAAGGACCAAGTACTGTTCTTTTTCTTTTTTTTTATTACAGATCAGTTAAGAATATTAGGGCTTGCGCGACATCGTTTTCGTGTAAAATAGATATCAGCTATTAATTTTTTATGTTATTTAAGAATCATATAAAAAATTGGGTTTATTGCCGAAAAGGTAAAAATCACAACAAGTTTTTTTTATTCAGAACGATAAATTAGTTATCTATCCTGAATATCTACAATTTAAAAAAATATTACTAAACAGCAAATTTAATCTTATTTTTAAAAATGTATACATATTGGGCACATCTGATACAAAAAGTACCTTGAAAAAAATGTTGATGTTAAGCTTAGCCTGCGTGTTCTAGTACATTTTGCTAAGTCGCGAAATTGTGTACATCGGGATACAACCACGAAATTTCTACCACAGATAGAGTATTTTGTGGTGATTATTTGCAGATGTAGAAGAAAGTCAGATTCATCCCCTGTGCGGCGGGAAAGTGGGGTGAAGAGGACAAAGGAGTCCTCTTTTTCTTTTTATATTACTGATCAGGTAACGCTGGAAGGACTTGTGTCGTGTCGTTTTCATGTAAAACAGATATCAAAAATTCATTTTTTATCTTATTTGTTTATAGTACCATATAAAAATATGGTTGAATTTCCGAAATTGTAAAAATCACAACAAGTTTTTTTTATTCAGGGAGATAAATTAGTTATATTTCCTGAATATTTACAACTAACAAAAATATTGCAAAATAGCAAATTTCATCTAGTTTCTAAAAATATATAAATATTGGGAACTCTTCATACAAACAGTATCTTAAATAAATTGTTGATGTTGAAATTAGCCCGCGTGCTCGTGATACATTAGCAAAAAAATATTTTGTTTTAATTAGGGATGTTACGGAGCTCCGCCTCCGCCTCCGTTAAGTCGGAACTTCCGTTTGGTTTTACACCTCCGGCTTCGCCTCCGCCTTCGCTATTTTTTATTTTAAACCTCCGCCTCCGACTCCGCTATTTTTTTACCGAAGTTATACCGGAGGAAGGTATTGCTATTGCATTTGCCGCGGCACGGCAGCGCGGCGCACGCCTACAAGGTTTGACTTGTTCGAGAATTATTTACCTGTCACTCAAGATCGCCCGCTTTTTATCTTATTATTCTGTTAGATCCGTCATATAAAAACTGTAAACTTTAAAAACTGTAGTTATAGGGGATTTTAATCTAAATTCTTTTAATTCAAATGTGCATGACCAATTCGAATGCTCTATGCAATTCTGTAATCTGCGTCAATTTAATAGCATTAAAAACTCACATGGGGGCATCTTAGATCTCGTTCTAACCAATATGAGTGCTTATGATATTGATGTGCAATGCTGTGACGATTTGTTGGTACCTGCGGATGCCTACCATCCGCCTCTTAATGTAAACCTATCGTTTAATTATGAACAGGATAGTACTAGTATTGATCCTAATCTTGTAACAAATTCTCCTACTGTACAAAGTCGACGTTGGTGTTTCAAGAAAGCGGATTTGTCCTCAGTATATATAGAGGTAGCTGGCATCGATTGGTTGTCTCTATATGACCAAGTATGTGTTAAAGATGCAGTTGATATTTTATATGCTAATTTGTATAATGTATTCAATCAAACTGTTCCCATCTACAAGCCTGCAGTGAGTGGCTCACGTCAGCACTGTGACTATCCGGTTTGGTTCACAGCCGAAATTGTAAAATACATTAAGTTAAAAAACTTTAATCACAAGAAATTTAAAATTAAGGGACTACCTTTTAATGCGGGGCTGTTTAGGTACTACCGTAGTCTAGTTAAACAGTTAATAGCTTCGGCACATAGACAATATTTACTGGAAACGGAGAACTCAATTGGCCTGGACCCCGCTCACTTCTGGAGGCATGTCAGTGACAGGCGCAGTAATCGGCGGCCAGTCTCCTATACGGCTGGAAGTGATAGCTTGACGGAGCAGGACGCAGTGCATGCATTCGCTACACACTTCAGCTCTATATTCCACCCCAATACTCCCCTGCTGAACGATGACGCAGCCTCTCAAAATAATGTCGACGAGAGGGACTCTACTTGTATTAGTCTACAGAGTGTTACTTCACGGGAATTGCGTCGCACTATTAGAAAAATGAAAACTTCTTCTGCGCCTGGCCCCGACGGCGTCCCCGTTTTCCTGGTCAAAGACTGCATATCAGTATTGGAGGAGCCTCTGTTGTTCGTTTTTAACCTCTCTATTAAGCAGGGCATCTACCCAGATCTCTGGAAGATATCAAGAGTTACGCCTGTCCCGAAGGAAGCTTCTGCTTCCGATATTAGCAACTTTCGACCAATTGCCGTTCTGTCCGTTTTTGGTAAGATTTTTGAGGGAGTAATTAACGAATCTCTTGCGCCTCTTATCTCAAATCGTCTTTCAGATGCCCAGCACGGTTTTCGTAGAGGCAGGTCCACCACTACTAATAATATCAACTTTGTAGACTATGCACTTCTCCATATGGATCAATCCCGGCAGGTGGACGCTGCCTACTTTGATTTCCAGAAGGCATTTGACCTAGTCGATAACGATATACTTCTGAATAAGTTATCTATGTTTGGGTTTTCTCCGAATTTGCTGAATCTATTCGCAAGCTATTTGAAGGATCGGAGACAGTTTGTCCAGTTGTCGGGCTATCGATCGAACGAGTATTTCACCAGATCTGGAGTGAGCCAAGGAAGTACGCTTGGACCCACCCTATTTTTGGTGATGATCAATGACTTGCCTGCGGTGGTCAGCGGTGTCAAGTGCCTACTGTTCGCTGATGATTTAAAGCTGTTCTATGCCATTGATACAACTTATGATTGTAATGTGCTGCAGCGCAACATAGATGCCGTTTTGAATTGGAGCCTAACCAATAGACTGTATTTCAATGGGAAGAAATGTAAAATCATTACGTTTAGTAGAAGCAAGTCTCCTCTGGAATTTACATATCACCTCGACAAGGAGGCTATTGTTCGCGTCCAGAATATCCGTGATTTGGGTCTCGAGCTTGATGTTAAATTAGATTTCCATAGCCACATTCGCTCAGTAGTAAAAAGCGCGAACAAAACGCTAGGTTTTGTAATGCGTATGGCGCCACAATTTACCAGCACGACTGTTCCAATTATATTGTATAACGCATACGTACGTAGTAAGTTGGAGTTTAACTCTGTAATATGGGATCCTGTCGAGGAGACTTACAAACTCATGCTCGAAAGAGTCCAGCGAAAGTTTGCGCGCCACATTTATAAGAAACAGTATGGATATTATCCATTTTTATTTCCATCACCTTTTGGGGCGGGCATGGTCGGGCTCGACACTCTCAATTATAGACGGAAAGTCCATCTCGCCGTGCATTACTGTCTTTTGTTACGAGGGAAAATCGATAACCCGGTAGCCTTAGAAAATATTCGTTTATTCGTCCCTGAGCAATATGGGCGCGCGGGCCGGCGCCGCCGCCCACTGTTCGCTGCGCCGGAGCGGGCGGCGGCGGGGATGTGCATGCGCCGAGCTAACAACGCGCCCGGCGCACGAGCGCCCGCGCTGCTCAACGAGCTGGCACTGGAGCAAGATGCCGACCTGTTTGCCGACAGCTGGCATGCGCTGCTCGCTAAAATAAGTGCAATGTGCAACTCTTACTTCTAAAAAATGTTATGTTTATACCTTCTAAAAAAATTGTTATGTCATTAGTTTGTAGTGCTTACCGTTTAAAGGTTTATGTATTGTGAAGTCTAGCATTGTAGGCGCTTGGTAAAAACTGTAAGCCTGCCATGTATTTATTTAAATAAATAAATAAATATAAGTGAGTGCTTTTACGTTAAAAATCAAGTCATTTACTAGTGCCATATGGAATTACTTTGTTAATATAAACACAAACTCGGCAAAGTGTAAACTGCTAAGAAAGGAACAACAACAATGTCTTTAAAGGGCCACCTAAAATCGTTGCACCGTAAAGGGTATAAAGACTGTAAAAGCAGACTCGGAAAAAAGGTAGCTCCGTAGATATTTAGTTACAAATAATTAACGCAGAAAGTTTGATTGTATTGTGTTGTTTAGTTAAAATTGCACTTCAATACATTAAACTTCTACTTAAAACAAGTGTACAGGCAAGCGTACATGGTTAGAAGTCTCATACGTGATGAGGCTAATCAGTTATCATTGTAGATTCATGGGAAACTTGTAAATTATCAATATGCGACGTGATGGCGGAAGTCACGTCGCTCACGTAGGATAATTATTTATTTATTTATTATTTATTTATTTATTCAAATTAGTTACACAGCATTACAGTGATTAAACTAAGGCACTGTGAACTACAAAATTATTAATAATGTATATATTAAGTGTTATGTTACAAAGGTACTCGGCTCCGGCTCCGGCTCCGTTAAAACTCCGACTCCGGCTCCGGATACCAGCTTCACCTCCGGCTCCGGATCCGACTCCGTTAAATAATAATTGAAACTCCGGATCCGACTCCGGCTCCGGTAAAGCCACCTCCGTAACATCCCTAGTTTTAATTACATTAATTTGTTTTTTTAGGACGTAAATAGTAAATATTATATGTAAAAGCATGTTAAAAATCATTATTTAATGTATTTAATGAAGCGAAATAGGATGCGTTCGGAGATTTACGTTGGTTACGCCGACGTAAAGATATATTTTAAGCTACTGTTTGTATGAGAAGTGCCCAACATGCATATATTTTTAGAAACCAGGTTAAATGAACTTTTTGAAATAATAATAATAATTTGAAAATGTTCACGAAATTGAACTAATTTACCTCATTGAATAAAAAAACTTGTTGTGATTTTTACCTTTTCGGCCATTACACCCATATTTTTATATAGAACTATACAAAAATAACATAAAAAAATGAATTTGTGATATTTGTTTTACACGGAAACGATACCAAACACGTCCTGGTAGACTTAACTGACCAGCAATAAAGAAAGAAAAGAGGGATACTTGGCCGTATTCACTCCGCTCTCCCGCCTGACAGGGGACGAATCTGACTTCCCTCCACATCTGAAAATAATCACCGTGGAACACTCTATCTGTGGTAGAAATTTCATGCTTGTAACCCGATGCGCACAATTATGTTAGAAAACAGCGGACTAACAACTCTACTACTAATTCTGTTCTGTATAATCTTGAGTAAAATTTAGCTCGCCTGTGAAATTAAACTTAATGTTCTAAATTCTTCGCATTTCAACGTATTTGGTTTTTTAGGCAACATTACTGTCTTAGAGATCTGAAAATCTGTAGGGATGGTGCCATTGTCGTACATTTGTGCAATAAATCACAATACGTCCATTTTAGCGAAGTGTTCGACATTAACCAGAAGGAGGAAAGGAGTAAGTTTACAAATAAAAAAAGAATTGCAAGCGTTGAATTCGCACAAGTAGCTATGTGCAAATTTGGGCATCTATCCCTCTGTGGCATCTATCCCACATTTACCCTATGCGTTAAAAAGGCACGTCACCGCGTAAACGCACCGTCAGCGTATTTTAAACAGCGGCGTGGTCGCGTTTTTATTTTAATATAGGCTTGGTTCACGTGAACGTGTGCGACGTAGCCTCTGCCACACACGATGCAAGTTTCTAAAAAATTAAGACGCTTTATTCCTTTTAAAATTTACATTTTCCATATTATGACAAATTATATTGATAATTTCAACCACCTTCTCGAAGTGAATAATACTTTTCCCGAGTTCTAGGTACCTAGTACATAGCTATTTCATGCTTTCATTTCGTGCATGTTCGTTAATGCTTTCGTTTCGAAGTTGAAAAAACAAATTTTCCGCGTTAATTTTGTAATTTCGAGTAGTTTTTGAAACAAAAATTATCAATGAAAAATTCAAACAGTAGTAGGTTTCAAATATACGTATACCAATAAATCCCAATACATGTTTGATTGATCATAGAGAAAAATGACTAAAACAATCAGCATTTTAAACGGAATAGGTGTTGAGAATTAGAGTTACAAACTGGTGATAGATGTCGCTAGTAGTACCTCCACGCCGCATACAAACAGTGATTTCAAATTAAGTTTACCCAATTGCCTGCTAGATGTCGCTTTGCCATCCACAAACTAGCTAACGAAGTGTTTATAAAAATGATGACGTCCCAAGCCTCCCAAAGCCCAAGTCAGTAACCAAACAGTGTAATATATAGTTAAGTATAAGTATAGTGAAGTGCAGTGTACTAGTGAAATGAGAGTGACCAGCCAGCCCAGGTATTATCAATTGGTCCGTTCGAGTCGGAGCAGGCTGTGTTGCGCGCGAGTGTTTCGTGTTACGGTAGTGCAGTGAAAAGTGAACTCTATTGGATTGCCTTAAGGATTGTAACTGAGTAAGATCGTTTCATTTATTTGGACTTAGAAAATTTGCGTGCAAAAAAGACTTAGAATATTTTAACGTAATTTGAACTTAACCTAAAATTCGTAAGTAAACGTGGACTTAGTGAATCAGTGTAAAAACTTAGAAAAAATCAGTGTTTTGGACTTGGTTATAATTTCGTAGTTTGAACTTTGAAAATTTAAGTGTTAAAGTTAAAAAACGTGGTATGGACTTGAAATATTTTCACTGATTTGCGTTGCGTGTTTTTGAGGTTAGGCTTGGGACCGGAACATTCAAAATGGAGGCATTATACGAAGTTCAATTGGATAACATAAAGGTACTTAGAAAAGCGACTGCGAACTTTAAGAAGACTCCCAAGACGCGACTTACAAAAGCTTATTTGGAAGTGAGAATTGATAATTTAAATAAACAGTGGGAAATATTTCAAGAAACGCACAGAGAGATGGTGAAATTAGCAACACCAGAACAACGAAACAGCCATGAATATTTTGAGCAAGATTTATACGACATTGTATCAGAAGAGTATTTGCAAACTAAAGTAGACATAACCACGTTGTTAGAAGAGAGTCAGCCACAACCAGGCCGTTCAGATCACGTCATTGAAAGAAACGAAAGTCAATCCATTAGACCACAGTGCCAAGAAGTGAAACTACCTAAAATTAATATTCCACAATTTCACGGGAATTACAATGATTGGGGGACTTTTAAGGATTTGTATACATCTCTCATTCATAATCAGAGTTCGTTGAGCCCGGTACAGAAATTGCACTACTTGAAAAGTTGCCTTACTGGTGAAGCGGAGCAACTGCTTAAACACATTCAAATAACAGACAAGAACTATGAGGTGGCATGGACAACTTTACAGAATAGGTATAATAATAAGAGAATTGTAGTCAACACTATTTTGAACAGATTATTGGGGCAGAAGAAACTAAGCATGGAATCAGGCAAAGGTGTCAAAGAATTGCTGGATACAACTACAGAATGTCTGAATAGCTTGAAGAACAATGACATAAGCATCTCTAACTGGGATCCCATCATTATTCATGTCATAGTGAATAAATTAGATAGCGAGTCACATAAACAATGGGAAGAGAATTTGAAGACATTTTCTGTAGAAGAGTTGCCAACTTTGGAACGCTTTAGTGCATTTCTAGAAGGAAGGTTTAGAGTACTAGAAATGATTCAAACTGCACACCCTAAAGATAAACCTCAAATAAAATCCAAATCATTCCATGTGACTGCTCAGTCTGACAGTACTGGTACTACAGATTCCAGTCAACAATGTAGTTTTTGTAATGAGGAACACTTGATCTACAACTGTAAGGAGTTTGCAAAACTGGATCCCGAGAAACGATCCCAGGAAGTTCAAACACTAGGCCTTTGTTTCAACTGTCTGAAACCTGGACATAGTGTCAGATTTTGTAGACGGAGTACCACATGCCTTCGCTGTAAAAGGAAACATCATACACTATTACATGTTACTAAGCCACGCCCGGAGAAACAAGAAGCTACACCAAAAAAAGAAAACAATGAGAAACCTAAACCACCAATCAACATAGTATCTCACTGTGCATCACAAAATCAGGTTACTCTTTTGGCGACAGCACTAGTGAATATTATGACTAACAGAGGAGCACAAGTGGTTCGAGCACTTATAGACCCATGTTCGCAGGAGTCATTCATAACTGAGGAGACAGCAAGAAAACTACAACTCAAGCGAATAAGAGTAGATGGTCAGGTGACAGGTGTTGGGAAGATGTCAACTCCAATCAAGCATGCGGCGGAGATACAAATTGTATCGAGAATTAATGAGACTTATAAGCTAAACTGCACCGCCTACGTGATAAATCAAGTCACTGAAATTATGCCTGTTACTAAGATTGATAGCAAACAATGGACACAGCTACATGGTTTGGAATTAGCGGATCCAACATACTGCAATCCTGGTAAGATAGATCTGTTGCTAGGAGTCAATGTCTATACAGACATATTAATGAGTGGCATCATAAAGGGTAAGCCAGGATCACCATTAGCCCAAGAGACTTCCCTCGGCTGGATAATATCAGGAGGAGCACCCGCTCAAGAGTATGGAAAAAATGGAAGAATTGTCAGCATGCATTTGAATGTGAGCTTAGACAACATGCTGCAACGATTTTGGGAATCGGAGACGCTAGATACTGAGAGCAAACACACTCTAACACCTCTAGAAAAGAGAGCTGAGGAGATTTATGAGAAAACACTAGCGAGAGACCAGGATGGAAGATTTATAGTGAGCCTACCATTCGCAAGAGATACACCGATTCTACCTGAGGAGTCCCGAGCAATTGCTGTGAAGAGACTTGAATGTCTAGAGAGGAAATTAGCACGCGACAGCAAATTGAAAGAAGATTATGCTAGTGTCATTAAGGAATATCTCACCTTAAATCACATGGAACAGGTAGACAAACCTATAGGAGGGAGCAATAATACAGTTTACCTGCCACACCATGCAGTTATACGCGAAGATAAGGAGACCTCTAAAGTGCGTGTTGTCTATGACGCATCATGTAAAGGAATTAATGGAGTATCCCTCAATGATGAACTATTAGTGGGGCCATCCCTACAAGAGGAGCTACGAGACATCATCATGAGATGGAGACAACACAAGATCTGCTTTGTTGCTGACATAATTAAAATGTACAGGCAAATTAAAGTTAGAGAGACAGATGCTGACTATCAGCGGATAGTGTATAGGTTTGGTCCAGACGAAGAAATTCAAGATTTCAGATTATTGACCGTGACCTTCGGTACGGCCTGCGCCCCGTACTTAGCAATCAGAACTCTTAAACAACTGGCCAAAGAAGAGAAGAATACTTACCCCATAGCATCTGAAATCATTAATAGAGACTTTTATATGGATGATGTGCTGACAGGGTTTGATAGCGAACAAGCAGCATTGGAAGCACATGAGCAGCTCCAGCATGTGATGAGTAAAGGGTGCTTTGAATTGCAAAAGGTAGCTTCCAACAGTACAGAGTTTATGTCAGCTATTCAACCTGAAAAGAGAGATAACTCGACCACATTAGATATGAATAGGAAGAATCACATAAAGACACTCGGTATCATATGGGATATAGATGAGGATAACCTGAAGGTAGCGCAAAAGGATATCAATACTGATATAGACAAACCTGTCACCAAGAGAAACATACTCGGTCAGATTGCTTCTCTCTTCGATCCTCATGGATGGTTAGCTCCGGCTTTGATGACAGCCAAGATATTCATGCAACGTTTGTGGCTTGCTCATGTGGATTGGGATCAAGAGATTCCTGAAGACTTAAAAGAAGAATGGCTGAAGTATCAAAAGGAATTACCTGTTTTGTCAGAGATACAACTTCAGCGATGGACAGGTTCGAGTCAAGATTCTGTGACCGAGTTACACGGGTTTTCTGATGCATCCCAGGCAGGCTATGCTGCTGTAGTATACCTGCGAGTAATGCCAAAGGATAGATCACAGTGTCAAGTGTCTTTAATTACAGCCAAGACAAAAGTAGCCCCAGTGGCTAAGCCTCTCTCTTTACCACGCCTGGAACTATGTGGTGCATCACTGCTTAGTAAATTAATGAGACATGTCATGACAGTTTTAAATATTGACCTGCATCAAACTTATGCTTGGGTGGATTCAAAAGTGGTTTTAGCATGGATAAAAGGAGATCCAAATAGATGGACATCTTATGTAAAGAATAGAGTAATAGATATTAGAAACAATTTAGATACTCACTGGTTGTATGTAAACACAAAGGAGAATCCGTGTGATCCAGCTTCCAGAGGGCTGTCACCGACTAAACTGAAACAACATGAAATGTGGTTCAACGGTCCAGAGTTCTTACATCAACGTGATTTTAACATACCTGTAGAAGATGTACCTGAAACAGATTTAGAGAAACGCTTGTTAATAAAATGTAACATAACAACACTTCCTTCAGATAGTGAAAAACTTACCTGGTTAAAGAAATATTCGTCCCTGCAGAAACTCCTGGATGTTGTTGCCTACTGTAGAAGATGGTTGAAAATCCTGAAAAATGAAAAGAAGTTTACAAAGCATATAACCTGTGAAGAGAGAGATGAAGCACTTACTTTATGTTTGAAGATGTCGCAGCAGATGGAGTTCCCTGAAGAAATTAATAGTCTTAAGAATGGGAAGGCAATTAAGAAGAGCAGTCGTTTACTACCTTTTACACCATACCTAGATGACAAAGGACTATTGAGATTAGGTGGACGATTGAAGTATGCAGATATGAGTATGGAGGAGAAGCATCCTATTCTTATAACTAAAGATAACGCACTCTTACCTGTTTTGTTGGATGATGCACACAAACATACTCTTCATGGTGGACCTCAGCTCATGACACCTTACCTGAGAAGTAAATACTGGATTATTAAAGGAGGTTCTTCTATAAAGTATTTTTATCAAAAATGTATAACATGTGCTCGGCACAATGCAAAAGCAAATACTCAATTGATGGGAAACCTACCTGAAGTTCGAGTGAAGCCATCACGTCCCTTTCTTATTAGTGGTGTGGATTTTGCGGGTCCCATCTCATGCAGAATGAGCAAAGGACGAGGAGCAAAAACATTCAAGGCTTATATTGCATTGTTTATATGTATGTCTACCAAAGCCATACATCTTGAATTGGTTAGCGATATGACCACCGAAGCGTTTATCGCTGCTTTTAAAAGGTTTGTGTCCAGACGAGGCCATTGTAAGGAGCTTTGGAGTGACCATGGCACTACATTCATCGCAGCTGAAAAGGAATTTATCAAAATGTGGCAGCAAGGTCGCAACGAAGTCCCTGACGAGTTACTTAAGAATTTAGACGATAAAGGAACAAGGTGGAGATATATTCCACCTGGAGCACCAAACTTCGGAGGATTATGGGAAGCCGGTGTAAAGTCAACGAAATATCATCTGAAGAGAATTATGAAGGATTCAACTTTAACATTCGAAGAAATGTACACCGTGCTTGCTCAAATCGAAGCATGTCTCAATTCTCGCCCCTTGGCTCCACTAGGTGACAACTTAGATTATTTAACACCTGGACATTTCCTGGTTGGAGAGCCCTTGATAACTTTACCAGATCGCAGTAATGAGCAGAGTAACATATCCAGTCTATCAAGATGGCAGTTAACCCAACGCATGTTAAGAGATTTTTGGAATAAATGGCAGACTGAGTATCTTTCTCGCCTTCAGCTACGTCCAAAGTGGAACACAACTCAAAAGGATTTGGAAATTGGAGAGTTAGTTTTGATTAAGGATGCAAGATTCCCACCAGCGCACTGGAGAATAGGTAGAGTACTGAAGAAGTACCCAGGCACTGATGGATTGACTCGTATGTATGACATTCGCACAGCCTTTGGGATCACCCAACGCCCAATCACCAAGCTGTGCAGACTTCCTAACTAGTACCAGGAATACTTCCTTGGCGGCGGAGGATGTTGAGAATTAGAGTTACAAACTGGTGATAGATGTCGCTAGTAGTACCTCCACGCCGCATACAAACAGTGATTTCAAATTAAGTTTACCCAATTGCCTGCTAGATGTCGCTTTGCCATCCACAAACTAGCTAACGAAGTGTTTATAAAAATGATGACGTCCCAAGCCTCCCAAAGCCCAAGTCAGTAACCAAACAGTGTAATATATAGTTAAGTATAAGTATAGTGAAGTGCAGTGTACTAGTGAAGTGAGAGTGACCAGCCAGCCCAGGTATTATCAATAGGTAAGGCCTGTTATCAACGTTATGTCCAATAGCGGGACGTGTACGCGTTTAACATACGATACGTATCCATACTTAACTGGGAGGACGCAGTAAATAGGGACAAATAGCGTAAACTAGTGGTGTTGGCTGGGCGTAAGAGCTTAGATGAGGCATGGTTCAGGACACTCGCAACCAAACGTGCCTTAGACTCAGCTCGGCCCTTGTTCAACGCGCGTAGGCCCTTTTTGATCTGCCAAGCCTCTGGTCGCGTATACCGTTCTCATATTGCCTTACACAGGCATGAAAAACGTCGTTTTCCTATAAGACTATTTGTATAGTCTCTAAAAGATTGAAAGCCCATGATGATCATGTGAACCTAATTTAACGTGCATTTAATTTTAATGACCTCACCTGGAATAAGCAACTTCTGTGGAAGTAGACCACACATTGCGGATTCTGGCACAAAGGCTGAGGAACACCTGGTATATCAGGCAATTCTGAACAAAGACAAATGCTGCAAACAACTTCTTCCGAGGAATCTCCACCTTCAAATGAGTTTTCTTTGGAAGGAGAGGAAGATTTACCCTGAACCGGGAAGTTGACTATATCTGGAACATGAAACAAAGGAGTATGAATATATTTCGTTATGGCTTGGTCTATTTGCTATATTAAAAACAAATATGGGACAAAGACCTTACTATAGTGGCACTGTCAAAAACGGAAAGGTGGATTGGCAGTCTCCTTGAACTATTGATTCATGGTTATGGTAGTTATAATATGGAAGATATTTTTATGTTTACTATTTAGGGGCACTGCTATTCTACCAGGTTAGCCTTAGTTGCTTAGTTTAAAGTTATCCATTGATGGTTAATGGTTATATAATGCTTTCTACCTTACTATGTAACGAAAAGAATTGTAGTGAAGCTCATAAGAGTTCATTGAGAACTTCTTATTATTATTTTTATCAACCATAAAACTTCCATTGCAGGCTGGAAAAAGATCTTACCCAAATGTGTCCTGACCACCTGTTTTTTTGGAGAGATTTTCCAAAGGCCATTGGCCCTCAAGGAAGAAACTTTTAACATACTTAAATCAACATTTTTTTTTCTTTTGAATGTTCTTTTGTATGAATTGAAGGAACTCAACATTCTTACCAAAAACAGTAGTAATATTTTCGACAATGTCCTTATCATGGTCCCAGTTTAGTAGTCCAGCTTGTAATTTGTCATGCAATTGATCTGAGTGTCCTAACAGGTGGACATTCGCTGCAAAGCCCTTGGGTGTGACATCAACATGCAGCCAGGTTCTGTCATCTGCCAAATAAATGTTTTGTTATGGTATGTTTATTTTGCCAATTTACTTTGACAGCCACATTTTATTGAATAGTAAATATTTAGAATAACTTATAAGTATTTTTCCAAGTAGAAAAAAAATCCATGACTTTAGCCTTACGCCTTCTATGAAGAAGGTAAAGGAATGAAATGGGTCAGGTCCTAGCCCATTAATAACCTGAAACTTCATTGGCGTATTTAGGGGGGTGGCCAGGTGGGCCATTCCCACCCCACTATGGTCTAGGTGCCCACCCCAAGATTTTGGGCTACCCATAAAAATTCATGACTTCAACTCAAATGCCATGACAAGGACCCAACCCAGGCCCCACTTGATAAATAACCTTAGATACGCCAATGAGTAACATCAGTTATTCAGTGCTAGTCAGTGTCATTGTTATGACACCAGTTAATATGGCATCTAGATACTCTTTTTTTTGTCAGCTTATAAGACTGTCACACTTCTGGGCAAACATATCTCTCCTTGATTTCCACACCTTCCGATTAATGCTTCTCTATTTGCAGGCTGGGATGTTAACCAATTTTAAGAGTAGGGACATAATATAGTATGAGCATAAGGAGAAAAAAAAATTGTTAACTATTCTTTACATTACAAAGAAAAAAATCACCTGATTTCCTGATGTTTTTGTTTATATCAGTGAATAAAGAGAAAATTGGCATGAAGGTTGGCCTCCATTCCGGAAACATTAAAATTATAATTAAAAAAGCTGAGAAGTGCATTTGGATCCCAACATGTAGACACCCATAGAAACATAAAAACTTAAAGTAGCATTAAAACTTTACCTAGAAGAATTCTTCTATAATCATCTCTAAAAGATGGTTTAGCGGGTTCCATCACTGTGCAGAATCGGTCAATGCGTTCCAATTCATAAAAATAGTTAGATAAACCATTCACATGTTCCTGGAAACTGGTCACAATATCTTTGATACTCTTATATTCCTTATCTTGTAACTCTGAATGTGGTATAGATGCATCAGTGACACACAATTTCTTTGGCCCGTCATAACGTATGAAAATTGTGTGATCCCTATAAGAACTTTCATCCGTTATCACACATTTCAGATCTCTTAGTGATTTCCCAAAATGTAAAAGTACATCAGTGTGACTGATTAATGTCCTTATTTCGTTTAAAAATTCAGAGTCCACGAGATCCGAGGCGATCGCATCAGAGGCTTGCAAATTTCTATACAGCAAATAATGTAAATGACCAACCAATGATGATAAAGTTTTGAACTTTTCGCAGTGGAAAAGGTTATCAACAATTTGTTTATTTTCCATGCTTGTGTTAGTAAAGTTAGCCCCCGAACCAAGATACACAATAGGTGTCTCTCATTACTTAATCGAAGCAGACGTATAGGTTCAAAAAAAAACTAAATTTAAGTATGATAACCGATATACCCTACCGTACCGGAGAGTTGGGTAAAGTCATGGACCAAAAAGTAAATAGGTAATTCTGACGTTTAAAATCTGTCATTGTCAAAAGAAGACCGGTCAAATACTAGAGAATGTTTTCTCTCGATAAACGTACTGCGCTCAAATAAAAAACCAATTTTAACAAACACTGCTCGCTAACCCCCTGTTTGTTTGATTAAATTTGTGAAGTATGCACTGGCCACCAAAAATGTCAATGATTGGAAGCCTAGCGATGAACTTGATTTTTGAATAAGATGATGTTTTAATGTGTTGTCACAAACATATATAAAAATTCTGTCTAACGTATTTTCTTTATTTTCTTGTACTTCCTGAACGGACCCACTCCTTAAAACTTAACATGGTAGCAGAGCGTAATATTAAATTGAAGTTACGAAGAAATATTTAAAAAAAAGTGAGTACCAAAATCAAAAAATGTCGACTGCAAAAATTGAACCTCTCACAAGAGATAATTACGACACATGGGTAATCCAAGCTGAAGCCGTGCTAGTTCGCCATAAACTATGGAAATACGTTGAGACTCCCTTGACTCCTGCCTCAACTACAGACGAGATACAAAATGATAAACTTGCGAAATCGGAACTAATTCTTATTATCGCCCCGTCTGAGCTGAAACAAATTAAACACTGCAGCACCGCCAAAGAGTTATGGGACAAATTAAAAGTAACTTATGCCAGTAAAGGACCTGCTCGTAAAGCATCCCTTTTGAAACAGCTTATACTGACTAAGCTAGAAGGAAACGATGTACGAGGTCACCTCAACAAGTTCCTGGATATAGTGGACAAGCTGGCAGATATGGACGTGGCTATCAACGAGGATCTGTTAACAATAATGATGTTGTACAGTCTTTCCCCTGAATATGAGAACTTCAGAGTCGCTATAGAATCGCGAGACACTCTTCCGAAGCCCGACGAGCTTAAAACAAAAATTATTGAAGAATTTGAAGCACGTCATAGCCAAAACATGACCAATAACGACGAACCTGAATCCATATTGCAAGAAGAAGCCCTGTACGCGTCCTGTAAAGTTTGCAAACGAAGAGGTAACATCTTCAAACGCAAGAATCACAAAATATGCGTCAACTGCTGGAAGAAAAACAATGAGAAGTCCAAGAAACAAGACTACGATTTTCAAAAGAACCATTTTGCTATGCAGTGTCTTTTTACAAACAACAAGAAGACTCAAGATAACATTTGGGTCTTGGACAGCGGTTGTACGTCTCACATGACCTATCAACGAGACTTATTTAAGACGATTGAGAAAACATCCAGAAGACTATCATTCGCAACTGATGAACATAGTGCTGAGATTAAAGGAAAAGGTACCGTCTCTTTTATATCTGAAAATAGCGATGGGAAAGCCCTCACCCACCTTAAGGACACGCTGTACGTTCCCAGTCTGTGCACTAACCTATTGTCTGTCAGTAAGATGACCGATGCTGGCTGCTCTGTCCTCTTCACCAAAACTAAAGCGACAGTCAACAACTCAAAAGCTGGAATAACTCTCACTGCACTTAAACATGAAGATGGTCTTTATTACTTCAAACCAACCAAGCATGAGCGCAACAACTTGGCCAACGATAACGATGAAGAAGTTTCAACACCTACAAACAAAACAGGCTCATCAAACATCGAAGAATGGCACCGAAAACTTGGGCACATGAACGCCAAAGATATGAAACTGGCACTTAAAGAAGAAAGTTTACTTGGTTTGAACTTTGATGCTTCCGAAACCTTGGCAGACTGCGAAACCTGCGTTCAAGCAAAAATGCATCGAGTTCCTGCTCCCCGTGAGAAATTGACTCAACGAACATCCGAACGCTTAGAAATTGTCCATAGTGACGTTTGTGGTCCAATTCGTACACCCACAATAAGCGGAAACAGGTACTTTGTTACGTTCATTGACGACTACAGCCGATACAGTCGAGTCTATATGATGAAGAACAAGAATGAAGTCTTAGAAAAATTTAAAGAGTTCAAAGAGTTAGCGGAAACACAAACTGGAAACAAAATAAAGTTCTTACAAACGGATAACGGTAAAGAATATGTAAACCAAGACATGAACACTTACCTGAAACGTTGCGGAATACAGCGGAGGCTTACTGCACCCTATACCCCGCACCAAAACGGAACTGCCGAACGAAAAAACCGCACCCTCGTGGAGAAAGCGAGAGCCATGATGATTGATGCGAAGGCACCATTACATTGTTGGGGCGAAGCAGTGATGACTGCCAACTACCTATCAAACAGGAGTCCAAATAGCGCCGTACAAAATAAAACGCCTTTCGAACTATGGGTTGGAAGAAAACCATGCATTAATCATCTGTACATATTTGGCTGCAAAATTTTTGTATTAATAAAAGGCACCAACGGTCACAAATTTGCACCAAAAGCGATTCCCGGTATGTTCACAGGATACTCAGAAACATCCAAAGCTTTCAAAATCTTTCTTCCTTCGAAAAACAAAGTTATTACATCAAAGGATATTCGAGCAATGACGTCAATGTTCTATACTCAAGCCAACAAAGACAGTCCCATCGAACCTTTTAACGATGTAGAACTTCCAAGCAAACAAACATTAAATACGTCACAACAACAATCACCAAATAAACAAGTGACTATCCTGCTTGACGATGAAGAAGGAAATGACACACCATTTGACAGCGACAGTGAAACGGCTGAAGTTGTAGACAATCCGTTGCAACAAAATGTACGTCGTCCGTCCATCACCGAAGATGTTCAACAAGCGGAACCATCAAATTATGAAAGTGAATACGAATCTCTTTCCGGTTCTAACAACACAGTCGATGATGAAGAAACGGAACAAAACACTGAAGCTGAACAAAATGCCACTAATCAAACACGTACTTTGAGACACAGGTCAAATATCACAGCTCCTAAGCGATACGACGATTTTATTCTGGCTGCTGTAGAAGAAATCGAAAATCTTCACAAACCAAAAGAACCTGCGACTTTCAAAGAAGCGTTAGAATCAATTGACAAAGAAAAATGGCAAGAGGCCATGAAAAATGAGATGACATCTCTTGAGGACAACCAAACCTGGGATCTGGTTAATCTACCTAAAGGACGTAAAGCCTTACCAAGCAAATGGGTATATAAAGTAAAAATGAACCCTGATGGTTCCGTCGAGAGGTATAAGGCCAGAATGGTTATAAAAGGCTATTCCCAGATACCTGGAGTGGACTACGATAAGACGTTCAGTCCAGTGGCTCGTCTGAGCACTGTACGATCACTACTTGCTATAGCTGCTCGAGAAAATCTCAAACTGAGTCAGTTTGACGTGTCGACAGCCTTCCTAAATGGTACTGTACATGAAGAAATTTACATGAAACAACCCGAAGGTTATGGAGATGGAACAAAACGAGTCTGTAAACTGAAACGCAGCCTCTATGGATTGAAGCAAGCGCCACGCTGCTGGAACACCTGCATCGCCGAGTTCTTACTAAAAACTGGGTTCAAACAGAGCGAAGCGGATCCATGCTTGTACGTGCGAAACAAAGGCCAATCCAAAGTTATTATAGCTCTATATGTCGACGACGGGCTAGTAGCACACAATACAACTACAGCAGGTGACGAGTTTTTTGAAAGAGTTAAGAGCGAAGTTCAAAATTACAACCAAACCTGCATCCTACTTTCTTGGTATGGAAATAAACAAGCGAAGGGACAACTCCATATCTTTATGTCAAAAGGCTTATACAAAGAAAATATTAGAAAAATTCGGAATGTTAAATTGCAACTCAGCTCCAACGCCTATAATCAAAGATTATGAAACGGGAGAGGATCAAGGCGCAGAGCCCAACTTCCCATACAGGCAAGCTGTGGGTGCCTTGGCATATTTATCAGTAGGCACAAGGCCTGATATCTCATATGCCGTAGGTGTCGCTTCAAGAAACCTTGGAGCACCTACAAAGGAAAATGTTATTTTAGTGAAGCGCATCTTTCGCTATTTAAAAGGCACGCAAGAGAATGGCTTGACATTCAGAAAAATGTCACCTCCACACCTAGTCTGCTACAGTGACGCAGATCTTGGGGGAGATCAGGATACTGGAAGATCAACATCTGGTATGGTGTGCTTATTTTCTGGCGCCGCTGTAAGCTGGAGAAGCCAAAAGCAGACAACTGTATCTATCTCTTCAACAGAAGCGGAGATCATAGCAGCGAGCGAGTCTGCACAAGAAATTTTATGGCTGAACAGACTCTTCAGTGACTTGACCCTAACTGAGAAACCGGTGTTACACCTGGACAATGAGTCTGCTGTCTATCTTGCACATAACCCTAAATACGAATGTCATAAGCGCACCAAACATATAAAACTGAAACACTTCTTTGTTCGAGAATGTGTTAGTAATGGAGACCTGAGCGTCAAACAAGTTCCCTCGGAAATTCAATTGGCCGATATGTTGACCAAGCCACTATTCGGGCCCAGACTCTCTGACCTAAGCTCAAGAATGGGACTGAAGAATTTATCCCAAAATTCTTAAAATCTACCGAGGATGTGAAGTATGCACTGGCCACCAAAAATGTCAATGATTGGAAGCCTAGCGATGAACTTGATTTTTGAATAAGATGATGTTTTAATGTGTTGTCACAAACATATATAAAAATTCTGTCTAACGTATTTTCTTTATTTTCTTGTACTTCCTGAACGGACCCACTCCTTAAAACTTAACAAAATTTAGGCCCTATTCTTGACGATCTGATCAAAAAAACTTCGGACATGTTCAATTATTGCCTGCTACTGTAAATACTGATGCTGCTGTGAATCGCTTCATTAGACCCGAAGCGTTTATATCTACAGCGGGATGAACATGAGCATTTTTCAAAATATGTTCCGTGACGTATTGGAATTCCACCCAGTAAAAAAAATTTTTTTTTTGATAAAAACGCTTTTAATAAATTCTCCTTCTTCTATATTCTTTGAAAATAATACGTGTTTCAATGTAAATTACTTAATTTGGCAA
Organism: Apotomis turbidana; assembly: GCA_905147355.2. NCBI lineage: Eukaryota > Metazoa > Arthropoda > Insecta > Lepidoptera > Tortricidae > Apotomis > Apotomis turbidana. Next base: position 13,436,510 of record LR990294.1, read on the forward strand.
ATAATCTACTTCGAACCTAACTACTACCACTGTGACATTTCATTACGTTACAACCTTTAGGTACGTTTTAAGTAAAGATTAATGTATTGTTTGCAAATCAGTCTTTAATAAATGAAATTTAACACAATAATACTCTTTTAAAAATGAATAACATTTGCAATTCTAAGTATCACAATAAAGATATAAAACAAAATCTTTCCATTACGTTACTATTTGGTCTTCATCATAGCTTAACTATCATTTTAAATTGAGATTATACTAAGAAACTATCATTAAGTTATATTTTTATCAACATTGTTACATGTTGTTCTAACGAATTAGATCTAAATTGTACAATTATCCTTAATAGTTAATATAAAATCTTAAAAATTCAATCACAGCCACAGTAGGACAAAGTGACGGGAATGGACCATTTGTCACGTTAAGGAACGACATGAAAGGTTTACATGGCGTGGAAAATAGCTTACAACTTCTACTAAATTTTCGGTCCATTTTTTTTAAATATAGTTCAGTTAGTGGTACTAATTAGTACTGTCCACCACTGAACATGCCAACACAGTCTGACCAGCATATCAAATATATTTGGGTGAAATGCAGAAAATATGTACCATTCCATAACCAGTTCGTTTTCTCAGCTTTGATTACACGTGTTACGCCTATACAAAATGTACAAAACTGAGAATAAATAAAAAACTGAGTCTTAGCTTTAATGTACATATTTTCTGCGATTTTTCTATGTAGTCCTAAACTTTAAAAAAAATTTTTTTTGGTTGGGTAAACATGAAAATAGTAATAATATGTCAAAAATATATTTCTTTTCGATAATGGAAATGAATCCGAAAAGTCTAATATAATCAGAGGAAGGTCATCTCATCGCAAGGCAAGATAAAAGCCAGCTATGGAGGCATCATAAAAAGACAACTCATACTAATTCCTTAAATCATTTAAAAAGTAATTGAATATTAGAATTAATTAAATGTACATAACATGTTTTAATAATGTTATTATTTCTTTAACTGTTTTTTTTTATTGTAATTGTTTTATCTGTATATTTATAGGTTTTAATTTAAAATTAGTTTTGATCGTAACTCAGGATGGCTATAAAATAAAGTCATTTGGATTAAAAATAATAATAAGTATGATTATATTGATTATGAATAAGCGTTGTCTTTTCATGTTCGTGTCTCTACTTCATACCTCGTTTTGATCTTACGATATGATGAGATGTGGCCCCCGCTAATACAAAAAGTTCAAACAAAATGTACGTAAAAAACTATAATAACTTTAGTAATTCATTTGGCCCCTTATTGGAGCCTGTTTTGATTTGAAATTTCGTTTGTATTTCGTGGAATTTTGCATTCGATGAAAGTTTTTAGTTGAGTAAACATTACTTAATTGCGGACTAGATATTAATTGTTGTATAAATGGGTCTTCTAAAATATTATTGATGTAAATAAGAAAAAAACTTGGTTAATGTATATGTATAATAATAGCTAACTAAACATTTCATGAAAAGCTGATTCTTGAAATAGCGTTACACCTAGTAACTAATGAAACCATAATTTTATTAAAACTTTCGTGAGACATATTTAATTATTGTATTAAGCGGTGAAACCATGCCGTAATTTATAAAGAAACTGTTTTTTAATTAACTTGTTTTCGAAACGGTTACTTGTCAATAAGAGGTGACGTTTCGTTTCATCGAAAACGCGTAACGACTCTGAAAACCTAGTTTTTAACTCTCTATCTGCTTTTGCTTACTCCTTTTACTCTGTAGAAACTGCTTATGTGTACCCACTGTGCTAACCATTTCTTTTGTGTGCCGTCGTAATTAAACAATAAATTGTGTGGCTAGGCTAAGATATTCATACGTGGTATTGCTGAAGCCTGTAAAATTGGCTCATTTATCTTGTAATTTTAAATTAGGTTTAAGTTTAACATAATAGTAGTAGCTGTATTATATTTTTGTTCATAAATTAGAGATTTTTGTTTCGATGAAAAGATTAATTTAATTATAGGTACAACTTTTTAGGTATTTAAGTCTTTTTTAAAATTGCTTACCTACTACTACTATTTAATTTTGCTCAACTTTACTATTTATAAATAAATAAAAATACGATGCTAATGGTAATCCGTGCACTTAAAACCAGCGGCATGTAAACCATGCATTTTCGTTCCATACGTCACGTTTTTTTGTTCCCCTAATACAATACGTATCGTAGAGGATGTGACGTAAGTATGCCGGCAGTTACTTAAAGTGAATTAGTCCTTTGATTTCTTGCAATCTACTACTTCTAACCTCTTAATAAGTTACTGCACAAGTCAATAAATTAAAATTCATAAGAATTCAATGTCAAAGTGGCTCCTTACCTTCAGTGCGTCCCGTTCGTATTGGATAAAAAATATGACACTCCGTGACGCACGTCCAACTTTTTGCATTTTTAAAGCGATACTGACTGCCATACCTAAACAACGGCTATAGTTAGGATCGTAATGTTGCCACTGATATATAAACACAACTATTTTGGTTTTTGTTGTCAAGTAGGTAAAAATGACGTGACGTAGTGGAATTTTCCACCGAGGTGGTTTTGGAGGACATAAAACAAATTGTAATTTTTCAATTTTATTACACTAGGCGTTAAAAGATAAGGTTCAAAATCAGTTTAAGACTATATAATCATTTCACATAATAGCCATAGTCAGGCCTAGAACGAGACAGATATACTTAAAATTCGCTTCAAAGTTAGCAAAGTGTACGTGGGACACCCAAAAATCGGTACCTTTTCTTCGATTTTTTTTGACAAAATGAATACTTTAAGTGGGTTTTAAAGGCAGTCTTTACCTTAATTCAATAGAATATAAGTAACTTTACAATTTTTATAAACTAACATTATACTTTAGAACAATATTTAATAGAAAAAAGGGAGTCCAAAGTCATGGGACAGCGATATTTGTATCAAATATTTAATTTGAAAAATGCCCACATGCGGTGGCGGCTTTAGGAAGGGTCGACCCGGACTCGGGCGGCCGCACGACGCGCTGTTTCCTAAACGGCGTCAACACACTCACATAATTAATACCTCGCCCGGGGTGCCTGCAAGAATAGCTAAGCGAAGGCCCGCCATGAACACGAGATGTTCCGCGTTCAGCGGATTACCTGACATAGCTTAGAATAATTCTTTATTAAGCTGTTTACACTCACGTAAAATTGTGTTCATTCATGGTCATTTATTAAATATCTCTTACGAAAGTTTTAATAAGATTCGAGTAATTCTTTTTGAACACAGATGATACGGTTAGCCAGGGTACACCCTTGTGGCATCCACAATCGCTAATGCGTTGTAGGCCCGGGTTTACTAACTACTAAGATAAGGTTTTTAGTGTAAATAAGGCAACCAAAATACACAAGTACTTAATGTATTCATCGACAAGCTCTAAAACAGGCGAAACAAATATACTGATTGAGCATTTGAACTTAACCCTGTGAATATTAATGTCTAGAAAGGCAGGGCTACGACGACAATAAGGAACAAGATTATAATTACTAAAACTCTTTGACACAAATTAGAAAAAACAATTCTTTTATGCACAAATGCATCAAGTAAAAAAAAAATCATTACTTACGTACTCCGGTAAATAGGATATTATTATGACGACTTAATTGAGAAAGATTGTTTGACATTTATCAAATAATATCTGTGTATTATAATAAAATAATGTATGTACAGTAATCACTAATCAGCAATTTCTAAGTACATTTCAATTTATATAAAAAAAATTAAGAAAAAAAAAACAATTTATCGTATGTACGATCAATGTTCAATCCATTCTTACAAAACTATACCTATATTTTTTTATAAATATTTTGTTTAAATATATGTACTTATTCAACACTTTTTTTTAACATGTGCGCCAATTTATGATAGATCAATTTGGTTAAAAAACAAATGAAACTGGCAAATATATACAATTACAAGTATTACATAAGTACTTAAACATACAATCATAATTCATTCTAAATGCCATCATGCCATTTGGCAATTATTTTATCGTTAAAAATTCCAACTTGTATGTTGTATGTCAATAAAAACACTTGCTTAAAATAGAAAAGAACACAATGTTACAAAAAGATGAAAATCTTAAAAGATATCTGTGCATGTCACATTGTCAAATCACTTTTATACACAAATGATTATAGGTACATTGGATAAAACACACAAATGCATAATTATTTTAAAACAGTCTAATGTTCAGAACATCAAAGTCGATAAGAATAGCCATTCAAACGTTTACAAGTTGCCAAGATTTTCTTAGGAAATTTTACCTAAATAAAACAATTTAAACGTGTGTTTCGATTGTTTTGTTAAAATGTCTTTACACATTACCACATCTTTTATTATTATTTATAAAATGGGTACTTTTGCGCAAATGTAACTTCGACAGAGAAAAAAATGGGTATTTCTCAGTCAATCTTTGACCACGGTAACTGTAAAGTTGCCGAAAGCCGGAGAAAATATTAAGAAAATTTGTTAAAACATGTCTATGTCACAACATTCAGGATTATGTACTAACACTTGTACTATAGCGACAAAGTTTATTTAAAGTAGAGGTAAATTGTTCTAATATTTTTAAATTAAATTTTATACAGATATAGTTTTGTATTAAAAATAATACTACTTCATCTTTGTAGTCAGTCAGTTCAACCAGTAGAAACTGGTTTGCTAAGTTGTAATCAAGAATAACTGGAAATAAATTACTTCTTGTAACCCATTAAGAAAGAATGCTGCAGTGTACAAGCATTCTTTCTTACTAGTTTTATACAGAAAACAACCACGGTTTTATTATAGGAATACGTTCGTTCCCAATGACAGAACATATGTGTTTAAAGAATTATTTCTCATACAATGACACACCATATGGTTCTACAGAATATGTTCTCCTATGCCAGTGACACTTCGAGGCCCTTACTCAATTTGGGCGGCATCGTAAGGGCTGACTGGAACGCTGCCGGAGACGAACGTTTTAAGGCTGTCATTTTACAGTAAGTATATGCTTAATAGTGAGCAGGATCAATAATTTAGAACACCACATTACCAATTTTTCTTCTGGTATGGGAATATCAGTTTATGGAATATCACTTACTACTCTATGTAGCTTCGGCAAGTCTACCAAATCCACGTACATACAAATCGACTTAGCAAATCAGTTTACAGCAGCCTGCGGTTTCACAAGTCTAGCTTCAACTTTGGCAATGTCACCTTTACGCATTTCGATCTGAACTATGGAGAACACCTCTATGACCTGTTTCACTTTCGGGGCATTTGGGGCATCTTTTTCATTGTGCCATTCCACTTCCATTCGGGACAGCCGTGCGCCAGCGTCGCTCTTTACACACGTGAATTCGCCCGGGAAATCCTGTAAATATTAATAACGACAATAAGAGATTAGTAATCAAATCAATCTATCAAATTTTGTTTGATATTTTAGTATTTACGATGGACTTCCGGTTCGTGTCTCAAGATGGCCGCATGCGTTTAAGTTTCGTTGTTCATTATTTATTCATTTTAGTTGTTCAATGTGTAGTATTGATAGCGTATTGTGCAGTGATCTAACGTATGAGTGAATGGCTAATGAAGAATTCAACTTGAAGCGTTCATAGCCCTTCCTGGGTCAAGGCCCGATAGTCCGCGTGGTTTTTTGTAAATCGCTATCACTTTAAAAAAAGCACGATTTTTTCTACTCACCGTACAACGTGGTATCAATCCTCTATCTAGTCGCCTAGTGCGATTGGCAACGAGACATTGGCAGTAATGGTCGCTTAACTGTGACCGGTTGCCATTTTTTTTTTAAATAGAATAGAATAGTATTTACGATGAACTAAATAGTACACTTTCATCCTACACTAAGTTTTCACTTTTTTGTTAGTGATGAAAAATTACAAATACAACCGTTTTCGTCTAAACCGTTATCAGACTGGACAGCACAAAAGCAAACCACATAAATCTCTATGATAACTGGTATATCGTCAGCAAACCTATGTCTTCCCGCGATTCTCACAAGACCTCGTCAGTTCACTTTGTGAAAGCCTGCAATGCATCTTTAGGTTTTTGGTCGTCCCCATTTACACAGACCCCAATTACCTCACTGTCCTAATTACAGTCGGCCAACGAAAACGTTCGTCACTTTTGAACCTTAACACCAAATGCATCAATATAATATAAAGTCACGAATTTATTCCCCGACTATACCATACCTCAGTCAATTTCCTAGTGATGTCATAGTTAATCAATAAAGTGTAAACTTACATTGTTAAAGTACACCCTTCTGTTGAGCCCCATAGCAACGATGATGACGTCAAGATATTTCTCACGCACATCCACCACCACTGCCTCTGTCACCATGGGCGAATGCATCTCAATGTACTTCAACGTGTACAACTCCGTCGACAGCTCTCCAGCTTTTTTAGCGTTGTATTTCTGTTTGTTGCACTGAGCTGCTATCATACGGACTCTATCAACCTCCCATTGTGGTGTATAGTTTTGAAGACTTGCTCCTAACAGTCTGAAACAAAATTAAGAATAAATTAATATAATGCTTCAAATGATTGAGTAAGAGTAAGCATGCAAGAGAAGTCAGTTATTTACCTGTGTACCATTATGTCTGCATATCGCCTAATTGGACTAGTGAAGTGGGTGTAGAGATTTACATTTAGAGCATAGTGGCGGAAATCATCATCATCAACATTATTTGCACAAAAATACTTTGCTCTAGCCATAGGTTTTGCACAAAGCATGCTTAGCACCATAGCTCTGCCGTTATCTTCATTATCAGGGCCTACATATGGTAAAAGAGATTGTTGTAGACTGCCAGCTGAATCAAATGCTAAGTCAATACCCATGGGTTTGAGTGAGGTAGCTAGCTGCTTCAGCATGAACTTGCTGGGTGGGGGATGGCACCTCAAAAATGCTAAATTCGGGTGGTCATTATAAATCCTTTCTGCTACAGTCATATTAGCAAGTAACATGAACTCTTCAATTAGCTGATGGCTCTCCTTTGATTCGTAAATCCAAAATGAATTTGGTAACCCATTAAATGGATCCAAATGAAATGCAACCTTAGGTTGGTCAATACGTAAAGCACCATTTTCAAAACGGGCCTGTCTGAATTTGGCAGAGATTTTGCCTAATGTTTTAATTGTGTCATAAATATCCTTATATTGGAATCCATTGTGTATTTCTGGGAAATCTGAGTCCTCTTTATCTTCGAGTATAGCTTGGGCATGTTCATAAGCTAACTGACTACAGGAATGAATCACAGTCTTAGCAAATCTGTGACTCAGAACTTCAGCATTATCAGTTATTTCCCAGAAAACAGAAAAAGCGAGTTTGTCAACCCCTGGAAACAATGAACAAAGCATGCACAGCTCATCAGGTAACATGTGATAAGCTCTCTCTACTAAATATATAGTTGTAGCTCTATCTGCTACTTTTTCGTCCAGATCTGTCTTCTCAGCCAAGTAGTGGCCGACATCTGATATGTGAACACCAATTTCATAATTACCATTTTCAAGTTTTCTACATGAGACTGCATCATCAATATCTCGGCAACTTGAGGGATCTATGCTGAAAATGCAAAGTTTGCGGCAATCCTCTCTCAATTTTATTTCTTCTTCAGGGATTGTGTAGTCCAGCCCAGGATATAAATGGCTATATTCTCGGCCATATGGAGTAACATCCAAATCATTCTGTGCCAAAATAGCTCTAGTTTCTGACACCATGTCTCCAGACTGGCCTATATTTTCTATAATCTTCCCCGTAGCAAATCTTGAATCATACCAGTCTACAATCTTTGCTAAAAACAGTGTATTTTCATAGCTTTTGGCTTCTTTATAGAAATTGTTAGGCCAACTTGTAAATGGAATATTGAGTCGTGGTATCCTATGATCACGAGGGACAAATAGGGCTTTTTGGCGATTTTTATCAGGCATCAGTTTTAAAATTCCAATACATGTTCGGGTGTGAACCTTCTCCATTATGTATACCACTCTTCCTCGTTTTTGATCCAGACCAGCAGTGGCATTTCCAACGCTGCACTCATTCTGGTTTTTAGTACTAGGACTACTGCCATTATTAATTTTAACATTTTTAGAACATGCTGGCTTGTTGCTGGCATGACTTGCATTCTCTATTGATTTTCCTTCTTTTTTGTCATTTAAATCAACTGGCTCATTATTACACTCTGTTATAATTTCTACAACTACAACATCACCTTCTAAAGCTCTATTCCTGTTTTTGATACCTTCTATGAGAACATCTTGCTCATCTCGATCTTTGCTTGATATATACGCATGTGTGAACTGTTTTGGATTAATGCGCAAGACTCCTTCAATCAGTGTTTTGTTTTTCAAGCCCTCGTTCACTTCTTCAATGGGTGTGTAAAACCCAAACTTAGTATCACCATCATTGTTCTTGTTATCACTGCTCTTTGTCCTATTCCTTTGTCTATTAGACTTTGGTTGTTTTAGATCAATTTTTGTGGGAGTTTGCCTCTGTGCCTGTTGCTGTAATAGCATCTGCTGCTGATAGTGTGTATAACTGTCCACTGAATAAGATTTATTGAGCAATGGGTGTTGCATCATATTTTGTAAATATCTAGGAGTACTAGGATCGATTTGTCTTTGTACCATTTCAGGATGTTGACCGGCATTGAAGGGCAGCTGAACAAGAGGCGAGTTAGGAGCACTGGCATTATGTGGTTGTTGAAACATACCCATTGTCTGTCTACTCTGCATCAACTGATATTGAGGATGGTAACTTAAATTCTCCAAGTAATGCGACTGGCTAGCGTATACTGGCATATGTCTGTTAAATAATTCTTTAAGATTATTTGGCATCGTGAATTCGGGCGGCGATGGCTTTGGTTCATTTGGTTGCGGCATTTGTAACTTTTTCAGTTTTTCTTTCTTTTTAGCATTTTTTCTTCTCCCCTTCTTTGGCGAGGGGGTTTCAACCCCGACAAGGGAAGGAATATCATTGTTAACATTTTGACTTACGTTTGTAAACAATGGTTCTAACGGTGGTTCGCTCCCCTTTTGTGCCTGATCTGATTTAACGGCTGATCGCTGCAACAATAAGTCCTCGGTAAGTCTGCATAGCTCACCTTCATGGATATTTCCAATAGGACTGACCCCAATTTGCGGGGGTTGAGTTTCAACACTTGCTGGAACATATGATGTAGATGGTGAAGGAGTATTCGTTTCTGCTTGCTGTTCAGACGAATGATCACTATTGGCCATAATAGTGACAGGTTTAAAAAGTGTTATTTCACATTGAAGGAAAACTGATAATTTTGTACAAATTACCAAAAAAACCTTTACGACACGTAGGTATTATTTTGGTCGTTACCTTTCTAACTGAACTGAACTGACAAATTAGTGACAATCACATGTCATGTATTATATAGCAATGACATGAACGATTGAACGAATGAAATGAGCGATGACAGGCAGAGTCAGTAGATAAAGTGAGGTAAGTACATTTAAAGTAAAAAAGTCATAAAGGGTATAGCCGTGTTTGTATGGTGCATCGGCCCCAGAAGCCAAATCGGTTGCCGTTTTGCTAATATATTAGCCCAGATGTAAGATGCTTTTTTACAAAAAAAGGACCATGAAATACTTCAGGTTTTTGAGAAAATAAAAAAAAACGAAAATTGGTTTTTATTTTATTTTATCTAAACTACTCAATAGATTTTTTTGTAACTTATACACATTATGTAGGTAATAAAGATGTATTATTTAAAAAAAATGGATTTCCAAATATCCTTATAAGTAGTGAAATTTTCACTTTAAAATTTTCAATAATTTTTTTTTTATATTTTCGAGATAGGGACACCCACCAATTTTAGCTATATTATGTATAAACTAATATTCTATAATATGTATTTTTTTCAAAAACATTCACTTGGATCAACATATCCAAAATCAAACAAACTTATCGCCTGGTGACAATTTTTCAGACAGTTATTTTCAAAACCTCGTATCTAGTTTGTTGATTGATACTGAGATACGAGCTTAATTTTAAGTAGGTATTTGTTACTTAGTTTTGGTTGTCAACTGACGTTATGGTATACCATACATTTGTTGGACTTAATATGCCTAACTACTCGTACAAGAATCGAATAAAAATAACATATAAGAGCATCGTCAAAATAAAATGTCTTTACATAGAAAGTTTATTTTACATAGAAAGCTCCAGTGAGTCCCACGGCTCGTAGCTCAAAAAATATTTGATGTACACAAAACACATGCAGATTCGAAAAAAAAGTACGTCGATAAAATCGATTCGATCAATCGTTAGATCACAGAGAAGTGTCAAATGGATGATAAAAAATAAATCAGACTGTAACTGGCCATCAGTAGGCCTTATGTCCATGTTCATAAGGTCTACCGATATGGTCAGTTAGATGCGTTTCTGTTTGTACTATACATATATAGACATTTTATTTCGATGATGCTCATAAATGTTATTTTTATTCGATTCTTGTACGAGTAGTTAGGCATATTAAGTCCAACAAATGTATGGTATACCATAAGGTCAGTTGACAACCAAAACTAAGTAACAAATACCTACTTAAAATAAAGCTCGTATCTCAGTATCAATCAACAAACTAGATACGAGGTTTTGAAAATAACTGTCTGAAAAATTGTCACCAGGCGATAAGTTTGTTTGATTTTGGATATGTTGATCCAAGTGAATGTTTTTGAAAAAAATATATATTATAGAATATTAGTTTATACATAATATAGCTAAAATTGGTGGGTGTCCCTATCTCGAAAATATAAAAAAAAAAATATTGAAAAATTTAAAGTGAAAATTTCACTACTTATAAGGATATTTGGAAATCCATTTTTTTTTTTAATTATACATCTTTATTACCTACATAATGTGTATAAGTTACAAAAAATCTATTGAGTAGTTTAGATAAAATAAAATAAAAACCAATTTTCGTTTTTATTATTTTTCTCAAAAACCTGAAGTATTTCATGGTCCTTTTTTTGTAAAAAAGCATCTTACATCTGGGCTAATATATTAGCAAAACGACAATCGATTTGGCTTCTGGGGCCGATGCCCCATACAAACACGGCTATACCCTTTGTGGTTTTTAAAACAGTACAGTCTGGCAAAAAAGAGTAGAAATTAAAAAGTGGCAATACTGTAGTGCCGTCCCCTTTTCCTTAGATGGATTAGAAAGGGACGTCACTACGGTATTGCCAATTTTTAATTTCTACTCTTTTTTGCCAGACTATAAAATGATAAAGTAACCTAAATAAATGATAATGTACTAATTACGTACAAATGATATTTTAGCTGAATATAATTATAATTATACACATAATTTGTTGACTTTAGTATTTTGTATCCAGTGTAACAACCAGTAACAACACTTCGTTAACGAGCGTCCAGAAACCATACCTCCTGTGTACTACATTTCCGTGTAATATATTATATAATATTGTAAATAATCTAAAGAAATACAAAATCTTCTGCACTTTTTCAACTAATGCTACTATAGTAACAACGTTGAGTGTTAAAAATGTCAGTTGTATTACTCGTATTCTGCTGTGGTGCGATGATCGCAATAATCAGTATGTTGTTAATAGTAATATTATTTCCGAACATACGCGTACTGTATCTGTCAAAGTCAAAAAGCAGCACCACACCACACTTACACAGCTACACACTAAGCAAAAAGCAGATGGAATTCGATTATTTTAATCGCAGGTTTTTTGACTAAAGAGTGTTATAAATACAAACCATATGAGGTTGAAGTTACTTACGTAGGTGTAGTATTCATCAAGAAAATAGAACTCTAGAAAAATCCAGATTTAAGTTCAAAATGAAGCTCATAACCCACAATATGTTAACGTCGAAGTGTTTGAAAGGAGTAACAACCGGCTATCCACTTGCTATTAACGCAACCGATATTAAGATTACAGAAGTCGACTTTAATCCAGAATTCGTAACTCGTGTTATACCTAAATTGGATTGGCAAGTATTATGGAATGCAGCAGACAGTATAGGACACAGTGAAGGTTTACCAAAAACTCTGGAAAATACTGAGGGAGACCAAGAATTTTTGAAGAAAGCACATCGAGTTTTACTAGAGGTTGAAGTTGAAGAAGGTTATCTGACTTGTCCTGAGTCAGGCAGACAGTTCCCCATCACGAAAGGAATACCAAATATGCTTTTAACAGAAGCAGAAGTACAATAAACTAGTTGTAAATTTTTCTTTTTTTATTATACCAATCTGTACTAACATTTAAGATTGCCACTAACCTACCCTATAATGATTCCAAGTCCCACTGTTTTGAATTATGAGCTTTCGAGTATTGCTCCAATGTATTTGAGTGTTAATCTTCTGAACACTAAGCATTGATGCAATTCACTGTGCCCCTGATGGAACAGCAAAAAAATAAAGAAGCGCTCCAAAATCGATAGGGATTGAAAAATACTTGTATGAATTACAGTTTTTGATCATTGAAATTAGGATGCCATCGGGCAATGTTGACATCAGTGGCAGAATTTACTGATGACGTGTTGCCATCTTTGGGGCTCAAAACTTTTATTAAGAGTTACTACTAGTTCTGATTTTGTCTCCATGACTATGATGTATTCCAACAACTGATATAGTTATTTTCTTAACCCTTTGAACGCCAAGCGCCAAAGCAATTCACCGTGCCACTGACGCCAAACCAAAAAAAAAAAATGCTCCAAAATCAACTGAGATTGAAAAACACACATAGTGGTTTGAATTAGCATGTTTTGACCATTGCAATTTTTGACGTCAGTAGGCGTCGTTGGCGTCAGTGGCACGAATTTCCGATGACGTGATTTGCCGTCTTTGGCGGTCAAAGGGTTAAATGAAAATCAAACTGTGACCACTTTCTCTTTATGTGAGCCATGGATCACCAAACTGCCTTGATGTTTATCGTCCAAAAGCTGGTAACCTTGGTGGCGAACACCTCTCTTATCCTTAACCAACCTATCAGTAGAATGGGGTCCAAATTTACCAAAACCTCATCACATCATGAATGTTGTATTTATTTATCAATTTAAAAATCTAAAAAGTTTAGTTAAATACCAAAAAAGCATAATGATGTTTTTTCAATTTCTCTAATAGCAATACCCACCACAAGTATTGTTATGCAGTTTCATACTACATCTGAATACTGCAAGCATCCGTGTGGAAATACCCGAAGAAGGTCGCAGGAATTCGTAGGGTACGGGGACTTGTAGACTAGGGACTAGCAGAATCACAACTTTAATTTGTAACGGGTGAAAGGACTCCAATGTGTTGCATGACAGTTTCTGGATATCCTCTTTTATGTATTTTCTGATCACCACTATCAATGCAAATTTTTATTTTGTTCTTTTTTTTTTTTTTTCTCAGATTTCAATAAAATTTGGTGAGTTGGTAAAGTTGCTTATTCTGAAAAAGGTAAGCCCAATTTCACGATATGTCCTACAAAATTTTCCATTGAGTTAGTGAAAAAAAAAACGACAACAATATAAAAAAAAATTATACATAAAAAGAAAACAGTATACCTATTAACAAATCATTTATTTATTTATACAGGAAAAACAATAAATTATCCCATGATTACTAAGATGTTCCATTAAATTATAGTTTCAATACAATATCATTTTCTATGGTGGTATAACAATACTCTTATAGCTCGTCCACATACGGGGTGCAAGAGAGATTTCCAACCGACGCCATCGCGAGTGGTGCCCTGGCGGCAGCGGAAACAGCCTGAAACAAAGATAAATCGTTTAATTTACTCAACATTAAATAGAAAATCGTAATTTAATTGAGGCAGGAGTCGACGTGATATGCCGTCTTTGGCGCTCAAATGGTTAACAATTGATAATACCCAGTGATATTTATCTTAAGGTTGTTGCAGTGTTATGCTTGTTTAATTAATTACTGTACTGATTGACATTACGTGGTGAGATTACATCGAGCGTCGACGTGCTGCCAGCGCCCGTGCAACAGAAACGCAACTTTTGCGCAGCGTCAACGCAACGTTGGTCACGCTCAAACGACGTTTATCTAGTTGTAGCTTAAAAGCACTATTACTATACTACGATTTGTAATTCAAGACCAAATAAACTAGCACAAGGTTGCCACTACAATAAAATATTATTACAATAGTAGATTCCTTTTTCTTTTTTAAACACGCTAAGATAGTTTATTTATTGGTAACTTTAACTCTATGTTTTAACAAAATAACTAGAAATATTTATTATTACATAATTACGAGAGGAAATAATAAAAACTTAAACATCGGAGATTTTTGGTACAAAATCTGGTATTGTACTTGTAACATTGTGCATTTGGTGCAAGCCAAGAAACAAACTGAGATGTCATTTAAATGTTGTCAATTTTGACAGTGACGTATCTGTCGTAGTTTTTTTGGTCTTGAATTAGAAATCCGAGTTTACATGATGAAATTTTAGGATCTTGAGCGCCAATCAATAGGATTTTATTTAAAGGCCAAAAAAACTGATCGCTGAAAACTTAGACCATCATCTAAGTCTTGCCAAGACTTTGAAGACTAGTTTTGTACGAGTTAAATTAGTACTTTTGTTTGCATGATACATTCAATTGCTGAGACTGTACCGATTATTTAATAAAAATGTTTAATGAATTTGTAAAGATTTTTTATGAAACTGAAAAAAAGTATTCCTAGGTCATATATTAATTTGGAAGTTGGGATTATTAGCTTGAATAATATTATATATGGGTAGAAGACGTTATAGTATGTACATATATATTACCTGTGAGACATCGGACGCACTGATTTGGTCAATAGCGTTAGCAATCTCAGCGGGGCTCTTGACGGAGCCAGTGAGCAGGCCCTGGGCGGCCATGTTCTCGGCGAGGTTGGTGCCGTCGTCGATCTCGCTCAGCACTTGGACCTTGAGCTGAGCCTTGGCAGACTGGACGGCTTCGGCTGAGGCCGGCGACCGGATAGCTCCGGCCACGGCTTTGATAGCCTAAAAGAAGTTGCTTATAAGATACAATGGACTAACGTGTGTGAAATATCAATGTATGTGAAAATAAAGCAATTTAAAACATTCAGCCAATACATTCTTATTTTGATAAAACAGTAAAAAAAAAAAAATTATGGAATATCTTCAAAAATATTTAAAAATTGCCGATATCAATTTAAAAGTTAGTCAACATGACCGAATTTAAGAATGCATTGTTTTAGCCATTTCATAAAATATAAATACACATGAGCAGTTTACTGTCTCCTGGATCCAAAGGAACATTATCTGGTACTAATCCTACCGACAGCGCCATGTAGGATTGTTTTAATCTCTATATTTTTAAATAAAGTACTGGTGAAATTCTTGCTATGATTTCAGGAGCATTCGATCACTCACCTTAGCGGCCTCATCCTTAGGAACAGACAGGATGGCGCCAAAGAGTCCGTTGTCGGAGTAAGACACATTGAAGCCGGCGGCGGCAAAGGGTCCGATGTTGCCGATGGCCCTAGCCAGGACGGAGTTGTCGTAGCCCCACTTGGTGACCGGCCCGTTGCCTAAGGCTATAAGAAAACAGAATTTATTTTATTATACATTCCCATCGAAGTTGTCGACGAGTATGTGTACCTGGGACAAATTGTCCAGCTAGGTAAGTCCAACTTCGAGAAGGAGGTTAATCGACGAATTCAACTCGGCTGGGCAGCGTTCGGGAAGCTACGTCATATCTTCTCGTCGAAAATTGCCCAGTGCCTGAAGACGAAAGTCTTCGAACAGTGCGTGTTGCCAGTGATGACTTACGGAACTGAGACATGGTCGTTCACAATGGGAGTCATGAGGCGGCTAAGAGTCACACAACGTGCAATGGAAAGGGCAATGCTCGAAGTTTCTTTGCGCGATAGAATCAGAAATGAGGATATCCGCAGAAGAACCAAGGTAACCGACATAGTGCACAGGATTGCCCGGTTGAAGTGGCAATGGGCAGGCCATGTAGCCCGGAGAACGGATGGCCGTTGGGGCCGCAAAGTCCTAGAGTGGCGACCACGTATAGGAAAGCGCAGCGTGGGTCGGCCCCCGACTAGATGGACGGATGACCTCGTGAGGATAGCGGGGAATCATTGGATGCGGTCTGCACAGGATCGCACTTTGTGGCGAGTCATGGGGGAGGCCTATTTTCAGCAGTGGACGTCTGTGGCTGATAGATAGATAGATAAGTACATTCCCATCTAACGGTTGGTTACAAAGAGAAAAATACCGCATTGTAATATTACAACATTGCGAACTAGTGCTCTGTGTGCAAGACACGATGCACTACGAACTTTATATCACTCTTTGGTTCTGTGTGTATTATTTACCACAGGCCCTGTCCTGTATGTAAAACCGGATACCCTTGAAATGTCGACAAACGTTTCACCGAATGCTTCATTTCGTCGACAAATTTTTACTCGTAAGTCATAAATTTTTCAGACATTTTGTAAATTATAACCTTTAGGTTAGGTTTGTGTTATAACATTCATAAATGGTTATGGTTTCAGAACAGAAATGCTTTCGATGAAATGAAAATTCGATGAAATGAAAATTCGATGAAACGTTTGTCGACATTTCAAGGGTAAACCATGTAAAGCATACCGACACAGGTCAATCGGTCAAAATTATTTAGATACTAGAAACCTTCTAGGTATACTTAGTAACTAAATATTTTTGACTTCTTCCGCGTGTTTTTTTTATCACAGTCGGGTAAAAAGCATCCTATAAGCGTCTTTGGATGGATCCCTATCCAAAATTGGTTAATATTCGTCCAGCCGTTTCGTGATGAGGACAAAGAAAATTTGACTAACAGATGACGCTGTACGACTAGCGCCACCCTGCTGCATCGCGCTGTGAAATTTTCCTGATTTTAATGACCCTTCTCCATAGAAATTTTTGAATTTTATAATAGCAATGAAGATAGCGACTCAGATATAACTTTAGTCCGTAATGACTCAGTCATACATGTAGGGAATATCACTTCACATAAAGCATCAGCCCGTCTAGCACAACTATGGTTCACGACTCATGTCGCGCGACATCACCCGTCACTCTCTCGCAGTATTGTACATAAAGAGATAGGTAGTATATCTCGCGCGAGAGTCGCGTGTCACAGTTCTGCTAGACGTGCAGTTTAACTATCTTGGGCCTAGCCACGCCCCTGGCATGCTTTACTTGGAATTGAGGTCGGTGTTCCCAAGTGTTGTACCAGTATTTGGTCGCGCTATATTCCAAAAAGATGGGCACAGTTGTGGCTCATGCAGGCTCAGCAAAGACCAATGTTTACTAGTATGTATGTATACATAAATATAGATGTTACCTTTGGCAGCAATAGCCAAAGCGAGGGCCTGAGGAGTGCCAGCACCAGCGCCTTGCAGCGCCAGGGCAACGTGTACCATGTCGCCACCAGTCTCCTTCCTGAAAAATATAATCACAAGAATGTTTCAATTCGAAAATATACTATAGGGAATTTTGGGAAATTTCCACAGAAAATTTTGGAATTTTGTAAACTTTCCGGCGCACACGTGATATAGTCATATTTGTAGCTTGGTTATTTTGCGGTGTTAATGGCATGGCGTTATGTCGTGGCAATGGGGAATGGATGAACTTAATATTTTTTTCTCAAACATGCTCGGAAATGTATGCGTTAATGTCCCGATATGAGGACATGAAGTTTCTCGTTTATGGCTCCCTACATTACTTCTTGGCCTAGGCAAAAAAAATTAGTATGAAAATCCATTATTGTCCGCTGCTCTAACTTTTTAAATTTCCTTACTAACGTTAAATTGGCAAAGGAAAAATTGCATACAGCCAACCACCACTGCCCTCTGTAAGCATACTTGCGATATAAAAAAAAAAAAAAACAAAATCTATGGTACTATATTTATGTGCGGTTAAACATGGTGCTCAAATAGCTGGATCAAATAACATATTTAAAAAATAAAAAAGGCAGCAATATGAACAACTTTTTTCTGCTTATTCGTATTTCGTAGTGATTATAATATAATTTTAACAGACATAAAAATTACTTCTAGTGATGAGAGTGACGGAGAACTTATGAAAAAAGGATGACGGGGAACTTATGAGGAGGCAAATTTAGCCATGCAAAATGAATAATATTTTTTACTTTTTTCTCGTAGCATATTTTGTTTTGTTTACTTGATTATCTATTAGTTATTTTAATTTTAATATTTCCTCACATCGTTTGAGAAAAGCACTATACAAGCTTCGGCCGGAACAGGGATTGCAGGACTCGTTGTATCTGGCCTCGTCTTCGACTCGGCCATCTACCCCAAACTCGTCCAGCAATCCCTTACTTCACGGCCTCTGCAGTAATGTACTATTTTATAGGTAGGAGTAGGAATCCTGTATTTTTTTTTAGGATGCTGTTTATCTTGTTGTAGGGTCAATAAAAAGTTGTACTTAGTTAAGTGTTATAATTAAATCTAAACTATGTGTAACGAAAATTACCCATAATAACTTTTTTATAGGTAGGAGTAGGAATGCTGTATTTTTTTCTAGGGTGCTGCTATTTATCTTGTTGTAGAGTCAATAAAAAGTTGTACTTAGTTAAGGGCTATAATTAAATCTAAACTATGTGTAACGAAAGTTACCTATAATAACTTTCGTTACGCAAAGGACGCGATTATAGTTTTGATTTAACTAAGCCTATAATGTACATGTATTTTGAACCCATCTATCAGCCCACGTTTCCTTCTCTTAAATGGAATTACCTCAGTTCACCGCCGTGGTATTTGCCACCCTCACTTTTCAGGTCCGCGCCACCCAGATTTAAGGCTTGAGCAATCATGCAGGCAGTCTCCTAAAATAAAAATAAAATAAACTGTTAAAACACGATAATATAGCATAAGTAGATTTCTGATTAGAGTAACATACAATATTATAATTTCCTTTCTTTTTCAAAACGAATAATGGTACTTTGTGACTTGTTTCCAGGACAGTTATGACGAGTAGTTAATATTGAGTTCTAGAGAAGTTGCCGCGGTTATCCTATTAATAGTTTTAGTTAATTTAAGAAGAGTGTATACTATTCACAAATTATTTTACTATTCAATGATTGATTATATAACCAGGGAACTAACTACATCTTCGACGACACAATTGACCACCATGGACACTGAGAGGTTACTTACTCTAAAGTTGGAAAACCGATGTTTATATTGTTCATGCAAATCCCAAGGGGAAAAAACACACAAACTCGCCTTGTTTTCACCGACAACGGCGACAGCGCAGCGGCGGGCGGTCAGCGCGCCGGAAGCGAAGTGCTGCAGAGACTCTGAAGAGATCTTGCCGATCTTCTTTGGCGAGATGAAGAGGGAGTTGCCGAGGCCGCGGCGGAACGCTGCCTTGTGGAGGAGGTCCACAGCACGCACCTTTAATTAAAATATTGGCTTTAATTTGCTCAACATGAGCAAATCAAGACTTTTTTTTTTACTACTCCTAGTGTATCTTACACTGGATGTGCTTCCCACCTGAAATTTTACGTGATAAACAAATTTGATTATGGCTTAAGGCTGATCGAAAATAGTTAAAAAAAAGTCTTTTGCATGTGTAATGTCAAGCTGCGCCGCGCGGTGTTATCCGCTTATCCCACGGGAACACTACATTTTTTTGGGATAAAAAGTAGCCCATGTGTTCATCCAGGATGTCAGCTACCTTCACGACAAAATTTATCAAAATTGGTGCTGTTTGAGCGTGAAGAAGTAACAAACACAAACTCGCCTTATAATATTAGTGTGATAAATATATGGTTAACAGTAAGGAAAAATACTTATATCCTTACAGAACGGCGTAAATTTGTGTTAACTAGGTACTAAAAGGCCCCCGTAACTCTTCCCGTGAAGAGAAAGAAAACGTATGACTTTATTATTTTAATCATCTTACATTTAGAAAAAAGAAATAAATACATTTATTCGTGAACATAAGACATAATTAGTGTGAAAAAGATTTGAATACAACAGGCAACTTTAACTATGGTTATGCCACAAAAGTTCCCACCCCGCATGATGCTATGCTAGCTGAGAGCCTGAGTTAATTAATGCATTTAAATAATAATAAATAAATTAAATTAATATGTGTAAGGCTGTATTTACGTATGAAAACTGATAACATCTTTTTTTATCTTCCAAGTATAGTTTAATATGTGTAAGGCTGTATTTACGTATGAAAACGGATACCATCTTTTTTTATCTTCCAAGTATAGTTTAATATGTGTAAGGCTGTATTTACGTATGAAAACTGATACCATCTTTTTTTTATCTTCCAAGTATAGTGGAGAAGCTTAGTAGCTTTCTTTATTGCAATAATATGATGAGTTATTTTCTTGTTTGTGTCACAAAACTTGTGTGGAAAACTCGAATATTTGTTCCTGTATTAATATATTATGTATATTGTCATCTAGTACCCACAGTATACGGTCGATTTGTGTATTGAGTGTTAATATTTATTTATATCATCATACCTGAGGCGCCAACGCAACAATATCGTATTTAAGGCGGGGCACATTGTCGGTCAGCTCCCAGGGTCTGAACTCCTGGCTGGAGATCAGGTTGTTCAGGCACTCCAGGGCAGGGTTCAAGTTGTCCTTAGTGGTCTGAGGAGAAAATGTTATTAAATGTAAGTTTATTTTACTGTTGTCACAAGCAAAGTTATGATAATGAATAGATTCTTAGATGTCGGTAGTTTTACCCAGTTTCCAGTTTTAAACAGTTTATTACTTACCATTGCCACAAAATGTATTTAGTAAGGGATGGTGAACCAACTGGATGGGTGCCCTTGTGAGCATGCATGCCATTGCCATTTGGCATGTGACTCTTTAGGCAAGCAAAACAGCTTTTCAGCTAACATGTGTAAACAATCCAATTTAAAAAACCGGCCAAGTGCGAGTCAGACTCGTGCACCGAGGGTTCCGTACAAACACTTTCCATCCCTGAGTGGTTAAGTTAAGTTTGCACCTGGTATGTATAGCGCCCCATATAAATTAGGTGCAAAGTTAGGTATTAAAAAAAACTACTTACTAGATCTCGTTCAAAACAATTTTCGTTGGTAGTTTTTATAGTAATGTACATCATATGTTTTTTTTAGATTTTTCATTTTCTTATTTTAGTTCAAGTTAGAGGGGGGGGGGGACCAACTTTTTTTCCACTTTGGAAGCGTCTGTCACGCAAACTATTCGGTTTAGAAAAAAAATATTTCAGAAACCTCGATATCATTTTTGAAGACCTATCCATAGATACCACACACGTATGTGTTTGATGAAAAAAACATTTTTGAGTTTCAGCTCTATGGGGAGCCCCCAATATTTATTATTATTTTTTTATTTTTGCATCAAAATCTTAATGCGGTTCACAGAATACATCTACCTACCAAGTTTCAACAGTATAGCTCTTATAGTTTCGGAAAAAAATGGCTGTGACATACGGACGGACAGACGGACAGACAGACATGACGAATCTATAAGGGTTCCGTTTTTTGCCATTTGGCTACGGAACCCTAAAAAGGCATCAAATATGGCACATAGCATAACAAAGGTTCACCGTTCCTGCTATATGTTAATTATTACACATGACTAAAGGCATGCAGTCTAAATATGCATATCTATCTATCTTACTGGTTCTCTGCCTTTTTGCCAAATTAATAGGATGATCATCATCATCCTCCTAGCCTTGTCCCATATCTTTGTAGAGTGAATTCTCAATCGGGGTCGGCTACCTAAATCCCAAGATGTGGCGTAGGCACTAGTTTTTACGCAAGCGACTGCCATCAGACCTTCCAACCCAGAGGGGAAACTAGGCCTTATTGGGCTTAGGTGGTTTCCTCACGATGTTTTCCTTCACCGAAAAGCGAGTGATAAATATCAAATGACATTCCGTACATAAGTTCCGAAAAACTCATTGGTACGGGCCCGGTTCGAGCCCGCGACCTCCGGATTGAAAGTCGCACGCCCTAACCACTAGGCTACCATCGCTCTTCTAATGAATAGGATGATATTTGCAACAATTATGAAAAATGTATGACAACAGGAGGAATAAAAATTCTGCTAAGTGAAAATTAGTCAAAATGAAACAACGAAAAATTATTGTGCGAATAGGCAGAATACCATATCTATCTATCAGCCACAAAAGTACACGGCTGAACAAAGGCCTCTCCTATAGCTCACCAAAAAGTGTGAACCCATGCAGACAACATTGATTGACTCCCTACCATCACCGTCACAGGGACATCACTACATCAGTCTACCTAAGCGGAGGTCTTTTCTTTTCATGCTGTACTTTTCTATAAGTGGTTGCCACTCCAGGACTTTGCTGCACCAACGGCCATCCATTCTCCCGGCTTTCGCCCATTTTTATATAATAATGATATTTTAATGTATAAATCATATGCAGCAAAATCTAAAAATAACTTAATTTACACGATATTTGCTCACCTCAAGTGTGTAGTAGATGAACTCGCGATCACCAGAGCAGGTGACGGAAGCTCCATGTTGGGCCAGTTTGCGGGCAATGATGAAGCCACTGGCTTTACCAGTAGTCTGGCCTGCAGCACAGCGCAGGACATGGGCCAGACCGAGCTCAGAGGGGGACTCATACCGAGAACCAGCCCTTTAAAAATAATTTTGTATTGAGTATAAGCTTACAGTGTTTTCCGCTATGGATTGTAATATACCAAGATTAAAAGTTTATCGACACAGATAGCTGAATGTCTTGGAGTCAACTGATTTGATTTACACCAAACACGGCAAAGAACAATCTCGATGAAAATGACTAGATTTAAGAAACCTCACTCAAATAACACTATGATGTTACAGACATAAACAGATACAGACTTTAAACGTATATCCCCTCTTTATCGTTAGGGGTTAAAAACATGTTAGTAATCAATTAAAAGTATAAAAAGAGGATATTAAAATGTATTTCATATAATTTCAATTTCTAATGCTGCAGAATGGCGTAATTTATGGTAGTCAAAAAATTAAAACTTGCATAACCTTGAGATTCTTTGACATTTCTTCAGACACCTTGACCAACTCGAACTTGTTTTTTTTTTTTTTACATGTGAATTCAACATATGTATTACTATTAATTCTCTTACTTGAAAGCTACAGTCACTCTAGTGATTGGAGAACCGTTGTCCAAAGCAGCAACAACTGCTTGGTTCTGGGCTGAACCAAACTCAATGCGCGGCGCTTGGTGCTTCACTGCCGCTTTAGCGGCTTGAGCATACCCTCTCACCTAAAATACATGTATCTGTTAATTCCTACTTGTCCATTACTAAAATAATATAAGTTATCATGAGTAAATCTTTTACATAACAGGCATTTGACAGCTAGAAGTTCTAAGGTAAAACTTTAGATTCATATTTTTGGTGGACGTGGTAAACCTGCTAAGAGATGATACTTACCCCAACATGACGAATGATGGAGTTTTTCAGAGCGGTCGATGCCATTTTACCAAAATTTCAAGGATCCGAGCACACACTGGTAGTGGCACGACCACCAATTCGATCGAAAAATTTACTTTTTAAAAGTTTGACAGTTCGATGTTGGATTGTTCCCTGAATTCGTGGTTTTTGAGATATAAAAATCCTGTGACTATTTTTTTAACTTTTTTTTTATTGAATTTTTATGGAACTGGTTTGTTATTATTTCATTTTATAAGTGTGCAGTACGTAATGCGATGTGATTTGGTCAAAATATTGTTTGCATTAAATACTATGTGGGATATAGCGTACTACGCCTATTCTTAGACTACTACTGCTCGCGAAGTTGGCCGAAGTATGGGTTTCCGCAGCGAAGTGCCCCAACCGCAGCCAACTTCGCGAGTAGTGTGCTATGGTAAGAAATGTTCTTCGACGGTTTTTAAAATAGCTCCAACAACATTTATGACAAGCATGTGCATGTCCATACTCTAAGGTTTGCGCGGTCTGGCACTGACATTTCTTTCACATACCTAACGTACTTGACAGTTTCGTTTACCGCCAATTTTGCTCTTTTCAGTTTCACGATTGTTGTTGTGTTTTAAAGAATACCAATAATTGATGTGATGACGGAAAGAAAACGACACCGATAATTGTGTACGTGTTAATTATTCAAGTGTACTCGTATTATTCTGTTGTAACTAGGTAACCTACTGACACTGCACTGATGTTACATTATAGTGTACTTAACAGTTTTCATTTGTTTAGTATGCGTGGCTTTATCGAGTTTGCATAGATATTTTAATATTGATGTGATTAATTTTGTGACTGGAATCTCCTCAAGGGCTAGTATTAAACACTAATTATAACGATTCCAAACATATTGTGATTAATAGTAAATGTAACCTGTTGAAGTTCCTTAGTTTTATCTTTTTTGTGTAACCTCTATCATTTCCCATCGTGATGCTCAATTATTGGGATTTCCTAGATGCATCTCTATCATGAGATTTTATGGAATTTGAATGCCCTGGTACCTAGTAGACATTATTTCAATCAATGCTGACAGGAATAGCAAACTGTTCAATCTAATGTTAAGTTAGTCTTATTAGCCTTCTATTTTAGTATTTTATGGGATTTAGCAACACCTGACTTTTCCTTTAAAATGTACATTTAATTAGCAGTTTGTATTTTACTCTAAGAAGAGGCTATTTGTAACCCAAGGGGTTATTTAGTACTATGCAAATAAAAGCTTTTAGCATGATTTTTTTCATTATGGAATATTAGGAACACATGTTTTCAGGTATAAGACATTAGTTACAAGCATTATGATGGGAATATAATATTATGGGCTTAACCCCTCATATGCCTAAATGCGGATCCGTGCAGGACATTTCAACTTTATGTTAAAATAACAGTTGGTTTCAAGATGCTTGGCAAATTTTTGACATCACATATGAAGGGTTAACCTTAAAGTAATTTAAAAATTGGGCAAGTGCGAGTCCGACTCGCACATGAAGGGTTCCGTACCATAAAACAAGTTTGTTGTATGGGAGCCCCCCTTAAATATTTATTTATAGCAGCAATAGAAATACATCATCTGTGAAAATTTCAACTGTCTAGCTATCACTGTTCTTGAGATACAGCCTGGTGACAGATGGACGAACGGACGCACGGACAGCGAAGTCTCAGTAATAGGGTCCCGTTTTTACCCTTTGGGTACGGAACCCTAAAAATGACTAAATAGTCCTATTGGGTTCCAAATGGCCTCACAGTATTTAATGTTTTGACAAATCTGCCCCTATTACTTTATTAGACATGCTACATATACAGCTTGCCTTTTCTTGCAAGTATCTATTCATTATTAGGGTCTGGATGTTTGGGTGCACCTTTTGATAAGCTGTAGGGGAGGGAACATCTCTGTTTATTGATAGTATAAACAAATCAATACTTTGTTCTTTAATTTCTGTCTTTATTAAATATATTAAATATAATTTCAAACTCTGATGATACCATACTCTTTAAAGTGGTTGATGATGCACATCACACCCAACAATCCTAGCCATATTCATAGCCACTTTTCTTATACTGGGATAGCAGATATCCATAAATACTTTGGATGCTGCATGGATCCACAAATGCTAAACAGTATTAGAAATTAATGAAAATAATTTAAGTGTGGTGTGAACCATATATTTCTAATAGTGTTCTAGTTTATTGAAAAAGTTTCTTTTCTACCTATCCAATGCATATTTATTATTTTTACATAACCTTTCAATATGCCATTTAATCTGTTTTATTATTCAAGACTTTTTCCCCACAGAGTAAGGAGATAATGCAATAAATGTTTGATAATTAAATTTATTCAGTCATAACTATACACTTTCGGTCAAACTGCCCAAATATTATCCAGTTCACATAAATATGGTCTAAGTTAACTCGAAAATTATAAGAAACTATAATATGAACAACTAATTAAAACCAATTGAAACAAAAACGTATAAAATCACTGATAGAATACGAATCTTGATGGTAATGAATGAGTTGTTTTGGACCATAGTTAAGTGATTGGAATATACTAGGTAGTGGGTGGTTTTTGCGGTAATTCAGAAAATGAACAATAATAACTTTATATTTAACTAATAAACATTACACATTGGACTGCCTAACATTATATTAAAAGTGAATGGATATTTTCTAAATTGTACTATTCCTTTTTCAGAAAAGTAATGACAACTGTGCTTGAGCCAATTAGTGAAGACTGGGAACTACATGAGAAGTCAATAAATGTATTAAAAACAAGTTCATTGAGTTATAAGAATAATTCAAGACACAGCATAAAACATAAAGAAAACTATTTTAAACATAAATGCAATAAAGCACTTAAAAATAAATTGAAAAAATATAAGCTTAGAAGGGATGGCAAAGAAGACCCAGATGTTATAGATGTATCTCACATATTTCAAAGTGCTCTGAGAATCAAACCACTAAACATCAATAACAATGAAGAATTAGATGTCTATATTAGTGAGAGACCAAAGAATTATCTATTCAAAATGGTCAAAAGAAAGCGAGGTGTGGAAAATGTTAAGGTATTTAAGACATTGATCAAAGAGGTTCCAGAAAAAAATATAATTACAGACATTCCCATCGTATCTAATGAAAAAGCAGAAAATGAAGTACTCTCACTTAACAGTCAAGATAAAAAACAAACGAATGCTTTTAAATTAATGATGGAGTCTAGAAATAAAAGTATAGGTGGTAATTCACCAGGTAAAGAAAAACCCGTTGATGAAGCTGAAATACAATTAATTAAAGAAGAGAAAACTAATAAAGCCAAGAGACTTTTAATTCTACAAAAGATGGCTGAACAAAAAGGATCTCTAAAGAAAAAAGAAAAGGAAGAATTAATGGAAGAATCAATAAAAATAAAAATGGATAAAAGAGCGGAAAGGTTAACAAATATGCTTGTTAACAATGGTAATAAAAAGCTTAAGCCGAAGAAGCAACAGCCAGTGTTAACAGAGAAAGAAGAAACACAGCCCATTCAAACCTCCAATGCACTTAGTGAAACACAAACAGCAAACAAAATAGGCAATGGGGCCCTTCATTTAATAAATATTTTTGATGATCCAGCCAGTGATGAAAATAGTAAAAAAGACCATAAAGAGAAACGGGTGCCCAAAGAAGATATAGAATTCCTGAAAAAACTGTCTCCTTCAATCAGAAAGAAGGAAAACATGCTTTGTTATTTCAAAAAACTTGAAAATGATCGCGAATCCTCTTCACCCGTCAAAACTGAAATCGATAACATTGAAAATGGTAGTCCTATAATAAAAGTAAAATTTGGATCAAGGAACAAGAAAAAAATTAAAAAGAAAAAAGTTATCAGTCAAGATTCACTGGATTTGGAAGTCCAGGATAAATGTACTGTAGAAGAAACTGTAGTTGACGATTTTTCTGTTAGTACATCTATTGATAGCAAAAATGAGACGAGAAAAAGAAAACGCGATAGATTAATTGAGGAAAAACGAAATCAGATAATTGAAAGCGGTGAAAAACAGTTAAATTCCTTAGAATTGACTGAACCTATAAATGGTAGGCCAAAACGCAATGTTACGAGGCCAATACAATATAAAGATGATTTTCTGTTATCTAGTTCGGATGAGGAATATAATATATTTACTCCGAAAAAGAAAAAGCATAATGAAAATAAAAACGGTACTCCGAAATCGGCTAAAGACCCGAAATCCAAGCCTGTCGAGGATGCAAAGAAAAACAAGGATAATAATAAAGATGCGAAAAAACCTGCAAAGACTAATGATACTAATAAAAAACCGAGTGTTAAGCTGGCACCTATATTTGCTGCTAAACCACAATTAGATCAAGCAGCATTAGAAGCTAAACAAAGATTTCTCCAAAGCGGAGTACCAGAGAAACTGAAAAAAATTGCCAACCAACAAAAACAAATTGATAATGTAACTAATTGTTTTCCTACAGTTTTACATGTTCAACAAATCGAGACTCCTGAAAATGGTATAACCAGTCCAGTCATTGATTCACTGAGAAGTGATTCAGAACCGGATTTGAGTCCAGTAAAATGTGTAGAAAAATACAAAACTATATTAAGCCCCGAGAAACCTTCAAAACTCAAGCATATTTCCAAATCAGATAACAATGTCCGGAAAGTATTACAAAATATCAAACTTTCATATCCAAAATTTCCAGTTTACCGTACATATCAATTGATGAAAGAAAAAAGCAAAGGGGAGTTTGGTGAATTCAACAGCTTTCCGGAATTTGATAACAGTGTAGAAATAATTAATAACGTAGCAGATAATAATAAAGTACAAGTAGATAAATTGAATTGGACAGACAAATACAAACCTATGGTCACAAGTCAAATAATAGGTAACTTTGAAACAACAAAAGAACTAAAAAGGTGGTTAGAAACTTGGTCTGCAAATAATGCTAAAGGAAGAGTGAATGATAAAGCTGATTCTGATTCATCTGATTTCTGCCATTCTGATACTGACAGCAGAGATAGTGTGAAGACGATTGATAATCTTCTCATCCTGACTGGTCCTACTGGTTGCGGGAAAACTTCCTGTGTTTATGCAGTGGCTGCAGATTTAGCTATCAAAGTCATCGAAGTTAACGCCAGCAGTAAGAGAAATGGCAAAATAATGTTACAGGATTTACAAGAGGCTACACAATCCCACAAAGTGAATAGAGGAAAAGGTAGTAGTACCGAAAATTCCCAAAAATCGCAAGATATAGTCGATGTTGATTTAACTATAAAACCTAAAAAGAGAGGTAGACCTAAGAAAATAAAAGACGTTGTAATAACTAAACCTAAAACTGATGTAGGCAGTCAGTCAGCCAATAGTCAAGAGAGTACAAGAACTGGAATGTCTCTTATTTTGATTGATGATGCCGATATCGTATTTGATCAAGACGAAGGTTTTTGCTCTGCTATCAGCCAATTGGTCCAATATTCCAAGCGACCCGTTATTTTGGTTACAACATCATTGGTCTGCGCGCATCTTCATCGTTTCATGTATAGCGCTAAAATTATGACTATGAAGCCTCTTTTACCTAGAATGCTTGGCACCTGGCTAGACATTATGTGCTTAGCTGACAGTGGTACTTGCTGGCCAGGTTTAGGATCAGTCTTACTAGATTTATACAAAGGAGATATAAGAAAAACCATAAATTGTCTTCAATTTTACGCAACGACTCACGCGCAAGAATCAACACAAGTAAATGAAAATTCACAGAATATTGAAAGTTTACTTGACGAAAACTCAAGTATGTCTTGGGCTGGGTCAGAGAATCAAGAGGAACGTAATTTATCATGTGAAGACTTGCATCTGGGTGATACACTGTGGAAATGTTTTATGGAAAGACAGTCGCATTTACTGCATATCAGATTTCCTTCAGACTTGTGGCACGTATGGTGGAATATACCCAAGTTTTTGCTGAGTGCACCTCACAATGGAATAGCAAATAAAGATTCTGGAAATAAGGAGAGACAAAGTCGTGAACTGAAAGAGATCGCAAACATTATAGACAATATTTCGACGGCTGACTATTTCGGACATTTAAGGCCAGATACAAAAACGAATATTTGCTCCCAACCATGGTACTCCTCGGAATGTGACAGTTCTTCAGAACTCGAGAACTTCAGCTATTACAATAAGAGTTACGATGTGAATGATGAAATATCAAGAACTCTCGTAGTTAGGTCAATTAGCAATGCACAGAGGTGTTCGCAGTTCAGTGAGGAGTTGTATGTGAAGCCAATAAGCATGTCTGTTCAAAGGTTAGTAAAATAAAATAAAATATTATAATAATAATAATAGCCTTTATTTAACAATCTTTCATTTAACAATGTTTAATTTTATTCCATTTCATTTCGAAGATTGTCTTGCTCTCCAGCATAGGCCACCCCTAGAGCTCGCCACTGAGTGCGATTCAGAGCCTGTCTTCTCCAAGTAACACCTGCCACCCTCTTAATGTCATCCTCCCACCTCCGACGCTGTCTCCCTCTTTTCCTTTTTTGTTGTCTCGGGCACCACTCTGTTACCTCTCTAGACCATTTATCCTTGATGCTCCTAATCATATGGCCGGCCCATCTCCATTTTAGTTTTTTGATACAGTAAGTGACACCTGTTATTCTTGTTTTGTTTCTTATAGTATCTAGTTTTACTCTGTCCCTTAGTTTAATGTTGAGCATGCTTCGTTCCATACTGTGTTGGCAGGTTTCTAATTTGCGTAAGTTGAGATTGGTTAAGCTCCATGTTTGACATCCATATGTCAGCACAGGTAAAATACACGAATTAAATATTCTGCTCTTCGCTTTCAGTGGCACGAGAGGGTTTTTCATTATCTCCTTGAGAGACCAGTATCTTTTCCAAGCCAAAGTAACTCTGTTATTTATTTCTTTTGTTATAAGTTCTGTTGGAGATATGATCTGTCCGAGATAAGTGTAATCGTCAACGTATTCTATAGTGATGCCGTTAATGGTTATTGGGACTTTTACGGAATTCGACATTATTTTTGTTTTTGTCGTATTCATTGACAATCCCACTTTGTCACTTTCGTATACTAGTTGGTGTAGCATATCTTGTAAGGTTTGTGGATCCTCCGAAATTATTATTAGATCATCCGCGAATCTTAGATTGTTTAATTGCACTCCGTTAATATTTAATCCGTAATTATCCCAGTCGAAATGTCTAAACACATGTTCAAGGACAGCTGAGAAAAGTTTTGGCGATAGAGGATCGCCTTGCCTCACTCCTCTTTTAATCGGGAAATATTCCCCATCTCTTTCTGTTCTAATTTTTGCTTTCATGTTTTTATATATGTTAGTAATCACTCTTATATATTTTTTATCCACTCCTTGCGCTTCTAAAGCTTCCCATATCTTTGTGTGTTTTAATGAGTCAAACGCTTTGTTATAGTCCACGAACGCGAGGTAGTAGGTGATACTGTATTCACTACATTTCTGGATTACTTGTTTTATTGAGTGGATGTGGTCTATTGTTGAGAAGTCACTGCGAAAACCAGCTTGTTCCTTGGGTTGATTTTCATCCAAAGTCTTTGTTACACGGTCGAGCAGTATCTTTGAAAATATTTTGTACACGTTGGACATTAAGCTGATGGGTCTGTAGTTGGCTATATCGTCTTTTTTCCCTTTTTTGTGCAGTAATATTATAGTTGACGAAGTCCACTGTTGAGGTATATATTCCGTCCGCAAAATTTCATTAAATATGTATGTGATGGTATTTGCCGTTACTTTGGATGATCCTATTAGTAGTTCATTAGATATGCAATCTCCTCCTGATGCCTTTCCTCTCTTTAATGCTTTAATTGCTTTGTTGACTTCTTCTTTAAGTATACATGGGAACTCTTCCTCGTTGGTTTTAGTAGAGTGTATTAATTGAGTGTGTTCCTCCATAGGTTCGTCGTTACTGTATAATTCGCGGTAGTACGCTGTTGCAATTCCTAGTATTTCGATTCTATTTGTCTTCTTTCTCTTGTTTCTGTGATGTTTCATACTATCAATCCAGGTACGATTTTCTTTTAGTTCAGTCCATGCCTTCTTGACTCCGCCTGATTTTTCTATATGATAGTTTAAGGTTTCAGTTCTAAGTTTCTCTCTATGTTTTCGTATTTGCATGTTTATTTCTTTACTCAGCTTCACTATATATTTTTTGTTGTTTTTCCTGTCTTTAAACATAGTTCTTCTTTGCGTGATCAGCTTTCTTGCTTCAGGACCTAGTTTGTCTTTTTTCTCTGTTGTTGTTCTAGTTTTACTTTCAATGTCTTTTAGTTCTTTTTCTAGAGCGTCATATTTTATTTGAACTTCATTGAGATTATCTATTTTTTCTAAATTAGCTTTTAACGACTCTAGAATTTTTTCAGGAATTGGTAGAGCTACTGGTTTATTAGAATTGTAAATATTTTTCCTTGATGTTTTTGGTTCCATTAAATACAGTTGTCCTCTAAGTAGTCTGTGGTCTGTGTTGAAGTTAAATTGATTGATAGTATCTACGTTTGAGAATAACCTTGTTTTGTTTGTAACAATGTAGTCTATTTCGTTTTTTATCATCCCATTTGGTGAAACCCATGTCCATTTTCTATTCGGATTCTTATTGTAGTAACTGTTCATGATGTGTAGGTTGTTTTCTAAAGCGAAATTTATCAGTCTTTGTCCGTTGTCGTTCCTTTTGCCTGTTGTATATGGTCCGAGTATTTTGTCGTCATTCGTTCTCCTCTTTCCTATTTGGCCATTGAAGTCTCCTATTACAATTATAGTTTTCAACAAAGTTGGCATGATTTCATTGAGTTTGTTATAAAACTCGTTTTTTACTTCTTCTTTGGCGATCTCAGTCGGGGCATATATTTGAACAATTGAAGACGGATGTTTGTGCCCAGGTAATTGGATATTCAAGATTGCTATCCTATCGGATACACCTCTAAACTCTATTATTTCGTTTTTAAGATATTTTTTTATCATAAATCCTACTCCATATAGGCCAGGTGTTATATTGTTGTAGTAGAGTATAAAGTTTTCATGTTCTTCAGTTTTTTCCTCGGCTCTCCGTACTTCGCTTAAGCCTACAATGTCCCAGTTTACAGTTTCTAATGCATTTTCTAATTCTAGTAGGGATTCTTTGGATTTTAACGATCTTGTGTTTAGTGTAGCTATATTTAGTCTCTTTCTTTGTTTTTGATTATTGTTTTCGGAGTAGAATTTATTAAGTGCAGGTTCCTTGGGTCTATTTGCTATTAGCTCTTGGGGGGTATAGTCTATTTCCCCGCGGTGACCAACCGTATTGGGGATTTTTCCTAAAATATTATAATACTAACTTATAAATCTTCCGACCTTTGTCGGAATAAATATATATAGAATAAATGTAATTCGAACTACATTAGTCAAAAGTGATTGACCTAATTGACCGGTCAAACTGAAAACATAAAAAATAACAAACGTATGGGTTATAAAACACTAAAAACTTAACTAATACTAAAAGACATTAGTAAAACCGGGCAAAAGCATGATATGGCGTCCCCTGCTAGAACGCTTTGTGTTTTTTTTTCTTCAAATACCATAAACATATGATTTGGCGGCCCCTCAAATACCGTCTAGAGCTGTTGCCCCGGTTTGCTAGGTTCAATTAATATATTAATTATTTATTCTTTGTCTTTTCCAGGGATAGAGACAGGATAGTCTCACGCTATGAGCACATATCAACTAGTCTAAACCCTGGCGTCACATTGGACAGGAGAGCACTCGCCCTAGACTACTGGTCTTCTTGCCGGGCTATTTGCAGGTTTGAGAAGTCAAAAACGGACACTAATTCGAAAAGAAACAACAGATTCTGTCACTACCTTCGATCTCTTAAAATAATGTGTAAGAATGATGTGTTCGACAGGTTCGGCGAAAGTTTGATTGTTAAAGAGGGAGATTGAGAATATACCAATATGTTAACTTTTAACCTTAAAATCAGAAATGGATTTTAATACGTGTATTTTGAGAGATTTCTGCTGTAATTGTGATCGCAAAGACATCAGTTATACGCTCCTGGCTCTGTTCAGACCATCATTCGGGATTGTCAGTTTAGTGTCATTTATTCAGTTTATTTATTTATTTAATCTTTATTGCACAAAAGGCGGACTTAATGCTATGAGGCATTCTCTACCAACCTTAGGGCAAAGCAGAAAAATTGTAGGTGGTGCAACTAACTTACACATACACATCAAAACATATTATAATACTTATACATAATATTTGCTATTCATATAAATATATAAGTACATACATAATATAAATAAATATATACAGCGATGGAACATACTAAACTACTGAACTGACGGCAGACTGAGCGTGTGACCGCTGTTGAAAGGGGCTGTTCAAGTATTACAAACATTTTATTTAGCCTCAACCAGTTTTCAGTCACATTCGTTTAAATTTTACTAGAACCCTGAAAGTCTAATTGTCAATATCAATTAACAAGTTCTACATACGTAGTCGCGGGCAAAAGCTAGTTTTAGAATAAACAATATAGTAATGATGTACGGCAAAAAAACTAACTTTTTCAAAGTAACGTTTACACTGTATTTTACTTTATAAAGTACACATTTTTTGTATGTAGGCCACGGGTATTAATTTGTATTTGAAGATTTTTATTTGATTAAATAGCTGTTTCATGTTATATTGTGCATGCAGTGTTTTTATATAGGTACATAGAGAAAGTGCTAGATTATTATTGAAACAGCGCATGAAGTTGACGAATTGTAATATATTTTTATCTGTTTTAGTACTGTTAATTGTGCGTTCGATACATTTTGATTTTCACTATATATACATATATTAATGTTAATCAAGTTATGATAACATTTCACCATGCGCAAATATTACAGCCCCTTAACACTATTAATTATTTAAATTTAATTATTATATTTGATTAATTAAAATCGAAAAACAGGTTTTAGTAAAAATCAATTGTTGCATCAAATGTTGGCCTATTCATCGCTTATACCAGTGTCAAACTTTTTGCTTTCGAGTTAAAATTATGACCCGCAAGGACTATCGAAAAACGCAAACATGACAATAAAACTAGAATAAATTTGTTGAAGTCATAAACCGTTGTTGTAAAAGTACCTCTATATGAAAATAAAACGTCTGACAAGTTGTCACGGTCAACAGTTTCAGAAGTAAAGGAAAACAGTGTGATTGTTTTACTTAAAAGGCCTTATTCCTTACTTTTTATTAAAGCAGTAACTCTGCTAACCTAAACCAAATGTTTAAAAGGAGGAAGCGAAAAATTTAAAAAAAAATTTTTTTGCTTCATTGTAAACATTATGCCTTATTCCTTTTAAAATGCTGATTGTTTTTGACATTTTTCTCTATGATCAAACATGTTACTTAACATATTATTCATGTTACTACCTAGAACAGGGCTATTGGGATTTATGTTTCAAAAACTACTCGAAATTGTCAAAATTCACGCGGCAATTTAGTTTTTCAACTTATTTTCGACTGCACGCAATGAAAGCATGAAATAGCTATGTTACTACCTAGAATCAGGGCAAAGTATTATTCACTTCAAAAAGTTGGCTGAAATTATCAGTATATTTGTCATAATGTGAAAAAATTTTAAAGGAATAGGCCTCTTAATTCCTTGTTTTAGGCAGCCTATCCACAGAAGCGGAGGAAAGCAGGGATGTGTAAAATGGACGTATACATTTTTTAGATTTAAATACCCCTTTTCATAAAGACGTAGCCTGATTGGTACATTTTTATTAATAATTTTGGACACTTTCAATATCATTACAGTTATTAAATAACGTTTACATTTAACATTTTGTGTGCAAATTGAATTGTTTAAATTAAGGCCCAGTTTTTAGGAGAGCTCAATTAAATTATGATAACTGTTATCACTTATGCCAAAGTTCGGAGTAATGTTGACACCGAGCTTTCTCTTGTAGTAAATTATTAATTTATGTAAGTAAATATATTTCTCGGTTTCCTTAATTAAAAAGTTATTTAAACGGATTATAATGTAATTACTCTGTTCATCCATTAGTTATAGGTACTTATGTAATTCGAAAATGATAATTTATCAGCGAATATGTTTATTATTTTTACACATGAAATGCCGACACACATTGTTTGTGATCGCAGAATCAAATAAACATAGGACTTACAAACGCCAAGAAGTAAAAATTATAAAGAAATAGGGATACATACACCATATAATCCGATTAAGTACATGGTTAAATTAATGAAGCGATTAGATCGTTATGTTATAGACGACTTATGTAAAAATCGAACTATATGTATAATAAATTAGGTATTTAATAAGTAACATAATTTCTTATTTATCCCCGTTATTCAATTAACCCGCTCTATCAGTTTGGATCGTATCTTTTATTTTCTATTTTAATGGTATTTTGTTAATGTAATGTGCATTATTTATCAGTTAGGTACATTCCACAGTATTCCAAAGACCCTTCGGACCGGACATTTTTAACTGACCCCGCAGATTGACGTAGTTAGTTATACTAAGCAATTGTTTAGAAGTAACCCCTATTCAAATATGGATAGTTTTCGAGAAAAAAATACTTAAAGTTCGCTGTTCCGGAGGGACCAAAAAATGAAAAATATTTTATATTTACTTTGTTATTGTTTTTTTACAACTATTTATTTCTATTATGAATGTGTCATTCAATTGCGAGCTCTTAAGGCTTTTTAGAAAATAAAAATCGGTAACAGTTTAGAAGATATTCAAAGAAATTAGATTTTGGGTTTTGATTTTTTTTTTTTCGAAAAGTATGGAGTTAGCGCACGAACTATTTTATGCTGATAATACTTCAGCTTTATAACTACCTAAGAAAAAAAAAGTAGCTCAGGATCTTGCGGATAATTTGAGATATTCGCGATTTTAATTTTGTGTAAAAGTGCCTGCAATATTGGTCATAGCAAAGTTGCATTGAAAAATGAAGAGAACACTAATATGCGGGATACAATAACTTTGACAAGAGGTTGATATTTTAGAAGAGGAAGAAAATTAACTATAATCATAAGATATATTTTAAGGCAATATTTTGACAGGCAGTATTCAGAAACTTTAAAGCAAAATTTTAAATGCAACTTTGCTATAACCAATATTGCAGGCACTTTTACACAAAATTAAAATCGCGAATATCTCAAATTATCCGCAAGATCCTGAGCTGCTTTTTTTTCTTAGGTAGTTATAAAGCTGAAGCAGCATAAAATAGTTCGTGCGCAAACTGCATACTTTTCGAAAAAAAAATCAAAACCGAAAATCTAATTTCTTTGAATATCTTCTAAACTGTTCCCGATTTTTATTTTCTAAAAAGCCTTAAGAGCTCGCAATTGAATGACACATTCATAATAGAAATAAATAGTTGTAAAAAAACAATAACAAAGTAAATATAAAATATTTTTAATTTTTTGGTCCCTCCGGAACAGCGAACTTTAAGTATTTTTTTCTCGAAAACTATCCATATTTGAATAGGGGTTACTTTTAGACAATTGCTCAGTATAACTAACTACGTCAATCTGCGGGGTCAGTTAAAAATGTCCGGTCCGAAGGGTCTTTGGAATACTGTGCATTCGTAATTATAACTTAAACAAAATCGACTTAAACCTGAATACATCATAATTACTATAATAGCCCTATAATATTTGAGGAGCTTTTCGATTTCTCTTGGATTTCGTCATCAGATCGTCACCAAATTTATAGGACCAACTTGGTCGTCTCTCGAACAAGAAAATTAATTTTCCTGATCGACTTATAAGTAAAGGAGATTTGAGATAACCAGGCATCGGATATTCGGATCGATGTTTACCTAAAGTTGACAAAATCCTATCGCTATCTCACTCATACGAATATCCGATGCCTGGAGATAACAAACATAAAAAAAATGAATTGAGAACTGCCTCATCTCTCGCAAAATAATTTTAACCTATTGACCGCCAAGCGGTCTAGCAATTTACCGTGCCACTGACGCCAGAGTAAAAAAAAAAAGATGTGCCCCAAAATCAACAGGGATTGAAAAATACTTGTAGCGGTTAGAATTACAAAGCTTTTGATCATTGAAATTTGGACGGCTGTGGCCGACGTGGCGTCAGGGGCACGATTTTTTGTTGACGGCCACAGCCGACTGTGGCGGTCAAAAGGTTAAAGGGGCACAAATCTGCATGAAATTACGCCACATTTCATACCGTTAAAAAAAATCGCTGAAAAAATAGCTGAGAGTTTCATCTGTGTGTTCCCGTTCCGTCAAGTATTTGTGTTTGTTTTGACTATGATGAAAGAATTAAACATTCTCCCATCCAGGTCATACGGATTTATATTTCATTATATTTTCTGATGACACGACAGTAATGGAAATGTATTATCCATTGGATATATTTACTATACAGGGTGTAACTGATAAATGTTTATAAATCTTTCTCTATGTGAGTACCTACTGAGGATGCAAAACTTGGTAGGTAGGTAACTCGACGGAAGTTATTATTCACTATATCATTAAATTGCATCACATAATTTATCACTGTTCTTCCTATTATTCTCGTAGTCAATCACACATTCGCCTGGTGTTATATATATTTCCTGTTTTGACTCGAATATTTTTTTATACTGCCGAACTACAATTCTCCACTTATCAAGTTGTTTTTAGCTGTGGGATATTTTATTGCCTATCTGAAGACAAAAATAACTAGTACAGACGTGAATTGTGATATCAAATGATATAAATAATTGCTGTAGCGGTAAGCAACAGATTATCAGAACTTAATTATGAATTGTCATGACTCAAAACATGTTATCGTTGAACCAATGAGCGTAAATAAAATAATTAACTAGTACAATAGTTGTAACTAGCGTTTCGATGTATCTAATCGAGTTCATTGGTGACTCCTATAACTTGCCAATTAGATAAACTATAAATAACAAGTTTAACCTGTGGCTACATTTATGATAAAAAACACCATAATTTTGAGAGTGTAGGTACCCGTATTAGATTATATACAATCTGCCAAATTAAAAACATTGCTGATGAATATCTCTCCTCTGAGGCCCACTATGCTTAATAGTATTCTTCCTCTGTTTAGGGTTCCGTAGTCAACTAGGAACCCTTATAGTTTCGCCATGTTCGTCTGTCCGTGCGTCCGCGGCTTAGCGCCTTGATCATTCGTACTAGAAAGCGGAAATTTGGTATGAGTACGTGTATGTATCACGCCGACAAAATGGTGAAATAAAAACGGGATATATTTAAATGCACATCATAATATTTTCGGTTACCTCTCGTACACCTAAAGATGAGAATATGATATATGAATAGATGTTTCGCAACGTCTCATCTTGCGCAGACAACGCGGTCGGCTGGAGGCGCTGCGGAAAACGCGGCTAAGCTCAAGCACGCCAAGTATTCTAACTTGAAACCGGTGTATGACTTCATTCCTCTGGCCGTTGAGACTGCTGGGCCGTGGTGTTCTGAAGCGAAGCAATTTATACGACCCCTTGGTAAACATATGAGGGATAGGGGTTGTGATGAAAGGTCGGGTTCGTACCTGGTTCAGCGTATCTCTTTGGCAATCCAACGTGGGAATGCGGCGGGTATCTTTGGGACGTTTGAGCCGGGTACTTATCAGGCAGTGCGGTAGTGTAGTTTTACGGTGCACATTGTGACGATGCATGTTGCGGATAATATACCAATGTATCTGTGCCATTGCTTATTGACGAAACTTGTGGTGGATACATCTATTCGTGATTGGACGAAACCTGTGCTGTGGATGCTGTGACATGTATTTTGCTAATTTTTTGTCTTTTAATAAATATATTTCTTGTTCATATAAGATGAGAATGACGTAAGTACCGCGCGGTGCGATACTTCGAACGTTACACATATTAGTTAAGTACCATACTGCATTAAAACATTCTGCTCAATCGGGCGCGTATAATCGATAACTTCCAGAAGGTAATAAGTAATTACAGTTACTTTGGCGTTTACGACCTTTTTATAGAGCTTGAAATCTTTCTCGTAATTTTAACGAAGGACGTCTATTGTGAAGAATGGGCATCTACGGAACCCTACACTGAGCGTGGCCTGACATGCTCACTCTGCCGCGTTTTTTTATCGTTATACTCTTGGCTTGTAAGTACCTATGGCAAGTTTAACTACACGGCGCCATTTCTCTCTCAGCTGCGCGTTTGGTGCTCTCGTGCAGCAGGACTAGCATTTGTCTTACCGCGACTTTCTTGTCACGCGACTCAGCGTCTGTCATGCTCGCACGGTATTGAAAGGAAAGTGACAGGTAGTATATGTCGCGAGACAAAGAGTTGCGTGTCACAGTTATGCTAGAGGTGCTGAGGGCAGTTTGAAGCAGACTCGATTTGGTCAGTTCACGTCATGGGGAGACCTACTGCGCGCGCGGTCTAGTACCTACCTAGCCCTGAACCTCCATATTCATAGGTACCTACTTATATATAATGTTTACAATGAAGCGAACAAATTAACGGTTCAGGCAGGATTCGAACCTGCGTCTCCAATGGCTTTCCGGGCCAACACTGGCGTCCTACCAACTGGACCACCGAACCTGATGCCAGAGCCGATGATTTTTTCAACCAGTTGCTTCTACATGCCTTAGGGTGGCATCATTGTAAACATTTGATTTACGTTTGCAGACGTTAAGAGGAAGGTTTATATACCTAACTAGCGACCCGCCCCGGCTTCGCACGGGTGCAATGCTGATAAATTATGCATGTATTATACATATAAACCTTCCTCTTGAATCACTCTAAACCGCATCAAAATCCGTTGCGTAGTTTTAAAGATTTAAGCATAAACACATAACATAGGGACAGAGAAAGCGACTTTGTTTTATACTATGTAGTGATTTAGATACCAGTAAGCCTTTACCTAGCCGCTAAGTATTTAACATTTAGCGACTGATTGTACCGCAAAGCTCGCGCCACCTTACAATAATAGTGGTGATAACTTAAAACCATACCTAATTGTCTAGTAAATATATGTGTTAGTTCTTATCCGCACGCTTATTTATTTGTTATTGGGCGCGGACTTTGGTCATCGTATTTCCAGCAGTTTTTCTCGAAATTTCTCTTAGGTAGGATAAGTTAAATGATTTTTGACGTCAATCGTTATCTTTATACAGAAATGTTTACTGTTCATTAAAAGCCTCGAGCATTTAGCAAAGGCGTGGGAAAGTTTTCCTGTCATTCATAAATACAGTGGAAGATTATAATAAATTTTACCTACTTTATATCACTACATAGTATAAAACAAAGTGGCTTCCTTCTGTCTGTCTCTATGTATGCTTAGATCTTTAAAACTACTCAACGGATTTTGATGCGGTTTTTTTAATAGATAGAGTGTTTCAAGAGGAAGGTTTATATGTATAATACATGCTTAATATAGCATTACACCCGTGTGAAGCCGGGACGAGTCGCTAGTATAATTATGTACATATTTATGTTCAATAATCCAGTGCAATACATTCATACCCTAACGTATGCGTAAAATTACATCTCAGTAGCATTAACTATCTAACATAGGTAGGTATGTATGTAAGAACAATAGTCGTTTCGAGAATTATCTTGTACAAGAACTGAGACCTACCGAAGGAACAACGATAAAAAAAAACATTGAATTGCATTTGCGGGGCGACTAAGACAAAATAGTTACTTAGTTTAGTTTATATTGTGTTATCACTCTCACTCTCTTTTTAACCTGCTCGCTGACTCCCTTTCTCCTTAGACTTGCATCAGCGCAGCGTTCAGTCAATGTGGTGAGTCGGGTCAAGATCGCCACACGGGCTAAGGGAGCGTCTCTATTGACGCGGAGCGGAGCGGAGACCTGCGGAATAGACCAACCACCTGAGTTGAAATCTTTATCTCAGCTCCGCTTTACTTTTGCGATTGGTCGATTCCGCACATCTCCGCTTCAGTGGAGCCGCACCCTAAGCGGAACATACATAAAAATATCGAAGTAAATATGTTACAATAAATATATTCTTCAATTATTTTTTTTGGAAATTTCCGTTAGTTTAAAATTCTGCCCCTGTGGCCTACTTAACTTACTGAATAAAATTCGCCGGAGTTCGGTGAGCACTGTCGGGCTCTAGGCCCACGAGTGCGGCTCGCAGGCGTTCGCGACGTGCCTGGGCCTCGGGCCATCATTTTGTGGATGGCTGTTATACAACTTACCTGCGTAGTTGCGTGGTTGTAAGATCATAAGATTACGTGAATAGTGCATTTGTAACATGTATATTTTTCGTTACTTTTACGGTCGTAGGTACGCTTACCGCGTGGTGTGCTTGTCCAACTACTACTGACGCTTTAAGATATTTATAACCTCTTGACACCCTCCTGTGTAATATGACGCAAACAGGCACGTGCTTACTTATATTTTTTGGACACGTGCTTCGATATTTGTATTGACCTTTATTGATATTGATATTGACCTCCGGATAGATACAATATTTTAAAAAATAATTGAGTAGTTAAAACTCATAAAGTAAGACGAGTTTTTTGCAAAATAATTGATATTGATTGACACGTGCTTCGATATTTGTATTGACCTTTATTGATATTGGTATTGACCTCCGGATAGATACGATATTTAAAAAAAA
This sequence comes from Apotomis turbidana, assembly GCA_905147355.2. Taxonomy (NCBI): domain Eukaryota; kingdom Metazoa; phylum Arthropoda; class Insecta; order Lepidoptera; family Tortricidae; genus Apotomis; species Apotomis turbidana. The sequence continues at coordinate 13,478,711 of LR990294.1, forward strand.
TATTGAGTAGTTAAAACTCATAAAGTAAGGGGACTTTTTTGCAAAATAATTGATATATCCGGCTTGTGTAATCAAAAACTTTTTCTGTTATGTGTATTAAACTAAACCGCAATTCATACCGTGGTACAAGTACCTAAATACTTACCTACTTTAAAAGATGTGTAAATAAGTGTAGGTATATATAGGTAATATAATATGGAATAACTGTTGTATTGAATAATTTCTAATCTTAATCTCATTGCGATCGATTACCTGTGTAAGATAAATATGATTTAAGGATAGGATACAAACGGATATCGACAGTAATGTAATAGATAGCGAAATTAAATACACATAATAGAGAAAAAAAAATCGATGACACAAGCCGAATATATCGATTATTTTGCAAAAAGTCGTCTTACTTTATCAGTTTTATCGTTAACATGCAAGTACCTACCTACTCAATTGCTCCTACCAATTTCAAGTGCATGAACATTTTCTTGATTATTGTATCTATCCAGCGATTAGAACAGGTAAAGTTCAACACCAATCGAAGCACGTGCCTGTTTGCGTCATATTACACAGTAGCGTGTCAAGAGGTTACCTATCTTAAAGCGTCAGTAGTAGAGTTAAACAAGCGCATCACATGTGGTAAGCGTACCGTACCGACCGTAAAAGTAACTAAAAGTATATAATGTTATAAATACATTATTAACGCCATCTTATGATCTTACAACCACGCAACTACGTAGGTAAGTTGTATAACAGCCATTCCCAAAACGATGGCCCGAAGCCCAGGCACGTCGCGCGCGCCTGTGACCCGCACTTGTGGGCCTAGGAGCCCGACAGTGCTCACCGAAATCCGGCGAAGCCATGACGTAGTCGTACTGAGTTTTCAGTTGAATACAGGATCAGTATGCAGTTAGAAATTAAATCATTTATTCAGTAAGTAGGCCACAGGCATTTCCCAAAACGACACCGCTGTTGAAAATAAAACCGAAGGAAACTCAACAATTAATAATTTAGGAATATATTTAAGTTAGTATTGTAACATCTATGTTTTCGATATTTTTAAGGTAGGTACAGGTCCGCTTAGCCCGCGTGGCGCATGGCGATCTTGGCCCGACTCACCTTATTGACACATAACCGCCGATGCAAATCTAAGGAGAAAGGGAGTCAGCGAGCACGTTAAAAGAGAGATTTTTGAACTTTATTAGATCGATTCTCGAACTATGTCACGCGAAGGGTAGTAACGGGCACAATATAAAATAAACTAAGTAACTATTTTGCCATAGCAAATGCAATTTAAAGTTATTTTTTTTATCGTAGTTCCTTCGGTAGATAGATCTCAGTTCCTGTACATAATAATTCTCGACACGGCTAAATATTCCTTAGTTGATTGATGCTCAAAGAAAAGTACAGTAGGCTATAAAAGTTTGTCACAAAAATGAAATGTGTGATTATTATTTTTATTTATACTTGTTAGCATAGCTAGGCACCGTTAATCAAATAGTTAACTTCGTTAATCGTTAATCCGCTTTAAAAAAAGTTAGCTTCATTAAACGTTAAAGCGTTACATTTCGGTAGAATTAACGCAAGTTAACGTTAATCTACTCGTCGAAGCTGAGACCTTCTATAGACGCTTATACTCTTCTCACGCACCGAAACCCACAATGTCCGCCGTAGAAGATAAACGTGCCAAGTTAACCCGCCACTTTACGGACGAGCTACCGGACTTCGAAAATGCCGAAATTGAGAGGGCTCTCGTGCAGCTCAAGAACAATAAAGCCCCTGGAGACGACGGTATTACATCAGAGCTGTTAAAAGCTGGAGGACGCCCAGTCGTTGACCAGCTTCGAAAGCTGTTTAATACCGTACTCCAGAAAGGTACAACGCCCGAGGCGTGGTCTAGCTAGAGGTGTGGTTCTCCTGTTCTTTAAGAAAGGCGATAAAACGCTCTTAAAGAACTATCGACCGATATCACTTCTAAGCCACGTCTATAAGCTGTTCTCGAGAGTCATCTCAAATCGTCTCGCCCGAAGGCTCGACAATTTCCAACCTCCGGAACAGGCCGGGTTTCGAAAAGGCTACAGTACCGTGGACCACATTCATACCTTGCGGCAGATTGTACAGAAGACTGAGGAGTATAATCGCCCTCTTTGCCTTGCGTTTGTGGACTGCGAAAAAGCCTTCGACTCCATCGAAACTTGGGCCGTTCTTGAGTCACTTCAGCGATGCCAAGTCGATTGGCGATACATCGAGGTGTTGAAATGCTTGTATAGAGCCGCTACGATGACCGTCCAAATCCAGGATGTCCAGACGCGTCCAATCCCATTACAACGCGGAGTGAGACAGGGAGACGTTATCTCTCCGAAACTGTTCACGAACACTCTGGAGGACGTATTTAAAACACTGGACTGGAATGGACGGGGCATCAATATAAACGGTGAATATATTTCTCACCTTCGATTCGCTGACGACATAGTCATCTTGGCTGAATCGCTGGAGGACTTGTCGGAGATGTTGCGGTGCCTAAATGTTTCTTCCAGACGGGTGGGTCTGGGAATGAATGTGGATAAAACTAAAGTTATGTTCAACTCATTCTTAGACCCAATACCGATCACATTAGCATCAATCAAGATCAAGTTAGCATCGAAGTTGTTAAAGAGTACACGTACCTAGGCCAGATGGTCCAGTTAGGAAGAAACAACTTCGACAAGGAAGCTGACAGAAGAATAAGGTTGGGCTGGGCAGCATATGGGAAGTTGCGCCATATTTTTCAATCATCATCACTGCCCCAGTGCTTTAAGTCCAAAGTCTTCGACCAGTGCGTCCTTCCGGTCCTTATTTATGGGGCCGAGACGTGGACACTAACAAAAGGCCTCGTCCACAAATTCCAAGTTGCTCAGCGAGCTATGGAGAGGGCTATGCTCGGAGTTTCTCTGAAGGACAAAATCCGGAACCAGGAGATCCGACGGAGAACCAAAGTGACCGACATAGTCCTAAAGATATGCAAGTTGAAGTGGCAGTGGGTGGGGCGGGGCATATTTGCCGTAGAACCGATGGTCGATGGGGCAGACGAGCTCTAGAGTGGAGACCACGAACGACACGCCCTGTAGGACGGCCTCCCGCCAGGTGGACCGACGACCTAAAAAGAGTGGCGGGAAGCGGTTTGATGCGAAAAGCTGAGGACCGGGTATGGTGGCGCGAACTGGGGATGGCCTATGTCCAGCAGTGGACGACTCCGGGCTGATGATGATGATGAACGTTAATCGTTAATCCGTTAATATGTGTAAAATTGTATTTTTATACCTTTGCGTTAATGAACTTACGTACGACGCTTCATAATAAATATCAGATAACCTCACACAAATCGATCTAGTCCCAAATTAAGCTCAAGAAGTCTTGTGTTATGGGTACCAGACGACGATATACATACATACTTATACACGATGATTTTTAATCGGTGATCAGGTACCAACTTTTCTAACTCAGTAATTGATGGTGGTCACGTTGAAGTCGTAATTACATGAAAACAAACTTTTATTTTTTCTATGATAATTTTTATTTTGAAACCAATTTTGTCTTAAATTCCTTGTCACCAAACTAATCTGTATCGGTGTGCTTACAACCTCTGTAATAATTTAATGAGAATGACAATTTATGAGTAATAACTTGTCATTGTCATTGTCACAACATAAACAAAGTCGTAGAAAATTTCGTAAAAATTCCCGCCAAAGCGATGACACTTGACGTAGGTATCGTACTTCAACAATTTTATGTAGGATGACCATGTATCTAGTGGTTATTAGTTTTAATTATGTTTTAACTTTTAATTAATTTAACAGTGAGGTAATTGCGCGGGACCTCGCCTATTAAGTTTAATTTTAGCTAAATATTAATATTTTTCTACTCCTGATCACCGATTAAAAATCATCGTGTATAGATAAATGTATACTTAAATACATAGAATAACCATGACCCAAGCACAAATATTCGAGTTCATCACACAAATATTTGCCCTGGCCGGGATTCGAACCCGGGACCGCCAGCTCAGTAGGCAAGCGCTTACAAACTGAGCCAACCGCGTCGTCAAACGCTTTACACGCAAAAGTATTTGCTGGCCCGATCTGGATACAAACTCCACATACTCAGTCATATGTGGCCATGGATTCTCATCAGGACCACCGGAATCCGATTCCATGTCTTCCATAATATGGTTTTAATTACCACACTGCACAGTACACTTTTTCTATCTAACTAAATTACACTGCACTATTCTTTATCAACACGCAAATGATCACTGACAGTCATTTATAATAACAAAAAACAAAACACTCGTCATTCTAAGCACCGGCGCTAAGTAATGAAATGATCAAACGAAACAAATCTCTTCACAGTTTTCTCACTCACACGCGCCGACAAAATATATCTAGTTTTGTTTTTGTTTCACTCGCTGCCACGAGCCGCCCGGCACTTGTCTGAACCTGTTCTTCGCGCCGCGCCGCGGTGCCGTGCGGTAAATAGTAGGCATTGGATTAACGATTAACGGACTTCTGCATATTAACGAAAGTTAACGTGTCCGTTAACATTTTTAAAAGTTAACTTAAAAGTTAACCCGTTAATCAAAATTTTAACTTCGTTAATTAACGATGAACGGATTAACGAGTTAATGCCCAGCTATGCTTGTTAGGATAATATACTTATATTACTCTTAAACTATGAATACAAAGATCAAAGCTTAAAGAAAAATTGAAAAAGGAGCTACCTGGTGGAAGGGACCGGGTTAGTTTTATAAATGAAAAAATGAGACATTACATGTTTCATAAATTTATAAAACTAACAGCGCCCTCTCTCGCTTGCTCGTTCACCGCTGTAAAGTGGTGCAGTAAGATGTGAATATTAACGTATTCACATAGAGGTCGCTAAGGTGTAAAAACCTTTCAAATAAACAATGCAAAGATCGACACACAAAGCATAAGGAAAAATTCGTCAGGTTTACGTGGAGCGAGGGTAGCGAAAATTGTGGTGTACCCACATTTAAAAAAAATGAGACATTACATGTTTCATAAATTTATATTACTCTTGTATAGTTTTCTGAGCCAATGTGCGACTGTCAAGTCTGTCGTAAGAATGATTATTCTAGACTTGACTCGGGCTTTTTCAACCCAAACTATAACCTAATTAAAGAATTTATTGGTCACTAAATTAAATAAACTAAGTAAATATCAAAACTACGTAGTTGTGGTAGTCTTTAACTGTAGTTATTGATATTTATTGTGATTATCTACGAAATTGTGTGTCTTGAACATTGACGTAATACCTCAATGGTCTTGAATAATAAATATCGGACAACCTCACACAAATCGATCTAGTCCCAAATTAAGCTCAGCAAGAAGGCTTGTGTTATGGGTACTAGACGACGATATACGTACTTATATAAATAAATATATACATAAATACATAGAACAATCATGACCCAAGCACAAATATTTGAGTTCATCGCACAAATATTTGCCCTGGCCGGGATTCGAACCCGGGACCGCCAGCTCAGTAGGCAATTTGTGCTTGGGTTATGGTTGTTATATGTATTTACGTATATATTTATCTATATAAGTATCTATATCGTCGTCTAGTTCCCATAACACAAGCTTTCTTGAGCTTAATTTAGGACTAGATCGATTTGTGTGAGGTTGTCCGATATTTATTTATTTATTTATTATTCAAGACCATTGAGGTATTACGTCAATGTTCAAGACACACAATTTCGTAGATAATCACAATAAATACCAATAACTACAGTTAAAGACTACCACAACTACGTAGTTTTGATATTTAATTTAGTGACCAATAAATTCTTTAATTAGGTTATAGTTTGGGTTGAAAAAGCCCGAGTCAAGTGAGGTTGTCCGATATTTATTTATATTTAATATTATTTATAAGAATGACCGCTCTGTTCAGGGTTGCCGTGTCCAAGTATATGATAACTTAAGGTCTGATAGTCGTATCGCAAAATGATAAATGCGATACAAACCACGAACATCTGTACTACAGGCTTGAGAAAGTTAATTTGATGAATGACCATCCATTATACTCGTGGTGTTATAAATAGAATCTAGTTGTTTACCCGTGCGTGTGCGATAACGTAGCTTCTGATTCCAGAATTTATGGCGGCATCTAGAAATAAGTTGTAGTAAATAAGTTCATGGGAGCACATATAATGCAACAGAGTCGTGTGTATCATACGAGGTAAATAACAAATTAAAAGATAACTACAGGATTCTCCAGACTGACTTGGTCTTCATAAAGGAATTTAGATCAAAGATTATGACTAAAACTTAACTATCTTTACCTTACTTAGCCACTAGATTGCTTTTGGTAGGGTGCGTCCCACGAGATATAACTACATAATATATAATTTCATATTAATAACGTTCACAAGATATAATGAACTTTTGCTATAACATCAAAATCAATATTTTTATTAGGAATAATGGTCAATTAGCATAATACTCATGTTGTAGAATGATTTTTTATATAACACTCAAATACTCTAAATTCAGTTGATATAACATACATAACGTATATCGATCATAGTATATACTTTCTTTTAGTATAATGATTAGAAAATATAATAGCGTATGATATACAAAATAGGTTATAACTGCTACCCCTATGCCCCTAAAATGGAATATGGGTCAAAAACCGAAAACTGTAGGTTAGGTTAGGTTTGTTTTATGACCATGGATAGCGGAGCGTCAAAATGCTTGCTTGCATGGAGGTATATTAAAATTGAACAGCGAATTATTGCATAAGTATGTTCACAATTGAAAATGGCAGATGAAATACTGGCAAGTTAGAGTATACCGTTTGGAAGAACTGCGACAAAATGGAATATGGGTCAAAAACCGAAATCTGTAGGTTAGGTTAGGTTTGTTTTATGACCATGGATAGCGGAGCTAGCGAAGCGAGCGGAGCGTCATAATGCTTGCTTGCATAGAGGTATATAAAAATTTTACAGCGAACTATTGCAAAAGTATGTACACAATTAATAATGGCAGATGAAATTCTGGCAAGTAAGAGTATACCGTTTGGAAGAACTGCGACAAAATGGAATATGGGTCAAAAACCGAAAACTGTAGGTTAGGTTAGGTTTGTTTTATGACCATGGATAGCGGAGCGAGCGAAGCGAGCGGAGCGTCAAATAGCTTGCTTGCATGGAGGTAGGTATATTGAAATTTAACAGCGAACTATTGCATAAGTATGTACACAATTGATGTGCAGGCGGTTATACTATACGAGCATTATGCATTTTGATGTTAGATGTATTGAGTAATATACATTATAAATTTGAGATATTATGAACGTTATACGTTGGAAGCGGTGGTAGCCTAGTGGTTAGGGCATGCGACTTTCAATCCGGAGGTCGCGGGTTCGAACCCGGCCCGTACCAATGAGTTTTTCGGAACTTATGTACGGAATTTCATTTGATATTTACCACTCGCTTTTCGGTGAAGGAAAACATCGTGAGGAAACCACCTAATAAGCCCAATAAGGCCTAGTTTCCCCTCTGGGTTGGAAGGTCAGATGGTAGTCGCTTTCGTAAAAACTAGTGCCTACGCCACATCTTGGGATTTAGGTAGCCGACCCCGATTGAGAATTCATTCTCAAAAAATGGGACAAAGGCTAGGAGGATGATGATGAACGTTATACGTTATGATTGTTATATACAATGATATTATACTTAAATAACGTTATACTTAATAAAAATAGATATTTTGATGTTATATCTAACGTTCGTTATACACCTTGAACGGTATGCAAAACAAGCTTATACAATATGAGCGTATATAATATGAATATTATAGTATAAGTTCTTATATCTTATATTACTTACCCCTTTTGGTAACTACGGCTACCTGTCACCGCTCTTATTTTATTATATAAATAGAAGTCCAACTCAAAATTCGAAGCAATTGAGTGGTTAATAGTAAATAACGAAACTAAGTATATTAGCATTTTAATTATTCCCGTGTGGTTTGAGGTGAGGACGCTTTGGGATGGTGGTATCAGCAGCTGCAAAGCTGAGTGATAAAAGTAGAAATGGTATCCACGATCAGCTGAGGCGATAATATCCATTTCCACGTCACTACTGAGCATTCTGGGCTGATGGGGTGGGTGTTCCCTTCCCACTTCCCACCCCTCAATAGGAATAGCTATACGATATATCTACGGCAATTGCTGTCCGAACTTGTATGTTTCTTTAAGTGTGAAAGTACCTCCGTATACATAACATAGCTAACCCATTGGACAGAAAGCTGCTCCTAACGTAAAGCAGGTAAATTATGAAAAATTTAAAGTGTGCGTGCTTTTGCCTTGTATCAAGTCTTTTCTTGTTTTTTTTAAAGAACGAGCAGTGCGTCTCTGTTTCAGCTTTGCCAAAATTTCTTTCATATGTCCGGATGTTTGGAGGTTCTGATGTCCGGATGTCCAAATTTCCGACTGTTCTCGCCTACACGCCACATTTCTCAACCAATTCTCATGAAATGTTGTGAGTGGGCGAAATTTATCAAAGCGGCAGCGATATGGGGGTAACTTAAAAAATAACAAATATCAGCCATTTCTAAACAAACGGAGCCACTCGTTTATTTAGCTGCCATAATTACTTTCTTTACATCTTGTGAAGTGCCATTCACAAAAATATCACTGCTAGCACAGAGTGTGTTTATTGAGTTTCTTATTACCATGTATAAACATATCATTGTATCTAGCTTCTTCCAATTAATGTCGTAATTGGATGTCGAATTAGGAACAACAAGTGCATGCAATCACTAACGTCGTCTGATAAGCCGGACTGTTCTGGTAAAGATCTAGAACTTTGGGTGTATCGCGGAGGTGCGTCATAAATAATATCAAGTTGAAGAAGTCCGGGGATCGGCCGAATAAGTCGCTGTGACTTGTGATGTGAAGGAACAACGTTACAAAATCACGTAGGTCGTTCATCGGTGCCGAATGATTGTAATTTCGGTGTGCGGTTAGTGCAGTTTGTAAGCACCTGCCTGCTGAGCCGGCGGTCCCGGGTTCGAATCACGGCCAGAGCAAATATTAGTGTGATAAACTCGAATATTTGTGCTTGGGTCGTGGTTGTTCTATGTATTTATTTATATAAGTATCTATATCGTCGTCTAGTACATGTCTAGTACCCATGACACAAGCCTTCTTGAACTTAATTTGGGACTAGATCGATTGTGTGAGGTTGTCCGATATTTATTTATATAAGTATCCCTTATGGGGATAAGTTCGCTCTTGACACATGTATTGTTTTTGAGTTTTTCTCAATATTGTTTTAATGCAATAAAGTGTTTAAGTACATACATAGGTACATACATATTCTGTGTCCTGAAATGGAAAATTATTTGTTTTCCATCTTGGCAATTTCAACGCTCCGTCTCATGTAAATTTCGAGCGTTCTATTGTACCTAGGTAGCCCCATATGGATTGATCATTGTCCATATTGATACTAAAAATACAGTAATTAAATTATTGCTATAAAAATAAAATCTTGGGTGGGACAGGTTTGACTGGTAAGACGCTATTAAGAATAACGTTAAGTAACAGGCATGCAGTGATATTTTTGCAACGGGAACGATGGTTCCAGTCCCATCTCTAACTGAGTGTAGGTATCGAGAAAGGACAGTATCAATGAGTTTACACAACAAGGATAACAACCGGTTATTACCAGCTGGGGCACTATTTTACTAGGCTTACTGCGTATTTGCTATTTATTGTTTGGTCTTGCGTGATTGTTGAAATTGATGAAGTCCAACATTTTTGTACAATATTTACGACAAATTGATCATTTATTATGTTTTTAATGTGGATATTCCACATATGTATTTTAAAAATTGACGCAATGGTTAATTATGGATGAAAAAAATAATGTGATCCACTTCAATGTAAGCAGGAGTCGAACCCGCGACCCTACGTTTCCGGAGTAGTGCTACACCAAATCTTAGATTCCATAATTGTACGCTACTAGAGCGTCCTCTGCGTCATATGTTTTTTTTACATGCTTAAGCTATGCTTTACTAATGATTCAGTCGCTGGGTGCGCGATGACAGCGTCAGCGGTTACAATAACGGCGGACTTTTTAATGTCAAATGGCCATGGACCTAGTAAATACTATAGTATACCTGGACTGCTCATTGCTTCGTTCGAACGAGCCAAGTAAGAAAGCCGCCAAGGGGGCAGTTTATCCCACTCTGCTGGGGTAACCAAATATTTAGCAATAAAGAGGGACTCATCCTTACTCCATTTTATTACAAGTTTGGCTCGGTTTGTAGACACCTGCCTACTGAGCCGGCGGTCCCGGGTGCGACTCCCGGCCGGGGCAAATATTTGTATGATGAACTCGAATATTTGTGCTTGGGTGATGGTTGTTCTATGTATTTAAGTATATATTTATCTATATAAGTACGTATATCGTCGTCTAGTATAACACAAGCCTTCTTGAGCTTAATTTGGGACTAGATTGATTTGTGTGAGGTTGTCCGATATTTAAAAAAAAAAAAAAAAATATCAAAGTTAAAATGTATATTGGCTGGCACTGTAGCTAGAATTTATTTTATATATACCTATGGAAACTCATAAATAAATATAGTGAATGTTAGCTACTATGCCAGCAATAACACACTTTTGGCTCCTGTTATTTTAACAGAACGCAGCAATCCCGTAACTGTTAATTTGATTTGATAAATGACAAACTCCGTTAAGTCATACTTAAAAACAAAACAAACAAAAAACATATTCTGATGTACGTGGACATGAACTCATTTATGAGGATATAAAAAAGTGGTTATTTGTAGGGTACCATAAATTAATTAGGGAGGTAAAACTGTAAGTATACCGTTATTTTATAAACTACCTGTATAACTCTGTTTTACCAATGCAAGACTACGCAATACTTTTTATTACTGTACTAACGGTTACTAAGTATATGGCGAAATAAAAAGCAAAAAAAAAACCGACTTCAAAAAAAACTAAAAAGCTAAAAATAACCCATTAAGTACAGATTACGTTTGAATCACGTTTTGAAGACGATGCCAAACCACTCATTTATTATATTTTTATATTATTTAAGTATATTTTTTTGTTTTTAGTGATTCATATAAAATACTTATGGCGGGGTGATCTGGGAGGTCTTAAAGGCATACATCTCGTTTGAGTTATCTCCTAACTTCGGTTCTACGATTGCTACTACTACTACGATTACTTAGGCGGGTATTAGCAATGTTCTAGGTGGGCTCGCCCTGCGGGCCCTTGGGCTCGCGCGCTACGCCGTCTCTGGGACGCTCCGCACCTTTGGTGCTACATGGAGCTCGGCCTGCGGCCTCGTGGGGGGACGTTCGCCCTTAAGCCTGCGGCCCTCGGTCGAACTAAAATATTAAAGTTTGTTGTCCGATATTTTCTGAATTTGACCGAATTTTTTAAATTAGATTTCAGATTTCGACTTGGGGGCCCCAAAAACTGCCTGATACCGAATTTCAGCCCCCTCGGACCAATATGAAATTTTCTCCATACAAATCTTGTTTTTCCGATATTCTCCGAATTTGACCGAATTTTCGGACACCGATTCCAGATTCATATTTGTGAGCCCCAAATGCCCCCCGATATCGAGTTTCAGCCCCCTAGCACCAACTTGAAATTTAGAAAAAAAAGTCGCCATTTCGATTTTTTTTTTCACGACTGTACTCGGGTGGAGGCCCCCTATGACATTTGGTCGAGCACCTCCCACCTGAGCCAACCGTTTACGAGATACGGGTCTCTTAAAAAAATTCCCATACATTTTTTTTTATGATAGAAAAAAAAACTTTTTTGGAATCAGGGGGCCCAAAGCCCCCTACATACCAAATTTCAGCTCGCTACGACCATTTTGAAATTTCGACGCCTATTAACCACCCTTAGATAGCGAAGGATTATCGTAGTATAGTTAAAACGACATTACTGCAATAGTGCAATGCTCAGATTGTTTTTAGTACGAATAATATTTTCGAAGTAAAACATAGATCGGAATTATCCGGTAATTTTGTAAATTTATTGTCACTCTTTTAGTACTTTATCAAAGTTTGACATGCTTTCATATTGATATATGATACCATATATTACCTGAAAAAATATACTATAGCCACCAAAACATTTCCTTTTGCAACCTTTAATTCCAGTTACCATGATGAAATTATAAGTATGTAATTTTTTAAATAATCAGAAAAGATACCATTAAGCACTGTCAAAAATGCTGACAGTTTTCAATTATAATTAATAAGATTTCAAATTTAAAGGTTTTATCCTGCCCTAACATACAATTATTTTTATGTACTAACGGATTGTATAACTTTCATATTTTTTTCCGTTAGTTTCTTTGGTGACGCGTAAGAAAGTTTAGCGAATAAAATATTTAATTATTTGAAGTGAATAGTGTTAATTTAAAGAAAAGTATATACTACTAATAACTACCATTTTATTTGAAAACTACTAATTATTACATTTTTTTATGACTGGCAATATTAGAAAGGGACACACTACCCATCTGCGAGCTATCTCTGTCTTCCCGTGACCCCTTCAGCCGTAAAATATACTTTATGTATCTATACTAAGATTTAATTTTGTGTGAACACTTATTCTGAGTTCGCACTCCTGTTGTCTTAAATATAAGCTCCTTGCAAATGGCTGACTGTCTTTACGAAGAGTAAGTAAACAAACAAATAATTTCAATGAAATATCGTATATTTCTTTCATTTTATTCGATTATACCACGTGGGCCCTGTAACAGGAGCAAAAAATTAAAACATAGATTTTCCTCGTCAAACTGAACAGTATCTGTTCAGAAACTTTTTTTTTAATACTGTTTTCATATGTTTATTTTTTCAAACAAAGTAAATAGTATTTTCAATGTACACCGTCCAACATTGACATCGCCTTAGCATTGACATAGCTGTCACTTTACTAAACATCAAATGTTTCGCAATACATTGCTTCTTTGAATAAACTTTATTTTACAGGTTTACATTATAAATGAGTTATTTTTAAAAGTTGTTTAATAAATGTTGTTCAGTTTCAGGGGTAGAATCTATGTTTTAATTTTTTGCTCCTGTTACAGGGCCCACCCGGTATTAATCTATAGTGTCGATAAAACGTTGGCCTTCTTTATTTCCCGTCTAAAATGGCAAAATCAATAACTTTCAAGATTAATTCACACGGACCTTTTCATGGCTGTCTTCACGAGAAGTAAGTTACAAAATAAACAAATTTAACCGAATAACGCATTTCATGCATAATGCAACCGATCATCTATGACTGTAATTTCGTAATAATACAGATTATTTTGTTTTTTCAGTTAAACATGGCCAAATTAATTATTATAACTGGATTCTGCTCAATCAAACACAACATCGCTTTCAAATCCCAAACTACAATAAAATGGGAAACAATTCGTTTTTGCTCAACATGTCCAAAATGTCAAAGAAAATAAACGCATAAACATGCTACTCCCTACAACATACAAGTTACCATATTAAAAATGTTGTTTTATAGGTTATACTAACTTTTTCCTCTTGATAGCGATTATCCATTTAATTCGTTGTTCTCGTTTCCAGCTTGCTTGTGGAAATTTATTAATTTATGATTACTGTTTTTGCCATTGTTTTTACAATTAACTACGCTGCAGGTTTCGTGCCGCATATTTATTTGTTTTTAGATGCCTTTATTTCGCTAGTAAAAAGTGACAGTTGGCCTGACGAAAGTTCCTTTTTTGGCCACGACGCACGCTGCGATCGATTCGTGGTTCCCCCACCACCTACTTCGCACCCAGCGAGTCGTTAGACAGATTGTCTGTAAATTTATGAAACATGTAATAGTGACTCATTTTTTAGGGTTCCGTGGTCAACTAGGAACCCCTATAGTTTCGCCATGTCCGTCTGTCCGTCTGTCCGTCCGCGGCTTAGCTCCGATCATTAGTACTAGTAAGCTGAAATTTGGCATGAGTATGTGTACCTATGTATCACCCCGACAAAACGGTAAAATAAAAACTAAAGATTGTTACTGTGTTTAGTAAAACGTCCCACTTTGTAGATTCTAGTTACGGAGTTACGGGCAGTTTAGTGAAATATGGCAAAAGCTACCGAAAATCGGTTTTCAATAAAAACTGATGGAACATACTGTAATGAAGCTATAATTTTGATGTCGACGCATAAATGTCCAATTTAAGCACTTTTTTAGGGTCTCAAAGTTTAGTGCCTAGCGTCCTACTTTGTCGAATATCTAAAAAAAATGTCGATGTCATATTTGTGACTGTTGTAGGGAATACTTCCTACTTTGTCGATTTGGAGATATGAGTAGTTCCTTATACTACAGAACATAAGCTATCTTATGGTGAAATAATTATGTCTCTAGGTACTATAGTTATTTTATAAAAAATCTTCAAAGTTGCAAATGTGAAAAAGGGGACAACTGAGAAAGCGTTGGTTAAAGTTTGGGACGGCAAAAAACACACTTGTAGTTTGAAGTTATGGAGTGGTTGGTATCAAATTAATTGTTATACTTTAAGGATTTCAAATTAGTCAAACTCATATATGTAACCTAAGTAGTTTGCTCAGTCTATTGAGGTAAGTCTTACTTGCACAAGTCAAACAACAAATAAGGCACACCATTTTGAATATAAGTACGACCACAGCGATGAAAATGTTGCAAAATTTACTGATTGCGTCAATAGTCTTTCGTTCTCGGAAATTTATGAAATAAAAAGCGCACAGGAAGCATTCAACAGCTTTCATGACATCTTAACACTATTTTATACTCTATGTTTCCCAAAAATAAGAATAAAAATATGTCACTTTATCAAGAAGCCCAAATGGATTACTAAAGGTATTCGAAAGAGTTGTAGAATTAAAAGGTCTCTACGGCAGTGTTATTATCTGAATAAAACCGCGGAAAATAAACAAAAGGTAAAATTATATTCTAAGATTTTAAAGAAATGTCTATATGGTTTACAAAAACAACATAATAAACAATATATCTTAAACTCAGATAACAAAGGCAAGGCATCATGGAATATTGTAAAGAAAATTGGTACTACGGTTAAAAAGTGCGATTTCAAAGAATTAGTCGACGTAAACAATACTTGTATATGTAATGGATCTGACATAGCCAATACATTTAATGACTTTTTTATATCATGTGCATCTAACAATTTAGGTTCTAAAGTAATGTTAATGGTCTGCAGGATTCTGTCTCGTCAAGCATTTTTCTTGTACCTACAACTCCGACAGAAATTTACAAGACTATAATGTCTCTGAAAAACAAGAAATCGACTGGTTTTGACAATATTACAATCATGTGCCTTAAATCAATTTCCATGAAAATAGCCGAACCTCTTTCGCACATTATAAATATATTCCTGGAACAAGGTGACTTCCCAGACAGACTTAAACTCTCTATTATAAAGCCATTACATAAAAAGGGCCCAAAAACAGACGTCGGGAATTACAGGCCCATCGCGTTAATCCCTATTTTATCCAAGGTATTTGAACGTACGATGTACACCAGGCTGCTAGGGTTTTTCGAAAAACACGACGTTCTAGCCTCGGAACAATATGGTTTCAGGCAAAATAAATCTACCATATTAGCTAGCTTCGTACTTTTAAAATATGTTCTTTGTAATCTAAATGCAAAAAAGCCTACTTCATGTCTATTTTTAGACCTGAGCAAAGCGTTTGATACCGTCGATCACGAAATACTGCTACATAAGCTGAATAAATATGGCATACGGGGTACAGCAAATAATTGGTTAAGAGCATTTGTATGCAACAGACAACAAATAACTAGAATACCAAAAATGGACGAAGTAACAAACTCTATGAAAGAATATGATTCCAGCATTAAATACAACAACAGAGGAGTTCCCCAGGGGAGTATTTTGGGCCCTCTGCTGTTTTTAGTTTATATTAATGATTTACCACAAGCGACAATTCAAAAATGCATACTTTTTGCGGACGATACCAGCATACTGTTTGAATGCGATGATACTAATAATACTGAAGTATATGAGACAAATATTAATAATGCTTTGAGGGATGTTATAAAATGGTTAAATAGCAATAAGCTTCAAGTTAACACTCTTAAGACAAAATTTGTTCAATTCTCTTCTACTAGAGCAAAGAAAATAAGTTTAAACATCCATTACAACGATGAAAATATAGAACAAGTCGATAACGTTAAGTTTCTTGGAATAAATGTTGACCAACACCTGTCTTGGAAGGAACATGTCCATAGCATATGTAAAAAATTGCATTCTTTAGTGTATGTTCTCAAAACAATAAGGAACAGTAGTTCAGTTGAAACTGCCGTAACCGTTTACCACGCTTATGTATGTTCTATACTTCGATATGGCATCATACTATGGGGAAATTCAGCCGATTTTGACAGAGTTTTTGTAGCACAAAAAAAATGCATAAGAGCTATCTGGGGTCTACGTAACACTCAATCCTGCCGCCCACTTTTCCTTAAACATAAATTGTTGACATTACCATCTATCTATATATACGAAATAAGTAAGTTTGTGAAAAATAATTTATCTCTTTTTAAATTAAGAGACAACACCAACAAAAGAAACTTGACACATTTCCCTCTGTCTATGCCCGGCCCAAAGTTAAAATTATATAGGGACAACAGCCACTATATGGCATGTTTAGTATTTAATTATATTCCATCGGAAATAAGTATGTTACCAATGAACAGGTTTTGTAGGGCTCTGCGAAGGTGGTTAACTGAGCAACGTTTTTACTCGACTCATGACTTCCTTGAAAAAAGTCCTTGTAGATTGAATAGGTACTAATTAATTGAACATTTAGATTACTATTATTATTTCATTGTTGACATATTATTTATCAAATTAATTCTGGCATTTTATTGATGTTAACATACCAAAGTTTATTAAGACATTAAGTCAAAATGTGACATGTTCGCGTTCGTAATTAAGTACTTAATAATAGTTTCAATGTTGTAACTTACACTATAAAATTTGCATGCCGGATTTCCGGCTGAATATGTACCCACTATTCGAAATGTATGATTTACGCCTGTACAACTTCTACATATTCAGCAAATAAATATTTCATTTCATTTCATTTCATTTGAATGTTACGGAGGCTTGAACATAAAAACAGAACGAAATATCTCAATGTGAATATGGTTTTCATGTCTATATTTATAACACGCAGATTCATCATTCTCTTAGTAGTTTGAATATAAATATATTCTCAAGCTAAAACAGACAGAAATAGTTATATACGAGGGGCGTCTGAAAAGTTCTAAGCCTAAGATAGAAAAAAACAATTTACACAAATGAACTCGTGTTTATTTTTCAATATAGTCTCCTCCTAAATCAATGCATTTTTTACATTTTTTATACAGTGCTTTTAGGCCATTAAAAAAATAATCTTCATTTTGCCCTTCAAAATGCTCCTGTACAGCCGCCTTCATCTCTTCGTCACTTCTAAATCGCTTTCCCCTCAACTCTTTCTTCAAATTATTGAATAGAAAATAATCGCTTGGGGCTAGATCTGGGCTGTAGGGTGGGTGGTCAATTTCGTCAAAACCAACTTCCTTCAGAGCACGCCTCGCAACATTAGCGGTGTGAACGGGTGCGTTGTCTTGCAAAAACAAAATGCCTTTCCTTAGTTTACCCCGCCTTTTCTCAACTATGGCTTGTCGCACCTGTCTTATTAGATTTGCATAATAAGTTCCGTTTATCGTAGAGCCTTTTTCTAAATAATCGATTAAAAGAATGCCATCACAATCCCAAAATACCGTAGCCATTAACTTAGAGGCCGACTTTTGCACTTTAAATTTCTTCGGCGGCCTTTCACCCTTTTCAATCCACTGCATCGACTCAGACTTACACTCCGGATCATACTGTCTGATCCATGTTTCATCAACAGTTACTATTCGGGAACAAACTTCATCTAAATCATCTTCGCACAATTCTAAAAACGCCCGAGAAGTTTCCACACGACGTACTTTATCGAAGGCCGTTAGCATTTTCGGTACCCAACGAGCACTGACTTTACTCATGTACAAATGTTCATGTAAAATTTCTCCGACTCTTTCTTTACTAATACCTAAGACCTCAGCTATTTGCCAAACCTTAATTCTTCTATCTTCTAATACCAGCTTTTTGACTTTTGCTACGTTTTCTTCGGTCACTACCGATATTGGCCGCCCTGAGCGGGGGTCGTCTTCGATCGATTCCCGTCCGAGTTTAAATAAGCGACTCCACTTTTTGACTGTGGCATAAGAAGGCCCAGAATCACCGTAAATAATAGCCATTTCCTCAAAAATACACTGCGGTGATTTGTCACTTTTTGTAAGGAATTTAATTACAGCACGGTGCTCAATTTTCGTAATATTCGTTGGTAATTCACACATGATGTACTTTTCCGTTGAATATCTCGAAACAGAATAATAAAAACGTGACATGTTATTTTTTAATAATTTGTTTTTAAATGGCCTTTCCAGTGGCCAGTATCATAAACGCATATATAACCTCGAAATACCTTAGGCTTAGAACTTTTCAGACGCCCCTCGTAGATCCCTTTAGTTGTTAAACATATAGGTACATATAGGTATGTAGGTATAAGCAGGGTTGGGTAGCCATCGATAATAGACTTTGTTATCCATGATTCCGCTGAATAAAAATGAGTATTGTTTAATAAAATATAATTTCAAAACGACAAGATTTATAGTATTTTTTTAAACATCAGACTTTTAAACTCTTTTTTAAATTAAAAATATATTATTATCACACACATATCATTTCCTTTAGGAACTCGTGGTCCTACAATTAGTATTTTTATAACTTTGACGATCATAATAATTATTATTTCATTTTGAAAAACATTTTGACTAATTTGAAATCCTTATGGTACACGCTACGCTAAAATA
The DNA here is from genome assembly GCA_905147355.2 of Apotomis turbidana. Taxonomy (NCBI): domain Eukaryota; kingdom Metazoa; phylum Arthropoda; class Insecta; order Lepidoptera; family Tortricidae; genus Apotomis; species Apotomis turbidana. Next base: position 13,497,686 of record LR990294.1, read on the forward strand.
AGCATTGCATTATCATAAGATTTGCCTCAGAACCGAAGCTGTCAACCCCGATTCCACGTGGTTTTGTCTGCCCTACCCCTAGAGTGTATATAAAAAGCCGGAGGCGCGAGAGCAGCCGCTCCGCACGGCTCCCGAGCTTTGTCACGCAAGGGCGGAAGGGCTGCACTTCCCGCAGCGCCGGAGCTAAGGCAAAGTATTTTTTTATGACCTTGATTTATTTTATATGCAATCTCCATTGAACAATTAGAGTAGGCCATTTTCAACTTTTTATCCGCTGTCATCTTTCCGCTTAATTAGTTAATTCAGTCGCCAAAACAATAACTCGATGCTAGTTTATATTGAAACAAAGCCGAAAATTGATAACTTAGCTGCTACTTTTTACTTTATACTAGTCTCCGCAATTAGTCGCCAACTTATTATTTTTGCTACCCCCTTTAATTTTTTATAAATCCCTAAATCAGATTAATTTGTCGCCACGTTAAATACATGCCTTAGTTAAGTGCCATACTGCATTAAAACATTCCGCTCAATCTGGCGCGTATAATCGATAACTTCCAGAAGGCAATAAGTAATTTACCTACAGCAGTTACTTTGGCATTTACGACTTTTTTTAGAGCTTGAAATATTTCTCGTAATTTAAACCTTGGGTAACTACGGAACCCTACACTGAGCGTGGCCCGACATGCTCTTGGCCGGTTTTTTAATGTGGGTACACACCACAATTTGTATTTAAACCATTGATACAAAGATCAAACCCTAAAGAAAAAAATATTAAGGAGTTAAGTACCTAGTGGAAGAGACCGGGAATCGAACCCGGTACCGCTGGATTGCTGGTTCCGCGCGTTAACTATTTCGCTACCCTAACTCCAAGTAACCTGTCGAATTCTTCCTTATGCTTTGTGTGTCGATCTTTGCATTGTTTATTTGAAAGGTTGTACACCTTAGCGACCTCTATGTGAATACGTTAATATTCACATCTTACCGCACTACTTTACAGCGGTGAACGAGCAAGCGAGAGAGGGCGCTGTTTTTTTATAAATTTATGAAACATGTAATGTCTAAGTCCTTTTTTGATTTTTCTATAGTCGTTGATCTTTGTATCAATGGTTTAGATTGTAAGTAGTAGGTACATTGTGTATCGAGGGCGGTAGAGGAGGAATTACAAAGGAGAACAATTTAATAATTCGAATTTATAATTCCTATATGTCGCCCATATTGCACACAATGATTTTCATTTATTTATTTATAGGTATACTTTATTGCACAAAACAAAATATCAATAGCTCAAATGGCGGACTTAACGCCATAAGGCATTCTCTATCAGTCAACCATAGCGTTAAAGAGAAACTAGCAGTTAGCGCAGGATCATTAAAAGTCGTTTGAAAAATAATAATTATAATAAAACAAGACCAAATCAATAAGTTACATATATATGTATTGATAATATTACATAGGTATATGTAATACCTACACATATACTTTGTTGTAATACATATACATAAATCCGTACTAATAATATTATAAATGCGAGAGTGTGATGTCTGTCTGTCTGTTACCTCTTGCCTCTTAAATAAGTCTACCCATGACGGTATCTTCGTAAAAGTGATGCCCGCTATTTCCATTAAATCATAATTATAATAACGATTTATGAGTCAGATTAATTTATATTGCGCTGATAGTTATTGTAAAAGCTGGAAATAATAATTAATAATATTCCGATGACGCATAAGAAGTATTACACAAGAAAAACCCACTTAAGAGAGGTTAGGTACGTGTCCACTACTTCAACCTATAGGTAATTATAAAATCAAACATGTCTGAAAACATACGACGAGAAATGCTCTGATAACAATCATGTACTTCGAACCAATACACCGTCAACAACGCAGTTAACCAGTTCAAAAAAATTACTCTCAAATGTTACTACAATATTAAGTACTTAACATACAGATTACAGTACTACCCTTAACATGAGTTATCGTGACCGTACTCGCTAACGACAGCGTAAATGATTTGTATGGAGAATAGTACAGTGCCCCTAGCGGTAACTTTGTAGAACTACAATTCTCCATACAAATCCTTTACGCAGTCCCAAGCGAGTACTGTCACTGTAAACTCATGGTCAGGTCAGGGTACAACGTATAGGCTTATTTTTTTGTGTTCTTAGGGTCTTTTTTATCGAAGTTTAATTGGAGTTTGTTACTTATGTTACATAAAATCAATGACACCCTTTACTAGTCCCACTGGGTCTAATCCGGCTTCGAGAACTTCTTCATACAAAAACGAAAATATTCTTAAAAATGGCTCCAGTGGAACGTTTAAGGTTTAAGGCCTATTTGGATTATATTTGCCTGTTTAGTCACATAAATCGCATGGTTTAACCACTCATTTAAATGATTTATGAGTCATTTTCAAAAAACATGTCATATAAGTACTTGAAGGCTTAATAAAAACATAATTACGATCGCGTCTTTAAAGTTACTCATACAAAAGATATGGGTAATTATCGTTAGGTACACAAAGGAATAGTTATTTGTTATGCAAGGCTGCAAAGTTGTTATATGGCGCGAGTGTTCAAAATGAAAGCTGAGCGAGCGAAAGAATCTAAGATTGCCCCATGAGCGAAGCGCATGGTTCGAAGATAGATTCCTGAGCTTAGCGAGGCTTTCAAGACACGAGAAGCTAAATAATTTTGCAGCCATGCGAAACACACAACTTTTCATCTCACTACAGCGAGGAAAATGCAAGATGCAAGAAAAACAATTAAATCATAAAAATAATCATATACATTTTGCCTTCTATTTAATATATCAAATTTAAAACATAACACACTCAAATCCAAACCAAATAAATAAGAGAGAAGCACACATACATATTAAAAATTAAAAGTAATATGACCGTAATTTGTAATAGGTATCGTCGTGTATTTTATCGTTGAGTTTTTCTTATGCACTGTTATATTATATTTGTATTTGTAACTACTTGACACATTCGTTGTGAATGTGGGAGAATAGAATTGACAACATTTCATATTTTTAAGACTATCATTTTATTACTTTTCTGAATTCTGCTTAAAAAGATGAAGTAATCTCTGTTTTTATTTATTTTCTGAGATGATTATTTATTTTATTATTAATTTATAAAAACATACTCATTTTAAAATGTGGCAACACCAAAACCAGAACTTAATGGAACGGTTACTTTAGTCGGTTTTCTTATTAAAAAAAAAATTAATAAAACTCGGTATGCATCTGTCATCTGTCAACGTCAAATAAAAAAAAAATCTATGTTTTCGCTCTTTGGTTTAGACACCAACCCTATTCAGCCCGTATTGTCTTAGATTGCAGTTATTTGATGTATTTTCTTATATTTCTTTAAATACAGAAGAATAAATTCCAAGTTTTTTTTTAAGGTACACGACATAAAGCCCTGTCGATCTCTATATTAATTTCCACCTGTTATAAATATGAAATGTTGTCAATTCTGGGGAGGATTAATTGTTGACGGCTCGAAAGTATTTTCCATAGCACTTGCTGGAAAGTTGGTGGACGATGGGATCCGAGCAAGATTATTTCAGCTTTATTTTCTTTAAAAACGCCAATAGTTTCGGTAAACTACTTAGTGTCTCCAATTATTATATTATTTATAACAAATCCTTTTTCGTTTTAATGCAGGCTCCAAATTGGGCTTAAGTTTCATGTTTTCGATATTTCTATAAAGTAAGACAACAGTACGTATTCTCCACAGAACAAATTTACGTGTTGGTACGTGAAATGTGAAACTTCCAACTTTTTAAATTTTTCTTTTTTTCTCGGAAGAAATTACACTCTTATGTTCCAACTATATTTATAAACATATTCAACATAAAATAAAGTTTATAAAAAGAAAAAAAAATGTGTAACCACAAACCAGGTTTCTGGACTGATATTTTGTGTATTTTTTTCATAAAGAGGTATTCAAACGTACAGGATGATTTTAGCCGACCTGACCAGATTGCCCTATACATATTAGCGTGCGTTGATTGGTTATTCGAAGTCGTGTTCGAAATTCAAATGACTTTTGCACGCTAGCGGATAAAATAGACTTTTGCACGCAGATTTCGCGCTATAAACGGAGGTTTTCCGAGTGGGTGAGGTGAAATAAATTAAGTTTTGTTTTAATTAAAGCCCTTAACTATGTTCACGTTTTCTTTAAATGACTTATGACGTTATATTGTTAGCTTTATTATTCATACCTTAGCTTCAGATTAGGTATACATAAAACAAGCCTTAAAAGTGGCCTGGATAATCAATTACAAAACATGGGACAAGACTATATATTTTGTACGAGCGATCCGTCGCAATCGCAACACACTATCCAATTCAATGGCGAAATCAAAGTTTAAAGTCATTTCTCCCACAGCCGAGCCGTCTAAGAAATTAAATAAGTAAGTAAGTACTTTACTTTAGCGAGACAAATCGGGTCATGGATTTTTTATGGTTATTAATTATCACCACGGGATTATTTATTATTACCATGATTCAAATGCGTAGTCATAGTAACAAGAATAGTATCGCTCGCGATCTCACGATCACGACAGTTCAATTTTAACCGAGATTGTAGTCGGGGCGGTAGCTGGCGCCGGACCTAAGGTTATCAGTTCGGCGCGTGCGCGACGCGACACAGCAAATAAATACACCGCGCCGACACCACTCGCATCAGTCTTCCAAGTTCGTCACTAAAGACAAGTTCCAAGATGGTGAAAAGTATTCTACGTGGTGATACCTGCGGGTACTGCAGTTCGTGCGTCCGGATAAGGCTATGCACGGCGCGCGGCCGGAGTCCTGAACCTTTGGAGTGTGCGTATAAGCATATTTTGGAGTCTTATGGCAGCGGCAGCGGCGCACCAGTCAAAACTCTTGAAGCCCCTAAAGCGGCTTGCTCTTCGTGTCGGTGGACATCAGACGCCCAGTTCCCAGAGACCCCCCCGTCTTACAGCGATCTCAGCCAGGAGTGGAGCTCCAGATCTTCAAACCGATCCAGAACGCACCGGCGCAAGAGGTAGACATCGTTGCGTCAGCATATGGAATTTATTTACGGGTGATTATCCTCAAGTGCGCAAGCCTTTCATCGAGTGTACGGTGAAAAATGTCTTAAAAGTGGTCCTCCCATGTGATGATATGCTAGTCATTGGACATAATATACAAAAAATTTAAGATATTCTTGTTTCATTTATCCCCTTCCCTTTGTAAGGTTAGATTGAAGCGGTTAGGGGTTGCGCTCCGGCCGGTCCGCGGGATCCAGTAATCTGGTTGGATTCAGTGTCATTTGGTTGCCTAATCGCCTATTACCGTATTAACTTCTTATATTTCAGCTTAATATTTATGCGTTAAAGTGCTTTCGTTCAGGTAAACCGGATCCGGCCGGTTACCGGATCCGCCGGACCGGATTGCAATCCCTAGAAGTGGTAGGAATAAAACATTTTGGAGTCTGATTATATAAACAGCTTTATTTCTAAACATTATGGTTTAGGTATGATATTTAAATAATCGCAAATAAGGTCATTATACTGAAGTGACCTGAGTTGACTACAGTGAAGTGAGCCCGCGATTTAAGTAGGTAGGTAAATAATTTAATTCCAACTTCAATTGTCAACTTAATTTGAAGACGTAATTATTTGAAGTTTTACAAATTAAGTTTGCCTACAAAATTATTGAAAAAAGGAGTCCAGCTTTTCAATAGCCGAGTACCCATCTCTATCTCTACCTTTAGCTTGTCAATCTCTCACCTTCCTATTATATACATATTATGTAATTACTGATTAGTTTATTTCCCTAGAAAATATTCGATGGATTGGCTCATTTTGTGCTAAAACAAAAAAATAATACATAGTTAATAATTCATAGAATAACTAAACTACATATTTACCCACGATATAGGAACATGAAAGATTAGAAAAACAGGATATGTTTAGACAGTAAGGTACATATTTACAGGTATGTACAAGTTTAGTTTACACAAATGTTCTGCCGTGGTAAAGTAGGTAAAAGGTGGCCTTTTTGTAAGGAGGTCCCTAGATATATGACCTTTCCTCAGTTACCCTTTTTGTATGGAGGTCGCTTTTTAGCTAAGCACGGCAGCGTTCATAATATGTCCAAAAGAAGTAGTCGTATTTTGAATCTTAACTTCTTAAGCATCCCCTTGCTTTAGCCTTTCTTAACATTTAGTAGGATGGTGTACAAAAGACAAAAGTAAGAAGTCTTATTTTAGATTAGGTAATTAATTTTCCACTTACGGGTTTCATGAATATAGTCTACTAGTCTTAAGATTGCTATTTATTTGATATTATTTGAGTAGGTACACTATTAGATTTCTGCTAGAAACTGGAAAATAGGTAACGCGTATCTCAAACTGGTAGGTACATTATCATTACAGTAGTTATAATCAGGCCACATAACAATCCCATTTTGATTTAGCTAAATAAAAAACAAATTTCAAATACCAACAATTATTTACTCTATTTGTATTCTAACTAAAGTGTATTATTATAATTTTTACATTGAAGCGAAAAATTTAAAAATATAATGGTTCAGGCGGGGTGGGTAGGAGTAGGACGCCCTAGTGGAAAGCCGGAGGAAACGCGGGTGCAAACCCTGCCTTAACCATTAATTTTTATTTATTTTTCGCTTCAATGTAAACAGACGTTAGCAGAAGTTACTGCTTTAATAAAAAAAATAGTAGTTTATGTGACTGTGTACATAATGAAGGGTATTAAACACGAGTGTGGGTTTATGAAACGCGCCGAAGGCAAGTTTCATAATAACATCACACGAGTGTTTTAATGCCTAATTATGTACAGTTACATACACTACTTTATCTATCCACATATCATAGGCCTCCATGATACATTCAGGAGTCGCACATTACGACAAATATTACCCGGTAATGGCGGTAATGAAGTGTTCTGGCAGCTGTCATGGTTTTTTTTTTATTCAGAGACAAACTAGAGTTTGCCCCAACTATCATATCGTTCGATATACTTACGTGCGACATTTGTCAAATTTGATGCAAATTGACAATTCATTTCGGACTAAACGTCATCTCGACTGATAGTAGAATAGAGGTCAAATCAAATTTCTTTGTTTTTCAAAGATGTTCGAAATTTGAATAAATAATATTATCGCTATCGATGTTATTATTTAGCAATAATAACATTTTCACAGATAAGAAATTTGTTCTAATAAAACAGTCTATTTTTATGGTGGTCATAATGTGCGGTTCTTGAACGCATCATGGAGGGTTTATGATATTTGGATAGAATAGATAGACATTATTATTACATTCAAACTTCGAATTGTACAAAAAGAGTTTATTAAAATGTAAATAATAAAGATATAATATATTTTAAGAAATAAATACTTAGATCCGTAGGTTCTTCTTTGGAAAAGTGTACGTTCTGAAGTGTCTGAACCCTTAAAACCCTAAGAACATTGTAGGAGGGAGAACCATCTTGATTTTTAGTACAGGGTTATGCCGTCAAGATTTTTTTGTATGGAACCTTTTTATTTTTTGTTCTAAAAACCTATCTCTCTATATGAGAATAGTATTTTTTTGGTTGTTTGTGTAAAATGGGGCGCATAAGCCACGCCGCTACGAGTGACTATGAACTGACGCGAACAAAGACGAAAGAGTTAAGCAACGTGGTGCCGACTGGCGCGTCAGAACTTGGATCGAGGCGCGTAGTGACAACTGTTTTCGTCGTAAGAAGTTTTTATCTTTAAATTCTTAGTACCTATAAATGTAATTATTTCACCGACAATCTCACCATTTGGTCACGAATATAACACGGTGGCGGCGGCAGACTAAAATGATGATCCTTTGTTATTGCGCAAAATGTGATAGAGGTACCTACATAACTCGTAAGTAGATTGTATAACATGTAACAATTAAAAAGATAACTTTTAACCCTCGCGACTTTAGCGACAGATTGGTGGTGTCGCGAGCTACGCACCAGTGGAAATGAATGATAAATATCGATTATCTTGCGAAGAACGCTGCAATTAATTCCCAATTAAAAACGTGTAAATGTCTCATTATTTTTAATGTAAGTACACAACACATTTTTTTTTATATTGAACCATTGATATAAAGATCAAAGCACAAAGACTACCTCTGGATGGTAATCGGTAGGTCCAAGGTATTATTAACCTTTCCACCACCCTAACGCCAATCGAATTTTTCCTTATGCTGTGTGTTGATATCTGCATTGTTTATTTGAAATGCTTAGCGACCTCTATGTGAATACGTTAATATTCACATCTTACCGCACTACGTTACAGCACAGAACGAGCAAGCGAGAGAGGGCGCTGTTTCCTAAATGTATGAAACATGTAATGTCTAAGGGCCCGGCCACATCACCACGGCACGGCGCCGTCACCGTGAAACGGCGCGGCGTCGTTGATTTTTACGGTGTAAGCGCATATAAATTCACCAATTCACTAATTTTTTTTTATGTGAGTAGACACAACAATTTCCCCCGAATTTTTTGACCGGGTTCGACACCCGGTCTCTTGTGCCAGGTTACGCATATCAAATTTTCTCTGTGCTTTGATCTTTGTATCAATAGTTCAAATCCCAATTAAGTTGTATTTTTTTAAATCATATTTATTTGGGCAGACAAGCAAACAGATCGTCTAATGGTAAAGCGATTACCGTCGCTCGTGGACACATGCAACACCATGCAGCGGAGTTGTGTCAAAGATATCACTGTATTGGTATTTGCATGCATTTGGTATCTTTATTAATAATTTTGCTATATCAGAAATGCTGGAAATGGAAATTTAACGATTGGTAAATAATTACCTGTGTGTACGAACCGCGAGCGAGAGTCTAAGTGTTAGATTGGTAAAAAACTAAATGGTTTTAAACGTTTAAAGTTCTTACGCAAAATGAATTATATTTTTGTTGAAATAAAAAAAAACACATATCTTAGTAATGTGTGTTTCGCTGTATACTTAATCTAATAGCTAAAAGCTAAATTTACAACATGGACTAAGTACTTATGAAATAACGGCGATGTCAGTGAATGAAATGTACCTATATTATGTATATAATTAACTGAACATGACTTCGTGAGATCGGAATGATTAAGAATAATTTCAAATATATATAGATTGTATAAAAATATGTACCTAATAACATTGTTAACTAGATATAACAAAGATCATACCTATACAAATAAATAACAATTTAGCCGTACATATATGAATACCTACTATGTTCTAGATTTGATGAACAAAAAATACACTTATAAGATTAGATTCATTCGAATGCTGGCTGGACACTCTCGTTGAGATCGGACGAGACACGTATGGAGGACCTCCTTTTCCTTACCTACTAAAGACGTGCGAAGAGTACGACGTGACGTATATGTGTGTGTGTGTGTGTATCGCCCGGTCAAACGAGAGTGTAAAGCAAGGCTTAGTATAAATGACAGAATGTTGCAAGGACTGAATGCAACGAAAGTATTACTTGGTTCGAACTTGATAGTACAATGTTTTGTACGGCTATTGTAGGTTTTTACGAATGACTGCTAAAAATATATCCTCCGTAACCAGTTCCGTATTTAACCCTAGGCCCACAACGCCCGGGTTTAGAGGCCCAGCCAGTCTAGAGGCCCCAGTCCCAGAAGTAGCTCGCACCATACTTCACTTAAAATACTATAAATACTACCTACTATTTCATTTACTGAAAACCGTTTTGGGATAGAGGAGGGGACCCAAGTGCCAAGTGCCTAGGGGCCCTGGTCCTCTAAATCTGGGCCTGTCCATAACGTCAGTCGGGCTAAGTGCGCGAGCGCGGTAAGCGCATCTACCATAACGAAATATCGAAAACTGGTGGAACGTGCATGGAAAAGCACAAATCTTTTACGCAGTCGCTAGCGGGGTACAGGCAGTGACAGGAAAGAGTGAGAACAAAAGTGGCCACATTATGGGTGTCGCTAAATTCTATCGATTTAAAACCTCTTAATTACTTATAATTGTATAATTTATTTAAAGTAACGATAACAAGGGGAAAAACAAAGTAACAATAAATAAAAACTTTAACTAAAAACTACTAAACAACTATGTACAACAACTACGCTATGTGTAATTATGATTAATGTAGTCGTTTCATGCAATTCGCTACATTCAGTCATGGCAAATATCACAGCACAAATCAAGATTTTCGCGACAAGTCGGTATAAATAAAGACTTTCCTCGTATCTACATAGGCCAGAAATCCTATTTATACCAGTTTCACTCTGTTAATGGGTTTCGTACATTCTGTACCATGAGTATACAGTGACAGTACTCGCTTGGGACTGCGTACAGCCCGAAACAAAAGAGTAGAAAATAAATGAGGGTGCCACTTCCTTCGCAACTGTCACATTTTTGACGTAAAGTGCTTGAATATGGTAACAATTTTGTATGAATTTTTTTAGTTCCTTTTTCATCCGTTTTCTACTCTTTTGTGTCGGGCTGTAAAGGATTTGTATGGAGAATTGTAGTTCTACAAGGTTACCGCTAGGGGCGCTTTACTATTCTTCGTACAAATCATTTACGGTGTCGCTAGCGAATACGGTCACGTTAACTCATTGTAAGGATACTGTCGCATTGTGACGTTCATCTTGATTCTGTTTGTATACCACACCTTGGCCCCAACACTCCCTGACCAAATTGGCCCCAATTTTTTATACATACACACATCGGCAATACCTACTTTAAAAAACTTGATCAGAAAACAACCCTAAGACAAAGACCTAAGGAAATACTAGGTTCATCCCATATACAATTAGGGCGTTATTACCTACTAGGCGCAAGATGAAACATGTACAATTAGTGTAATCATTGTATTAAGCGGTTTACATTTCAATAAGATTATGTACCTACAAGTGTTTTTAAAGTAGGTATATAGTGACGATATCCAATGTTGGGGCTTGACCCAATAGCTGTTGTTCTTGCGAGTATTGATTTTATTATCTGAGTAATCTTGCCCCGTCCTTTATTCTAAGATATAGTAGATCAGAGATTCTCAACTGATGTTCTGCCATAGAACAGACCTGACCTTTAAAAACCGATCATCAGTCTTAATGATCATAATTTACATGTAACTTTATACAATTATGTACTTCATTTATAGGAAATACGACGTACATACCTATACACTAAACATGTAAGTGAATTGTGATGAAGGAATGATAATTTTATTTTGGAATTTCTATCCAGAAAAGTACTGTATTCGTCTTAATGCGTTTATTGGAGTTTTTTTAACTCTATAAGTGTACCATATTTTGCTCTTCATATGCACATAATGTTTTATTTTGCATCTGGACGTTTTCACGTGACGTTTCTTAGGTTTTGGAGTTGTTCTGAAATACAGTCAAGATTTTCTAATTATCTACCAAAGTTTAACTGTATTACGTTGACATTGATCGTCAGTTATGTCACCCGTACGTGCCCGTACTTAACACTTGCAACTTTCTTTTTTCTCGTGACATTGCAGACTTACACCGCGTAATGTCAATAGGGTCGTCGCAACAGATAAAATGGTGGGTCGATGTCGCTCGACTATAGGAATATACCTACCTAATAGTATTACTGCATCGTACCCCACCTTAATAGGTCCAATCAACCAATAGGTCACAACTTCACAAGCTTCACAGTTGCCATTTCCGACTTAATGTACAAATGGAAGATGGGTCATGTTGGGCGCCCGGGTGGTGGGCGCCAGTGTCGGCAGGACAGGCGTGGGGTAACCGCGGCACGGAGCGCCAGTAGATGATGGCGCGCCCAGCATGCTCAGGAGGAGGTACGATACCAGTGAGCCGGAGAGGAGGCCGCCGTTGTATGAGAGCGTCATCATGTTACCTGTAAGTACATTGTTAGGAACGTTGATAAGCCATTTTGCAACGATACAATAATAGTATAGATAGACTATAGTGCAGCGCAGATACGATCGTGTTGTCAAATGAGTCAGACATACGACCCTGGGCGAAGTTGTCTAAATCTTGAAAAAAGGAATATCGTTATTAAAATTACCAGCAATTTCGCGGTGCTCGCGGCTGACTCGAGTTGGCGCTATGATCATCGGCACGGATCCAAATACGCCGTTGGTGAAGCCGAGAACGACGGAGAACATGATGGGGTAGAACTGGAACAAATATAGATAATCATTTGAAAAAAGGTACAAAGCTATTATGTAGTTCATAACGTAACGTAATAGTGTCGCTCTGATGGCAGTAATTCTTAAGGTAGGGTTATCATTCACATAACATTAACAACTGAAGCCTGCTACCAGTATTCACAAATTGATGACCGAATCTGACTCATGGACCGACCGCAACATGGACCACCGTAATTTTAAGTTTAGTTGTGATTCCACAGTTTTGCTCTTGTCATGCATGTGATAAGTGATTTGCCGCGACGCAGTGATGCAGAGAAGCAAAGAAGTCAACTAGTAATTTAATTTAAGAATTGCCCTATAATTGATGACGAATTACGAATTGCACTGTAGTTTACTTACATCCCCCACGATATGCGGTGAGTGCCTCGGAGCGGCGCAGAGAAGCATGAGTGGCACCAATAACAGCCGGAGCCCGCTCGCCATCAGAAGCTGACTGCGGCTCCATTCGTAAGGACAAGCACCTGCCACCTGAGCGATGAAACAGTTTAATATATCTCATGTTCTGTAGCTGCATGCTATGTTTGGAATCAGTGGCGTAACAGTTGTATATGCCATGGGCCTAGGACTACACGCCTCTTAGGCAACCATGAGCACAGAATTACTTAGCAATCAGCTAACCGATAAGAAAGAGGGCCTCGTCATCCATGTGATTTTATTATGGACCTGCCGGCGGTAGTTAAGTTACTCCTCAGCGCCAGCCTGACCAGCGCATATATAGGTAAACGATTTAGCTTCGGGACGTGGAAGCCTCTAGGCCCTAGAGGCTAGGGTGTAAAATGGAAACCATAATAATAATCCTTATAAAAAGGTGTCGCTCTCGACTTTAGCGAGGGTAGCGCCAAAATCACCAAACAATTTGTTCGCGTCCCAAATTCACAATGGCTTATTTTAGCCCCCTGTTTTAAATTTATTACTCCCTCACCTTCCCAATGAAGTCAAAGAAGTTAAACGCCGACATGAGAACGATGGGCATCCAATCGCCAAGGCGGCAAGATGGAACTTCAGAAGCGATACCAGGGTACAAGCTCAGAGTGGTGAAGTAGGTCAGGCCGATGGATACCATGTATGGATAGATGGCACGAGCTACCGCCCACCGCGCTAAGACGCCACCTGAAACGATTAACAGTTATTATTGTAGCCACTGGTGACCGAAGAGCTGGCAACTTTTGCGCACAAACGTATTGCGATTGCGTTCAGAATCATGCGGTGAGGGCAGAGCTTTTTAGATTGATTTGTACATAGATGTCCGATCTAATGTCCCGTTATTTATCATACAATTTTTCCATGGATTTATTAATTACAAGAAGGATACCTTCTTGCAACTTGCAACTTTGTTTGCGGAGCAGAAAAAACAAGTAAAAGGAGTATGCGGGGCTTATATATCCCCGGACGTAGTGAGCTCGTCCTGATCATAAAAGATAAATTCTGCTTACGTTTGAACGCTCTCCAAGAAGAGGGCCTCTCAGGGGCTTCGAAGACAACATCCTCGACCTTGTACGAGGGACGGGGAGTGCGTAGCGCCGAGGGGGGAGATGTGGCCGGTTCGGATGCGTCTGGAGGCGAGGTGAGCGTCGCCGGCGCTGACGCTGCCGTTGGCGAGTACAGAGGGTTCGCAAAGCTGAAGGTGTTGGTTTCTATGTCTCCTGAAATAAAAAATACAAAGATAAAGGATAAAACTAATATAATACTGTCAACACAATAAATGTCAGTTTTTGTCAACTTTCTACATGGTGTAGTCGGTAGGATCTTGGAATAAATCCTGGAGTGGAGTCTTCGTGGGTTTATTACTTAAGATGGGTCACATTTATCATGTATTTTAAGTTATATTACTAAGGGGCGATTTACCGTGTCGCAGGGCAGGGAAAAGAGAGAAATTGATCATTTATCGATACTAGCGCATGGTGTTTGTGTATTAAGCGGGATACACAATTTATGAGGCATAGACCTCGTTCGTTACAGAGGCTTCATTTTATTGGCAAATTGTATGAGTTTATTTAGTTATTTAACCTATTAGCTTATAATTTAATGAAAAAATGGAAAAAGAAAATGTTTTTTTTTAGTTTATTTAGGTTTCATATAAGTTAACACATAGTAAAAGGTTGGAGTCACCCACGCAAAATAATAGGCTTGTGTTGGGAGACCCCGCTCTTCCGTAACTTAAGTAGTAGCAAATTTAACCATAATAAACGATTCTAAAAATTTAATTTAAAATTTTATTTTCCTTATACTAAATCCATACTATCCATACTAATATTATAAATGCGAAAGTGTGTCTGTCTGTCTGTCTGTCTGTCTGTCTGTTACCTCTTCACGCTTAAACCGCTGAACCGATTTGGATGAAATTTGGTATATAGATAGTTTCAGTCCCGGGGAAGGACATAGGATACTTTTCATCCCGCATAAATTTAGTGTTCCCATGGGATGAGCGGGTATCACCGCAGGGCACAGCTAGTACTTAATAAATAAACTAAACATAAAAACATAGTGAGTATGTGGGTGTGTATGTGTGTGCGTGTGTGTGTATATATATGTATGTGCGCGTGTGTGTGTATGCTAGTGTAACTGTTTAAAATTTGTAGGTAATATGTTATTATTCTGGGTAGAAGTCGCACGAGATAAAATTTTGATAGTCGATAAAATTCCACCTCTTGTTTTTTTTTATAAGACGACTTATTCGTTTTGAAAATGTATGCAATTTACCATGTGAAAACTGTGATAAATTTCCATTGATGATGATGAGACAGTTTATAATTTTGGGAATTTATATTATTTTCAATACTCAATTTCTCACCTTGTCCAGTCGTGGATAAAGCCGGACTCTGCAACTTCAGTACTCCGTAACTCCCATCCGCCGATTCACCTTCCATCTGAAAAAAAAAGCAAAGAAGTAAATTGCGTTGTACTTTTTGCCTTCTAAGTATGGTTAAGTTCTTGGATAAAAAATAGTGCCTACTAAGAGTCTGAGCTAAGCTGCGGACAGACGGACGGAGTGACGGATATGGCGAAACTATAGGTAAGGTTTCTTACGTTGACTACGGAATTTTGAAAAAGTCTTGTTATATAATCAGATCTGTTGCGACTACTTATTATTATATGACGTGCATGTTTATTAGTAAGGATTTCAATCGGCTATTTTTAGAATAGGAAGAGAGAGTTGTTACATACAAATCGGTTAGCTGATTGCATTCTTCATTTCTTTTTTTTTTGAACTGACAGTTCCCAATGTTTAGGTACATTTTACTATCGTACGAATCTGGCTCTCGAAGCTTCTCATTAGTTTACTATTGTAGGTGAATCTGTCCATTAGATAAGTAGATTAAATTGTATAATTTAAGACAAATTAGGCGGTTGTCACACCCCAAGTAGCACAACTGGGTCTAAATAGCTCGTATATCATATCTAATTAGATGCTTAAGTGAAATTTACCACCATGACTAAGTGCTATATAGGTGGCAAGAACCCTTATGCCACCAGTATAGAACCAAAAGGAGAAAAATTGCAGCCTATTTTTGGTGCTAAATAGAATCCATAAGAGATCTCACAATTACCTTAAGTGGTAATTAGAACTATGGGTGAAAGTTATGCGCAGTGAACGAATGAAAACATTTCAGTTCGGTCAATGAGTGATAAATGAGTCGCCAAAATTATCTTTGAGTGGCGAGGCAACTGTCAAATTGTGTTTTATTAAAAGTAATACGTGATCCGCCATATTCATTTTGGATTTATATGTCTGTTTGATTGTGATTAAAACTTTACGTTATACAAGCATTGAAATAAGCACGAAATTCTTGCGAATTTTTTTTTACTGTGAAACTATAGTATGTTTTCTTTGTAAATTTCGACGCGCCCTTCATTTGATCAGGAATATTAAAAAAGAGAGTGCTAAATTAAATAAGGAATAGATACTGATAATAAATAAAACTGTTAAAAACCTGACCTAATGATTGTAGGTTACGTACAATGTTAAAGTAACATCGTCACAACTATCAAAAGTCTGTGATTATGCGTGAGTGTGATAAAATTCTGGTTAAAATAATCAATTTTCATAGGCTTCCATTTGTAAACATGTCGAAACAAAAAAGATCCTACAGTGTTTATTTTCACTTATTTGTTCCTTATTTGAAACTATCAAGTCTAATAATCACTTATTTGTATCTTGCGAGTGGCAAAGCAGTGAATGATATTACCAATAGTAATTATTTGCTCTTTTGTAGACTATTAAACAAGCAAGACTATTAAATATATTTTGACAAGGCGCAAATAGGAACTATAATAGAACTTTTAGTTCGTTAGTGGTTTGAAATAAGTGAAAATAACTGCTTTTGGTTCCAAGAACCTCCTACTGAGACCTATTTATGCGTTGGAGTGGCAATAAGGTACTTCTTAGGCCTTAAAGTTGCAATATTTTTTGGTTCCAAAAGAGCCGTAAAATTATCCCTTAGCCACTATTGGTGATATAATTCGCTATTGTACTAGTCATTTGGAACTTTTAGTTCCAAATAAGGGTATGTTCCCACTTATATGTAAAAGTTGCTTATAAGTGATTTTATGGCCTTATATAGCACTATTGCTTCTTATTGAGTGACAATTTGAACCTTCATGCAACTTTAAGTAGCAAAATCGACTTTATCCCACCATAAGTAATAAAGTAGAAACAAAAAACGCTCCTATGCAACTACAAGTGATAGGATGAACTCATATACAGTTTTGAGTTGTGTTTAAAGCTATAAGTTGTATCAAACACTGTTAAACCGCTCATTTAGAACTTAAAGCTATAAGATAAGCTGCAAAATTCACTAATGTGCTGCTTGGGACTGCTCCGCATCTCGCAGCGGCGTCCGTTGATGCGTTTTTTAACTTTGTATGTAGAATCTTGATTTTGTATAGAAAAATCGCATGGTACGACACACTGGCTCCGCCTCGACGCGCGGAGTAGCGTGACGCACGACGACTCGCGCGCTCGGACGGAGACGCGGTGCGTGCCGCAGGGTATGTCACACCGAGCTCCGCAGTGCCATACGGATTTTAGTGCAACAAGGACGTATTTAAGAAAGCATAAAACAAGATTATAGTAATATGTAAACAAATATTTTTATTAAGTATTTAGAGTAAATATATATGATCTGTGATTTATGCTCAATTAGTGAATAGTTATTAAAAAAGTTAAAGGCTGAGTTACTTATTTGAAATATTGTTTTTATTTAATTCCAAATTTATTTAGTTTTATAGTAAGTATCGGTATTATTCATAATCAAAATAAAGGAAATTCTTATAAAAGTATAATTTGAAGATTGAAGTACATAGTAGATTATTACTTAACTACTTGAGTGTTAGGTAAAGCTTTTCTTCGGCTGTTATAGAACGTCGATTTGTGTCCGCGCCAGTAATAATCACTCCAATTTTGCTTAGCAAATAATCAAATGACGCGGTTGACATGCGGGTGCAATTAAAAAATGTTTCTTCGCGTTGCCTTAAATCTTCGTAATCTCTAGCAAAAGACCCATTTATCGGTCTGGTTTGTAAATAGGAATGTACCCAGAATTTATGACTCGATTGTACAAAAACCAAGCTGGAAGTATCGACGCGTTTGGCTCGGTTTGTAGACACCTGCCTACTGAGTCGGCGGTCCCGGGTTCGAATCCCGGCCGGGGCAAATATTTGTGCAAATATTTGTTCTTGGGTCATGGATGTTATCTATATATGTATTTACTAGCATTAACCCGCGGCTTCGCTCGCGTGCCTATATAATATACATCATCCTACGGGAACAATGCTCTTTTTTTTTAAGATTAAAAGTAGGCTATTTGTAAGTTAGGGTATAATCTGCAATCTGCATTTCCCTCATGCATATCCATCCAGCCGTTATAGCGTGAAGAAGTAACAAACATATACAGACTTTCGCTTTTTAGGGTTCCGTACCCAAAGGGTAAAAACGGGACCCTATTATTGAGACTTCGCTGTCCGTCCGTCCGTCCGTCCGTCCGTCTGTCCATCCGTCCGTCCGTCCGTCCGTCCGTCCGTCTGTCACCAGGCTGTATCTCAACAATGGTGATAGCTAGACAGTTGAAATTTTCACATATGATGTATTTCTATTGCCGCTATAACAACAAATACTAAAAATAAAATAAAATAAATATTTAAGGGGGGCTCTCATACAACAAACTTGTTATAGATTATATATATGTATAGGTACGGAACCCTTAATGCGCGAGTCGGGCTCGCACTTGCCCAATTTTTTAATATTACTGGGAAATACTTTTTAGGGTTCCGTACCCAAAGGGTACAAACGGGACCCTATTACTGAGACTTCGCTGTCCGTCCGTCCGTTCGTCCGTCCGTCTGTCACCAGGCTGTATCTCAAGAACGGTGATAGCTAGACAGATGAAATTTTCACAGATGATGTATTTCTATTGCCGCTATAACAACAAATACTAAAAATAAATATTTAAGGGGGGCTCCCATACAATCTTTATATATATATATATAGGTACGGAACCCTTCATGCGCGAGTCGGACTCGCACTTGCCCAATTTTTATATTTGATATCACAACTCCACTTTAACAAATCATACCGAAAACTCAAGCACTCAAATCAAGTGATCTCAGCTTTTACTGTATCCAAATAAAGTTCACTTCAAAATTCATAACTCGGAGTGAAACTAAGACACCGGGATATGTGTGCATTTTATTTGTATAAAGCTTTTATAATGTCCTGAGCCTCCGCTTATCGACTTGGGATATTCGAGATTGGTTTAATGGTTCTAAGCCATGTTCTAAGTTACGTCATGTTCTATTGTAAGATATTGAGGTTCTCTTCGTGGATGAATGAAAAATGTATTATTCTGAGCCAGATAAACGTAATTCAGAATTCTGAAATGACTTAACATAATTATTGAAAAGCTTGAATGTATTTATTACGGATGCAGGAAGTTTCCCAGCAGCAGAAATCAGCGACCCGATAAACCATAGAAACATTACCCTTGTTGATTTTCAGAATTTGTCACCATATTCTCCTCCTTTAGGGGTTGAATTCTCAAAAAAATATGAAACACGTGGTTACTCATTTATCGTTTAAAATACTCCTTGGAAGTTTTTAATAATATAGTCTAACTAATCTTTTTTCCCCATACAAACTTACGACCCCCATTTCACCCCTTTGGGGGTGACTTTTGACAAATGCTTCTTTTATTGCACCCTTAGACTTTATAAGGACACGTGGGTTCCAAATATGGACTCTCTAGAACCAGCGGTTTAGTATTTAGACATTTCAACCCCATTTCACCCCAACAGGGGAGATGTTAATTCACGTCCGCCACTTTTGATTTTAAAATCGTTGCGGTTTTCGTAATCAGCGACCGGATAAACCATAAAAGCATTACCAATGTTGATTTTCAGACTTTGTCACCACATTTCTCCCTTTTGGGGGTTGAATTAAAAAACAACCTGCAACACGTGTTTTTTGATTTATTGTTAGAAATACTCCTGTGAAGTTTCGAATAAAATAGTTTAACTAATCTTGTTTCCCTATACACACTTTGGACCCCCATTTTACCCTTTTTGGGGGTGACTTTTGAAAAATTCTCTTAGTGCACCTTATAAGGAACCTACGTGCCAAATTGGACTCTCTGGAACCCGCGGTTTAGTATTTAGACATTTCAACTCCATTTCCTCCAGTTTAACTAATCTTGTCTCCCCATACAAACTTCGGACCCCCATTTCACCCCTTTGGGGGATAGCGTTTAAAAAATTCTCTCTTAGTGCACCCCTACACCTTAAAAGGAACCTACATTGGACTCTCTAGAACCAGCGGTTTAGCATTTAGCACGTTGGATTTTAAAATCGTTGCGGTTTTCGTAATCAGCGACCCGATAAACCATAAAAACAATAGCCATGTTGGTTTCAGATTTTTGTCACCACACTTCTCCCCTTTAGGGGTTGCATTTTCAAAAATCCTAAACACATGTTTAATCATTTATCGTAAGAAATACTCCTTTGAAGTTTCGAATAAAATAGTCTAACTAATCTTGTTTCCCCATTCAAACTTTGGAACTCCATTTCACCCCTTTAGGGGGTGAGTTTTGAAAAATCCTTTCTTAGTGCACCCGTACACCTTATAAGGAACCTACGTGCCAAATTTGAACTCTCTAGAACCAGCGGTTTAGTATTTAGACATTTCAACCTCATTTCACCCCAACAGGGGAGATGGTAACTCACGTCCGCCACGTTGGATTTTAAAATCGTTGCGGTTTTCGTAATCAGCGACTCGATAAACCATAAAAACAACACTTATGCTGATTTTCAGACTTTGTCACCACATTTCTCCCTTTTAGGGGTTGAATTTTCAAAAAACCTGAAACACGTGTTTACTTATTTACTGTCAGAAATACTCCTCTGAAGTTTCGAATAAAATAGTCTAACTAATCTTATTTCCCCATACAAACTTTGGAACCCCATTTCACCCCTTTAGGGGTGAATTTGATTTCTTAGTGCACCCCTACACCTTATAAGGAACCTACGTGCCAAATTTGAACTCTCTAGAACCAGCGGTTTAGTATTTAGACATTTCAACCCCATTTCACCCCAACAGGGGAGATGTTAACTGACGTCCGCCACGTTGGATTTTAAAATCGTTGCGGTTTTCGTAATCAGCGACCCGATAAACCACAAAAACAACACTCATGCTGATTTTCAGACTTTGTCACCACATTTGTCCCTTTTAGGGGTTGAATTTTCAAAAAACCTGAAACACGTGTTTACTTATTTATTGTTAGAAATACTCCTCTGAAGTTTCGAATAAAATAGTCTGACTAATCTTGTTTCCCCATAAAAACTTTAGAACCCCATTACACCCCTTTAGGGGGTGAATTTGAAAAATCCTTTCTCAGTGCACCCCTATGTCACCTTATAAGGAACCTACGTGCCAAATTTGAACTCTCTAGAACCAGCGGTTTGGGCTGTGCGTTGATATGTCAGTCAGTCAGTCAGTTTCTTCTTTTATATATTTAGATATATTATGTATAAATCGTCGTCTAGTACCCATAGTACAAGCTTTGCTTAGTTTGGGACTAGGTAGATTTGTGTATGATTGTCCCTTAATATTTATTTATCACCGCAGAGTTCTGAATAAGTTCCGTTTCCATTTTATCGACAAATAGGAACTGTTTTCACCTTAACGTTCGAATGTGAAATGAACGCGAGACGGAAGCAACGCGGGACGTCGTGCATCGCAGCTCCGGACGGAGATGCTGAGAAAACTCGGACGTTGGTGCGTTGTCTCCGCATGCGAGTCCGTAGCACCGCGTCTCGCAACGAGACGCGGCGGCAGTGTGACAACCGCCTTATACATTATTTAAATCTAACTCACCAATGTGGCATCCTCGTTAGGATTAAGATGCAATTGTATCTTCCTCCTATGCCTAGATTCATTGGTGAGCTTCAGGTAGTGCAGCACTAGGGGATGGCGCATCATCACGTGATGCAGCATGGAGTGCGCCAGCAGGATCAGGATGGAGAGCACGAAGAACATAAAGGTGCTGCGACGTGGTGTGCGGAACCCGTATTTGGTTATGATGCGGTCGATAGACACCCAGAAGCCGGCAGCGCCTGTCAAAGATTTTAGATGATTGCTGCGATTTGATAAGTAGGCACTTAATTGTACACATACCTATGAGAAAGGATGGGAGCATGATGCTGTTTGCATTGTAACGCTGCAGAAATTATGTTACTTAAACTAAGAAATGCGAGGTACATTCAAGTTCTTAAATTTAAGATCATAAATATCTGAACGCGCCTGTATGCCGTTAAATATAGAGGCGAGTTCACATATTTTTTGCTAATAAATTTATGAACTCGACTGTACCGTACGTAAAACCCCGTAACTTCGCCTGGGATATCTATTATCGCCTATTTTTTTTGTTGAAATTCCCGTCTAGTTTTTAGACTACTTCAAACTACTACTAAATAGAAAGTGTTTTTTATGCATGGCGATATTCTCGCGTCAACTTTGGCTAGCTTAAAAACTAGGCGGGAATGTCAACTTTTATAAAAATAGGTAATGATGGGAATCCAGGCGAAGTCACTGGGTTTTACGGTATCAATAGTAAGCAGTGGATTTTTTTGGCAGAAAGGCATCTGAGATAGTAATATACATATATTATCTAAAATAATCCTCTATGTCGTACCGTTCATCTTCACTACAACTCTTCGCACTATACCCCATTATTTAACAGTGGAGTGGACATATGACGATTGGGTTTGGTCAATGATGTTTATATACTGGTTACAAAGAGAGCTAAGCTTTATCTATCGCATGATAAACGCGACCATCGTAAACCCGTATCTCATGAGCTTGCTGAGCAGCCTATAACTTCTATACTTACAATTATACAGTTCTAGATAGGGGTCATCCTTTCAGAAAAAAATCTTAATAGCGTGATGCAGGATCGTGTTTTGTTTTGCATGGGCGCGCGGCACCATGCCAGTCTGGCTCCATCTGTTGATTTCCTTTGTCCTCTCATCACGCCGAAAGGGCTGAACGGATTTTAACCAATTTTGGTACAGGGATAGCTGGACATCCAAAGATGGTTATAGGACACTTTTTACCCGTCTACGGTAAAGAAAAAAAATACGCGGATGAAGTTACGGGCACCTTCTAGTTAATAATAAAATAACCACTCACTCTCTCCAGCCATTACAGCTTGTGTGTATCGCGGAGGCAGGCACCCAGTGAACCCGTAGTATGACGCTTGCTGGACTGTGCAGCCGAAGGCGACCACCCCAATGGCTACCAGGTTGATCGTGTAGGATACGCGGGTGGAGAAACCGTCCCAGCCGATGTTACAGACGGCCACGAACAGCATCGTCGCCAGCGAGACGAGTATACCTGGAAAGTTATAACCGTTATAAGATGTCTTGGATTTTTTGTCTTAAATACAAATATATTTATCATTGCAAAAGTTGAAAAAGAGAAATAATCTTATTGTATTATTGTGAGAACAATGTTACGATAACACGCTGGTTCAGTTTCGGCTTAAGAGGAAATACCACTGCTCATGTTTCCATATAAACCGAAGTTTCGTTCTCTTCCTACTCCAAAATATTTCCAATCATTACGAAATTTTAGGAAAATGAATGGGAAGGATTTTTTTTATGTCGGACCGTTTCGATTTTTGCGCTTATTATTATAAAATTCGTGTACCAGGTGTCTGCTTTTGTCCAAATTCCCGCCGCAAACGGACGCCGAGTACACAAATTCTATAATAAGGTGCGCAACAATCTGTTCCTAAATTGTTGTAAACCTCGATTTATATAACCCGGTTACGTTAACATTGGACCTCATTTGTATGCGACGCCATAAATACCAGGTACAATCTTAACTTAAACTGATAGTATGGGAAAAGGAGCAGAGGTACATCCTCTTAGAGCATTGTAATGAATGAGTTTTATAATTTCCTTACTCCCATAACTTGACCTCTGTACTTATTTACGAATAGGCGACTTAGGGGATCGACGTTCTATTAATGTTACCCACCGAAAGTTATCCTGGTGTTGTAGGTGAACAAGTCCAATAGTAGATTGTTAGCAACCACCGCAACGCAAGCCGAAGCGATGTAGACAGTCGA
Source organism: Apotomis turbidana (assembly GCA_905147355.2). Taxonomy (NCBI): domain Eukaryota; kingdom Metazoa; phylum Arthropoda; class Insecta; order Lepidoptera; family Tortricidae; genus Apotomis; species Apotomis turbidana. The sequence goes on from LR990294.1 coordinate 13,521,511, forward strand.
CATGTCGAACATGATGGTGGTGTCCGGGTAGTGGTATTGGAAGTAGTCTACCGCCATTATGAAACTGTAAATATGATTATGTTTTGATTTAGATTGTTACTTTCGTTTATTATTGTAATTGTGACCTCCGCTATATAAGAAAAGTGGAAATATGGGCTTACTTAGTGCTTTCGCCATCTTTTGCGCATAACCAAAACGACTCAACAAGGTTTTTTATCATAGATGATATCGAAACGACATCTGCGTTAAGTGGTAGATGTACGAAGTATATCTTAGACATGATACTTGGTAAAATTTGTAAATTTTGTCAAACATAGATAATAGTGCCATCTCTCTCGCTGTCCTAACACTTGGGGCGGGGGATGTTGCGTAAAAGCCCGTCCTAGAAGTATGGTCAAAGCGCTTCTAGCATTTTAAAAACGAAAAATCATACAGGGCGCTTTGGCGAACCACAAGTCACATATCGTAAGTATATAGATAGTTATACCCGTTACTGTTCACTGTCATTGTAGTCAGTCAGAGGCTTATGTACTCAAGTTACCAAATTGGTTATCTAAACCATTGCTATAATAAACATTCAGGAGTAACAACAATAACATCTCAATAAACTTATACTATACTTAACACTCTAAACACCATAACTGTATCCAAGAACAAAGCCCTCAGTATATACAGGGTGATTCCGGGGTCATGGAGCAGGAGTGAACGGGGTATAATCACGACAACCACGAAATCTCGGAAAAAAATACTATCAATTACCTATTAATTGATACTTAACAATCAATTAAGTATCAATTAACTCTTAATTGATACTTAACAATCAATCAAGTATCAATTAACTCTTAATTAGGAGATTTTTTTCGAGTTTTCGTGGTTGTTCCATGTGAAAGTTGCTCAGTGTGACCCTCCCCAGTACCCCGTTCACTCCTGCTCCATGACCCCGGAATAACCCTGTACATATAAGGATTGATCGTGATGCGTTGCGCTTATTTAACAGTTTCCTGGGACCTTGACCATAATTTCGGTCTAATCGTAAGGTGACCATTCTGCTGATGTCACAGACCACCCCTTGTTGTGTGAGGTTGTCTGTGGCTGATGTGCATCGATTCTAAGATGCATTATTATTAATTTATAAACCATGTAAAGTCTCATTAAAAAAATATATATATGTGGGTACACAACACACCACAATTTTTATATTAAAATTTGAATGTGTAACCTGGTGGAAGAGACCGGGAATCGAACCCGGCACCTCTGGTCCAGCGCGGTAACCTTTCCGCGCTGGACCGGTAATCCAGAGGTGCCGGGTTCGATTCCGTCTCTTCCACCAGGTTACGCATTTAAATTATATCAATGCATTATTATTATCAACTTTTATATTGATTGCATTTAGAACATCTTTCATCCCGCTATGATAATAATATGAATAAGATATATTATAAACGATCAGTAGTAGTAGTAGTAGTAGTACTAGTAGTTACATTAAAGCTAAGTATTAAAAGAAAAATCATCCACTTACCTATTAAAGGGCAGCAGAAAAGCTGCGCCGGCGACGAACAAGGTCCAATACACCGAGTTGTACCTATCCGGGGGTGGCGCATCAGGCTCCATATTTCCCGGGGCCTCCCCTCGCGCCGCCCGGATCGCTTCAATCCGTGCGTACCCTCGCCCAAGAGTTTCGTTCATCTTTCCCACTTTCACTCACTCATTTCAACACTGTACCTACTGTTTTTTTTCTTTAATTGACTTTTTCATTTGATGTTTAACGGAGTGTTTTATTTTCGTTCATGGTTGGTATGGATTATATTTTTTGTTTATTTAATGCATCATTTTGATCACAATCAATCACTAATCACTTCAATTGATTCTCATAAATGTCAATGAAATTTATTTTTAGCATTATCATTTGTGTCACTATTTTTGTTAATCAAGTTACGTGCGAAGTTATCCGTTTTAACACCATTGTTGTGTTGTTTATTGATGTAGTAGTGATTGGGTATTGTTTTTTCGCGTTATTTAGGATATTATCAACAAAATATCACCGGCCGAGCTGGCTGTCAAGCGCGAGTCGCCGCGCATGCGCGCTGAACATTGATTTTCAGTGCAGTTCGCTGATAGAGAAAACTGGTAAGGTGGAACTTGTTACCACTCCCATTTGAAGCGCTATTCCGAATATTGCACTCATTATTAGGGTTCCGTAATGATAAGGTTAAAACCTTTACTATAATAAATGATTAAGAAATAACTACTCATCAAGGTAGCAATAATTCGACTGTAGGTACCTACTAAGGCTCTGTAAATGTAAAGTTTCTTTAAAATTTCATTTATTATGTAATTAGTATAGTATTAATCATCCTTGGTATTAATTAAGAATATCGTTTTTATTATTTGTCATGCGTGAGTGTGTTTTATATTCGTATTTTTAACCGACTTCAAAAAAGAGGGGTTTCTCAATTCGGTTGTATTTTTTTTTAATTATTTTTAATGTTTGTAACCTCAGAACAGTCAGAACTCCGTCATTTATGAATCGATTTGGAAAATTCTTTTTAGGTTCATGAATAGACATCTCAAATTTATTCCCATTAAATTTTGGTGAAGATCTGATGACGAGATCCATTAGGAATCGAAGGAATTCCTGAAATTTTATAGGCACTCATAATGTTTTTCATATATTTTTTAAAACTATTTAAGTATTTGCATATGGTATAGTCATCATAAAATAAAAAAAATACATAGAACAGTACATATTACTTACCTAAAAAGAAATCCCGAAAAGCCCTGTAATGTATTGAAACCTAGAGAAGAAATCGGACCAGAGACAAAACTTTATATATGCACCTACAATACTCGAACTTTATCTACATCGCTGAAAATGCTGGAACTAAAAAATGCTCTTTCGGAAATAAAATATGACATCATTGGTCTCGCGGAAGTACGTAGACAAGGATATGGAATTACTGAAGACGATACAAACATATTATGTTACTACGGCGAAACACAAGGCATGTATGGAGTCGGATTTCTAATTAAAAAACAATACAAGGCCAATATAATAAGTTTCAAAGGAATTTCAGACAGAATTGCCATACTTAACCTATGTTTTAACGACAAACCTCTTACCCTAATTCAAGTATACGCTCCAACCACCGAAGCTGATGACGACTCTATAGATTCATTTTATACTGATTTAAACGGTGCTATCGCAGCTACAAAAGGCAATTTAATCCTCCTCGGAGATTTTAATGCGAAGATTGGTCAGACCAGGAAGGAAGAACGCACAATAACCGGTCCATATGGCTACGGTATACGAAATGAACGGGGCCAAAGACTAGTGGATTTTGCAATGGAGCAAAAATTAACCATCATAAACACAATTTTTAAAAAACGTACTAGCAAACGATGGACGTGGCTATCGCCGGACAAGGAAACTAGAAACGAAATCGACTACATTCTAGCGACTAAAAAACAACAAATACAGAACTTTGAAGTCTTAAATATTAAGTTCAACTCTGACCACAAATTGTTGAGAGTAACTTACATAGGCACCTCACATAAGAAAAGCCGGGCATCGTTTCATAATAAAAACTTGAAATTAATCTTAGTAAAACAAAAATACTTTGTAACGGACGAAGAGAAAAAATATAAATCAACGCAGAAGAAATAGAGTATGTAGAAAATTATATATATCTTGGCAAAGAGATTTCTTTCGAGAAAAACAGGGGAGCTATCGAACTTAATAGAAGAATCGCAAAGACATGGAGCAAATTTTGGAGCTTGAAGGAAGTGCTAAAAAGCCAGCTACCAATCACACTAAAAAAGAAAGTGCTGGATACATGCTTACTACCTTGCTTGACTTACGGGTGCCAAACTTGGACGTACACAAAGGAGATCAAACAAAAAATTCGAACTTGTCAAAGGGCTCAAGAAAGAAGCATACTAAAAATAAAACGATTAGATAGAGTTAGAAACACCACTATAAGAGAGAGAACTAAAGTTATTGATGCATTAGAACACTGTCTGAAAATGAAATGGCAGTGGGCAGGGCATATAGCAAGGATGAGCGATCAAAAATGGACTAAGCGCGTTACCTTCTGGAAAGGGCCGGTCGGAAAGAGAAAGCGAGGCCGGCCACAAACGAGATGGGCTGACGAGATTTCCCGCACGGCTACAAATAAATGGCAAGACGCGGCGACTGACAGGACGAAGTGGCGAAAACTGGGGGAGGCCTTTACTCGGAAAGAGGTCCACCCATAAATATAAAATAAATAATAATATTAATAACAAAAAAAAAACACAAAAAAAAATGTATACATAGTAGTTATTGCTATTACTTTTTTCTTTTTTTATCTTTCATATTGTAACATAGTTTGGTGTGGAATTAAAAGGCTTTTTATTTATTTATAGTCATCATCTTCCAATGCTGAGCTGATGATAGTAAATAAATAAATATCGGACAACCTCACACAAATCGATCTACTTAGTCCCAAATTAAGCTCAAGAAGCCAAACCTCACGTAAACTATAATACATAAATATAATAATTGAGTGGTTTAATCCAGTTAATAAAGGAATTTGACCTTACAAACGGTCCGGTAGTTTTGCATTTTTGATATGTTATCTAAGATGGTTAGTCAGTGTTTAAAATGTAAAATGCACAATTCCCCCACTCCGCGCCCGCCGCCATATTTAAAAAACCGGCACTATCTTCATATTTTTGCTCATATCTTCCTTTAGGAGCATTTTAGCTCGAAGAAAGCTTAAATACAATGTCATAGATAGTTAAATTTACTATATACTCCATTTAATACTTTGTTTCTAGGACAAATAGTTACGGAGATATGCACATTTAAAAAAGCGTAAAATATCTCAATTTCCAACACAAAAACAAACTTCAGGATTATATCTTCGTTTGGGAGCATTTTAGCTAGAAAAAAGCTTGGGCAATGTTGTAGAGAATTAAATTTACTATAAATACATTTAATTTTTTTTTGTAGGACAGATAATTACGGAGATATGTAAAAAATAAAGTCACATTTTCCGAAAATATATGTAAAAATGGACATGAGTTTTATAAGCAATTATATTTTCTACATGTTTTAATTTGTCCTAGACTAGTCTGTAACTGAATGACAGCGTTCTTAACCAAGAAATTTGAAAAAAATCCGGAAAATGCGACTTTTCCAGTTTTTTAAATGTGCAGATAGTTTAGGACCGACTTCAAAGGGTGAGTCAAATGTAATCTGTACTTGAACGGGTTATTTTTGGCTTTTTAGTTTTATTGAAGTCGGTTCTTTTTTTCCTCAATTATTTACGTATGTCTTCCGAGTTTTCCGATCTTTGGTGAAATGCACTATGGAAAATGTCACCTAAAATACTAATAAATATTGATAAGTATAAATTAGCATAATATAATATAGGTATTATGAACTGGGTACGACTGGGACGAGTAGGTAATACTTATATCTAATAAAAATATCCCTTTGATCCCAAAAAAAGTTATATTTTACACTTAGGATTAAGAGATTGTTCAGTTCTTAAATTTAATTTATACTTAATAGAATATATTCAAAAATCTACAATTGTATTTAGCTATCCAAATACAGACGCAAACCAAAGTATGTACATATGTTAAATTAGCATTAACAAACTTGCAATAATATAAATACCCAAACACCTACATGAGAGTATAAATTCTCTCTTTACAACAAAAATAACACAATACTGATTAAAGAGGTAGGTAATGAGCGCTATCCAAAAAAAAACCCCAATCCCTGTTTCTTCCAGAACGTGATGTTTTTGGGTTAATTTTACTCAGAATCGATAGCATCTTCAATGTGAAGAATAAAAAAATATATTCCAAAATTTGTTTGGGTAATTTTAGTTTCCACTACGTAACGCTCGTGCAAATAAAAAAGTTCACATTCAAGCGTGACGTAATGGAACGTACCAATTTAGGGCACTTTTTTATTCTTTACATTGAAAATGCTATCGATCCTGAGTAAGATGGACTCAAAAACTTCAAGTTCTGGAAGATATGTGATTCTTCACGAGGGGAGTAAATAGGTTCCTAAAGGGTCGGCAACGCGCGTATGTTGCTCCTGGCGTCGCAAGCGTCCATAGGCATCGGAACTGCTTCACAGCAAGCAGGCCGTCTTAGTATTAAAAAAAATAAGAAATAGGGTTCAGGTTTTTTTTTAAAGCCCCAATACTGTCGGTCTACGACCTCGGTGTAAATATTAGCCTGAAGGGCGCAGCCGAGAGCGTCACTCCGTTGATCGGCTCCATCGACGGTACTCCGTCTTCCTCGGGTATTGCAAGAGTAAATTTCTGAAGTAGATGTGTAAGGAACATAAAGAGTTCAGAGCGGGCCAAGCCCTCGCCGATGCAACGACGTTTCCCTGGAAAAAATATTTACTCTATGTATAAGTCATGTAAGGAAATTGCGAATATGGGGCAAATGCGTGTTTTGAATATGTTAGAAGCGGAACATTTTAAGACCACCCATACCCTAACTGCCTAATGTTTGGGACTATTAATATGAAAAAAAAAACCGGCCAAGTGCGAGTCGGACTCGCGCACCGAGGGTTCCGTACAAACACTTTCCATCCCTAAGTGGTTAAGTTAAGTTTGAACCTGGTATGTATAGCGCCCCATATAAATTAGGTGCAAAGTTAGGTATTAAAAAAAAACTACTTACTAGATCTCGTTCAAAACAATTTTCGTTGGTAGTTTTTATAGTAATGTACATCATATGTTTTTTTTAGATTTTTCATTTTCTTATTTTAGAAGTTAGAGGGGGGGGGACCAACTTTTTTCCACTTTGGAAGCGTCTGTCACGCAAACTATTCGGTTTAGAAAAAAAATATTTTAGAAACCTCGATATAATTTTTGAAAACCCCACACGTATGTGTATGATGAAAAAAAAATTTTGAGTTTCAGTTCTAAGTATGGGGAGCCCCCAATATTTATTATTATTTTTGCATCAAAATCTTAATGCGGTTCACAGAATACATCTACCTACCAAGTTTCAACAGTATAGCTCTTATAGTTTCGGAAAAAAATGGCTGTGACATACGGACGGACAGACTGACGGACAGACAGATATGACGAATCTATAAGGGTTCCGTTTTTTTCCATTTGGCTACGGAACCCTAAAAAGCGGGCGGCGGTAGTTTTAAAGTGTTTCGTTTCTATGATATCATGAAAAGATGCATTTGTCCCATAGCTGCATAGTAGCAATATAATTCAGTGAATAAAGGATTTTGACCGTACAAACGGTCCGGTAGTTTTGAATTTTTGATATGTTGTCTAGGATGGTTAGTCAGTGCTTAAAATGCAAAATGCACAATTCCCCCCCCCCCCCCCCCCCCCTCTTCAATTATTCAATGAAAATTGGTCTGAGTTCTGTTTTTATATCGAAATACTTTCTTTTTACAGTAATTTTCACATTGTTACGAATCTCCTTCAATTTTTTCTGTTTTTTTTACGCCTGTTTCGCCCGACAAAAAAACAGTGCTAGTGGCTTTTGAGTGTGGTCGTATAGTGGTGATCTAAGGCAAATTCAAGCATTTACTAAAGAAAGAATATACGTTTCAGTGATTAAATTATTCGTTTCCTTGATTATAACTTTTTAGAAGAACTTATGACCCGGCGCCGCTCTTGAATCGGCGACAATGACGGCAGATGTCGATCTAGAGTCGGCTGACCATCTCGAACGATTATTAATTGAACACTTCAGTGCTAAATAAAGTCTCTCTGTCTACCCGTCGGTCTTTGCCTAGAACAGCAGTCATAAAGTCGTTAAAGGTGACTTCTTGCGAACTCCAAGCAGTTGAGGTGCCCACTCTCTGCAGAAATCGGATTTTACGAAATCTTAGTAGTTACTAGTAACTAGTAACTAGTTTGTAATGTGATAACATGACAGTCTTCTACAAAAACGAAGCATTAACCGTACGCTGTGGCGAGTTGATGACACTACTTTTGCCAACCCAACTCCATCAGAAAGCCCAATTCTAGGAGACCCTTGATGTTGCTGACGAGTTATAAGATAGACTCCGGAAATCGGTTGATGTTGTGCCCACTATTCGTTCACTCGAGGACACCTTAGCTGCTCTCCTGAGGTTCTGTTTTTCCGTGGCTGTCAAGCAAATCAACCTCTGAAGTGATTGTAGTTGAGCTTCAACGGTGAATAGTTTTGTTCTTAATTAAAACTTATTATGCCGGGCATGCTACGTTTTTTTTATTTACCTTGCTCGACAAATTAGAGCTCTGTATTGATCATTTTGGGTTTGTTACCACAAAGCATCTGTTAGCGAACATTACCAATTAAGTGTTTTCGAATAAACTGTCAGTTTGTTGTTAGACAGCCAGTGTAGAGCGGGTGAAGTCACATTCACATACCCTTGTGATTACCGCTCGTTAGTATTACTACCTATGTCGCAGGATATGATGACTTTGTAATAGTGATGTTCGTTTAGTGTGGCGATGATTCCACAAAAGTGGTGAGCGGACGTAGCTTCGAGGGTTCTTACTTTGCTACCACTGCCTTTTTGAGTGCACCAGTTTCGATGCCGATAAATCTCTTTCATTCCGGCTCCTATCAGTACCGCTTTTATGCTGGTGAATTTTATCCTGTCGTTGCCGTCGACGTCCCTCAATGTCTATGAATGTGCCTAAGCATAAGGCACAGACTTGATTTTAGTATTTTGCAGAATACTTTATGTTGCAAGTGCTTAAGCAAAAAACTGATTAATTTTCACTGAAGAATCTAACGCCTGAGTAGGAGGTTTCTACCTGGTTTTGTATGACAATTACTTTGACTTGTCTACGCAGTACGCAGGCAGCCAAAACAATAGTAAATATCTTGATAATTATCTCTCTTCCCTTCTATTCCGTTCGGTTCTGGTGATTTGTATGAGTCAAGCAGTTGAAAGCCCTCTGTATTTTTTGTCGCCACTCTCTCTCCGTTGGAGTATTCTCCTCATCCACCCAGCTCACTAACCGTTATAACTCACAGCCCGAGAAGTGTCTGTACGAGGGTTGTTTCTTCCGCCGCTGAGCTGGTGAAGGTATTATCTGGCGTGTGTAGGGATCCTAAAACTGCAGTTACCTGTTTGTAGAGGAGACTTAGTTTGGACTTGACTAATTTGTGCCCGTGCTCAAATGTTCATTGTTGTATTGAGTTTCCTCGTCTTTTTTCTGCTTATCCTAAACTTCTCTAGCTTGACTAGTTAGCTTTGTCCCCGCAGCTGTCTGAGATGGATAATTATGCATGATTGTAGCAATCCATAATGGTATATGTAAGGACGCCTGTTTATCTATTTCTTTAGCGCCCCCCTGCCCCATATTTCTTGGGAACCTCTGTTTTCAACAAAGTTGGACCTAGTCGACTCGCATATTATGTGCGATAGTGCGATTCATGCTAAGTGGGTTCGTCCTTTGGATGACATCGAGCATTTATGATTTGGATATTGAATCGAATCCTCCTGGGATACGAGCAGGATGGTTCCTTAGAAACCTACCAGTTAGAGATGTTTTTCGGAGAAAGGTGTGACGTTCAAGGACTTTGCGCCCATATGGTGCGACGGTATATGTTGCCGAAGACTGATACTATCACTAAAAAGTATGGTAAATATGGTCGTATGTACATACGCCGCTATTGTGCGACAATTTTTGGTAAATCACACAATCGAGTAATAGACGTATGAACATATACGCCTTTATACTCCGATCATATTATGAGATTCCATTACATTATTGCGCTTACGCCTACTGTACGCCTCTTTGGATCGATAAAAAATTATGACCTACAATGATACGCCAAAACATATTTTATTTATTTTAAATAACTTATAATTACGATAAAATTATGAAAAAAAAATGACCCGATGTATCGTTATTAGATGAATACCATGCCGTAAAAAAAGGAAAAATCGCATTTTTGCGCATACGCCCCTATAGTATGAAGCCCTCGATATAATAAAATAAGCTAACAATTCGGCACCATCTTTTATTTTTATTTTTTTAAACATGACGAACCGTATCAGGGCTGGTTTAGTCCTCACTACCAGTCAGTTGTATAGGAGTATAACCCGTTGATGAAGAGTGATGCGGCTCCATCGTCTATCGGTTCTACTACGAGAGGATTGAGATGCTTATATAAGTATTGTCAGAATAAGGACTTACCTGTTCCAAAAGGCATCAACCAATCGTCCTGTTTCAAGTTCCCATCCTTTGTGAGAAACCGTTCGGGGCGGAATTCTTGAGGGTCTGTCCAATGAGAACCGTTGTGAAGGTCTTGCAGCGCCAGCAAGACGAATGTACCCTGCAATTAAGTTACAAAAACCAATAACTCCTAATTGATTTAACTGGCGTTCAACAAACATAATAGTACACTCCATGTGCTCTCAGACTGGGATTCGGATTTGGGTAAAAACTGAGAGGCTCTTATCTGGATCGCTTAAGTAAGAGCAAGCGTGACAGGTACAAAACGCGAATCACATTCTGACAGCTCATGCACTGTACCTACTAAATAGTATGTAGCTTTTGCGCGTCCGAATGTGTTTATGAATTTAGTAACTATGATGTCAACCAAAGACTAACGGATGTTTACTATTTAGGCACGTTGGAAGTTAGAACACTTGTAAAGATTTCCTTACATACTAAATTTGGGTTCGAGTTTAAAACAAACAAATAGGTCAGTTTCTACTTGTTTCGGATCATAAAACATTACTTACAACTGATGAAATTACCTTGGGAATGATGTAATCTCCAAGTCTTGCGTGTTCCCGTGCCATATGAGGGATACCGACAGGAGCAACGCTCGATATCCGGAGGGTTTCCAGAAGGACTGCCTCGGTATACACCATTCTGATGAAATTAACAATAAACTTTAGGTAACGTAGTTGTAACATCGATCACACTTGCTTGAAGCTCTGAAAGGTTAATAATATATGTATCATTGTATTTATGGTAGTTAAGTTATATAATATACATGTATTCACTTGTATCTTGGACGCTCTCCGAACGATTCATTTTCTACTTGCACCCACCCGAAGCATCTCTGTTTGGCCCTATGGTTGACTGGTAGAGAATGCCATTAGGCATTAAGTTCGCTATTTGTATGACTTTTGTTTTGTGCAATAAAGGTTAATTAAGAACTTAACATACCACAGTCGAAAATGTCTTACGAAAAATGGTATAATCTACCTAAGGCTACATCATGCGGATCCTATAACCCCTTCAATCTCGTGTCTTAAATGCGCCTGGTTAGAGTGGTTCGTCTTATGAATACTAGGAATGTAAAAGTAGCTATGCTAGTCAATAGCTACAAAGCCTACTACCACACACACACACACACAGTATCTATCGGCGGTATTTCGCGCACTATTCGACTCCAGGAGAATGCCCTCATACTGCGCATTATCCAGATGTAGTATCCCTGGCTTCCCGGAAGGCTACAATATTATGTTCTTAATAGGGGAGTTAACACGTTCTTTAAAGGGCTCGGTCAACCGCTAGTCCCAGTTTTTAGTCCCGGTGTCCCTCTCACCCCCTTCTTCTTGCTGGGGGAGACATCGGTACTAGGTTTTGAGTTATATTTGAAGTACTCGTGCACCCCCTGTCAGGTGTGACTTACACCTTCAAAATATAAATAAGAAATCAATTTTGAAGTACATATTTCATGTAGGTAAGTCGAGTCATTATAATGGTTAAAACTGTGATAAACAGTTCACAGTTTTATATACTTTATCTGAGTAAACAAACACCTACGTACCTAAATGGAATAGATTGTGGTATCAAATCTCTAGCATTTAATACTTTACCTGGCTCTATCTACTAACGCCGGCGGTTGTTCCGTTCCTACTTCATCGATCTCATGCCTCAATTGCACCTGGACGTCAGGGCCGTATTTACCCCTAGGCCCACAAGGCCCTGGCCTAGGGGTCCAGCCAGTCTAGAGGCCCAGTCTCATACGCAGGACTTGCACCATAATAATGTTCTTCTTATAGGGGAGGGGGCCCCAAATGCCAAGTACCTAGAGGCCCTGGCCCTCTAAGTCTGGCCCTGCTGGACGTGCGTGTTCAGGGCCACGTGGAGAAGAAGAAACACCGCCGTGTTGCTCATGGGTAGGACTATGGTATTAACTAGCAACACCTTGGTTTTACCCCTTCCAGCTCTGAGCTCAGTATACTACCTAAGTAAATACCTACGTCCCGAAAACAAATCTCTAGAATTTAATATTCTACCTGGCTCTATCCACTAACGCCGGCGGTCGACCCGTTCCCACCACTTCATCGATCTCATGCCTCAAACGCGCCTGGACGTGCGTGTTCAGGGCCACGTGGAGAAGCAGAAATACCGCCGTGTTGCTCACGGTCTCCATGCCTGCTTCCAGCAGGTCGAGGCATACCACTTGGAGTTCGTCGTCTGAAACTGATAATGATCATCATATTTATTTCAAGACTATCAAGACAGTGGAACATCACCTAAAAACAAACTAGTAAGTATGTTTTATTGCTCAAACAGAAAAAAATAAATACATTTATTACGGAATATCAAAACATTACATAGAATAGAATAGAATAGGGTGTTCTTTATTGCACACCTCAACAGGAAATAAATACAAACAAATTCAGAGTACACGTAACATTCAATAGAGGTAAACAACAGGCGGTATTATCGCTAAAGAGCGATCTCTTCCAGACAACCTATTATGACTATGAGGCAAATGCGACTTTTGATGATAATATCATAAATGCACAAGAGTTAAAGATCACCCATACCCATACCCTTACTGCCTAGAGTGCCAACTATTAATATCAAATAGAGAGCAGTGTTAAATAAAGTTTTGCGTTTCTATAATATCATCAAATGTCGCATTTGCCTCAGGTGACCTTAATCAGTGTGACAATAAATACTACCAGTACCAGCTCTCTGCGAGCTTTAGACCTCGCGAGTTTGTATCGAAATGACTATTTTTTTGGTGAATCGACAAAAACATAACTATATCCCAACTAGCAAAATTGCTGTATAAACATGCCTTTATAAGAACCAAGACATTATAAAAGGTTTATATATATCCTGACTAAGAAGGTACATCTTACAAGTGCATTTTATAAGACTATTTGATCTTGAGAACATTTAAACTTATTAAACACTCTTGTAGACGTATATAAAAAATAATTATAAAATATTTATCAGAACAAAGATTTTACAAGTGCATTTTATAAGTCTAATTGGTCTTGAGAATATTTAAACTTATTACGTAATCTGGTAGACCTATATAAGAAATTCTTCTAAAACATTTATCAGAACAAGGTTTTACAAGTAAATTTTATAAGACTAATTAGTCTTATGTAATTTTAACTTATTAAGTACTCTTGTAGATGTTTATAAGAAAATCTTAGAAAATATTTATCAGAACTTAGGTTTTACAAGTGCATTTCATAAGACTAAATGGTCTTGATCATTATTTGCAGTTAGTAAAGCACCTTAGAAGTCAGATTAGTACGTAGTAGAGGCCTAGTGTATTTGGTCTTGTCTAAGCCAGATGTAAGAGTAGGAGCATGTTATAAGTCTTTAATAAGATCAATGTACCTTACAAGAACCTTTGGCAGTCCTTATTAAAAAAGTCGCCATCTTGTTTTTTTTTCCACAAGTGTCTAACAACCAACCATTAAGAACAAAACCTGCTTTTTGTCAAACCAGCCAGCTGTGTGAATGACCTTGTTGTTGAAACCAAAAAAAAGTTACTTTACAGGCCTAGGCCTGAAAAGCAGTATGAAATCCCTTTACAGTCCTCTCGAGTTGTTGCGCCCAAAAAGCGATACTTCCGAGCCTATTTTAAGGAACGTAAAAACAATATTTCATTGGATGTTTCAGAAAAAATGATTTACATAAATGGAAGCGATTCAAAAGAAGTGGAGCATATCGAAGAAAAGTAAATAAAAGATTGGCTGAATTAGTACATATTTTTTCTTACAACAGCATTAGCAAGATGATGTTAGGATTAAAAACACACTTAATAAGACCATTATACAACAACTATAAGCAGAAATGCTCTTATAAAGTGCGCCCAATTTTGACGACGCGTTTGGCTCGGTTTTTAGACACCTGCCTACTGAGTCGGCGGTCCCGGGTTCGAATCCCGGCCGGGGCAAATATTTGTGCAAAATATTTGTTCTTGGGTCATGGATGTTATCTATATATGTATTTTATATATTATGTATATCGTCGTCTAGTACCCATAGTACAAGCTTTGCTTAGTTTGGGACTAGGTCGATTTGTGTATGATTGTCCCTTAATATTTATTATTTTATTTATTATTTGTAATTCCACACGTAAAGACGTTTGAAAGTGTACTGTAAGAGCAAAGAAAATTTGTTCTTAGGTCATTTGTAAGATAAAATTTTGCTAGTTGGGATACTTATCAAACCTACTAGTTGATCCTGTAGTAGTCATGAGAATCGGTTGAGAAATGTGGTCTGCAGTCGAGAATAGGTGGAAATCTGGACATCCAAACATCCGGACATAAGTACAGCGTCGTTTGCTTTTTGTTTTCACCGGCCGAGAATATTTTAATGGGGTTAGGTATCAAAAACAAGAAAACAATCTAACAATAAATGTATTCCAGAAACATTTTTGGTTAGAACTTTAAGTCTCAATCTCCTAAATAGAGATTGTAATTGCGAAATTGAAAACAAACTATGTAGGAAAATTTGGTTTATAATTAAGTGAAAATTGTGTGTAACTAAAGTATTGTTATGTTAACAGTGCACGAGCGTGACCTAACAGATTGTAATTCGAATTTTATTTATTTATTTATTTATTTACACCAGATAACAAAGATCCATATTATTTGTTAGTAAACTTAACATTTAGGTGTGAGTACATGTGACGCGATTCAAATAAGAACCTCTTAGTTTTCACCGAAACCCGAATCCCAATCTGAGAGCACATGAACTGTACGTATCGTCGTATCGTCTATTACGTGTTAGTAAAGTCGAATTAAAACTAAGGCGAAGAATGGAATTGCTTACTGATTTCACGTAGGCGTATAGTTTGTTAAAATGTAAAAAAAAAACTCATTTCCACGTACAATATGAATAAAAAGCTCAATTTCCATATAATTTACTAAGTATTTAACGTAACGTCATGGCTTTCGCACGCTAATTCTGTGGAGCAGTTTAACCGCTTAAGCAGTTTAGACACGTCCCAATTTTACTCCCATTTCTGAAGTTTCTAATGACTTATATCAGTAATCCCAGTATGGGACATATCGAGGATAAAAAGCGATAATTTCATATAAGTACTAAAGGATGTGATTCTCATGAAAAACTATTTTAGTTTATATATTTTTTTTTATTGCAGACTCCTTATCCAATCCGGAATGGTGCGAAGCTGTACCTACTCTAGCTACCTAGTCTAGCTAAAATATCTTTACCCCAGCAATTTTTGTTTTTTATCTGTAAATCAGTATATGACAACACTGAAGATAGGGCACTAATAAGTCTTGATAATTGTGTATTATTCTTAATCTTTAAACTACAGTATTAGATTCTTAAATAAAAAAACACAAACATCTTTGTAAGTTATGCTTTGATCAGTATTACTTACCTACGTATTATAAAAATATTTGCAAGCATCAGGTATTTATTGAGTTTACATACTGTAATTAAAAACGGTAACTTCTACGTTTATTGATATTCTTATTCTAAGGGCTCTAAGGGGATTAAAACAAGATAAAAGTGTTTGGATAAATTTGAAATAAAAATAAGGAAGTAGATTGTTGGGTCCCTTTGGTTAATCTTGCTATACTTAGTTTTTTATGTGTTTGACAGATCATTTGCTTAGAAGAGTTATTGTGGTCCGATCCGACTCTATCAAATTCCTTTCAAGTTTTTCAACACCGTGCGAGCAAGACACGTGATGCTGAGTCGCGTCTCTACAGGATTTTTGTCCATTCAAAAAAATTCCCGGGATTGGAAGCACTTGTACGGTAGCATGGAGTAAATACAACAATTTAGATTTAATTCGAAAAGGGTGACAAAGTCGTGTAAGTGCGTACATTTGCAGCATATAAAAGTGATATATTTTTTATTCTCATGAAATCAAAATACTCGTAACGCCGCGTCATTGTCATGTAATGTTCAATTAGATAATGGAGATAGCGAAAATAAGCGAGTTGATAATACATACTTGCGTCAGTCTTGTTTTCTATGGATTCAATCAGGAAGGCGTCTATTACGTCTCTTGGGTTCTTCGTATCAATGGTCGCTTCGTGCTCTTTTATAGTTTCCTGTAAAGTCGAACACACAATTAATTGACGAATATAAATGATTTTATTGATAGCCATTAGCCACCTCAAAAGTTATTCATTTAGTATTGACATGAGGTAGCAAGTTTAAAAAGGACCTAACTAATTAGAGCTATGGAATACTGAAAAAGCCTGTGCAGGAGTAAAAATAAAAATAAAAATTAAGGAGCTGGTTAATTTTTACGAAAATCTATAAAATTGGTAGGTAGGTACCTTTTAATAATTGTGGCAATGTTTGACACCCTAAACTCAACAGCATTTTACTATGAACTACACAACTTAGTTAGGACGTGTACTTTAATACGTTCTACATGCTTTACAGTCACTAATAAATTCAAATTTATATTGAGGGATCCAAAATGTTTTTGTCATAGGCGACTTAAAAATCGGGTTAGCTGTGAAGAAAATACTGATCCTTTATCCCCCTAATGGCCACGCTTCTAATTTTAACAGTTGTGAGCCGGCTTGGTTTGTTTATATGTAATAAATAACTACATATTTTTATTGACAATTTAAACTTTTGATATACAATTTAAATAAAGCACTCCATTTAAAGTCCAGCGAATAAATAACAATTATAATTTGTTCGAGAGTCATATGAATAAATAAGACAACTTATTACGTCCGTGATCTAAATAATTATCATTGTTATTGAACGCTTATCATTATTTGCAAATAAAATATTAAGCCATAATTATAACGGATAGGTATGAACTTGAACTCTTGTTTTTTTCAACAAAAGCGCGGCTATGCATTTGACGTAAGTTGTTTGTATGGTTTAATCAAAGTGTACCATTTTTAGGGTTCCGTACCCAAAGGGCAAAAACGGGACCCTATTACTGAGACTTCGCTGTCCGTCCGTCCTTCCGTCTGTCACCAGGCTGTATCTCAAGAACGGTGATAGCTAGACAGTTGAAATTTTCACAGATGATGTATTTCTATTTCCGCTATAACAACAAATACTAAAAATAAAATAAAATAAATATTTAAGGGGGGCTCCCATACAACAAACTTGTTATAGACTATGGTGCCGCCGCGGCGCCGCCGCCGCCTGTTTGCGTGGCTGCGTGCGCGTACCCGCCAAGCCGACAATGCGCCTACGCCCCGAGCACTGGCCCTGTTCAATGTGATGGCTGTCGAGGGTCATGACGTTGATGTTTTCGCGGACAATGTTGGTGAATTTTGCAGAAAATGCCTCAATAGTTTAAATATTATTTTGTGTGATTGATATTTTAATCGGTTAATTCGCTTTTTTTATGAATTGTTTTGCTGGAATTTAATAGCATAGTGTTTTCCATTTATTAATGACATGACATTGTTTATTTTCGGACATCGATATTATTTCTTAATGTGATTATTTGTTATTTTTTCCTTATTTATAATTTATTAATAGCCTTTGCTGTTTTTTTTATAATTATTTTAATGAGATTATTATTTTAATGACATTATTATTATTTTCTTTTTTAATGTATACTTATTGTTTTTTCTTTTTTTTTGGTGTCTTAGATATAGGTAATATAATGGTCTCATGTAAACGATTTGGTGCAAACACTGTAAGTTTATATTGATATAAATAAATAAATAAATAAATGGTACGGATACGGAACCTTTCATGCGCGAGTCGGACTCGCACTTGCCCAATTTGTTATTTAATCCTCAGAATCACTTAAACATACTTGTAGTTCGCAATTTAAGATAGAAGTTACAATAAACGTGCCATAATACAGTAACAAGTACACCGCAAAGCAGCCATTTACAAAATTATGCCCTGATGTGGACCCACTTTAGTCATTATTTCTATTATGCACGTATTATATATATGTACAGTGTAGTATATGTAGTATGTACATTATACTAGTATTTGTAATTATTAGCTATCGGACTTTTGTTAGTGCGGTAGGACTTTAGAGAGCTATGGAGCCGATATTAAAATTAAAATACAATCGATACTCATACTCATAAGTGTATTTCATTCGCAATTTCAAGGACAAAGTCTAATTAATTTTTATTTCTAAATTTATTTATTTACTTCAACTTTATTGCACAAAACAAGTCAGTACAAATAGCGACCTTAATGCCTAATGGAATTCTCTACCAATCAACCATAGGGCCAAACCTGTGGGCCAAACAGAGATGCGTCAAGTTCAAAGACCTGATTTGTGTAGGCATTGTTTTTTCGCCAACATAAATACTATACTTATATACGAGTTATACGAGTAAATTGGGTTCTATATTGATCGAATATCCATTTGATATTCAAGATCCAAGCTGACGCTGACATGTTTGCTGACAGCGTTGGTGTATTTTGCAGAAAAATCTTTGCCTACTTAAGCTCTACACAAGTTGATATACGTTTACCTTTATTTATTAGAAGTAGTTGTAAATAGTTTTTAGATTTTACTTTTTGTACAGAAATTAATATTGTTTTTCTTGTTTTTATTATTGTTGTATGTTGTCTCTTACTTTTAATGTTTGTTGTTCTATGTTTTAGTCTTACTGTTTTTTTACTTTTATGTTTAATTGTGTTTATGTGTTCTATGTGTTTACCGTGCAAACGTTTGGTCGTGTGGACTGTACATTTGCATGTAATTATTAAAGAAATAAATAATTATCATTTTTAATAAATTTATAATTAAATGTATGACTACAAAATGCATGATACTGACAATTAATAGACTTAAATTAGGAATTAGATATTTTGTAGTTTTTTTTTATGAAGGTAGTTTGGAATGAAATAGATGAATGAGTACGAATTGTATTTTAACGTTAATTATCGGCTCCATAGCTCTTTCAAAGTCCTACCGCGCTAACGAAGGTCCGATGCCTGGTAATCATAGTGCCTCGCCCTTGGACACATTTTTTCAAGTGCAAGAGCTGTGATGAGGTGGTGATGGTGGTGCGCTCACAAGTAGTCCGGCTGGTTAAGTTTTAGGTCTGCGTTGTCGCTTCCTTGACAGACTAGATAGTGTAGTAATAAGAGGGTGCAGCATAGATCCCAACCCATGCATTCCGAGTACACCTATAGGTACAGGGCTTTAGTGACTCGAAAGTCTGGAAACACAATATACCCCAGTTTTGTCACAATGGTTCGCAGGTCTCCACAAAGAAGGCCACCAAGGGGGCCTATGATGGTTGCTTTTATTACGCTATAAATGAGTCACAAAGCATCCGTCACGTTTTGACAACAGGCGAGTGTGAGTGATAGATGCTTTGTCACGTATTTATCACGCAATCATCACAGGCCCCAGCGGGCCTATAATGGTTGCTTTTATCACTCGATAAATAAGTACCTAAGTTGACGAAATGCGAGTGTGAGTAACAGATGTTTTGTCACTTATTTTAATTTATCACGGGATGAACGCAACCATCATAGGTCCCCAGGTCTCCGCAAAAAAGGTCCGCAAAGTAGCAATTGTGAACTTACCCTGATAAAGGAGTATAAATAATGATGTAGTTCATTTAATTCTGTAAATCCAATGGCTCTAGGTATGAGATGCCGCAGGAACGGCATGAAGTTCAGGACGCCGCCGCTCATATCCGCCACTTTGAATGTGCGCTTGATCATGTTGCACAGCCGTTTCAAGCGGATGTCTTTTAAGTCGTATCTGAGAAATAATTGTGTCACTACAGTTAAGTACGAATACAATCTCGACTGTTGGTGACTTTCGAATTCGAATGTTGGTGCGAAGGATGCGTTGTTGCCAGGCCCGGACTTAGAGGGCCAGGGTCCCTAGGCACTTGGCATTAGGGCCCCCCTCCCCTATCGCGAAACGGTTTTCATTTTTAGCAAATATTAAGTGATAAATAAGGAGAACATAAGTAGCAAGTTCTACTTCTAGGACTTTGGCCCCTAGACTGGTCTGGCCCCTAGGCTTGGGCCTTGTGGGCCTAGGGGTAAATACGGCACTGATTGTTGCTGGCTGCTACCGCCACCGATTATCGGAACCAGTATAGGACCGAGACTAGTTCGAATAATCGAAATACTTATGTTTTTTTTTAGGACGAGATTTTGGTACACCCAACGCTTCCTTTCTTGTGTTAATTATGAATAGGCATCAGACTTTTGATAGCACAGTAGGTCTTTAGAGAGCTATGGAGCCGATATTAACATTAAAATACTTAATACTCATTCATCTATTTAAGTCCAAACTGCCTTTACTGCTATTGTGGTGAACATTCTCAAGTATTATTTTCGAATCCCGGCCAGGGCAAATATTTGTGTGATGAACTCAATTTTTGTGCTTGGGTCATGGTTGTTCTATGTATTTAAGTATATATTTATCTATATAAGTACGTATATCGTCGTCTAGTACCCATAACACAAGCCTTCTTGAGCTTAATTTGGGACTAGATCGATTTGTGTGAGGTTGTCCGATATTTATTTATTTATTTTTATTTATTATTATATGACAAAAATAATAAATACAAAGAAATTTGTACAATATTACAAATTCCTAGATTTAACTACATTCATTGTCGATATCAAGCACTGTCTAGTTTTAACTGGATATTCGAACAATATAGAACTTACTCCAGAAAACATTGGAAAAGGTCGCAAATATTTGCGTATTTTATGATGACAAAAAAAATATGCTTACACAAATGAGCGGGCCTCTGATGGTCCGTTTACCCCGTGATAAATAAGTGACAAAGCAACTGCCACTCACACTCGCATTTCGTCAAAACGTGACGGATACTTTGTCACTTATTTATCGAGTGAGTGATAAAAGCAACTATCATAGGCCCGCTAGTCTTTGTACATTCTTCTGACTTTGTCCTTGACTATAAAATTAAAATTACCAATTAAATACACATCTGAGTATGAGCATGAGTACTATGATTATCAATTGTAGATATATAAATAATATCGGTTCCTAGCTCGCTAAACCGTACTACCGTACTATCAAAGTCCGATGCCTAATGATGAAACAATTTATCATCGTCTTAATTTTGATACCCAGGATCATTAGTGTACTTAACTAATCTAAAAGATGAAACACGACTATATATATATACGACTATATATGTTGATAGGCGCAAATGTTAGTTGAGGTCAGACTATCATACTTATATCTAATGGGGTAAGACTAACAGTTAGCTTGTTATTCGACTGTGGCAGTCATCTTCCAGTGATAGAGTCTTACACCTTATCTTACTTTAGTACACACCTTTTCCCAGCTACGAGTCGCCACAAGATATTGATGACTGAAATATCGAACATGTCGTTGACGACCACGGGGTGACGAGAGACAGATAGGAGTTTGATCAGGGCGTGGCATTCTTCGGCTATATAAGTCTCCATAGAACGGGAACCGTAGCCAAAACACTTTAAGTACTTTAGTATAATCCGGCGATTCGCGTTCCAGGATTCGCCATCGGAAAATACTATTCCTGTAAAAGTATTGTTATATTTAGAAATTGGATCAGGTACGTTCGGTCCTTTTCCTTCTATGGCTGCTACTTAAGGGCATTATGAGTTTTCTATACAAATATAAGCGTCGCGGCGAACTCGCTGCATGATCGCCTTCATACAAAATTCGCTCGCAAAACAAAAATGTGATAAGGCCCTAATGTGGTCTTCTTCCCACATTGTCAGTTTCCAATGATGTCTACCTACTTCTGAAAGTCTTTGTTTCCTGAAATGGTCTTCTTCACACATTGTCGCTTTATACATATTTTAAGTAATGTCTACTTCTTATACTGTCAATTTCCTAAGATTTAGGAGATTTGAAGACATCATAAGAAGCGGACATTATTTTTAACGGATTTAAAAAAGGAGGAGGCTCTATGTTCGATTGTACCTAATTTATATTGCGTGCCATCTATGTTAATGGTAATAAATGAATGGTTTCGCACCAACTTCAAGAAGTGATTCAGATTTAATCCGTACAATGCACGGATAGCTTTTGGTTTATAAATTAATTTTTGAAAGGCAGTTCTTTTTTGCTAATATAGTTATATTTTTTTATAGGTACTCACCTAGTTTTTTGCCAAACGACCGTATCATATAAAACAGTCCATCCGGCCTTGCATCGAACACTTCTCTCGAAGAAACATCCTTGATCAAGTCCTTTCCAAATACCACAACTAGATTCAAAGTGCCGAGTTGTAGGCCAATTATGTCTCCGTAGGTTTGTGCCCAATACTGCCATAGCCGGTGATGGTACTTCATCTTCCTCAAGCCATACCATACGGAAATTACATTTCCCAGGATTGGCAGAGAAAATGGACCTGAAAATATACAAAATATATTTGAGATGTTTTCTTATTTTTTTAACATTCAGTAACATAAGACAACAAAGTTTATTTACAGGAAAATATTAAAAAAACAAATAAACTTCTGCTAAAAGGTGGCTAAAAGTATTAGAAATGATTATAAAAACAAGGCCCTTTCAGTAATGGTTTTGTCCGCTGTTATGGCAACAAATGTATCTTTTTAAATTATAATACTTACTTAAGTATGTGAATAAAAAAAATATAATTATGTAAAAAAAAAACGATCAATACCCGCCACCACTTTGTCGCTCGCCAAAAGGACGTGTTGACAGATGATTACTGGTCTTATAAAGTAACAAATGCAAAAAAAAACGTTCCGACAAGCGAAAAGAGGACCATTTGGTTGAAAATATCACATTTAGTGCAAAGTTAGAAGCAATAAAATACAAATGTGAAGCCAACTTCAAACAAGTCAATTCCGTATAAGTTCATTCGAAATTAGGGTACGGCCTCAATCAGGTTTAATAATTGGTACCATTTTATAAAGCGAAAAGGGACAAAATTAAAACCGGTTCCAATTCCAACATTAAACGCATATACTTTTAGTGTTGCTGGGCTGAAATCTACGCGTTACTTTACTTTATGGAGACTATTTAAATTGATAAGCTAGATGTACAGAGAAGTTAATTTTGAACTAACATTTAAAAACAGTTTTGCCGTATCACAAGGGTTATAATTTGAAAATGTTAAGTAATAAATACTAAGTATTGCTTTGTTTTGTGTGTGAATTAATAAAATCCGAAAAACGCCCTTAAATTAATAATCGCAAACCTGGAGGATACAAATACGAGCGGCTAGGAAAAATAATTTTCAAAAAACTAAAAATTAATACGGTAGCAATAAGTAATAGCCACATTGTTACGTCTTCTTTGCCTAAGCATGGACTGAGATTTGAGAGTACGTACTGACACGTCTCTAAATACAGATACCATCGTAAGATGCAACCTGATTACCATGAATATACTTAAGAGGCCTCTCTCTACACGTTATGCAATCCTGCTTTCTAGTACGGTACCACTGGCCACCAGGACTCTTTGAAAATATTAACTCTTTCTATCCATTACAATGAAAGAGACGGTGATGATGTAGAACAACCAGCAAAATCTTGAATTAACTCAGCGTTTGTGCGTGCAGCTCTCTGTGGCGTCACCCAGTGGGACCTTTTCGTGGCACAGCCATAATATTATTATAGTTGCCTATTGTTTTTTTTTTATCATTTCTGTCACATCCTTTAAGTAGGTAGGTAAGTATGTTTTATGGTCACGTCACTAATAAATGTACTTATTTTTTCCATTCTTTCAAAATCTCGGCCAGTTGCTCTTTTTAATGTTTACGTATACTTACGTAGGCGCAGCTGGCCGTATAGTCAGGCAGATCGGTAAGTGAGATTATATTATACAAGTCCGTGAGCTCTCAGGTTGCGATTCGGGTTTGGGTGAAAAGAAAATTGAGAGGTTCTCATCTGGATCGCGAAAGAGCGAGCGAGACATGAATACCTCAGTACCTGTCACTCCCAAATTCCGCTGTGCTTACGTTACGACAATTAAAAACATTTTATTACTTTTCTGCATTCCGCTTAGGAAGAGGACGTAGGTACCTAATCACTGGTATACCTCTATTTGCAAATCCTAAAATGTAAGGTCAGGTGTCTAATAAACAAGGACCGGAATTTTTCATAGCAAAAATCAAACTTTGAGAGGGCGGGTTTGACCAAAGTGTTTTATCGACTACCTATCGATAAATAATTTAACTTAACGAATAATTGTTGAAGTAATAAAATCAGGCTTTTAGGATATATACAGAGGCGTTCAGCTAATTAGGGACTTCATTATTTTATTCCATTAATATTTATTTTTTGTCCCTTAATAATTATTTACTTAAAAAAACACCAATTATAGAACCAAAACTTGGTGTAAGGAAATTCCTAGAGGGGACTCTTAAAAATGACTATTTTGGTTACAACAATGAACAAATCAGTTAGGGCGTATCATATAGTGCAAATCTCTCAACAATGAATAGTGTGGAGAATATGAGGAAAAAGTTTACAATATGCAATATTGTTAGTTGCATTCTTTGGGATAAATAAAGCCAATATATGATTATCGGACGCATTTACATTTGACTGAACTAAGTGTTTGTATATTACAATACAAAACGCTTTATTTTGCGCCAAAATACATTTCCACAAGAAAACGAACGCTTATTCAAATGTAAACGGAATAATATCCATAAAATATGATTTTCGATAAGATTGTTGGTTCAGTTGTGCAACTTATATACGTACATATGGTTTTATGTTATGATTTTTATCATAAAACGTTATCAAATCAGTCAATTATTTGATAAGGTTTTTTTAAATATAGGTTACCCTAGGTTACCTTATTTTTCATTAAAATCGTAAAACACGACAATTTAAGATAATAATCATTAATAATAACCTCATCCGTTTGCCAATCAGATACGTTTAGGTAGTTGTTTTTTCCTCAGTAGGTAAGTATTTTGTGACTACCCCAACCAGCAAAAATGTATAAGCCAGCCTTATATAACTAATTAGTCGGAAAATTCATCTTACAGTAGTCGTCGCGACCACATGTCGTATAGAAGCTGATTATATTACAATACAAATGGCTTATACAGCTATTTAGTCAAATAGTCATGTCAAATACACGTTTACACGACCTCGCAATGCGATAATTATGATACAGCACTGTAGCAATCACGAGATTACTTTTATACAGCTAATTGATGCTGTAGCTGTTTATTATATGTCTTCTTCGCAACTAGAAGTAGTGTATACGTTTTTGATAATGCCATTATACGACTAGTCATATTGTCAGCGCAATTGCAACCTTTATACAAAATAATTTCGTATAAAAGGGATTTAAATTACTTTAACACTACAAAAAGTTGTGTAAATGCACTTTACAATACGATACAATACAAGTACTCTTTTTTGCACACCTCATAAAATATACAGGAGAAATACAATGCAAGAAATTACAATTAGAGGTAAACAACAGGCGGTCTTATCGCTAAAGAGCGATCTCTTCCAGACAACCTTTGGGTAGTGGAGAACTTGAAAAAAATAAGATTTTGTTATTAGGCGGTGCAAAAATCGGAAAATAATAATAATATATACATAAAAAACAAATAAATACATAAATATAATAAACAATAAATACATAAATACATACATACATTCAGCCAACAGGTAATAGGACCATTTGAATAAAATACGAATTATGAAAGGGATAGATAATGTTCTTTCAGTTGAGTTTTGAAAGAAACAAGAGATTTAGCGCGCCTTAAGCTCACAGGCAAGGAGTTCCACAAAGATACAGCTTTAAAAGTAAACGAATTATTATAAAAAATTGAGACGGAAGAAGGTACGGCAAGGAGCAAATTTTGGGCAGGTCGAGCAGAAGTGAGATAAGTGAAACGCTCCTTGAGATAGCGGGGAGTTGCAGCACTTTATCTTACGATTATTAGAATATCGGGTAATGAATTTTATAATCTCTAATCTATAGGGATCATAGACCAAATAATGATGTAGAAGTTGCTTATACGACGCAAAACAGTAAATATTCAGCGAAGCCTGTTTTAGCGATAACTATGCGACTCATTATTTATTATGTCGTGTAAAAGTCGTTGTATAGCTCTTGTATTAAACTATACGCTTTATTGAAATTTTAAAATGTTACTATTACTCGTCTATAACTCTTAAAATAATATTATTTAGACTTTAAGACAGCAGTCTTGGTGGTCATCATAGACCTACTTAAATTTATATACATTGACTTATGAAATGATTATATGCACATCTACAATCCTACATACTTAACACCAAACAAATTAGAGTGCTTTTGTCTTTTTACTAAGAACCCTAAAGCTTGCAATTTGCATCATGGCGGTAACTAGTAATATAAGTAAGTTGTTACTCAAACAAGACTGTATGTCGCATACTGGTTGTGTAAGTGAAACGAGGCCAAAGCAGCACATTAGTGAATTTTGCAGCTTATCTTATAGCTTTAAGTTCTAAATGAGTGGTTTAACAGTGTTTGATACAACTTATAGCTTTAAACACAACTCAAAACTGTATATGAGTTCATCCTATCACTTGTAGTTGCATAGGAACGTTTTTTGTTTCTACTTTATTACTTATGGTGAGATAAAGTCGATTTTGCTACTTAAAGTTGCATGCAGGTTCAAATTGTCACTCAATAAGAAGCAATAGTGCTATATAAGGCCTTAAAATCACTTATAAGCAACTTTTACATATAAGTGGGAACATACCCTTATTTGGAACTAAAAGTTCCAAATGACTAGTACAATAGCGAATTATATCACCAATAGTGGCTAAAGGGATAATTTTACGGCTCTTTTGGAACCAAAAAATATTGCAACTTTAAGGCCTAAGAAGTACCTTATTGCCACTCCAACGCATAAATAGGTCTCAATAGGAGGTTCTTGGAACCAAAAGCAGTTATTTTCACGTATTTCAAACCACTAACGAACTAAAAGTTCTATTATTGTTCCTATTTGCGCCTTGTCAAACTATATTTAATAGTCTTGCTTGTTTAATAGTCTACAAAAGAGCAAATAATTACTATTGGTAATATCATTCACTGCTTTGCCACTCGCAAGATACAAATAAGTGATTATTAGACTTGATAGTTCCAAATAAGGAACAAATAAGTGAAAATAAACACTGTAGGATCTTTTTTGTGTCGCCATGTTTACAAATGGAAGCCTATGAAAATTGATTATTTTAACCAGAATTTTATCACATTTACGCATAATCACAGATTTTTGATAGTTGTGACGATGTTACTTTAACATTGTACGTAACTTACAATCATTAAGTCAGGTTTTTAACATTTTTATTTCTTATCAGTATCTATTCCTTATTTAATTTAGCACTATCTTTTTTAATATTCCTGATCAAATGAAATGCGCGTCGAAATTTACAAAGAAAACATACTATAGTTTCACAGTAAAAAAAAATCGCAAGAATTTCGTGCTTATTTCAATGCTTGTATAACGTAAATTTTTAATCACTCACCAAACAGACGTATAAATCCAAAATGAATATGGCAGATCACGTATTACTTTTAATAAAACACAATTTGACAGTTGCCTCGCCACTCAAAGATAATTTTGGCGACTCATTTATCACTCATTGACCGAACTGAAATGTTTTCATTCGTTCACTGCGCATAACTTTTACCCTTAGTTCTAATTGCCACTTAAGGTAATTGTGAGATCTCTTATGGACGCATAACTTTCACCCATAGTTCTAATTACCACTTAAGGTAATTGTGAGATCTCTTATGGATTCTATTTAGCACCAAAAATAGGCTGCAATTTTTCTCCTTTTGGTTCTATACTGGTGGCATAAGGGTTCTTATTGCCACCTATATAGCACTTAGTCAAGGTGGTAAATTTCACTTAAGCATCTAATTAGATATGATATACGAGCTATTTAGACTCAGTTGTGCTACTTGGGAGGGTGCTTAATGGCGCTTGCTGATCAATTTATTTGGTCGGAAAAAAAAATTACATAAATTATCACTTAAAACTCATAATCACGAAGGGGCATTAAAAATTTATATACTAATTAGTATATGATTTGTCACTAAAATAAATTTGCAGGGAACTACTCAGTACTATTTCTATAAACACACCCTGGTACAATTTTCGAATATTTTACAAGTCTTAGGAAAACTACACTTTAGTTACCTCGAAATTATATTTTTTTGGTGAATTCTTTAAGCTTTCTTCTTTATTAGTTCATGAAAAAAAAAGGTCCTATAAAGGCTGCTCCAACTCCGCTATAAAACCAAATAATCGCTTAGTGATATATTCTTATAACTATTAAGTCGAGTAATCGTTGTGAAAGAGACCACTATGGGGCAAAGCCAGAAATAGTGTGACTGTTATACCACTTCTACACAACATACTTGTTCTATAAGCCCTGTTTCGGTTGACTTTTACTCCACTTAATTGCACTATAACTGTGCCCAAACCCCGTCGTATAAACTAGGACTCGACTGTTATACGACTATATGCCACGACTAAATGGTCACGCAGATACGTTGTCATGATGTTTATACGACCTGATTTTGCTGATTGGGACGTCACTATTGACTTCACTTTCAACCGGGAAGGACAATTAAAGTTGAAAAATTAAATGTTAATAACTTTTCACATGTGTCATATTATTACAATCAAATTGTTTATTACAGTATAAGAGCCCTATTGCCAGAAATGGTTTTTGAATTGACATGAGTCGTAAAAAGTTGGTAAATGTCAATTACTGCATGCTTTACATTGTAAAAGAGACAAATGGACATGAAAGTGGTGCAAGAAATATGTGGAAGATGATATCTCAGATCATGCAACTGCTGGCAGGCAGGAAACCGCGAAAAGACTAGTCAAAGATAAGTTGGGCCATATTCAGGTACGGTTCAGTAATCTCTTCTATAAAGGGTACCAGTAAGTTGTACTCGAAGCGTGCTTTGATCTTATTGCGGCTCCACACTACTCCCGAAGTTGGCCGAGGTTGGGCGAATATGATAGTGTGGAGGGGGCACTTCGCTAGGTCTGTAGAGCTAGGATTAAGGCCTTCAGAAACCAGCGACGCACTGCGCGAGGTGAGGCGTTCGCTGAAGAGGCCAAATGACACATATTAGCGACGAAAGTATATTTGATCGGTGCACCAAAAATTTTTTAACAAAATAAGAACCGACTTTAGTAAAACCAAAAAGCCAAAAATAACCCGTTCAAGTATAGATTACATTTGACTCACCCTTTGAAGTCGGTCCCACAAACGATGATGATGATGGAAGGTGTAACTCCTTAACGGTTAAGAGTTAGGGGATAATTCAAACGAGACGCATGCAAACAAGACCTCCCCAATCACCCCGCCATAAGTATTTGAATCACTAAGAAGCAAAAAAAAATTAACAAAAAAAGAACCGACTTAAAAAAACTGAAAAGCCAAAAATAACCCGTTCATGTACAGATTACAATATTTGAATCACTATTTGAATTTTGAAGTCGGTGCCAAACCTCACGTAAACTATAATATATACATATATATACGGAACAAAAATACTCGTAAATACCAAATGGTAATCATAGTAATAATTGAGTGGTTTGACACCGACTTCAAAAACTTATTCAAATGTAATCTGACTTATTCAAATGTAATCTGTACATGAACGGGTTATTTTTGGCTTACCAGTTTTTTTAAAGTCGGTTCTTTTTTAGGGTTCCGTAGTCAACTAGGAACCCTTATAGTTTCGCCATGTCCGTCTGTCCGTCTGTCCGTCCGCGGCTTAGCTCCGTGATCATTAGTACTAGAAAGCTGATATTTGGTATGAGTATGTGTATGTATCACGCCGACAAAACGGTAAAATAAAAACTAAAAAAAAACTTTTGGGAGTGAATTTTTTTTTTCGTTCCAACACTAGTTTATGGGGTGTCGTTGAATAGGTCTTTTAAAAATAATAGGGGTCTTCAAACATTATTTTTTGATAAAGTCAGCAGTTTCGTAAATATTCGCTTCGAAAATAAAAAAAATAGTGTCCCCCCCCCTCTAATTTTTCAACCACGGGTCAAAAAATTATGAAAAAATTCATGGACATGAGGCCTTATAAGAACTTTCAATGAAAACTATATTGAATAAAATCGGTAAAGCAGTTTTTGAGTTATCGCAAAGTTTCATAATTTTCTTAAAAGGACGTAAGTTGACTTCCAAAAGGTAATAAGCAACTACAGTTACTTTGGCGTTTACGACCTTTTTATAGAGCTTGGAATCTTTCTCGTAATTTAAGTCCATTGTGAAGGATGAGCAACTACGGAACCCTACACTGAGCGTGGCTCGACATGCTCTTGGCCGGTTTTTTTTTGTTTATTTTTTAACACTTAAGAACAAACCAATATACTTTTATATGCTCTCTTACTCTAATGATCACTGGGAATAGTCGAAGACAAGCGACCAAGAGGCAGGGGTCCGACACGCTGAACAGACCAGATTCGCACTACCCTTGGCACTAGAGTTCACGATGCTCTTCACGATCATCTGGGAGAGACTGCTCTGAGAATATAACCACGAGCCTCAACAATGAGAAGGAGACTGTTTTACTCTAACTACCGTGAATCTCAACGGGTTTACTCACATCGTCCAAAGCGAATATCGCTCGACTGTTTCGATTCGATACGCAATTCATAGTCATGAGTCACGTTTGGGCGCGAGCGGCTAGGCGTGTAAAGTATAAGCTTGAAGTTACCGCGTCACTGTACAGGAGCAGTCCCAATTTTTTTTAAATATGACCGAGCCACAGAAGACTTACTATTGCTGCGCCCTATGCAGGGTATCACATGTAAAACTGCCCTATATTCTACCTACCTTTATAGCTATGTGATATGCAATAAACGATATTATGATTATTTTTATTAAAAGCCTCATTTATACCATTAGTAGGTAATCCCATGAGACTGAATATATGATTTTTGAAAAAAAAACAGCATCCAAATTATCATCCAAATGGGAAAAACCATATTCACAAATAATTTTGTGGCTAAAATTAAAAGTACAAATACGAGCTGTCTCCATGAGGGTGGGAGGCACCAGAAGACACATCAAGGCCTTATTGCGAAGACGGAGCAGGAATTCTATACTAAGCAAGATTTTACAATCAACCTCCCCCTCCGCCCCAATTTTATTTCAATAAATTACAGGTTACAGGTCTGGATTTGAGTTCGAAACATGTCAGGCCGTTCCTGACAATTTCATGTGAGTGTAACCGCTTTTATTAATATAGGCTAATTTCTCCGGTGTTTTTTTGCGAAAATCAAACCTTTCTTCTATAGTGCTTTATTTCGTGGTGACACGAGGTTACCTGTGACACTGATCTAGGTGACCTTAGCATTGATAAACCGCAACTGAAGCTTGGCATTGAGTTTGTAAAACGAAACTTGAGCTTAGCGCAGGTCCAAGGTAAATATCCTTTACCGCCAATTAGACGGGGTGAGAACTCGTATACGAGTTTAATTACAAACCGGCTTTTATTTCAAAAAATCTGGTTTTAATACCGATTTTCATAAATATAAAATCCGGTTTTTACTCCGTATTAAAACTTGCATACGAGTTGCCGCTCCTTTTAAATGAGCCTTAAGGGTAACAGTAAAATTAAAACCGCAAATCAATTAAACGATTAATAAAGAAGTACTTCAACTTAGAGCTATTTTCAAAACTGCACATGTGAAAACATTCAGGAAAATGCGGGTCGGACTCGCGCAATGAATGTTCCGTATAAACAATTAAAACACTGAATAACGCTTTAACGAAAAGATAAACTGGATTGAGGGAGGACACTTAACATGGCCGTGAGTAATCTGTTAGATAGAAGTGATCGAACCCATACATCGAAGTTGATGGGGTTATACATGGGTCATACCAACAGCAAAATAGGTTTGTTATCAAAATTCTTGCCAATGTCCATGAAGATCCTCTAGGCTTTGATTCCCTTACGAGTGTCAAAAGATGCAACATAAACGCCATCTTTTGAATGCGTGGACTTATAAGATTGATTTCATTGCTTCAAGGGGTTGCCGAGTTCATTATTTGATTTGTAGGTACTAGGTACCTACTCTACGCGTTTCTGCGCAAAAGGGTATTGACAGGTCCGTCTGTGTGAGTGATGTGAAGTGATCCTATAAGGGTATACCCAAGTAACAAAATGTTCTATAACCATGGCGTTTTGTCACCAAACAGTGATATAGTCGGCCTATACTGTTATCCATTGTGACTGCTTGCGCTGTAAAGGTTTATAACAGAGCGTGTTAATTCTATAAATTAAAGAGCCATTAAGTTCTATATTTTAGCTCTTAGAACGCTTACAGGACCGTACAGAAGAATCTTTAGTGTTGCACTTTACTAGATATTAAAAAAGTGACTATGGTACTACTTAGTAAGGTGCTTTGGGGTATATTCGACATATTTTTAGGCGAGTGTAGAGTATGTTAGGGTTTGGGCTCGTAAGTAAGAACCTAAGAAGTATTCCTTACAAGTAATGAGATCTTTACGAAATTGGATATTGTCATCAACGCTTTGTGAAAATAGCGTTGTATGTAATATGTTGCTTGAATTGGGAAATAAATGTAAATAAAAAAATATATTTTGAATACCATTTTTTAAGGAGTGGGTAATTTCGAAACTTCGAAAGCAAGTTGGGTAATTTCGAAGGTTTGTAGAAATGGTTTTTATGCAATATGAGTTTAAGAATCATATTTCTTTTTAGTTCTAATTTACCCCCTCAAAAAATCCCGCTGATTCACGGTAAAGAACATTTTTTTTTTGTTTAAATCACAAATTATTTTCGAATTTCCCCCGCGCTGTGATCAGTCATTGTCATCATTGCTATTTATAAAATAATGTTTCTTTTATATGTTTAATAATCTAGAAATTTGCATTTAGAGAATTCACTCAACACATTTATGAAGAAAACATTAGTCTAACTCTGATAATGGACTGGAAAACCTAATTTGGGGTTATTTCGAAAGTACATTTTTTCGAATTTCACCCGTGGAATAAATTCAATTGCTTTTTTTAAACTACAGATAGACCGTTATGCTGTACTCATTATTACGACAAAAATGACAATGTAACGTAGAAACAAACGAACAATGATTTGACTTAGCAGGTTCCCGAGTTATGAAAACATAAGATATTAATAAAAAACAATACGTTTTATGGGGTAATTTAAAAAGTCCTCATAAGGCACTAAATCGCACTATTTTTACTTAATCGACCGCAACACACGTGCGCTCACGACTAGCGACACGAAGTGAACTGAAGCGGGGGAGCAGATAAACATGGCGTCTTGACAAGCGTTGCAAGCGTAGTAATTGTGCCTAGTTTAGTAGATATGTGTTATTTTCGACTTATCCCCATTTTCGACTTTACCCCAAAGCACCTTACTGTAGATGAACTTACTGGCACTTTTAAGTACCTATCCATTTTGCAATAAAACTGCGTCTAAACTACTTTTACAGTACTGGCACTGTAGCAGTGTTGAAAACTTTATTACAGGATCAAGTTGCACTATAAAAGTACTCCGTACAAGCATTACGTAACGTTTTAGCTTCTTAAAAGTATCCTCAACATCGCTATGGGGCTGGTTCTGTAAAAGTGATGAAAACTTTTCTATAGTATTAATTAGTAGGTACTATAGCGACTCCATGTGCAGTTGCCAAATAACTTAAATTCTAAATAGCTCTTTAAGTGAGTTTGTGTTTCTGCTACGAGACTAAAACGTGACATAAAAACGTTATTTTTTTTTATTAATGGACTAATTAGATCTGTAGTAGTTCGTTTAGTATCATTTATATCACTAGTACCAATATGGCCGCTGTTTACGCCATGATAGCACATATGAGAAGACGGCTGGAGCCAATGTGTGTTATAGCAGCCATAGTCTTTATTATATTAATTTTAATTTAATTAAAACAAGATAATTATGAGGGCGCATTGTTAAATTTGAAATCAGCGTAATGGTTTTATCGATACTTTTTTTTGCGCAAGTGTTCATATTATGATAAGTAACAATGTAGCATAAAATATAACATCGATATTTATTTTTTTCAATACCACGATGGCATGACACATCATCAGAATAAAATGGCAAACAGTGTTGACGACAAAACACACTGGAATCGTTTACGGTACAGAATAGCACTATAAACATGTTTTGGTTAAGGCGACTCCTAATCCCAACGTCCTTGAGGATCTGGGCGGAGCCTAACGTTATTCCCCCCGCCGACCGTGCGCCCCCGGAACATTACTTCGTTCATAATCTCGTTGAGTGGCGTCCAAGCAGCTTCATACACTCGCATAGTCCGAGCGTGAGTTAAAGATCAACAAACCTTATACCTTATTTAAAGGCATTGAAAAATCTCGAAGTAAAATAAATCATTTAAACAATGATATAATTATTTCGGATTACTAAATATCTATTTACCAACTACAGTAGAATATTAAAAATAAAATTCGTTTAAGCTATTTTCCAAAAAAACAAGTGAAATTAGCCATTTGGAAGTCTCGAATCGAAAAATACTTTTTAGTTTCTTTTGTATGTGTAGGTAGCTACCAAAAATAGTTAAAATGCCGACAAGGTTCTTGATTATACGTGTAAAATCATGCAGAAATAAAAAAAAAACCCTTTTTTTAATAAATAAATCATATCGTGACCCAGCGGATGAACCGATATTTTAACATAGTAGTGGAGGCACAGCTTTATCCTCCGGGTCATGTTGCTCTAGTGAAAAGACAAACTATAAATAATAGAGCGACAAACTCAACTTTACCGTTGGAAAACGGATTTACGTCCTTTACTTATAAACAGTGATAGTTTTTTATGACTACATTAGTAATGTTCTCAGATTTTTCCCTATACTTGATATTGACGATATTTTACTAGACGATATTTTTTTAGTTTTTTTTCTATGTTCAAGGTCAATGGATACCCTATAAATGTTAATTTACTTGAGTGTCAAAATATACCGATGCTGGAAAGTAGAAATTATCTAAGCGACATTTTTGGGGATATCGAGCTTACACACTGTTCGGATCGGTAGATTTTTCTGCATCGAATGGGTTGGGACTCGTATATAATAATATCTGTCTGACGACTTTTGTGTTGCTTATCCCGTCGGTGATTTAGAAAATCCCTACATTTTTTTTCCTACTAAACGACTTGATTTTTGAGGTTTTTTTTTGCAAAATGGAGATTACATAAAAAGTTTTTTGCATAATAATGAACCTTAGAGCTTTTTTACTTATATGTCAAAACAGATCAAACAACTTGGATAATTTTTCTTTATTGCAAATAACCTTGCACTTGTTGGTTAACTGTTTTTACCTGATCGTAAAATATATTTTAATGTCGTTTGAGGCATTTTACCTATGTTTTTATGATAAAATTAACATAAAGGTAAATTATGAAAGAAAAATTTAATGTGATCCACTGCAATGTAAGCAGGACTCGAACCTGCGACCCTAAGTTTCCGGCGTAGTGCTCTACCAACTGAGCTATCATATCGTTACGTCAATCACACTAAATCTTTGATTCCATAATTCTTCGCTACTGGAGCGCCCTCTGTGTCATGTGTTTAAAATGCTTATGCGCATTAGCCAAAAAGTAAAAATGTGGACATTATTAAACAGAATCGATATAAGATTCTATAAAAAAAATAACATAGATTAAATTACCTGATTGTCGTATCTTAACTATTGGCGTTTATCCAAACTTACCTGCTTTGATACTATGAAACCATTGTCGCCTATCCTTTTTTACCTTGATCGACTACTGTCACTTATCTTGAATTGCTTGAATGACAATTGAGTCGTATTTGTCGCATAGAATGTACTAAAAAAACAAATATTTTCGTTAAATTGTTAGTTACACAACTTTACCGGTTCTGTTTTATAAAATATCACACATTTAGTAGTAATTCAATATATTTATAAAGGCCGTTAGGCCCACCTGCGGTGTAAATCTGTGTCTGTGGCGCTAAGGCATTACTTTGGACTCGCTTGATGGACCCAAACGCCATCTCACTCAAACAGTGTCTTACGAGACGTCACTTTATACCACACAGTGTTGTAGGTAGTTTTGTTATTCTTGTTAGGATAGGATATTATCTCATTGCAATTGTAAAACTTGAAATTTCACGTAGTTCGTGATTTAAAATTCCTTAATGAGTACCGAGTGACTGCAGTCTTGAGAACTCTTGTGCTGTTCTTATTAGTCATAGCTATCGTTTGCTACCATACATTGGTCTAGAACTACCGGAAATCTTTCAGCAGATCACACATAAAAATTGATAAAATTTAAATTTCACTTGATATCTGATGAATAAATCTTTAACATTTCTAAAGAAGTTTTTTTTTTTGTATTTGCGTAGTTGGACCATAAGTTTTTGTCTTAGAGAACTTTAAATGTCACTTCATAAATTTTAATGTTTGAAAATAAATATTTTCCTCTAATTAAAACATTAATCGTGAGGTTTTATTGTACGATAAATAGCTTTTCATGTCTGAAATATTTCCTACAAAGGCGATTAGATAATTTTTCTTGATTTATTTCATGCTGATTTATGCACATTTATATATTTATCTGACTATAAAATGAGCATGCACATATATGTTGTTAACTGTGTTGATTGTTGTGTAATAGATTATACTATTTTACCTGACTAATTTCTCGGGAAACGTGTCGTTTAGATAATTTTACCTTATTCTATTTTGACGGACATTTTGCGTAAGCGACGCTAAATCCTAAAATATTCCATTAATAGACAAAATAACAAAAGCAACATGTAAAAAACATGATATTGTTTTTATAAAATGAGCATCGTATGCACATAGATATTGTTTACTGTGTTGATTGTTGTGTAAAATGTAGATTATACTATTTTACCTAACTAATATCTCGGAAAACGTGTCGTTTAGATAATTTTACCTAATTCTATTTTGACAGGCATTTTGCGTGAGAGATGCTAAATTTAAATTATTCCATTAATAGATAAAATAACAAAAGCGACATGTAGAGAACATGATGTTGTTTATAATTATAAAATGCTTCATTTAAAAAGTAGGTCCACAGAATATTTAATAACTTTTTATTTTTTTGAAAAAGTTCGTAGTTTTTTAGATCTGTAAAGTTAGCTCCATGTCTCTTGGATAATTTTCCTTTCCAGCGTAGATACGTTTTTTTGCGGCATAAAGAGCCGTATCTTTTTTTTACGTTAACTTAGAAGTTCGATTTTTTACAGCTTCAAGGGACTGTAGACCAAAGTACGACGAGTAGACGGTTTTAATTTCAACTCGACACCTACACGCGTTACCGAGATTAAGGGGTCGTGACAGAAAGACGGACGGTCAGCAAAATGATCCTATGGGTTCCGATTTTTCCGGTAAAAATACCTAAATCTATAAATAATGAGGTTTATCACTTTTAATCAGTATATATGAAATTTAGCCGATATAAATAAAATTTCAAGATGGAAAATGTTATTCATAACCAGGCTAGTTTTAAATATTTACCATTTTATAGTGCAAAGGTAGGTTTTGAAGTTTAAGAAGGTAATAACATATTTTGACGGTGTAATGTGATATATGAATACAATAAATAGTACTTCATGTGACTGTACATAATGAAGGGTATTAAACACGAGTGTGGGTTTATGAAACGAGCCGAAGGCAAGTTATACATGACTCAAAAGTTTCTTTTTTCAGATTATTATGCATATAAGCCTGTGCCGATGCCGTCCGTCCCTTTGTCGGGTAAAGGCCTGTATCTTTTTTCCACTCGTCCTTATTTAGATCAGCAATGTCCAACCCTTTTGTAATACATCCAGGTAGTCCCACCATCTCCATCGTGATCTACCGTGACGCCGAATTTTATTGGGTGGGTGTATATTTCTTGATCTGCAGATCGGTTGACATGCGGCAAACGTGTCAGCTCTACTTTAGTTTAGCGGTTGTCTGGGTTACGTAAGCTATTTGGGTTTTAGCGTTCCTTCCGCGATCGATTAATTTGATCCAAGATCGTTTCATTGCCCTCTGGAAACTTAGAGAGAGAAATTCTGAGCATTAGTCAAAAATCAAGTCCGGGCATTACGATGACTCTAAATAAAGTTATATATTTTTTCATTAATTCAACTGTAATCTGATCATTAATATATGGTTTTTAAACGATATGTAATAAAAATCAGGTTTTTATTTTATAAACGGTAAACAATTGGAACAGAACTTATGCCCAGGCTAGGTATGTCTAGCTAGGCCCGGCGGATATGTCAATAATTACTAACGCTCATTTAGATTTAAATATGAAGTGGGAAATTTATTGATGCAAATATGTATTCCGACTATATGTACATAAATAAGCCCTCATGCCAAAATTGTCACTTGCCTTCTTGGACTAGAAAATTATTGTAATTTTTGATAATGTATTTTTATATCATATGCCCATGTACTGTACTAGTGACGCAACGAATGTGAATACTTACAATAAATATTCGTATTCGTAAATTAGCGTTTTACCGAATATTACAATGGTATTCAAACGAACAATACTTGTTCTGCATTACGATATTCATATCTCTTAGGGTTGAATTCATAAAGGTCATTAGACGTTATCAAACTTAAATATCTGTATTATCAGATTTTATTTACTAACCGAAATACCTAAGGTACTCTAATATTACACAGAGAAAAAAAAACCCACACCAAAAGTGTTATTTTTTGGGAATCCTGTCTGGTGGCCCATGACTGAGAATATCTAAGTATTCAAATGTGTTCGGGAATGCTAAGCAATGACAATTTTTTTTATAAGTACTTAAAATTAATAGATACCTAAATACGAAAAAAACAGTTGAATTTAATTCTATATGAAAATGAGTGCTTTTTGTTATGTCGCATAGCGTAGTCGTGTGAAAAAACGAACTACACTCTCTTAAAATACACTTCAAACGCACGAAGACAGATCGAACCTCCGCGGGATCCGGTACTATAACAATTTTCCGTAACTAGATGGATCGCGAGAGCAAGTGACACAGCCTTCCCCTTCGACGGTTACATTTACACTGAGCTCGCAGCCCGGGCACGGCCGCGCTCGCGGAAATTCAGTTTTTTTGATGCTTTATTAGACCGAATTTCCATTTTACTAACTT
Source organism: Apotomis turbidana (assembly GCA_905147355.2). Classification (NCBI taxonomy): domain Eukaryota; kingdom Metazoa; phylum Arthropoda; class Insecta; order Lepidoptera; family Tortricidae; genus Apotomis; species Apotomis turbidana. The sequence continues at coordinate 13,560,844 of LR990294.1, forward strand.
TTAAACAATACGATTAAAGATTAATAAATTGTCAATGTTCTTGCGAAAGAGCCGTGTAAATATCACTTGTAGTTTAGAAGCCTTAGGGAATTGAAAATTGAAAACGACCCTATTTCAACATTATTTTTTCCATAGTAATTATTGCTTTAAAAAAAAATCCAACTATAATATTTTAGGAGAAATAGTCAAAAATAACATATATTTTTTTTCAGATTTTTCCGTTGGCTAGATTACGAGCCTTAGGATTTTAAAAATCACCATTCCACGTACGGAGTCGCCTTAATTTTATAGTGCAAATTAGTGACATGATAGTTGTAGACAACACTATTTTAGTACCTACTAAAAAGCGTTTCACGACATTTTTATCAGACGCCAGAGCCTTTATGTAATGTTTATAGAATAAATCAGGGATAAAACTAGGGCCTCTTTGGGGTTCTGTAAACATTTACAACACCGTTATAGTGCTAATCATGAACACTATTTAGCACATCCAAAAACGTTCCCCGCACTTATAGTACCAAGTTTTGTTACTTATACCTAACGTTCTTTTCGACCGAGGTACGGAACCTTAAGGCTCGTCATAACGTCGATGACCTTGAGGATCCGGGCGCCCACCCCCCCGCCAGCCACGCTGCTCCGCTACAATTTTACGTAACTTTAACCGCCATACTGCTCTGTAGGCCAAGATCCGGCGTCGCGGACTCATCTCTGTTACTTCGTTGTTAATGTATAAAATTTAAAACATTTTTTTTTTGTATCGTTTAATATAGTGATGAATTTTATTATTAAAGGGAAACAACAGACAAATTGTAGATTTTAGCCATATGATTTCATAATGTTGTGATATTTTAATTATTAAAATATTAAGGTAGGTATATTAAATTTTATATTTGTATCACATGTACCAAGTACCAAAATATTTAATATTTTTTTTAACACAGTATTATTACTTAACTGGAAAAAATAAATAAATACATGGAAAATAAGGGAGTAGGTACGTACTTAGTTAGCTCTCCTTGCAAAATATGCTGACCATAATATTATTTACTTGTTCTAACACCGTATTGGAAGGTGGTGGCACCGGTGCAGTGGTAAAATAAAGTAAGGCATATTATTATTATGTAAACCATTATTATGTAAAGATGTTTATTTTGGCATATTTATTTTAGGTGCTTTTCAAACCCTAAAAATAATAATATTTTAATATATTTTGTATCTCTCTACTCGTAAGTAATAGTTTAGGTATAAATATTATAAGCTTTTGCCATTTCTTAAAAAAAACGTGTATCTGAAGCCGTTGCAAAAAGTACACAGTGTGAACATATACAGTAACATCGTTTACATTACACGTATACATTAACATCGTTTTGCGTTAGAGCAAAATGATTGTACTTGTAGGTACAAGCTTTTCAGGTAGCGACGATAGTATTGGCCAAAAAAAAAATTTCATAATAAAAATGTACCTACAGCCTCGTATAGCCCAGACCGAAACGGCATATTCGTTAGTACAGTCTGACTAAAAAGAGTAGAAATTCAAAATTGGCAATACTGTAGTGTCGTACCTTTCTTATCAATTTAAGAAAAAGGGAACGACACTATAGTATTGCCACTTTTTAATTTCTACTCTTTTTGGTCAGATTGTACTTACTACCTCACAAAGTTACCGGCACTGACATATTTTGTTTACGTAAGATTGATCAGACACGTTCAAAGAAAATTCTCGATCAAGCGCATGGTGCGCAAGCATTTCTTATACAATACCTCTGATTAATTTATTTTGTAATGTTTTGCTTTGAATAAGTACACATAATATATGTAAGTATTTTAGTCAGTTTATGGAATACGTATATTATATTATTTAGTTAAATGAGTTGAGTTTGTATCACTTTGTTTGCACCGTAACTGTTAAATCCAGTGGTTGTATATCATGCAATAATGATGACTTGGTGAGGGTAGCGGGGAATCAATGGATGCGGTCTGCACGGGATCGCACTTTGTGGCAAGTCGTAGGGGAGACCTATGTTTAGCAATTGATTTCTGTGATTGATTGATAGATAGATAGATAGATTATTATACAATAAAGTTTAATAATTTTAGTAGATACTTACTAGAATTAAAAACAAAATACTAACCTACTTTAAATATTATGAGTCAAAATAATTACAAGCATTTTTACTCATTTGCCGCGCGATTATGAAGTTAGTTTTTATATCGCTTAGACATGGGAAACCGAAACACGTGTACGAAAAATCAACATAGACTCGTCAACTAAAACAATTTTTATACTTTTGAAATTCGTTTTTTTTAGTTAAAAGTCGATTTCGAAACTCAAATTGAATTTTGTACTACATTAGTTATTTGTGCAACAAGAGAGCAAAGTTGTTTTTTGTTATGAGTGCTGATTTTGAGTCCTGAGCAAGCGAAGGATTCTACGTTTGAATCACGAGCGTAGCGAGTGATTCTATGTTAGAATCCTGAGTGTAGCGAGGGACTCAACAGCACGAGATGCAAAAAACTTTGCTCTCGTGTACCCACACACAACTTTTTACCTCATCAGCGAGAATATATTCGACATTTTGTGTTTTTTCTTCCAACGTATGTTTATAGTCTTTGTTGCTGATTTCAATAATATTATTAATCAGAAAATAGATAAGTGCTGCTTAAAAAGGAATAACAATATAATTTAATTGAAATTATAATCAACCAACCAACACGGTTATTGTCATTATTTGATCAAATTGGAAGATTTAGCAGATACATGACGTGTTTATTTATAAAATACATTATTATATTACTAGATTTTGTTTATACATTGATTAATATTTTTACTCCTAAAACACCAAACAAAATATATGCAAAAGAAAATAACAATTACAATATGAACTCGATATTTTTTAAGGTACGTTTCTAATATGCATCTATGATAAATGGCGAAATTATAAATTATATTTTACAATAAGTAAATATAATTTACAATAAGTAATAAGGTGAAAAATCTTATTATATTTGAGCAATGATCAATTGTTTTATATAAAAGGCACAATCATTTTAATTTTCGGTCGTTAAATAAAAAAATAATAAAGAAAAATAAAATACGTTGCAATTAAAACTTATTCGGGTGTTTTTAATGATTTTTTTGGTATAACGCGTATCCGAACTGTTCTCAATCGAGGTCGGATTCGAAAATCGAATTTCAAATTGATAAGTTTCTATCCCTCTCTTTTATATACATATGAAAAAAACAGAGTGCATCGAGATTCAAATGATTAGAATTTTATAATTAACCTTTGGCTGAAGAATGACAATTCATGGTCAGATATTGAAAAAATTAAAAAGCTACTTTCTACTCACGCTCGAAACAAAATCGCATTTTGTTCACTGTTATCTGACAGCAAAATCGCCATGTTTGAGCTGGTGAGGTGAAAAAGTAATTATGTAGGGACTGACGAGATTAAAGTAAAATTTTCTATCGTCGTGTTTCTGAAATATATATTTAAAAAAAGTACGAGGACAGATCAAACCTCCGCGGGATCTGGTACTATAATCATTTTTCGTAACATGATGGATCGCGAGAGCAAGAGACACAGCCTTCCCCTTCGACAGCTAGATTTACACTGAGCTCGCAGCCCGCGCACGGCCGCGCTCGCGGAAATTCAGTTTTTTTGATTCTTTATTAGACCGAATTTGCATTTTAAGTACTAACTTTTAAACAATACGATTAAAGTTCAAAGAATTGCCAATGATTTTTCAAAAGAGCCGTGTAAATATCACTTGTAGTTTAGAAGCCTAAGGGAAATAAAAATTGAAAACGACCCTATTTCAACATTATTTTTGGCATAGTATGTAGGTTATAGTACATAGGTTTAAAAAAATGCAACAATATTTTTTTAAAAGAACAAGTCAAAAATAATATATAATATATTTTTTTCAGATTTTTCCGTTGGCTAGATTACAAAAAGCACCATTCCACATACGTACTCGCCTTAAAATACATTTTCTTGCATGATCGTCTAGTTGTAGCATAAATAACCCCATACTACCATATAGATTTATAAAGATAAATAGATAACTATGAGTCACGTCGTTTCGCATCTCATCTCAGTCTGTTGCGTGAGCATGAGTCTTCCTTTGGAACTACCCTGAAATTAAAAAAACAGGCCATTTGCGGGTCGGACTCGCACACCGAGGGTTACGTACAAATACTTAGGTATCCTATCTTAGCTGGCCCGGTTAAGTTAAGTTTGCACCTGGTATGTATGGCGCCGGATACAAATGACGTGCAAAGTGCCAACGATCACGTTTTTTGTATCGGAGCCCCCTTAAATATTTATTTTATTCTGTTTTTTAATATTTGTTCCAATAGCGGTAACAGAAATACATCACGTCGTGGGACGAACAGACAGACAGACAGAAGGGCGGACAGCGGAGTTGGGTCCCGTCTTTTACCCTTTGGGTTACGGAACCCTAAAAATGACTTTATTCAATGACTCGTTGTTGATAATTAGTAAATACGCAATTAAAGTAATTAATTGATCATAATTATGCGTTGAACTCTATTTAACTAATGTAATAACAGTGCTCTGGATAATCCCAATAAAAATGATTCACACTAAAAACTATAATATTCCACGGAGTTAGATTTTTTGCTTATTACTAAGCAGATAATATTTTTACCGCTTATCATGAAAATGATGACAGCAGACGGCCAAACCTTAATCAATTGACATATTCTAGTCATATATGTAATCTTATGATTCTTATGTAAACTAACCCAGCCCCCAAACCGTATCTGATAACATCTTGCAGCATGCCATTATCAAGGTGATATTACCACAACTTGGTTGAGTTAGGTTTGCACGGTTTGCACCTCGACTCTATGTCTTTGCATACAAATTAGGTGCAAACATCACTTACACGAGTTCAGTCCGGTTGCCATGTGATGATCAATACTCGTAATCAGTGGAAAAAAACAGCTGAGACTATTTTTAACACGTTCGCTGCGATATAAGGTTAAAAGACCCGATGCATGTGCTCCCACTCTGTGCGGAGGTGAGAAACGGTGAATTTCCTCTGGTGCGGCGGCTGTACTATGAGTATTTCTGCATGTATAAAAGAGACAAGTATAGGTTTGAGTTTAGGACCTTAAGGACAATTCAATAAAGCATTAAGATTGTGCTAAGGTTTTTCGGCCCGATAACGCACTGGCTGATATATTTTTCGATTCCTTGCGGGTACCGGGTCGAAAGGCCCATCATAGATTACAAGGTCTTTCCGCCCCCTCCCGCACTGTTGTAGATGATTGCATTGTTTACTTCCGATTAGTGTTGTGACTGTGACGTAATTAACGCGAATGGACGTATATTACGATAGTACATAATTCAATATCTCCTAGTGTACGTTTTGATGTGGCTTAAAGCCGTTAATAATGTCTCGACCAAATAAATGATGTAAGCGATGTTAAAGCTGCGTGGGGCACTCACTTGGGAATGCTAAAACCGACCCAATTTCATAACCGATTATTGTATCGGTTATAACAAAAAATAACCGATTAATCGGTTATAACCGATTATTACAAACTTTGAAAAAGAAATATGGTCTAAACGTGGAAAGCTATGCCGCGTACGACTTATAAATGAAACACAACCGATGTAAGTGTAAGTACTTATCTATTTCTTCAATCAACAAAAAAAAGACAATCATTTCTAATTTCACATCCACAGTTATAATTATGGCCTGTATGGCTGATTGCATAAAGACAAATAAGGAAAAAAAAACAAATTTCAATATTTTCAATCAACAATCAAGTTCAATCAACTTCGGGAGAAAGACACCCCTCCTTTATCCATTACTCTACCTGCGCATTAGTAAGAAAGAGATGGGAGATGTTTATCTCCAAAGAAGGAAAAAATGCACCGTGGTATATTAACTATAATACCACAAACGCAAAAATTTAATAATTTGCATTTATGTATTATTATTTTCATGTTCTGACCGTTCCAATAGTTTCCTCGGAACTCGGTTTCGGTAGTCGTAAATTTACTTAGCTTATAATGATGTTTGGTTTCGCGGTATACCTACTACGAAAATTACGAAAATGTAATGATTTAAACAAATATTAAATAACCGATTATAACCGATTACTAAATAAAAATAATCGGTTATTGTTATGACTGAAATAACCGATTATAACCGATTTTATCGGTTTCGGTCACAACCGATTTGCATTCCCTAGCACTCACCAGCCGAGAAACAAATAAAAATGTAAAAAATAACCTTTCTGTGTGGAATGTAAGAAACGATTAATGCTTGTTATATGTCTATAAGGCCCATATCTATTTCTTATTAAACGATATTATAAATAATATGTCGATAAGTTGTTGCCCATCACTAATAACTCTCTATTTTTTCCTGTTATTCAGTGCGGTTTCGGGTTGTAAGACCTTACACCTTTACATATTTATTCCTCTTAAGTAAATAGCAGGAACCCGGGGCGAGGCAAACACTAAGATAACCAACTCGTCTACTAATGATATTGATAGGTAGTTATCGAACATTTTAAGTTTTCGCAAAGTTACAGTCTTTAATATCCGTCAATACCTTACTAGGCCTATGAGCCCTACAACGCACTGCTGGATAGTTTAAGTAACAGGCCAATCGGCCTTTTAACGCACCATACGAAAAAACGTCAGTTTCGGTCCCGCAGCGAACGTGTTAAAAGGATAACATTATCCTCGGAAATGTCAGGGACAAACTGTACCTACTAGGCATAAAATGTAAATAGGTTTTTGCTTTTGAAAAAACAAACAAATTTTAGTATACTACTTATAAGTACGAGATCTATTCTAGATACTTTAACACGTTCTTGTTGTTTCTTAAAGGTGGGTTGACTTTTTATCATAAATAAATTAAATTGTATCCATTTACGACTATTCATAAAAGTAATCTTGCCTCGACATTTCATCAGATCTTTATGAGCGGAGCAAATTTTAATACACTACATATCCTAGATTTGTAAGTTGACCCCCAAAGTTTATCATTGAAGTTCGACCACAGATAAGCGGTTGAAAACACGCTTGAAATCGAACAAGATGTAATTTACTAGCATCATCGTTGGACGTAGGCTACATAAAACTAACTGAGATAGCACGGACCCCTCATTATATGCTCGGACATCGAACGTAACAGACCTAGATCTTATCACTTTATAAATAAATCGTAAATATGGCGCCAGTCAATCAAAAAGTGTTAGAGAGCAGCGAATACGTGCCCGCGAAGAAAAGTCTGCCCGAAGTTGATTCGGAAAATGGGAATGGAAATGGCAACGCTTCGAACGGGTATGTTATTACAACTAAGAGATAAACTCATTAGTCATTTAAAAATGAACACTGTTCCAATGTATTCACTATAAATATAAAAGTGCGAGACAGCATTATCCGCTAATCCCTGAAATTAAAAATGTAATAATGTACCTACTTCATTTATGTACCTATTACTTTTTACACTTACCAGTTTTGTGAAAAAACCTATCTGAGATGATATAATAATAAGTGAATAAAATTTATTACAAAGTTATATTTGGTGTTCACTTTTCAACCTCATCTTTCTTAATGAAGAACGGAGGTCGGGACGTAGGTACCTAAACAGTTTGAAGACGCGTATTTTATGATTATCTCCACAAATTAAGTGATTATATCTTCAACTTTGACAGTATGTTGTAAACATTTTTTACATCATATAATGAGTATCTGCATGCAAACGATTATCGGCTAAGTGTGAGTCAGTCTCGACACGAGACTCTCGTGTATACCTTCCGTATCAATAGAGAAAATAATGCAGGTTTTATATGCTTGTAAGTTAATTTTTAAATTTTACGAAGGAAGTCAATGAAACCTTGTTAGGTTAACTACTGATGATCTACCTTGCAATGCAATTTATCAAAATACCTATGTGAATAAATATCTGTGTCCTTTGATTTGAATTTGAAGTATTTGGATCATATATGTATATAAGTACTTATCTGTATCCTTTGATTTGAGCATGACGAATTTAGGTGAAATGTCTATCCTTGGATTGTAGTACGTACAGGCGCCATCAGACATATCGTAGCATGTAAGGTATTCATAAATATCTGAACACGACTCTTATTGACTGGGCGTTACAGTACATGCTCACATATTTATGAACGCATTATATGCTGCGATATATCTGATGGCGACTGTACCTATGTAGCGTTTTATTTGCGCGAAGTAGAGCATCTGTCACTTTCACACTCACATACCTATCTAAGTGTTGGATAATGACGGATGCTATATTTCTTTTTTATCGCGTGATTTACGATACCAGTCGCAGAAGCGTACTTATAGATTACAAAGTGGTATATATAATATGGTTCGGTTTCCTTTTCCCAAAAATATAACGGATTTTTCTAGAATCATTTACGTGTTAAAGTTAGTAGGTAATCACGGAGTCAACTAGGGTTAATTGAACCCAATCAAAAGAACGTGAACACTCATATCAATGAGACATTAACTCTTTTGAACTTTATCAGTATATTGAAGAGTTTCTAGTTTCGAGACATTGACCAAAATAAATATTGATGAATTCTAAAACTGAAAAATGGCAAATTTATTGAAATGAAATGATTTATGAAATGATTTATTTGCATAAACATGGTCATATCCATATCACGGTCATATCGCATATTCTAAATGAATTGAAGTTTAAAAAAAAAGCCAAGTGCGAGTGGGACTCACGCACGAAGGGTTCCGTACCATTATCTGTAATTTTGTTGTATGGGAGACCCCTTAATAAATTTTTTTTTAGTATTTGTTGTCATAGCGGCAATATAAATAGATCATCTGTGAAAATTTCAACTGTCTAGCTATCACCGTTCTTGAGATACAGCCTGGTGACAGACGGACGGACGGACGGACAGCGAAGTCTCAGTAATAGGGTCCCGTTTCTACCCTTTGGGTACGGAACCCTAAAAAAAATTTAAAGATTAAAAGACAACACTGTTATGCATGACGATGCCGCGCTATATTTTTGACTAAAATAGTAGCAACTGCTTCAATTATGGGTGTACTGCCTTTTCGCAGAACTATTTTTGTCCGAATTTCATTTGCCAACCAACATTTCGCCGACGTTTCACTTTGACAACTAACGAGTAGCAAATTTTTGTATGACAACGTGTCAATTGGTAGAATTATTGTAAAGCAGATTATTAGTATACTTACTATGCCTCTAAACTTTTGGGAGACTAATCATTAGTCAAATCTTTCACTTGGTCGAACAACTTTTGGACGATTAACGTTTCGTTGATGCAACAGTTCCCTTTTCATACATTAGGCAAGTTACAAGTAAGAAAAAGATACTCGTACATACCAATACTCACATATTTTTTGGTTGGCTGAAACTCTGGCAAGTACAGAACATGGGTCAAAAACCAAAAACTGTGGTTAGGTTTATCATGACCATGGATAGCGGAGCGAGCGCAGCGACAGTGCCCCCCATCTGTACCGTGGGAACCCAGAACGATACCTACACGTCGCCTGTCGTGGCCGACACGCTTAGCCAGTCGGTTGCCACACGCGCTCACGGCCGGACGCCGCCGGTCGGGCTATAAAATCACCAAAAAAATGGCTTCGTCGCGAATGAGACCAACGCGCTGCAGTGTTGCGGGGTGTAAAAACATAAAAGCAACAGATATTTATCTTTTTTTCTTTGCCGACAGACGATGAAATGTTACTAAAAATTCTTAGAACTTAATAAGCACCTACCTAGAAACGCATTGCATACACTGTTATAATAGATACATGTAATGTTGAATAAATAAACCTACCTACTTAATATACTTAAATTCATAAAAAAAACTCCACTACCTACATCAACAAGCAAACTGGCTACGAGTGCAGTGCAGTGCGGACGTGTTGTAAAATTGATTTAAAATATTAAATATTAAGTTACTGTAAAGTGAATACTATTTAAACGCGCCTATGAACTAAATTAAAGTGACCCCAAGTCAATCAATTAGGACATATTGCATCTAAGCGAGACTACGAACGCTACCGTAACCGCTCTTCGACCCCGCGAGGAAACGAGACGGGCTCATCATTTTTCACATCGCTCGCACAACAGCAATATGCAGCGTCACGGAGCTACCATGCCGCGCTCACCAAATGGATGCGGTATTAGCGGCGAACTAGGCGGATCACAACCAAATCTCTCAACATACTCTGACCCCGACTGCCAAAAGATAACTTATCGGCATAAGCGAAAATTATCTGAGGGTAATAGCCATATATTAACAGAGCTCCATGATCTAAAGAACCAAATGGCGGAAATGATGTCTGTGATACGAATAAGTAGCCAAACTCAGACAGACAACATAGCGCAGCTCTGTGCAGATGTAAGTACCATAAAAAATGAAATTTACAATATCTCCGACCGCATAGATGCTATGAACACTGAACAAGACAAAATGAAAGCAGAGGTGTTGAACCTGGCTAAGTCAATAAGTGCCTCCGATAATAAAGTTCAACTTCTTGAGACAAACTTAATAACACTCAAATCATCCATTGAGAAGACACCGATAAGTTTAACACCGGAGTACTACAATAATGTTATTACTGAATGCCAACAACGAACTATACGAAATAATAACATAATAATTGTAGGTATTCCAGAGCCAGATTCTAATATCGAAGACAAAGCTGCACACGAACAACAAGAAGTTAATAAAGTCATCACGGAAATCTTCATTGACTGCCCACCACCACAAAACATTTTTCGTCTTGGAAAATATACGCAAAATAAAATGCGTCCAGTAAAGGTCTGTTTCGCATCCGAGCAAACAGTGAAGTTTATTCTGAAAAACAAAAACAAGACCAAAACCGAAAACGTAAAAGTCTATTCCGACCAAACTCCTTACCAAAGAGAAATTTTAAAAAGCGCACAGCAGGAATTGGAGCAAAGAAAATCGAACGGAGAGACAGACCTGGGCATCAAATACATCAAGGGAGTACCGTCGATAGTTAAACTGCAGCCAAAAAACTAAACTCAAAAGAGGCGACTTCGAGTAACAGTATCACACATCAAGTTTCAAATATGTATTCCGAAATAGAAATATCTAACAAAGCAATAAAATGTTTCTACACAAATATTCGAAGCCTCGTAAAGCCAGGTAAACTGGATGAACTTAAATGTGTCTTGGAGTCGTTTAAAACGACTATCCATATAGTCGCTTTGACAGAAACATGGATTAAAGATGAAGATGAAGCAAAAAGACTGCAAATACCAGGGTATGCTCATTACTACAATTTTAGAGACACAAGTAGAGGAGGTGGAGTCTCCATCTTTGTTCACAAAAATCTAAATCACCATCTTATAGAAGAACGTAGTATAAATGACAATCATTTCATCTGGGTACATATAGAAAAGTTTGCCTTGGATATTGCGACTATCTATAAACCCGAACGCACAAACTCAGCTGAATTCATTGAGGAATATACTAAACAGCTACAAGGACGTCACAGGGTGTTAATTTTTGGAGATTTTAATTACGATTTACTTAAGCCGAACTCAATAACAAATGAATACAAACAAACACTTAAAGAAAACGGTATACAGATATTAAATAAAATTGACTCAGCACACTGTACTCGCCAGACATCAACAACGAAAACCATTTTGGATCACGTATGCTCTAACTTAAAACAGAACGCATTTCATCTAGCTATAATAGACTCACAATTAGCCGATCATAAACAAATATACTGTGAGGTGAAGAAATATCAAACGCCTTTAAGGAAAAAAGTTGAATATACTGCAATAGATTATGATAAATTTTACAAAAATGTTGATGCCTATGGGGATGAGAATGATGTATATGAACACCTCGAGGAAAAACTACTTAAATGCCTGCGAAGATGCAAAATCACAAAATATAAACTTATAAATCCACCAAAACAGGATTGGATCAACAAGGAATTGATAAACGCTATAGAGAAGAGAAAGAACTTTGGAGAAACTTCAAAAACAAAGATAAAAATAACGAAAACCTAAAGCAAGAACTAAACCGACAAAAGAAACTAGTAGCAGGAAACATACAAAATGCTAAGAAGACGTATTATCTCAGACGCTTTAAGGCATGCACACCCAAACCTAGAAAGATGTGGAACTTGATAAGCGAACTTGCTCATAATAAAAATAAGGAATCTTCACCACCAGCTAAATTAAAAATAGGATCGAAGGTTATTACAGACACAACAGAAATATGCGAGCAGTTTAACGAATATTTCTCCACAATTGGATCATCGCTTGCTGATAAAATTTCAGTACCTAACCACATTCCTGCTCAGAGTAATGCAGTTCCTCAAACAAATCCTATTGTAAATCTTAGTCAACTCGAGCCAGCTACTACAGACGAAATAAGTAAAATTATAACAAATCTAAAAACAAATAGTAGCTCTGGTTATGATGGTATAACCGCTAAAGCAATCAAATCTGTAAAATCAATTATACTTGATGATCTCACGAAATTTATAAACAAAAATCTGCATCAGGGTACTTTTCCTGATACCTTAAAAACAGCTAAAATTTCGCCAATACACAAATCTGGTTGCAAAACTGATCCCGGAAACTATCGCCCCATCTCAGTACTGCCCGTTATCTCTAAAATCTACGAAAAAGTTATCTACTCTCGTCTCAATAAATTTCTTACATTAAACAATATTTTATCTAAATATCAATATGGTTTCAGATCTAAATCAAATACCCTCTCAGCTGCAATAGATTTAGTTACTACACTAAAGGTAAAAATTGATGAAAGATTATTAGCATAAGTGTTTTCATTGACCTCAAAAAGGCCTTCGACACGGTCAGTCATGAAAAGCTATTAAACAAACTTAACCATATAGGTGTCACAGGAAAAGCACATGCTATATTAAAATCCTACTTATTAAATCGTCACCAAGTTGTAAACATCGACAAACAACAAAGCAGCCCTAGACTTATTACATACGGTGTGCCTCAAGGATCCATTTTAGGGCCACTTCTGTTCCTTATATATATCAATGATATCCAAGATATCGGGTTGAAAGGAGAACTGACGTTGTATGCCGATGATACCAGCCTTTTCTATTATGGAAGTGACATAGAACAAATAATGTTAGACGCACAGAGTGATCTGGATCTCCTCAATGGATGGCTTCAAGATAACTTGCTTACCATGAACGTTGCCAAAACAAATTATGTAATTTTTTGTGCAAAAAATAAAAAAAATCAATGATTACCGAAAACCATCATTAAACAATCAACATATAAATAGGAAATCAAGCGAAAAGTACCTTGGACTAATAATTGACAGCCAACTAACATGGAAGCCACATATTGAGAAGATAAAAACAAAACTAGCATCCTTAACTGGTTCTATCCGTAGTATAGCTCGTTGTCTCCCACAAAAAGTAAAGTATTTAATATACAATTCCTTAGTTAAGCCACATGTTGACTATCTGATAGAAATATGGGGGACCGCAGCTAAAAGTAACCTGGCAAAAATACAAATAATGCAAAATAAACTAATAAAAACCCTATTTAACTACAACTACCGAACCTCGACCCAAAAAATATATAAAGACCTAAAAATAATGAACATCACTCAGTGCTATAACTATTATACCTGCTTATTAGTCCGAAAAATACTCCAAAAAGACGTACACTCACGTATAAGTTTTACAAAAAAACACCAAGTACAAAAAATAAGACTGAGAAATGCTGATAACTTAGTATTACGAACCCCCCGTACGAGCTACGGAAAAAGAAATATTATTTACGAAAATAAGTGCTCAAAAATATAATAAGCTACCAAAAGATATTAAGGGTCGTTCTCAAAATATTTGCACCGCTGCGCTAATTTTGCATTTTTTTTTCAACTTGCGATTTTTTATTTTATTTTTTATAGGATCGCTAGAAATATATTCTAATAATCGATATAATGTGGAGGGAAGTAGTTAAATTGAATATTTTAGAAGATACAGGTGTTTGAAATTTTAGGCCGACAGGTGAAAGACATCGAGGTCAGGTAAACGACATTTTTTACCAAGTTATCGACAATGGGTGCAGGTTGGCGACAAATACGTTCCAATTTAACTGAAATTGTTTGCAGGTTAACGACTATGGTTGCAGGTAAGTGACATTTCAAATAAAAACTACATTGAACTTTCTACAAGTACTTTTTGTTTGTACCTATTTTTTTTTATTTTTTTTTCCTTATGTTAGTAATTTGCATAAAAAAACAAGCATTCATTCTCATCTCATAAGAAACTTCTCAAGGGATTTTTGAAGCCTAAACAATCCAGAAAGGTCTAAACCGGCAAAAAGATTCAGAACTTAAGCTGTACCCACGTGACTTTATAAAATTTCTTATGCAGGTTCAACAGCGAATCATTTAAATACTTAACATTTCTGCAGCTTAATTTCACCTTTTTTGACATATTCTTTCTTACTACTGCTGTTTTCATCATCTCCGAGGAAATCCTTCACATCTGATTACCAGAAAGTCTTCGACTGCGTTAGGTGGGATAAGCTATAAGAGGTTTTGTCTGAAGCTGCCAGCTCATCTGGTAACACTTTATAAAGCCTTTACGAGTCCATACAGAATGGTGACAGTAGATGTCATATCCAAGAACTTTAAGTTCTCTAAAGGTGTACGACTACGACAGATATGCATAATATCTCCCATACTTTTTAAAAAATATGGAGATGCAGAGTACATCACACCCGTGAATGTTGGAGTGATGGCGTTCAAATAGGAGGAATATTAATATTAAACCTTCGCTACGTGGTTAACACCAGCCTTCTTGAATCATCATCAACCGAAGCAGAAATGGCCAAACTTTGACACGGCTCAAAATAGGACTTGAAATTAATAAAAAAAAGATCAAGCATAGTCGACAGTTTGAAACTGTTAATCACTTTCCAGTATCTTGGCTCGATCGTCACAAATAGAGGAAGAAGCAAACCGAAGATTCGCAGTCGAATCGGAATGGCCAAAACAGCGATGACCCAACTCGGCAAAATATGGAACCTGACCTAACCGAACTAAGATGCACCTCGTCTGTGCACTTGTCTTCTCCATATTTCTGGGGCTGAGACCTGGACGCTCAAAGCCGCTGATAGGCAGAGGATTAACTCTTTCGAAATGTGGTGCTGGCGCCGCCTGCTAAGGATTCCTTGGACAGCATGAAAGTAAAAGGGAGTACTCAAACTAAGGTAATTCGGTAATATATATGTTTTTATTACAACGAAACATGAGTACCCCACGTTGGGATACCATGAGTGACCTGTAAAACCTACTTTTTAAATAGTTTTGTATAAGTTTTCAAATAATGGTCGTTCGCCTGCCGTATGTGTCGTTCACCTGTTTTTTTAAAGACAAGTGAACGACATGCAGGTGATGGACAAAATGACAGTTATGTCATCAAAAAAAATTAAGTATTTGGTAGATGAACTGCATATTTATACACATGAAAATAGACCATACTTTACGTATTATAAATTAAAATTAATGCAATAGTACACACGTCAACCAAAATATGGAAGGCAGAATATAGACTACATACCCATTACAAACTCCCGCTCGCCTGAGTGTATTTATCATAATTATTTAGTGCAGCGCACTGACGACCTGTCACTTGGAACACTGTTAGGTGGCAACTGAAGGTCTCGATTTATGCGGGTTGAGGCAGGGGAAACGAAATAGTAGTCACACAGATGTAATGTTTGTGTCATGACAAGTGAACGACAAAAAATGGCGTGGACAAACTTAAATTGCAAATAATTCGCAACATAAGCATAGTATTATTATTTGATATGGTAGTATTCAATCTTCATCATATATGAAAATAAAATGGAGTACTGAACTTAAGCTAAGTCGGTAAAGTATATGTTTTTATTACAACGAAACATGAGTACCTCGCGTTGGGACACGGCAAGTGACCGACAAAACCTAGTTTTAAATCGTTTTTTTGTCTATTAATATACTTTCGTTTTAATTAAAAGCATTTGGCCTCTATGTAAAAAGTGTCTATAGATATGTGTTGATAATTGAATATTTAAAATAATGCGGTGTAAAAAACTTCTTCTAAGACAAACCTGTTGACAGGTGGCGGTGCAAATATTTTGAGAACGACCCTTAAAGAGGCTAAAACTATAGCAACGTTCAAAAAACAGCTTAAATTCTACATACAAAATAACATAAAATAAGTCCAATCCAATTAAAAAAACAATAATTAAAACCATTCAATTTATTTTGACTAAAAATAGTAATAATGATTATTATGCTAATAAACTAATTAAGTTAGTAATTAATAAATGAAATTATTATATTTAAAAATATAATAATTACAAAAAAAAAATAGTAATAAAATATATATACACTAATTATATTTACAGTCATTTTATTAATTATTATGAAATATATTGAAATCAATTTTATAAATAAATATGAAAATCATAATACGAATACAAATTAAACATAATTAATACAAACAAATTGTTTTCAATATGTAATGTAAATGCGTCTGTAGTACGCACGGCTATGCCGCATCCATTCATGTTGCCTTCTTCGAAACTCGTGAACATCCATTTTAACTTGTTTGTTATCTACGCGGCGACGTATTGAAATTGTACGATGTAAGTAAATGTCGTTCTCTAAGCCACTGTTGTATCGACTGCAGATTTCTACCCACTTTACTATGTATAAAAAATAGAATATATATATTACATTTATAACTGAATATAATTATGTACTGCACGCTAGCTTTAAATTGTTTTTATATAACTTAGCTCATATAAGTGAATTTTGTAAATTCTTTATGAGTACCTAATAAAATTCTTAAACCAGAACAAGTGACAATAATTTACTCACTAAGATTTACCAAATCAGTTCAGTGTGGCGGGAGAGTGCATTGCACGGCCTAAAAAGGGCGTAAACGTGGGCGTTGTTCTTGACACTTAAGACCTTTTGCAAGGAATGCATTCGCAAAGATAAAACGCGTGATCAGATTATTATAAAACAACTTGTACCTAGTGACTGTTTCGAAGCTTGTAATGCTAGTATTATACAATATGTAACACATTATATATAGGCACCTACCAAACTTTATTTAGTAAGTACCTACTGTCATCGGGATATATTTAGGTTACTTAGATACCTACACAGAGAGTTGTTTTTGTTTCAGGTTTCTGGTATGTTCAGATAGATTAGGTACCTAGGTAAGATTCCGATATACCTACTCGGAAATTTAAACGATTTTGATGGTGTGCCGCAGCGCATGTGAATTCCCTATTTCTAGTAGGTACCTAATGATAATTAAATTTGACTAATAAATTTAAATAAATCGATCGTATTTTCATGAATCTTGACTTTTTTATAAAATCGTTTCTAAGCGGTGTCAACCCTAGCCTCGTTTTGCCGGCACGTGCGGCCAACGACCCGCGCGTTCAAGGTCGCTCCATTGTTAAATTGAGTAGGCATGAAAAGCGGTAGGTATTTGCCTTTTTATTCAGACATGGGTATCTGTTCGAAGAACTATTATATTAATCTGTGGCAGCGAGCGGAGCGTCAAAATGCTTGCTTGCATGGAAGTATATTTAAATTTAGCAGTTAGTAGGTTAGGTTAAAGACCGAAAACTGTAGGTTAGGTTAGGTTTGTTTTATGACCATGGATCCGCCGTTTAGTCCATATTCGTAATTTCAGTTTCACAATTGGCTACCAAGGAAGAATTATTTTTCACTGTTTAATAATTAATTATTAAACCAGAATTTATTTACCGGATTCTTAAATGACTTTCGTAATCAACTACGAAATAAAAAATAATAGTGTTCATAAATAATTGACTACGAAAGAGGAATATTTTTTTATTGTTTTGTAATTGAGTATTAAATTAAACAATAAGTTGGATACATGTGATTACTTTCTTGTAGTGGATAATCGTCGACGTCACCATCTCGCATGAGGAGAACCTCGTGAAAGCAGGATGGGCAAATTCAGGAAATAGGTACCTCTCTTGATTTGGCTCTCGAAGTGACCACCATGTGGGATGTTGATTCTCCAATCATTGTTTCGATAGTCCTTTCGGTAAACGGTTGTATATAGCAACAGAGTCTAGACAAACATCCTTTAAAAACTGGTTAAAGCGGTGTGATGGTTTCTCTAGACCAGCACGTGATAGAGAGATTTAAAAATGCGCAGTGCAGGTCAGGCCAGGAACCATACTTACTGGCCCTTTTCTTTTGTATCAAGAGAGAAAATAGGGAACCTGCATTATTAAATAAAAAAAAACCGGTCAGGTATTAGTCTGACTCGCGCACCTAGTATTAGTACTAGGTGCGCGAGTCAGACTAGGTTTAGGTCAGACAAACGATGAAAGCGCTTAATATTTGCTCTGACAAAAACATTATTCTGTGCAAGAGGCCAACATAACTTTATCGTTGCAAAGCTGTTGTCTCCATACATCGATATAGGTAGGTTTTTCGAGATAAAAGGTAGCCTATTTCTTAATCCAGAATATCAGCTACTTTCATACCAGAATTTATCAAAATTAGTCCAGCCGTTTTAGCGTGAAGAAGTAACAGACATACACATGAACATACTTGTACTCACTCACTTCCACTGTTACCTATTTTAGAATCACACTTATATTATAAAGATAAAAGTTTAAGTAACAGTGAAAGGTGCTCAACAGTTGGTTAAAACTGCGTAATTTCAAATCTCAAATTAATTTATTTTGCTCTTTTAAAAATTACGTACTTAGCCCTTATTTTTTTTAGCAGTATGTATGCACATCGACAGCAAATTCTTGTTTAGTAATTAATTACGAACAAAGAAAAAGGAAAATTTGTTTGGTAATCAACTACGAAAGAAGAAATATAATCGATTACTAAAGCAGAAAATAAATTCTTGTTTAATAATCAATTACGAAACAGTGAAAAATAATTCCTCTTTGGTAGCCAATTGTGAAACTGAAATTACGAATATGTACTAAACGGGATCAGCACCGACTGGACCTAAACATTTGCTGCGTCCCGCTCTACCAACGACGCTGCTCTATGTGTCCCGGCTACATTACACTACGAAGGCTGAAGATATCGTAGAATATGTAAGGGTGAAGTCCGGTGTCATGCTGAGGGTCGTAAAATTGGAGTCTCGCCACGACGTGAGTTTTAATTCCTTCGTGCTGAGAGTTCCGACGGACCAACTAGCGACCTTCACCAAGGAAGAGTACTGGCCGAAAGGTGTCATGTTCCGGCGTTTCCGTGGACGGCTACCTGACACTTCGAACACGCGTAACCTAGTTTAGTTACCTAATTATATTTTTATTATTTTGTATTTGATATGTATGTTAGTTTTAAGGTATGTATCTATGGGCCACAGTTGCCTGAAATAAATGTTTTCATTCATTTTCATTCATTCATAGGAGCGTCAGACAGAATTCTTGCACATCCCGTAGCGCCGGAGCTAACCCATTAGAATTGTATATGTATATGGAATTATGGATAATGTATACATAAGGAGAAAGGTGGCATTTTAAAAATTTACATTATAAATACAGACCAAATGTTAAGTTGGTAACTGTGAGGTTGACAAATAAAACAAATACATTTGATAAGTTGGGAAATGAACGGTCGGCGATATAAAATTCCGCGAAACGGGAGTTGGGAAGTGATAATCGGCCTAACAATTTTCTGCGAAAAATAAGAGAACCGAACAGTCAAATTAGCTTAGCTAACAGTAGCGGATATTTAACAATGTTGTCATATAAAAATTATGTGCGTCTGGAAATTAGTAGTCAAAGGAGTCAAACAGATAATTCAATAGGTATAATCACCGCGGTTCGGATAAGTATTTTACCAATAAGCAGTGATGACATACTTTACAACTCATGGGAATTTATACAGCGTGTATATTTGATACAACCGCAAATTGAAACCAGACAGAGATTTTAGTTATAATCTGATATTTATAACAATTATTAATTTAGCGTTAACTGCTATAGCGTAATGATTTTTTGAAAATTTTCTGAGCAGCAATGTATGGCGTAGTTATTACTAGTGACAGTTGTCACATCAAGATGTTAAGTGTCAACAAACAACAACAAACAAATACATTGCGTGCTGAATTATTTTATATGGAAAAAAAAAGTTCGATTTTTTTTAATAAGTTACGGTGCAATATATTAATAAGTAAATACCTATACTCAGACTCACACCCCGTAAAGTTTGCGGTAATATCAAATATACAGGCTGTATATTTTAGTCATTTTATGATCGTCATTATCGTGTACCGATTGTTTGTCTATCAATGGCGTGGCGTTCACAAAAACCGAATCCCATCAACTTTCCTATTTTAAAAGCTTGCCTATTTTAAAATATATTGTTCAGGCGTATTTTAACCATTTTTGCAGTAGGAGCTGTTCAATGATTTTTATGCTAGGTATGTAGGTGCAACTTAGTGCAACAACTAATTATTATTTGATACCTACCTACTTTACGACAGAATCATGATTTTTTACAACCTTATAAAACAACATAAGATTAAGAGAAAAAATACAAAGTGTAAAATATTGCCGTAACTAGTAAAAAAAAACTTGTACTTACTTAGTATTATAGTACCAATACCCTCAAAGGAATCTGGTTAATCACGTATCAAGTAAGGCTAAGGCCTTGCTATGCACGGAAGAAACAACAAAATGACCATAATCACGAGAATTACTTAGCGCATGTCCAATAGGCACTTTGGAATGCAAACCATAATTGGACTCCATATTAGTTGAGATAGAGTTTAATATCATACTCCGTCAGTAAAATGAGCGTAGGTACTATTTTCTGTAGATCTAGACTATAGACACGGCAGCGTATCAGCCAAGTTCGCGAAGCAAAAAAACCTGTTGCCTATAATACAACACGAACCATTTCGGCCCACTTTTGATCTCCCAATGACTTAGTTAAAATCTATTTGAACTCTTATCACACCATGTGCTACTTAACGAATGCTATCTTAAATTTCATTCATAATCCGTCCTATAATCACTATTTTTGCCATCGACTGACACACTCCCTCACATACTCACACAAATATTTCATTTATTCCATTTGACTTGGAAAGTTGAAATTTGGCGTCCAGCTAGGTCACGTGTATACAAAAAAATTGAAAACTGAACTTTTCCATTTTAGATTATTTCTTATGTATGTCACATTGTATGTCAGGATTATTGTATGTTCAAATTCCATTCGGCTGTTCCCGTCTAGTGGTCGCATTTCTCAAGCGATTTTCATGAAATATTGTACGTCGGTCCAATAAGTAGGTTCTTTATAGGTAGGTATAATTTTTATTTTTTCAATTTGCTTTTTTGGATTTTTTTCAAAGTAGCAGAGATATGGTTGAAAATATAAAAAAACGAGAAAATTCAGCAATTTCGAGAAAAAACCTACACCTTGGTTTACATTACAGCACACGAAGCTAGTGTTATTTGCTACATAATAGTGCTACTTGACCAGTTATTACTTACTATTATTTTTTATGTTATTTGCTACTCGCTAAACTCGTGATCCTAACTCGGGACTCAAAATCAGCACTCGCAGCAAAAAATAGCTTTCGGTTTCGGTTTACTAACACTTGCTGTATGTATTTATATATCCATAGAATTTAATAGTCATCCATACAGGTCCAGTCTAAGTGATTTCCAACGGCAGTGCAGAGCGATATCTTGTTCCTTTGTTCTCCGTAAGTATGCAGTTCGTGCTACGTATCCACGTAGCAACAGGTTCACGGTCGCCAATAATGTTCGGTGTACTCCTCAGGTAAGGTCTCCAGACCAGGAATCCCAGGATCGTCAATGAAGGAACACCAGGATAGTACAAATCTTCGGTTTAATTATATATAAGGACAATTACAATAGTAATGAAATAAAAATGGTGTTGCCGCCACGGTTGTGCGGTGCAGTCTGAGGGCGGCCGCGATATGACGTATGTGTGACGTCACTGCTGAACCGGTACGATGACTTCTGTTATGTTGCGCCAACAGCTGTGTTGCACAAATAACTATCTGGGGGCACGGTAGTGCCCCCGCCAAGACGAAAAAAAAGAGGCGGGGCACTACCTACCTTTTCTCGAACCGTTTCGTCTTATTTTCAAACCCTCATAGTTTCGTCCCAGTCCCGTCCAGAGCGCCCAAATTCACAGGTTAAGATGGAGTTAGGGAACATATGAAATGTACTAAATTTCATTGATCTAGCTTTTATACTTTAGGTTTTATTGGTACCTAAAATACGCCGATTTTGCCACTCACTCACTTATGTATCAAAACCTCTGGGGTACTTCCCGATGACCTAGAAAGCTGAAATTTGGTATGTAAGCTAGGTTTAGTACACAAACAATAGAATAATTCTGAAACTTGGAACTTTTACCCCCCAACCCCTTAAACTAGGGGATGGAAGTTTGTATGAGACTTCTGCAAATTTTGATACTAGAGGTCTGAAAATTGATATAGGGACTCCTTTATTATTTATAAATAATAAAATACATATTCTAGGATTTTAAAAAAATCACCCCCCACCCATTAAATAAGGGGATGAAAGTTTTTATGGGTTTTCCATAATGGGCGATAAAAGTAGTATATATCGGGCTAAACGTAAGTATTTCTTATACACAATTATTACTACTTCGATATCTACACTTAAACTTCGTATTTTAAATATCTGGGGGCACGGTAGTGCCCCCGCCAAGACGAACAAAAAAGAAGGGGGCACTACCTACCTTTTCTCGAACCGTTTCGTCTCATATTCAAACCCTCATAGTTGCGTCCCAGATAACACTAGAGCGCCCAAATTCTCAGGTTAAGATGCAGTTAGCAAACATATAAAATGTACAAAATTTAATTGATCTAGCTTTTATACTTTAGGTTTTATAGGTACCTAAAATACGCCGATTTTGCCACTCACTCACTGACGTATCAAAACCTCTGGGGTACTTCCCGATGACCTAGAAAGCTGAAATTTGGTATGTAAGCTAGTATTAGTACACAAACAACAAAATAATTCTAAAACTTGGAACTTTTACCCCCCAACCCCTTAAACTAGGGGATGGAAGTTTGTATGAAACTTCCGCAAATTTTGATACTAGAGGTCTGAAAATTGAAACCTATAGGGACTCATTGTTATAAATCAAATACATATTGTAGGACTTTTAAAAAATCACCCCCCACCCTTTAAATAAGGGGATGGAAGTTTGTATGGGTTTCCCATAATAGGGGATAAAAGTGTATTATATATGGGGCTAGAATTAAGTATTTCTTAAATACACAATTGTCTACTTCAGTTCTCGCTCAAGAAACCCTACAGCCCAAAAAAATTAAAAAAACTAAAGCACCTTACAAAAAGAAATGAGATCCCACCAAAAACATTTCATGTAAAATTGACGGCCAAGACTCACATTCTCATAACGCTTTCGCTGTAAAAAAGTTATCAGATCCCAGGAAAAGCCAAGCCCCTAAGCCCCGACTTTACTAACCCCACCACCTTGGTTTAAAAAGTATGGCATCAACTGGCTTCAAGCCCCTAAGCCCGGAGTTTACTAACCCTACACCTTTGTTTCAAAAGTATGGCTTGGCCGTTTCATAGACTACCGTAAATAAGTCTAGCTGACTGTCCGGCCCATATCGTAAGGAATTAAGTTTATAAGTATATATTATCAAAGACATAACTGTTTGGAAGATGATCAATGACGAAACTGGGAAGACTAAAGTCAAAGATCGTCATTATAACCTACAAATTAACGATACATTAGTAACTTCCGATCTTGAAGTTGCGCATCACTTTGAGCGGTTCTTTTCTAATATACCTGTGGAGACAACGCAGTCATTAAATTCATCACCAGATGTTGCTGAATCAATATTAATAACGAATGTAACAGAATGTACAGAGATCTTCAAATTTACTCATGTTACCCCTAACAATGTTATTAAAACCTTCAGATCTTTAAATTTGAAGAAGACCGAAGATCTGTGGGGCCTTTCTGTGAAAGTGGTACATTCAATCGTAGAGGTGATTGCACCATATTTGGCCGATATTTTTAACAAATGTATTGATAATGGAGTATTTCCTGATTTGATGAAGCACAGCAAGATCATACCTTTATTCAAATCGGGAACTAAATCAGACCCCACAAATTTTAGACCAATATCAATACTACCTGCATTAAGTAAAGTTTTTGAGAAACTCATTCTTAATCAACTTACATCTCACTTTAATCGACATAACCTATTACATAGCAGTCAATTTGGATTCACTAAAGGTCGCTCCACCACTGATGCAGGGGTGGTGCTGGTTAAACACATCTTTGATGCCTGGGAAAAGGCTCAAGATGTTGTTGGAATTTTTTGCGACCTATCTAAGGCATTTGATTGCGTTGATCATAATAATTTAATACGTAAATTGAAACACTACGGAGTAAAGAACGGTGCACTTGACCTTGTCACATCATATCTTTCAGGCAGAACGCAACGCGTAGTCATCAACGGAATGCAATCAACTGGATCACCTGTTGCTATGGGTGTACCTCAGGGCTCAATTCTAGGCCCCTTTCTGTTTCTAGTGTATATTAATGATCTACCAAACCTTGTGCAAGATAAACATGAAATTGTGTTATTTGCAGACGATACTTCTCTCCTTTTCAAAGTTAAAAGACAAGAAAATAGCTTTGTTATTATTAACGACGCGCTGTCTACTATTGTGGATTGGTTTACTGCAAATAACCTACTTTTAAATGCCAAGAAAACCAAGTGCATTAAATTCACATTACCGAATGTGAAACAAGTAGATTGTGCCAAGGTGACATTGAAAGGTGATGTACTAGAATTTGAAGACAAAACAGTGTTTCTGGGTGTTACTTTGGACTCAAAACTGCAATGGAATGCGCATATAGCCACTCTTGCAGGTAAGCTTAGTTCCGCAGCCTATGCAGTGAGGCGAATCAGACAGTTAACAAACGTCGAGACGTCAAGGCTTGTGTATTTCAGTTATTTTCATAGTGTAATGTCATATGGAATTCTGTTGTGGGGAAAAGCGGCGGACATCCAAACCATCTTCGTGCTACAAAAACGAGCCGTACGCTCAGTTTTTGCACTAGGAGCTCGTGCATCGCTAAGAGAAAAATTAAAGGAAGCCAACATTCTCACCGTGGCGTCTCAATATATCCTTGAGAATATTATGTATGTCCGGAAAAATCTACATGCATTCAAGCTCAACAGTGACATTCACCAGTATAATACAAGAAGGAAGAATAAGCTTCTTATGCCTGCTCATCGTCTCCGTAAAGTTAGCTCTTCGTTCGTGGGGAACTGTGTACGTTTCTATAACAAAATACCTACCGAAGTAGTGAGTTTACCTTCCAGCAAATTCAAGTCATACGTAAAACGTCATCTAATAAATAAGGCGTATTATACTGTGAATGACTTTTTAGATGATAGGGATGTCTTTAAGCCAGTGGTTTAGTCATGTGAATGTAAAGTAAGCATTATTTTAGTCGGTAATATTAGTTTGTTTGTAATGTAACATGAGAGCACATTATGTTGTTTCTCACCGGGCAAATAGCATTAGTGATGAATGCCCGGCAGTGTGAGCAAGTCATGCTCGCTTAAAGGTCTTTGCTTACGGTGGCGTCGTTGATCGGGTCGCAACCTTCCCTATAATATGGTTGAGGGAGGCGATGGCTGAGATATGCGTCATGCTCGTGAACGGGTGCCGTTTGTGGGGTCCGGTCTGTTCATACTAGCAAGGGCCTAATTAGTTGTGTAGTAACTGCTTTCCAGTGTTCAATGAACTGACGTGAGAGACTTCATCCTGTACTCGACTGAAGTTATTTTTTACTTAGAGACTTAGAGACTGTATACATCTCTAATAAACTTAGTGTACTGTACAATGACGCTCAGAGACCTTATACATCTCTGAGGAATGAAATTTAACTATTATCATATATTTATTATTTATATATTTTTTTATTTTGTAAATTGTGACGCCTAGAGACCATATACATCTCTAAGAAATTTAGTTTAATTATTTATTTATTTATTTTTTCTTTTGTATAGTTAGTTTCTTATTCAGTCCTTAACTTTTCTAAGGATTTAAATTAATTTATTTTGTTTTGCATGTTGTGACGCCTAGAGACCATGTACATCTCTAAGAAATCTAAATTAAGTACTTAATTATTTTGTTGCATTAGTTATTGATTTTGACTCCTTGAGACCTTATACATCTCAACGGAATTGAATTATTGCATTAATTAATTATACCGATCTATATTGCGTGTCGTGACGCCTAGAGACCTTCTACATCTCTGAAAAAATCACTTTATTTTATATAATTTTTAGTGTAAACATTGATTTGGAGACTTGTACATCTCCTCTAACATATATGTATCAATTACCTAGCTATAATATAATTGTATTAGTTTTTAAGTATAATTCACGAAAAAATGATTTACTGTTGAGTTTCTTTCGGCTTTCTTCTCAACAGCGGTCTCCTCTTGCGAAATGCCGGTAGACTCACAATATGACTTGTAAAAGTGCCCTTGTGGCCTACTTACTGAATAAATTATTTCATTTCATTTCATTTCATTTCATTTCATAAACTTAGTTTCTTGATACCATATGGGCCAGACGGTCCGTTGGACTTATTTACAGTACTCTATTAAACGGCCAAGCCATACTTTTGAAACAAAGGTGTAGGGTTAGTAAACTCCGGGTTTAGGGGCTTGAAGCCAGTTGATGCCATACTTTTTAAACCAAGATGGTGGGGTTAGTAAAGTCGGGGCTTAGGGGCTTGGCTTTTCCTGGGATCTGATAACTTTTTTACAGCGAAAGCGTTATGAGAATGTGAGTCTTGGCCGTCAATTTTACATGAAATGTTTTTGGTGGGATTGGTATATACAGGATGATCAACCCAAATCGGTCAGCAGGGAGAAGTCACAAAATATAAGAGATAGGAAAATCTGCTCTTCGGAACCATGGTGTCTAATTTAGATTTAATAAAAACTGCATTATGTTATTTTGTAAAAATCATACATAATCTCATACATAACCCGAGGAAAACCGCTGTAAAGAATGTTACAATACGGCATGCGACTACTTACAAAATTTAAACCTGGTTCGATTCTCGGTTTATTATTGATCGGTTGATCATCCTGTATACCAATTGTAAATTCCGATAATCAGAAAGCATGTGTTCGTGTTCGTCCCATTATTTAACTTTTCTTAATATTTGTACTTGGTGACTTTATAAACTATTATCAAAGCTCGCTATTTTTTATTCTAGGTTTCATATTTTTTTAACAACATGCTCGTTTTAAATTGGAATGAATATACTTATATACTTAACCAAAAATGGAACATAATGTAGGTACTTAACTGAAAATTGCTATCATCAGAAACCTGAGACCTTACTGACTTATGTGTCAGTCCCATTATTTTTACTACAAATTAATTAGTATTCGTCGCAGTTCCGTGCATCATGGTGGGGTGTTGTGAAAGGCGCGATACTTTCATTCAAAGGTATTTTCAACCGACTTAAAAAAAGAGGAAGTTCTCAATTCAGTAATATATTTGTTTGTTACCTCAGAACTCCGTCATATATGAACCAATCCCGACCCGATTGATATAATATTTTTTTCGAGAATAGGCATCTCCAAAATGGTCCTATACAATTTTGGTGAAGCTCTGATGATGTGATCCATGAGAAATTGAAGAAACACCTTAAGTACCTACTATGAAAATTTCGGTGTTAATTTATGATACTTAACTCGTTCAGTTGTTCTCGTTTTGTAAAAAGTGTTTTTAGTTTTACCTGCCTAGCAAGATTTCTCCCACTTCCCAGTTTCTAATTAAGCTGAGATTTTGCATACATGCCTAAATCGGTGACAATAGCAGTTGTGTTATGACATGGAGCTGAACTGATGATGGAACCGGAAGGTAATTCGAAGTAGCACGCAAGCTGTATAAGAGCTTATTCAACCCTTATACCGCTAATTTAAGCTGAATAAAGGCTTTATCAGCGCTTATGCAGCCTGCGTGCGACTTGGAATCATGGGAAACCTGTGTAAAAACCTTATTTCTATGGTCTGAGGTAAAAACGATGCAACGCTATCGATTTTGCTTTACAAATAACGTCCTTTAAATAAAATTAGCAAAGCAATGTTAATTCAATTGGTTTTAACTTTGTTTCAGTTCGTATTCATACGAGACTCTGCAGGAAACTGCCAACTTTCTCCTGTCCAGAACCTCGGTGAGGCCCCACATTGGCATCATCTGCGGGTCTGGGTTGGGTGCGTATTGGAAAGATGGTATTTATTGTTATTATATTATGCATGCTTTAACCTTTTGAGAGCCAAAGACGGCATATAACAGCATTAGAAAATTGTGCCTGTGATGCCAACGTCGCTTAAAAAACTTTATTATGCAAACACCTACAAGAAACAAGTATTTTACAATCCCTGCTGGTTTTGGAGCATTTTTTTTTTTTGCTATAGCTTCAGTAACGGTGTTCACCGCTTAGCGTTCAAAAGGTTAAATATCTGTATTGTTACGTTTTTACTTTAGTTAGTGTACCTCCCAGTCTTAATACGTTGACAGTCCTTATAATGGCTCATACACATTATAGATATCCTGCGATAAACTAACTCAGCGGGCGTATGACGGGCTTATGGTGGTTACGTTTATCACGATTTAGATAAATGACAAACCATCCGTCACATTTTGATAAGTATGTCAATGCAAGCGTGAAGAAGGGTTTATCATATCATATATTTATCACGCAATGAATGCAAGCATCATAAGTCAGCGGACACACATTGGACTGATAAATGACATGTTTGTGTGATGACTGATGAGCGATAAAAGCTTTGTAATTTTTTATCGTGTGATAAACACAACTATCAGTAACTGCTTTTATCGTGTGATAGGTAAAATTAAACATTCATTCCGTCATTCATATTACGCACGGAAACTGACAGATGTTTTATAATTGGCCTATCTTACGATAAAAGCAGTGACTGATAGTTGTGTTTATAACGCGATAAGTTGTATAAGAGGGGTCAAAAAATGCGAGCGGCATGGGTTTACAACGTTGCATACAATACTTTTTGAACGACTCGATATTTAATAAATAAAATGCAAATAAACAACAAAGAAAATAATTACATGTTCCCGCTCGGAGCCCGGAAAATAGTCTGATAAACTTTTTTTTATTGACTTCCATCTGTCAAAAAAATATGAACTTAGTTATACCTAAAGGTATACGTTCAATATACTATACATCCATGCACAGAAGATAAAACTTTTTTTTAAGTTGGCAGCAATGCCTTAGTACAATAAGTTTTTTTATTGCCAATTGTGTGTGTTAAGTTGGTAACACGAAGTCATTTAACGCTAGTTTGGAACACATTATATATAGACTAGGTACTTAACTTTAATTTGTAATCTGTGGTACTAAAGAATGCTTTTTTGGCGACGTTATAAAATCGTTTAGCAGTTTTTTTGGGCAGTAGAGTATAGACTTTTACAGACTTTCAGAATTTATGTCTTTCTATTAGAGTTAGTGATTATATATAAATGACACAAAAATATTTACTGGAGTAGAAAAAAATATATAAAGCTTCTTGTCGCTCATCGCACAGACATTTCGGAAAGTGAGGGGTAGTTTGTCATTTATCTGTCCAATGTTTGTCCGCTCATTGTACGTTCGCAGGTTTCAAATACAGTCCGTGAGCACACAGATTGCGATTCGGGTTCGGGTGAAAACTGAGAGGTTCTTACCTGAATCACGTAAGAGCGAGCGAGACATGTATAACACTCGAATCGAGCCAGCTCACGTACCTACTGTACTGAGATTTATGCCATGTAATCTTGACATTCCGTAAAACTCAGCCCAAGCCCTCCTACCACTACACTTATAACACAGATGGGGACCTGTACTGTGCTACATGCTGCCGCACTTTCAAAACAAAATTCGGGTTTGCTAGTCATGCCCGCGCTAACGCGCGTAGGCAAACGTAAAATACGTTCTTGTTAGGATGTCGCCGTCGACGGATACGTCTGGGAGGACATCATCTATCAGCCACAGGCTTCCACTGCTGAACTTAGACTCCCCGAATAGCTCGCCACATACACCATCATTATATGTTGATGTGGGATTGATTGCGTCCCATAAAAGTTTATTAAGATGTCGCCTTACCGGTCAATAAAAGTTTATTGACAATTATTAACGCACTGTGACTGTATAACACGTTCAACTGCAAACGGTCTATTTCTATTCCCCTGTGAATACTTTATATTTTGTCTAGAACGTTCTAGAATATAAAGATTCATCCAAACGACGGAGAAAGATAAATTCCTTCTACATGTCGGATACGCCGCCCCTCGTTATATCGACGAGAAGATGACTGTGTGAAGTAAAGTGAAGTAAAATGTCTCTAATGGGTACGAATCATTATAAAGATATATGATATATGCATCTTGTAAAAATTACCCCACAATGTTTTATCTAACTTGTGTAAGAAGCTCACTTTAAGGTAAATGGAGGAATGAAACAAAAAACGCAAATAAAAATTATATCAAATCTCTTTTCTAAGTCACAAGGTTGAATCATTGAGCTAGTAATAATAGCTCAATGTGTTGAATACCAATATCCTAACTCATTGGAATATGATACTTTTGACATTATGAAGCCGTAACGGTGGTCGAAAATTTACCTGATACGATGTTACGGCTTCACTAAAAAACATTCAGCAGTCCGTGAGCTCTTACATTACCATTCGGGTTTGGCCGAAAACTGAGAAGTTCTTATCTGGGTTGCGCAGGAGCGATTGAGACAAGCATAAAACGCGAATCGCATTCTGACAGCTCATGCACTGTAACAGCATAGTTTATAGACGTAAATGCCCCTGTACGTTTAAACTGACCGTTTCTGACATTAACTACATAACAATATTTGTTTATTCAATTTAGGCTCACTAGCGGAACACATTGAAGAGCCAGACAACGTAGACTACGAAGAAATCCCGAATTTCCCAGTGAGCACGGTAGAGGGACACCATGGAAGGCTGGTGTTTGGCAAAATATCCGGAGTCCCTGTGGTGGCTATGCAGGGCCGATTCCACTATTACGAAGGATACCCACTCTGGATGGTAAGTTAGTTAAAATAAGTACTTATTTGTGCAACAAGGGAGCAAAGTTGTTTTTGTTACGAGTGCTGATTTTGAGTCCCTAACAAGCGAAGAATTTTATGCTGAATAGCGTTAATAGCCGACGTGCAAACTCCAAGGTAAATGACGTCAAGGTGCCTGCCGCTTTGCTTTTGTCCGGCCAAAATCAGCACGTGTTCGCAGACAGTCGTAGCGGTGCACACATGTTGATCGCTGTCGTCGCTACGCCCCATTGTGATGCATTTTACACAAACAGCCAATACAGGGGGCCTATGATGGTTGCGTTTATCACGTGATAAATAAGTGACAAGGGCATCAACCACTCACACTCGCATAAAAGCAACATTATAGGCCCGCAGGTCTAGGGTGGCTATAGTAAACCAGCCACTGCGTAACATCGAAATAACTTCTAGGAAAAATCTTTTCCACGTATATATTTGTTCCTTATCAGACATGATTATCTTTATGATCCAAGATCCATAACTTTCGTTAGAAACCAATTGTTTATCTATCGTAAAAATACGTGTGTCAGCTGGGATTACTTAGGTACGATTTGATAAACTATTCTTTTCAATGGGAATGATTCATTTTAAGAAAAAAAACGAGACTGCTCTTCAATTATAGATACAAATAGCTAATATCACAATGTATATCACTTATATCAGTGATATATTTGTGAGTAGGCCACGAAAACAAACTAGTTGGTAATCTATTAAAATACGCGGCGGCGGCCAACCGAACACTGACGCGACTGATCGGCTCTCCTGATGATGAATCGCGTACCAATTCGAAACATGTCGAGCGTTATTCGACTTCTACGAGTTCTACGACGTAAGTAAACCCGTTTATGTATTTTAATACTAGCTGTGTCCCGCGGTGTTACCCGCTCATCCCACGGGAACACTAAATTTATTCGGGATGAAAAGTATCCTATGTAAGGACATAGGATACTTTTCGGGAAAGGTCCCGGGTCTCAAACTATCTCCATACCAAATTTCATCTAAGTCGGTTCAGCGGCTTAAGCGTGAAGAGGTAACAGACAGACAGACACACTTTCGCATTTATAATATTAGTATGGATTAGTATGGGTGTCTGAGACTCACGGACCGTATCGCTTCAGGCGTTTAAGCTATTTTAAAAAGTAATTTAAATATGAATATAACACTTATGATTTGTCTTCCGCGTGTAACGCTCTAACTCGGGTGTACACACTCGCGGAGGAATGGGCGCGACCTGCATGCTGTTCGCTTTACACTATTAGTAAAAGGACGCACGTGAAAAAAAAAAGGACATCACGCGTCCCCCGCCCGGTCTCGACAAGCGTGTATAACTGTGCCCTTACCGTGAGTTTGTAGTGACCTTACTCAGTAGCGGCTGCGTAAACAATTTGTATGGAGAATTATTGTAGTTCTACAAAAAGACCGCTAGGTTCGCTGTACTTACTCCATACAGTCGCTAGTGAGTAGGTACTGTCTCTGTAAACTCTTGGTAAGGGTACCAGAGTGTCTCATGTAATCAATCAGTTCATCGTCGCTCAATGGAAAACATTAAATGGCTGATGCAAGTCAAACGCGACCCCCAGCGGCGAGGTTATCGCTTGTTTTTATTTACACCAACACAACACAATGAAAGGGTAAACGTCGCATTCAGATAAGCAGCGTTGGAAAAATATATTTGGTTATCTTTGAGTATCCGAACAGCTTGTTTAACAAAAGTAACCGATCAGGAACATGATAAAATTACTTATTAAAATATGGCCTGCCGCAAACTATTGCACCACTTTTAAAATTACCTATAATTATTATAAATATTGAAACATACCTATTCTACTTTAAATAAGTGGATTACGCCATTTTGGCGGCTATAGCTGAGTGATATGACATTTTTAACAGACTAAAAGAGCAGAATTATGACTTCTCTTTCGTGCGGTCAAAGTTGCGGGCCTTCGCAGTAGGTACGCCACCACCACCACTAAGCCACTAATTACTTTTACTCGCATGCTGCATGCAAATACTTAGATAAAGTCAACTGGAACCTAAGAGTATTTTAGGCTACATAATACAGGTACCGATGGTCAGATGTCAGTTCGTCAAATCAACAAATATCATTCATCTACGTTCATCTGTTTCAGTGCTGCTTGCCTATTCGTGTAATGAAACTCCTGGGAGTCAAGACTTTGATCGCTACCAACGCAGCAGGTGGTCTCAACCCTGACTACAAAATTGGGGACCTCATGATAGTGAAGGACCACATCAACCTCATGGGTTTCGCCGGGAACAACCCTCTCCATGGACCAAATGACGAGAGATTCGGACCCAGGTTCCCCCCGATGAGCAGGGCTTACAACATGGAATACAGGAAAATTGCAAAACAAGTAAGTGACATAGTTGTGTGATTAATAATAATGTTTTCTGAGCTCTACTTTTCAGGCCCTTTCACACGGGGTGTGAGCTCGCATGCACGTTTCGCTACATTACGTTGTGGGGTTAAATCGTAGGAATCATAAGATTGAACCCGGCGTGTACGTCGGTATCTTTATACGAGTTAGTCCGCAATATAATGGGATATCTCGCCCCTTCTAAAATGTAGGTAAAAAAAAAAAAGCTCGTATGCGGTAGGTAGGTACCAGCCTTAGGGTAGTTTGTAAAAGGCAATATTTAACCTGGTCTAGTGCGCCTACGATGCCACACAATTGTAAGCGTGTGGATTGAGTGAACACCCTTCTGAAAAAAAAATGCTGTTCATTTAGTAAAAGTTCTAAAACAATTGTAAAACTAATCTATGAATTTGTAAAAAGATCAATCAAAATTATACATTCATTAACTCACTCAGTTCTCACAAACTACCAACAAAATCTGTGAATGTGTTCATTTAACCGTTACCTCTTTGTACATTATGTTTTTTCAATAAATGTATTTGTATTTGTATTTAACATATAATAATTATATACTTTGCTAACTTACCTTTATAATTTGTAGATAACCTAGTAAAACGTATTTATTAAGGTTTTACAAATAATTTCTTATGCTCACTCAATTCGCACACATTCAAAAACCCGATTTCTGATGAAAAAACTGGAGATTTAAACTGCTATATATGTGTATAGTTTGTAAACTACAAAACGAACCACTAACGTGGCACGTTTTTGGTTTTTGGATAGGTAATAAATGTTGGTGACTGCTCACTCAGTCCACATATTATAAGTAAGTTAAAAATGTAAATATCTTAAGATTTGTAGCATCACAGAAAGTATAAATTAGTTCAACTTTAGTAAAATATTTTACTAAATATCCACCATCTAATATTTTATATTCGTTGTCTGTTTTTAAAGATATTCAAATGTAATTTTTCTAATGTAAATATATCATGTAACTAGGTTGACCACACTTCATTATATTATGGTCATATCCAGACACCACACAATTAATGCTCACCCGGGGCCGCCCCTGTTCGTATGGAGGAAAAAGGAACTGTGCCGACCTGAATTGCTAAAATTTTGCATAGTTGTTTGACCTACTTATAATTTACGAGTCTTTTATAGGTATTAATTACCACGGATTAAACTATGCGAAGAACTTTACTTTGACTTTATTTTTTAGTACTAAATTAACAACCCAAACAACACGTAACAGTTCCAATCCAACTAAAAATAATTAGGGGTCAATCGGTTCTTTTATGGTTGATGCAACCGGCAGTAATTTTGAGGTTATCAAGGGTTACTAACGCTACTGGATGCAGAGTACTTACATAAGTACATATTTACTCTACATTCTACTAGAATAATGTAAACACAGCAATCAGCTGCTACTATTGTATCATCCGTAGCATTCTGGAACCCAGATAACGGCCATTGAGACGGCGTTAAGTATTAAACTTTATAATATAAACAGACTTACGCAAACATATAGCTTTAATTTGGTTATTAGCGACGAAATATTAAACAAAAACAAACATAAATTAATAAAATACTAAAATTACGTGAGAAACTGCAGCCGACTTTTTCGCTGCATACTACGTATATCTACATAAACAGACTTAGGATATCTTTATCTGCAGCATCAACATAGAAAATAGTAATACTCAAAACGCTTTAGTAGCGCACAAACAACCAATAGAATACGGTGCTCAGATGGCTTTTGCGACCATCATAAGAGAGAATCCTTTGTAGGTAAATAGTCTTCCATTCTGTGATTTAAAATATAATAATCTGTTTCTCTTAGGTGGCTAAAGAGCTAAACATTGACAACATCGTGCGCGAAGGCGTATACACTTGCCTTGGTGGACCTAACTTCGAAACTGTGGCGGAATTGAACATGTTGAAGATGGTGGGAGTCGACGCCGTGGGAATGTCTACTGTTCACGAGGTAAATAAATTATTGCGTGATTAATAACCTGGACCACGATTGTCGGAACTGTATTTCGGAATATCTGGTTGCAAACTACGAATATTAGAAGAACCTACAAGTTGACAGACAAATACTTAGAATTGAATAATACGTAAATACATGTTACAAATGCCTTCAGGAGTTAAAATTATAGACCCCATTATCTCCGACTTCGTTATTTGTTATATTTATAAGGCTCTTCGATCCAAGAAACCTTAACAAACTTAATAATGTTATGTTTATTGAACGCTGTTTAAATCTGTAGGTAATCGATTCAAGTTTAACTCGCAATTTATTTCTTAAATTAGGTACGTTGATTAGGTGTAGACTGCAGTATGTTATTTTAAGGCCAAAAAAGCAAGTCTAAAAAAAATTCGTTATACCGACGAATAGCCAACTTAAGAGGAAAAACCACTGCCCATCTTTCTTTACCATCGGTTTACATTAAATTTTCACCTGGTAGCTATGGTCCCATACAACTTTACTGTCCGTTTACGCTAAGTTTGCACCTGGTAACAATGGTCCCATACAAATGAGGTTCAAACTTTACGTAACCGGGTTGAAGAAGAGGCTTCCGTCTCGACTGTTTCCTGCTCCAGAACTTAACCAATAGTAACGAAATTTTGGAAATTGAATGAGGACAGTTTCTGCGTTGGACCATTTCGATATTTGCGCTTATTACTATTGAATTTGTGTACTCGACGTCTGTTTGGAGCGAAATTTCGGCCAGAACCAGATACCTAGTTCACAAATTGTATAACAATAAGCGCTGAAATCGAAACGGTTCGAGTTCGACACAACATTTCCTTCCCATTCAGTTGACAAAATTTCATTAGGTACGATTGGTTAAGTTTTGTTTGGAGGAGGAAACAGTCGAAATACGACACCTCGATTTGTATAGAAAAAAATCGGCCAAGAGCATGTCGGACCACGCTCAGTGTAGGGGTTCCGTAGTTGCTCATCCTCCACAATAGACTTAAGTTACGAGAAAGATTTTAAGCTCTATAAAAAGGTCGTAAACGCCAAATTAACTGTAATTACTTATTACCTTCTGGAAGTCAACTTACGTCCTTTTAAGAACATTGTGAAATTTTGCGACAACTCAAAAACGGCTCGACCAATTTTGTTCAATATAGTTTTCATTGAAAGAACTTATAAGGCCTCATTTTCATGAAATTTTCCATAATTTTTTGACCCGTGGTTGAAAAGTTAGAGGGGGGACGCTATTTTATTTTTGGAACGAATATTTACAAAACTGCTGACCTTATCAAAAAATAATAATGTTTGGAGACCCCTATTATTTTTAAACGACCTATTCACCATTCGACACCCCACACACTAGTGTTGAAACGAAAAAAAAAAAATTCACCCCCACTTTACGTGTTCGAGAGGTACGCGAAAAAATTTTTTTTTTAGTTTTTATTTTACCGTTATGTCGGCGTGATACATACACATACTCATACCAAATTTCAGCTTTCTAGTACTAATGATCACGGAGCTAAGCCGCGGACGGACAGACAGACAGACAGACACAGACAGACAGACAGACAGACAGACAGACAGACAGACAGACAGACGGACATGGCGAAACTATAAGGGTTCCTAGTTGACTACGGAACCCTAATGAGCAGTGAGCCTCTTAACAAGCTTACGGTATCTCGTTCACGTTTCAGGTGATCATCGCGCGTCATTGCGACATGAAAGTATTCGGCATGTCGCTAGTGACTAACGAGTGTGTGACGGGCGAAGACACAGACTCCGAGGCAAACCACGAAGAAGTGCTGGACGTCGGCCGCATGCGACAAGAAATCCTCCGCAAATACGTCTCGCAACTCGTTGAGAAATTCGCCGCGCTCGACAACGCGTAAAATCTCAAAATGTAATTTGCATCATCGGATAGCACGTTGCTGGTCAAGTGCTACGCTAGACCTAGATCAGATATACCATGAAGTAGGACGTGGGCTTCGTTGCAAATGTTTAAAAGCACTTGCTTTTGATTTGCTAGCGTGTTATGAATCCGTTAACGCTTCGTAAACATCATTGACTATCTGCCGCGTGCCATACTGCTGGCCAATTTGAGGTACGCAAAAGATATCGCGTAACAAATAGGTTTTTACCTACACCCATATTGTTTAATTACTATAACAAGTTTAGAAACTATAAAAGCCTACCTTACTATGCAGCGACGGCGATCAGGCAGCAAAATCAGTAATGATATTTCATAACATTACGATATATGCTGATGTTATGGCGACTCTGCCCGCGCCGCCGCCGCTTCATATTAATTCACTTCGTGGTAGTTACTGGCAGTACTGAGTACTTCATATCCACATAAAAGAACATCTAATATGATAATAATATGATGGATGAATGTGTGTAGATAAAGTAATGTATGCAACTGCACATAATTAGGCTTTAAAACAACCGTGTGCTTATATTAACACTACACTCGTTTTTTAAGATTACACTCATTATGTACACCTAATATAATAAACTCAATTTATTAATGCTAAGTAAAGTAGGTATAGATAATCTTTTGTAACGTGTTATAGGTTTTAACATATTATTTATTGACGACTTCATATAATTACACTTATTTCATTCATAAGTAAACAAATATTTATGAATTATTGTTCGAGTTTGATTTTTGTAAGAACTATTATCTTATTAATTTGTGTTTTCGTATAAAATAAATGTTTCTATTCGGATAGTTTGATGAAGAATTGCTAACTTTATTCATGTGCAAAATTATAATGAGTCCATATGCATTTATATACTTATTAAACATAAGGTTATTTTCATAAGTTAATATAAGTAACATATCGTTATCTAAATATTGTTATCAGAAATAGAGCATTTTATGAATTTACAATAAAGTTATAAAATTGGGTCTGTACTATCATTTACCTAGTCATTTAACTTCCTTACCTAAATAAAATATTTTACCAGTAGTATGATGTCGCCCTTATCACGCGATGAATTGTTAAATAATAAAGCATCCGCCTCTCTCTCTCTCGCACACAAATACTCGTCGAAAAGGACGGAAGCTTTCTCATTTATCTATCGCGCTGCCTCGCTTGCAGAAAATGAATACAACGTGCTTGGCATTTAGTTTCCTTTTGCTATTTCACTCCTGTGGCGCGGACACACACAGCACACAGTCCGACTCACTGTCACTGGTAGTGAGGGGCTGAGGGCACCTCTAGCACAACTACTAGCCACTATTTCTCGCGCAAGATAAAGCCTGTCTCTTTCTGTGCAGTAATGTGAGAGGGTGACGGGTAGCGCTATGCCGCGCGACAAGTCGCGAAACTTCGTTGTCCTATTACTATTTCCTTTTGTATACAGCCCAATGAACGTGGATTTTGTCATATACTTGACATCGTTTCGTAGCAACGTCTGTTTTGATTTTTTCACTGTCATTATAAATATATTCTTTACATATTAAAACCGTGAATTAATTTATTAAAGTATACAATAGATTTAAAATTGTATACTGCGCCACCGTTGCGGAGCCTTTAAGAACCTATTTACTCCCCTCTTGAAGACGCGTACCGTAACCGCGAAGAGAAGAACCGCGGTTTTTTTAGACCGCATACTGTAGCCCCCGGGAAAAACTTCGGGTTTTAAACGAAAAAAAAAAACCGGCCAAGAGCATGTCGGGCCACGCTCAGTGTAGGGTTCCGTTCCGTAGTTGCTCTTCCTTCACAATACTTAAGGGGCTCCCTACAGAAATCAGCCAATTTGATGATTTTTACATCGTATCT
Organism: Apotomis turbidana; assembly: GCA_905147355.2. Lineage (NCBI taxonomy): Eukaryota > Metazoa > Arthropoda > Insecta > Lepidoptera > Tortricidae > Apotomis > Apotomis turbidana. Next base: position 13,600,248 of record LR990294.1, read on the forward strand.
AGTTTGTGGATTATGGAGTTATAATGTCCTATTTAATATATATTGTAGTATGGTCTATGCTTAACACTTTGTAGTGACCCGAATTTTGATTTAACGACTGTGTATTTTATAAAAAAATATTCGGTGAAGGACCAAAAATACACCAATCTCGTTTCTACTTTTATCCCCGGTGTATATGTAGAAAATATCTGTCATTTTATTGTTCTAAACCATATTCCACAAAATTTGTTGTGAAGCTTTTTCTATTTTTCTCAATACTTTTCGAGAAAAACGCAAAAAACCGTTTCCACAACTTTTTCCCCGAAAAAATCGTAAACTTTGACGGCCTGTATCTCAAAGTCAGTGACATGTGAAAGGTACTTGATACGGTATTTTGTTGTGGAAAAACTATGTTATTATGATTAGCTATTTATAATATGGGAAAATCTATCGCAACAGATCGAAGGTCATTGAGAGCGGGGAGCCCCTTAAGTCACGAGAAAGATTTCAAGCTCTTTAAAAAGGTCGTAAACGCTAAAGTAACTGTAGTTACTTATTACCTTCTGGAAGTCAACTTACGTCCTTTTAAGAACATTATGAAATTTTGCGATAAGTACCTAATTCAAAAACGGCTCGACCGATTTTGTTCAATATAGTTTTCATTGAAAGTACTTATAAGGCCTCATTGTTATGAATTTTTCCATAATTTTTTGACCCGTGGTTGAAAAGTTAGAGGGGGGGACGCTATTTTTTTTTATTTTAAGAGCGAATATTTACAAAACTGCTGAGTTTATCAAAAAATAATGTTTGGAGACCCCTATTACTTTTTAAATACCTATTCAACGACACCCCGCACACTAGTGTTGAAACGAAAAAAAAACTTCACCCCCACTTTAGGTGTTCGAGAGGTACCCGAAAAAAACATTTTTTTTTAGTTTATATTTTACCGTTTTGTCGGCGTGAATCATACACATACTCATACCAAATTTCAGCTTTCTAGTTTCAAATAAATAAATAAATATTAAGGGACAATCATACACAAATCGACCTAGTCCCAAACTAAGCAAAGCTTGTACTATGGGTACTAGACGACGATATACATAATATATAAATACATAACATCCATGACCCGAGAACAAATATTTGCCCCGGCCGGGATTCGAACCCGGGACCGCCGACTCAGTAGGCAGGTGTCTACAAACCGAGCCAAACGCGACGTCAAATATAATATACAAGGGCTAGTTGACCACGGAACCCTAAAAATAATATGGTTTAAACGGGTGTAAATAACTTGCAAAGAATGCTACAGCCCCGCTCTATAGTATAGTCCTATTTGTTCGAATCTACCTAATGGTAATAGCACCAAAGAAAATAAACGGAATAAATTGCATTGAAAATCAGTTTTCTTTGGAGAGGTGTCATGATTTCAAGAAGAATCTTAATAGGGTGATGCAGGATAGTTTTTTATTTTGTATGGGCACGTGGCGCCATCTGATGTTCATAATTTCTTTGTCCTCTCATGACGCCGACACGGCTGGACAGATTTTAACTACTTAATTTTGGTACAGGGATAGCCCGACATCGTAAGATGGAGTAAGATACTTTTTACCCGATAAGAGTTTTACTCGGACGAGGTCTCGAGCGCGTAGGTACTAGTACAAAAAAAGAATTTAATGAAACTAGAACTTGTATATTATAAATGTAACAAGTATTTTAATGCTTCAACAAACATTACGCGTTAAACAAATTGAACTCTCAAAAATAACACTCACGTAAATATTGCATAAGCATGTAAATAAGTTATTTGCGAATTACGTGATATGACCAGATTATATCTTTGGAGATCTCTTCAATTGTTGTATTGGAGATCTCTTCAATTGTTGTAATTTTTGTGTGGATTACTGTGATGATATTCATTAGTAAGAGGTAAAGTTATTGGTTACAAATGCAAATAAATAAATTCTTCATTGAAATAAAACAATTGAAACTGATTTATATCACGTATATTAATTATTTGAGCCTCCCTGACGTTTCAGTAGCTTTACCGTTGTCAAAGGTTGGCTGAGAAACACACACTTTAAAATATGCGATATAATCCGTTTAAATTGTTTTATTTAATCTCTTGGTTTCGGTGAATACGTCCAATATTGGTCATTTCATTGTCTTATTAAGTAACGAATCTGTGTCACTTTAGAGCACTTATTTTAGAATGAGTGAGAAACGGAAAGAAATATGAAATCAATAAAAAAAAACGCATCACGACTATAGTGTCATGCGTTTAAAAACATCAAAGTAAATCCTAGGAGGGTAATGGCGACTTTGCCTTTGAAGATACCTACTTTTATAAATAAACTAGCCAAAAGTACTTAATGTCTAAATCACTTGGTTGTTCCATCTAATTCCTAGATTTCGGCATGAGGTATGCGACATCTTGGCAGGCCTCATCAATATTGGTGTATTTGTACTTGTATCCAAGATCTATAACTCGTTTAGGCGTGACGTGCTGGCCCCTGGTAAGGAGCATAGCTCGTTCAGGGTTGAGCATGATGTTTAATATTGTTTCCGGCACTGGGAAGAAGGCTGGTCGGTTGAGGGCTTGAGCAAAGGACTGAAACAAAAGAAAAGTTTGAAATTAAATATATTCATGCTACTATAATACAATCGAGTTCCAGAGGGCGGACCTACTTATGTATATTCAGCAGAATAAAAAAACACTAGGTATATTAAACCATTGATACAAAGATCAAAGCTCAAAGAAAAATTGAACTGGGTAACCTGGTGGAAGAGACTGGGAATCGAACCCGGTACCTCTGGATTGCCGGTCCATCGCGAAAACCTTACCACAACCCTAAGCCCAAGTAGCCTTCCGAAATTTTCCTTATGCTTCGTGTGTCGACCTTGGCATTATTTGTGCAATGGTTTAATATAAAAAATGTGGTTATTGAAAATAATGACATTACATGTTTCATTAAAAATTATAATAGGTATAAGTATAGGTACTTATTGTAGTAGTAATTAAATATTAAGATAGGTTACTAAATGATTAATACCTAGTCCAGTAAAAACAGGTAATTTTAAAGTCGTGAGTTTTGTTTACTGCTCTCATATCAATGTTCTAAAACTTAGTAGATCTAGACTTATGCTTTTTGATTTATTACTCTAACGCCTGGCGGGATGATAGGCGAAGGTTTCCAGTAAACCCATCGATTTTACTCGTAGGTAAGTAAGTGTAAGAAGGTGACATTCACGCAGTGTTTTACTCATAATTTACATAAATATTTGCACGTTAAAGTCGATAATGTTATAATGTTTACACGTTATCTTAAGCACATTCTGCGAGTAGACTTAAATAATAAAACGATATCCTCAAGAATTCAGAATCTCTTCCTTTTGTGCAAAATATAATTTTGATGTAATGTACAATTGTCGATGTCGGCCAGTAATCTTTTTACCATGCTTTCTCAATTATTTTCTTGTGAGAATGTTGAGATAGAAATACGAATACGATCTTTCCCGATAAAATAAGATGGCAAAACTTTTTTCGCTAGATCTGTGCCTACCTACCTAACCGCGTGAAGGAATGTCGCTGAAGGAACTTAATACGAAAAACCAAATGATTCTTGGCAGAATCGCACATTTAAGGACCAAATTATACATTCTATAGCCCAACAAGTTGCTTTTCAGCCCGCACAATATTACGGTTTTTTCTGGTTAAGTTATGCGGCTAGTTTTCGGAAACTGACGTTGTAAAGTCATCGAATATCACTGATGTTAGTAAAGAGAAAACAGTTTTGAAATTGGTCGTTGACACCCGCTACTGACATTTTATAATGTAACTACGCATATGACGTTTGCACATTATTGCCATATGAAAGCTGTTTGTAGCGCCACTATTCCAGGAACCAGCAATTCGTTAGGCCATAGAATATCCCGTGAAATAACTCAATCATACTTAATTCATTCTGCAGTCCCTTCTATTTCTTGGTCTTTGGAAAAAGGTGCGCGACATCCTTGCATGCATCGTCTATATTACTGAACTTGTATTTAAATCCATATTCGAGAACTCGCTTAGGCGTGACGTGCTGTCCCTTGGTCAGTAACATGGCTCTTTCAGGATGGAGCAAGTAATTTAGAGCAAATTCTGGTGTAGGAAGGAAGGCGGGTCGATTGAGTGCTTTGGCAAACGACTGAAAAATCAATTGTAGGTGTACAGTGTCATAAAAAGTAGCTGTCAATTTTAGTATATTTTTTTATTCATTAATGTATACAACTTAAGTACCTATATGCAGTTCTCTGCAAAACTGTTTGTACAGTTTGTCTGCAGGTGCGAGTCTCTATACAATAATTAAAACAATAACGGTTCAGGCAGGATTCGAACCTGCGTCTCCAACGGCTTTCCGGGCCAACACGGGCGTCCTAACAACTGGACCACCGAACCTGATTCCAGAGCCGTTGAATTTTTCAACCAGTTGCTTCTACATGCCTTAGGGTCGCATCGTTGCGCCATCGACCGTAAACGTTTGGTTTACGTTAGCGGACGTTACTGCTTTAATAAAAATAAAACAAAGGTAATTTGCTAAACACTTGAGTGTCAAATTACATACTAAAATTGTCAGCTACTTTTGATGCAGACTACGCGTCAATCTCTTAAATAAGTAGTTACGAGATAAACTAACCCAGGGTAAACTTTGGGGGAACATAGATATGGGTCAGTAAAGGCAGCTACTAGTTCCAATACCGCTACGTTTTAAGATTGTTTGAGTCATTAAGGGCAGCCACAAGAGTTCTTTTTATGTTCCACCCGGACTCGCGCTTGACAGTTTAGGCACTCGTCATTAAATTGCGCTTGAAGTGACACGGTGTTTTATTCCTCGCCCAGTACATCTCAGCTTACTCCGAAGTTCGAAATACGAGTTCATCACACAAATATTTGCTCTTGCCAAGATTTGAACACGTCCTGGGTAACCGGCTCAGTAATAGCATTATATGAATTTACAACATAATAAGTAGGTATTTATCGATAATATTTTGCAATATCGATTTTAAAATAAACATTGCCCTTCCCCATACAACCAGCCTCAACTGCCTAAATTCTCTTAATATGAGGCGCTGGAAATTTACCATTATATTAATAAATAAATAAAAAAGCCTTTATTTCTGAGTAAGGTGAGAAACAAATTTACAAATTTAGACAATAAATGGTGTACAGATCTAAGCTTAAGACAATTTTCGTGATTGACTAGAGTTGATATATTACTACTTTTTTTTTTTTACACCGCACTAGAACCCGCTATAAGGTAAAGGCCTCCTCTAGAGATCTCCATATATTTCTGTCCTTTGCCCTCCATACCATTACTGATCAAATAAAATAAATTTGGTCTTACCGTAGTAAAATCCTGATTGGTTACAACTTGAGGTGCAACACCATTAAGAATTCCTTCAACTTTATCATTCTCTATAGCAAATTTGATCATTCCTGTGAGATCATCGACATGAATCCAAGGTAGATATTGCTTGCCCGATCCGATGCGGCCACCTAGGCCGAAGAAGAAGGGTACAATCATGTTCTTTATCATTCCTCCGTCACGACCAATCACTACACCGGATCGAATTATAACCTGAAATCATAAAATATAACCTATTTACAAAAACGCTGAATATATTATAATATAAATGAAATAGAAAAAAATAGACCCTACTGAATAAATAATCATTAATTTGATAGCTTTGGTTTATCTTTTGGATTGTATTCTGAAGGCATTTCAGGAAAAGTACCTATATTATTGCAGAAGCCACAAACTAAGGAATTGTGATGAGTATGGGATAGACCATCTAAAACGAGTACGATTTTCTCAAGCAATGATTACAACAAATAGACAATAATTAAGAAAATAGTAGTATTACTAATGTAATAATAACAATGTTACTTACTTACTACATTTGAGCTTTATTTTCTATTTTATACAAATACCTATATTTTAGTTAGAGGAATAAATTCTGTAAGGAACATCCAATAATCACAAATTAATTGATATACAATACAATACAACAATAATTTATAGCACACCAACAGGAAAAATATTACATGACAAATCATAAACAATGGTAGACAATAAGCGGTCTTATCGCTAAAGAGCAATTTCTTCCAGACAACCTTTGGTAGTGGAGAAAACAAAATTAAACAGAAAATTATAGTAGGTGGTGAGATTAGAACTTCAGTAATATGAGAAGTAATAATTAAATGTCATACAAACTATATAAGATAGATAATAGGTCATACACATACACAGATAAGTATTTATATATATATAAACATACATAAACGTAAATTACATACAAAAAGGAAGAATGAAAAGAATATCAGATATATTTCCATAAATGAATTTGTATCATAAATGTATTGCTGTCTAGTATACATGGTACAAGCATTGCTGTCTAGTATACATGGTACAAGCACGTCTTAGTTTAATTAAAGACTGTGAAATTGTCCCCTAATGTTTATTAATAACTTACCAGTCGAACTGCCTTATCCAGATGGCTAGTGGCTCCTTCCCACTCAACAGTTAACTTGGAGAAGAAGTCAGTACCAGTCACAGGGCTGCTTTCATCATATTTGTTAGACTCTGAAGGCTCATAGGCACCCACTCCGGTGATTACAACACACACCTTTGGTTTGGCTGCACTCTTGTTAATGGCGTCCACCAGTGTTTTAGTAGTGAAGACTCGAGAATTATGGATGTTTTGTTTAAATCTAAAATAGATAATTATTTTTGTTATTATAATTTGATACCTTAGTTTGTGTACTAATTACAATTATTTTGACAATTAAAGTGAAATAGTAAACTTAATGTTTTTTTATTAAAAGTGTTTATTGAAAAACATATTTGGCCAAAGACTACTGTTTGCTTTGAATGATTTAAACATTTATGTGAAATATATGTGAATAACGGAGATAACAAAAAAAAATTAATAACTTTCTATGGACCTCAATACAAGACTATTCACTTAGACAAAAAAGTCTGTTCATGAAGTTGTTACTACTTCTTTCGAGGTTCTTAAATTTCATTTGGGTTAGTTTTACAAGCATTAATATTTGACAAAATGTTGTCGAAACAAGAAACGCTGCGAAAACGGATTGTACATTTCAAACTATAACTAACTTGGGGAAAAAGTTTACTGTAGATCATTTTAGTAAAGAAAATGTAGCAGTCTCTACTATTTATAGAATTCTGGCATCCTTGACGATAAATCGCAAAAGTGGTAGCGGGCGAGCAGCAAAGATAATGATCAAGAGAAGAAGAATTCTTTATTAGTTAGTAAGTATTTAAAAACTTGCAATATTTCTTAATACATACCCAGGGGTCCATCCCTTAGTGAAGTCCATAGTCTGTTGTCCGGCAAGATTGACCACAGCCTGTGTGTTCTCTGGTAAACCTTTTTTCGCTATTTCCGACCAGTTTATATTTGTTCTGCCAGGCATCCGAGATATGTTCAACACATCGTAGCCATGTTTTGAAACGAGTTCTCCTAAATGACGACCGATGAAGCCGGTACCACCGCCTCAAAAAAAAAAACAATCATAAGCCACACTATCTCATTATCTATTTTTGAGACAAAATAAAAAAAATGTAAACTAACCGATTAGGATTTTCATATGTGCCATTTTTGAAATAAAATTATGTAATCTGCAGTTTCAGACCACTCAATGAAATTTGTATATGTTTACGTCGTTGCTGATCGATAAGCTGTCACGACACGACAGCTAAGCTGTCGTCGCTGTCGCGTGATATAAATAGAATAGAAAACAATAACATGGACATGGACCTAGGACGTAATATAAGTCTGGCTAATGCACAGACCACGGCTAATGAAATGAAATATTACTCAATGCTTTGGCGGGAAATTTAAGAAATCTGTGGCTGGTCACACTTTGTCTAGTAGGAATTATACTTTTGATACTAGAACATAATTATTTTTGATTTTCTATGCACACGTAAGGTACCTAAAGAAATAAGTTAAATCAGCGGCGGCCTTACCCATTGCGAGGCTCCGGGCGGCAGGTCTATGCGAGGCCCTTGTCCTTCGTGAAAAGTATGAGATCCGAAAGTAGGTCTGGTCTGGCCGTTAGGTTTAGGTATTTGTCATGTTTGAGAAGAAATACTAAAAATACAAATAAAAAAAATGAGATAAAATATTTTACATTGAAAGATTTACTAAATTAACAAATATGTACAGAGATGATACATTTTTAAAATGGATGATAAATTTTAAGTTAATAACAGCTGCGGCATAAAAAAATGTTTAATTAGAGAGGCTAAATATAAAGTGAAAACCTAGCTGAGCACCTTAAGTTATACTGAAGCAGACACAATAGTATCACTACAATAGACACACACACACACTCACAAAACAAGAAATGAAATAACATTGAAAGATTTACTAAATTAACAAATACCGAGATGATAAATTTTAAAATTGATGTTTGGGCGGTGGTCTGCAACAAACGACGTAGGTCGCCTCCGGCGTGACGCTGTACGCGACGTACGAATGCTTACTATGGAAATACACTATAGTGGTCTCTCTCAGACGCCAGACGCGGCGCACGAACGCCGTGCGCCGCGTCCGTCGGTCGAACGCCGCCTACGCAGTCATTTCGGAGCATTCAGGCGGCACTGACGTCGCGTTTTTGCGATTGAAAAATCGAAGATGGTGAAATTTTCAAAAGAACAAGATGAATTACTGATTGAAACAGTTAAGTTTAACAGAATATTATTTGATGCCAGCGATAAAGATTATTAAAAAAATGTGTTGAAACACTAACGTGTTGGGAAGAAATGAGCTTGGTTATTGGTCTACCAGGTGAGAATCCGTTTTATACCTTGCCTAGGTACCGAGGGGTGTTCTGTCTGTGTGTCTGTCTGTCCGTCTGTTAGTCTGTCTAATTGTGAAATCGTAGCTCTTTGGACCGATTTGAAATCGAATGCTATTTTAATCGAGATAGCTAGGTACCTATTATTCATAAAAATCGGTTGCCGTGGCTATGCGGCTTGCGTAGGTACAATGTGATAAATAAATATGCTCACTTTGGTAAGTACAGCGGGCTAAAGAAATACCTCGTGTGGATAAGTTTTGAGACGAACTTTGAATACCTATAAAAATAATTAAAAACATGGCAGCTGCTACCTACTGCTATTTTTAGGGTTCCGTACCCAAAGGGTAAAAACGGGACCCTATTACTGAGACTTCGCTGTCCGTCCGTCCGTCCGTCCATCCGTCTGTCACCAGGCTGTATCTGAAGAACGGTGACACAGTATACTTTAGTAGTTTTTAGTACCTAGCCTTTGTCTTCTTTTCTGTTTCAAAAACAATTGTATGTATGACAAAATCATCATCCTCCTCCTCTTCAAGAAGAACTCTTAAAATTGTCTGTTTGTCCATATTTTCACTTCACGTCCATTCGCGTTGGGTGCGTGCGAAAAACTGATCTGTTTGCGCTGGAAGCCGCGTCTCAGAGCGACCAGGGCAGTTTGCGCTGGAAGCCGCGTCCAGCGCAGCATCCGCGACGCGGCTTCCCGCAGACGCCAGACGCGACCTACGGCGTTTGTTGCAGACCACCGCCTAAAATCTTTAATTAAACAATAATCTAACGAATGAGCTACGTCATTTTCGATTGAAAGAATAGCAAGGGCTGAAAGCCGATTTTGTGTCATAGAATTCCTCAAATATGTTTTACTTAATGATTTTAAGCCTCGAAAAACTCCTTTCAGCAGACGCAACTATAACTGTAAAAGGTGTGGTGGCAATAATTCTCAGGACTATTTCGATAATGGGGTAAACTTCAGTTATTTTTTTTTCTATTATGTATTTCAGCACCAAGATAATGTCGTCGTTTCCTTCATACACACGGATGAACATATTTAGTTCTTCGTACAATTCATGTCCATCAATATCAAATATTCTCCTACTGTCATAGATATTTGCAAGTCACTGCATTGCTTCAAAAGTTCACTATCACTAATTTCCTTTAATATTTTTATATTAAACAATAAACATGAAACCAAAATATGCAGACAAGCGTTGACGAACAAAATGAAACACGGGGATTCCCCGAGCAATAGAAGAGCAGAGATTATGTCCCGACTCCTGAGGTGACCCGAGTGCTATACGATAAAAAACCGATCTTCAAGTATTTCGAGACGCAATATTCAAGTAATGATTTTATCAAATAAGTTTTGAATTAACACATTCACTGCCAACGATTTCGTAGCGCTACGCGCGTAGCCGATAACATGGGGAAATGCGTATGTAGCAAAAATTACTACGAGCACAGCGCCCACGGAGCAGGTTCCCGGTGTTGAATGTGTTAATCAATTAGTAATAAACTAATTTTATTTTAATTTGCCGTTATAACCTTAATAAATTATTAAGGATCAAAATCAAAAGTTTTGAATAAAAAAAATATAGTCAAACAAATCTTTTTTTTTTACTTGCTTGAGTCTTGGGTTGTTGCGCGAGGCCCCTGCAAGGGCGAGGCCCCGGGTGATTGCCCCGTTCGCCACCCACTATGGCCACCTCTGAGTTAAATATAATTATGTTGACGTGCAATCATAGTCAGCTCACATAATTCCAGTACAGAACAGTCAACGACAAACACATATGTTTACACTTTCTAACCATATACAAGGCGATAAATTAAATGTAGTGTAAATAAGACCTAGCTCGATCGTACCATATTAATCCATCACTGAAATAATTACATAAGTACTATGCCACATTTCAACTCGATCGGAATGTTAAAACTAGTATATAAAGTATCAAAATTATTTATAGAGGACCAACCTACTAAATTGTTTAAATCATAGACAATTGGTAATACCACCAAGAAAATGTCAACATCAGTCTAACGCAACTAGGAACAAAAAAACTTTTGTATGGACTTTACATGGCAAACAATAGCAACCATACTCCATCAGTATAGTTCTAAGTATCTAATGTGTGGTCATCCCTCGTCAGCCATATTGTTTTGTTTGTCATTGGGTTTCGTCTGTTTTGTTTGATTATTTTTGTGCATTTCTAATTGTTTTGGTATTTATTTGTAGTGAAAGTAAAGTAAAGTAGTGAAATGTGATCGAACACTGGTTAGTGAATATATTTTGTGACAATGCCACCGAAAAGATGGTTTATAACTTGTGAAATTTATGGAAATCGAGCTAGTCGTGAAAATTTCAATAAACGGATGTTTATGGCGAAATTTCCCTTAGATGAAGATCGGTAAGTACAGCAATTTTTAGCCATATTTAAGTGCAGCAGGCTATAAACATACTAAATTAGATATTTTATTTCCATTTTTATTGTGTACTAGAGATGTATCGTATCTATCGATAATTATATACATGCTTATTTGTTTATCAGTGCAAATTATTACGTAAAGTCGAATTGTGTGAGGACTAGCATGAAATATGAGCACAAAAATATTGATTATTTTATGATGCCCATTCAGCTTATACCTGATGCGTGCAAATCAATGACCACTTGTTTTATAGTGATAAAAAAAAATGTGTCAGTTTTTAAACGAATTGTTATGAGTCTTTGATTTTAATCTTAGATATAGGAAGTTATAACTGTTTTAATTATAAAATATTTTCAGATGCAGGCAGTGGGTCAAGTTAGTGGGAAAAGAAGACTTGATGATAAAATAAAACTTTAACCCTTTATTTGACGTCGTATACTGTGAGATACATTCATTAAAAAAAAAACTACACAGTCTTCTGAAACTTCTAAGTGAATTTTTAATATTTAATCTGGTCACACAATTTGTCCTAATTTAGGCAAAAATAGTTCTGAGTACTGGTAAAATTTTTAGCCGTCAGTCGAAGGTCACATTGGTGGACCTGCGGAGAGCACACACGCTTCGCAAAGTATTTATTACTTTTTAAAATATTTATAGCAATGTTTTGGGGCGGAATGCGGTTTAGGTATAATTGTAAATGTTTGCCTTTGGATTGTGTCACATTTTAATTTCGATTTTCACTAATTGCCACTAAGTGCAATCGCCTAAAGTTGTTTGTATCTCACAGTATACATTGCCAAGAACGGGCACTAAGGCAACTAAACTTGTATGTATACCGTGATATACTTTGCCAAGAACGGACTTAATTTGTATGTATACCGGGATATACTTTGCCAAATATGAATGCAGCTTGGTTTTGGGGTGTTTTAGTTTATTTTTTCCTTCTTTGCGTCTTAACAGCATGTGGTACAGACTAGATCTGCGAAATATTGGCCCACATACCGAATGCGATGATGAAAAAAAGGTTCAAGTCTTTAGGGAGCTTTCTTCCCCTAAATAATCGTCTTCAACGCCAGCCTTGGATTTTTTGCTTGAACGCTTAAGTCTACTATGTAGCTCTGATGAAGACGTCACAGAAAGAGTTAACACAGAAAAAATGACCTTCTGGCGCCGAAGAAAATGTTCCTTTGACCCCAACAATTCTAAAAAAATTGCCGTTTATCGACACAGGAACCAGACTTTTTAAAAATGCCATTAATGTCTTCATTACCGTCCCTTCCATCTGTAACCAATGCTAACCCTCGAGCCACACCATCAACCACAAGAAAAACTCCGGCTAAAAAAACGAATCGCTCCTGTGGCGAAGCGGGCAAAAAAAATGAAAAAGGTTTAAAAAGAAAAAAGCAGTATTTCAACATGCAGCTATACTAGAACACCAAGATGACGGCGATTACGAAGACATACCGGACGGTTCATCCCTTGATTATTTTAACAAATTATTTTCTCCTGATATAATATCCTTCATAACAGAACAGACTAACATTTATTCAGTTGAAAAAACTGGAAAATCGATTCAATTAACCGACCATGAACTTGTGGATTTTATTGCCATACAAATTATAAGGGGCATAGTTGATATGCCAGAAGTTGACAACGGTATATTGCCTGAAATGTAATGTAAAGCTTTGTTTTGTGACAGAGAAAATGTTTCCTGAGCTTTCGCACAAAATAAAATAATAGTTTCTAAATAAATTGTTTTTTTATGTAAAATTACCTTTCTGTTGCATAATTGACATTGTATATCACAGTATACATTAGTATATGATTGTAATACTTCATTCTATTGGCATTGTATACTGTGGTATACATTAGTTTTCAGGAAAACTGGAAAAGCTAGATTTTTTAAACTATTTTTTCTAATCACATTTTATACCTAAAAGACCAAAAAAAATAAAAAACTAGAAAATTTACACTTTTTATGACTTTGCCAAATAAAGGGTTAAGAATGTAACAATAAATAATTATGAAAAGTTTTTAATTGTATTTCGGGTCTATATTTAAGTCGAACCTTGTATTAGAACCAATATTATATCAGTATATATATATATATAGTATAGTTTACGTATTAGCCTTTATTTCAACCCTGTTCATTTTATCGATATCGATAAAAAACCGAACGTATAGGGCGCTACACTATTTTAGTCTGTTAGGTTGGTACTACTGTTGTTTGTTGGTTCTTTGACGTACATTATGGTATTGTATTGCCATGCAAACTGTTTCTTGACTGATTCTATTGGCTAAGTTTGAGAGTCCCGCCTCTTAAAACGTAGTGATTATATTCTCTTTTCTTTGGTTCAAACGTCAATAAAATTGGATTGTGGATTGTTTTGGTTTGAACCAACAATTAATATTATTAGGAATTTCTTGCTGTATCGGTTTGCTTGTACTTAGCCTTTAATATCTATTTAGAAATCAATTACCAATCATTGGGCGTACCCCAATTACGCCAAGTTCCCGAATATCTTCTTCGGTGCCCACATTCTTATTATTGTGTTTTTAATAACATATTCAACATGATATTGCTTTTTGTGGAAAAAGGAGTTGCATATGTATGGAATGCAGAAGGTATTTAAGTATAAATAAGTTTTATCTGAACTATCCATATCTTGAAGTAATTCAAATCAGTAAACAAACTTGACTTATATATTTTTCAGATTGGTATAACCTACGTACCCAACATAGAATATGTGGCGCTCTTATAGGAACTTTGACTTCGTATCCTAGACAAAATGATTTTATGGGTAAGTGTTTTCCTATTGCAATCAGTGAGTTCAACATTTTTAATAATAAATACTTGTTTATTATTAACAATGTTTACATTTGAATTTAAGCTTTTAATTGAAAAAAAGAAGATCATCATTGAAAGTTAATTATATTAATATTTGCTGCCATTCTTCCTGACTTTTCCTTTTTATACATTTTTCAGGACTTCCAATGGCTTTGATGTCCGAAGAAGCATCATTGTTAGTAAAGAAGGGAATATGTGAATTATATGAACTGCCACAGCTTACCTGTAAACCAACTCAGGTTGATAACAAAAACGCAAAGCTCATGGAGGAAAAGTATGTAACTTAATATTGCCATCCTCTTACGCTTAACTGTGCCTCTCAAGGGGCATCTGTGAATTATTATTTTTTGTGTATTTTTGCACCCTTCACCACATGTTGAAAAAGAAATGCAGGGTCTTCAGCAGGAAAATAGGCTATGTAAAATATGTTGATTGTACTTCATTTCTGGGACTGCTAATGTAATAATCAGGCATTGGATATTCATATGCTTTTGCGGCTCTCCGCGATATGTCGGAAACGAGCCCTGAACTTCTTCGGTCATATTATGTGGTCTTCAAAGCATTGTCTGGAGAAGCAGATTATCATAGGGCAAATTGATGGCAGACGTGCGCAGGGAAGGGCACCCACTAGATGGTCTGACACAGTGAAGAAGGCAGTGGGCGGCAGCATGCACCGGGCGGTCCACGCAGCATATAACCGCACTGAGTGGAAACAGTTATGTGGTCGCGATCCTCATCAGTGAGGGAACGACGAAGAAGAAGAAGAAGAATGCTTTTATACCTAAACTTTGGTGTCTCCGCTGAAGTTGCTGGAGCTGTACGGAGACAGACTCAAATTGATTTAACAAATGGCGGGATTTCTACATTAATTAATTAGGCTAACATTCAAACATCCTATTTAAGTAACAAAATGAACTTATTGAAAGCACTTTAAAGCTGTATTTAAATTAAATATAAAGGTATATATTGACTAAATGTTATCATAGGCGTATTTAGGGGGGTGGCCGGGTGGGCCGTGCCCACCCCAGAATGGTCTAGTGCCCACCCCAGGATTTTGGATTACCGATAGAAAGTCATGGCTTCATCTCTTAGGCCATGGCCAGGACCCCCCTCAGGCCCACCCCAGGCCCCCCCTGAAAAATAATCTTAGATACGCCAATGAATGTTATTCAATTAACATGCAATTATTTCAACTATTACGAAATATACTTATCCTAATTATGAAATAAAATTATAACTAATTAGCTAATCTGATACAGTAACACTAAAGTGAACGGGTAATTACAAATAAAATTAAATAAATTGGGTCCGCCTTCATGCAACTCAGCATCAATGCTGATACCGAAGTGTAGGAATAAAAGCAACCAAATATCCAATGCCTGGTAATAATTGGTGACATCTCCGGCCTCACCTTTGCGCTGCTGCACCGTTACTGGTGGTGGCCCGCCCATGAATATGCTGTTTCCTCTTCAGTTTTAAATAAACAACCCTACTAGGCTAGTTTTTAACCAAACTGGAATAGGATTTACTCAGAGATTAAGTGACAAAATTACGTAGAAACTTTAAATGTTTTTAATTCTAACGATTTTAATGTTTTGTTTTTTATTTTTATCTTTAATGTTACAAATTAATCACTATTATGTATACTTACTCTCCTGTTAACACGTGTAGCTTGACTGTAATGTGTTAATTTATGGAACAAATAAAATAAAATAATTCTAAAAATTAACCTTGGTCCATATTGGTCATTAATCAAAGCATACTACAAGAAAATAAAGTTGGGTGTTTACTTTTCTGTGTCTTGGTTTATACAACAATTGCATACCTATTTGTTTGATATAATGAGAGATTAACTGTGCGCATTTTTCGCTCACCATAAATTATGTTTCATTTTTAAGTTATTTGTTTTACATAAATTAAAAATAAATATATATAAGTGTGAGCAAGACAAGACACAGGCCATCCTAACAGCTCGCAGCTAACAAGCTGACACTGACAGAGACTGTGATAAATTTTATGTACTTACCTTAAGTATTGACAATATTTTAAATTTTCACAGTGTTGAATTTTCTATAATTTCATTAATTTATTACCATGAAAGCCAAAACCATTGTTTTTATTTTATTATACCGACTAGGTTTGGAAATATTCCGAAAAATGTGAAGAAAGTGTTGCCCCAAGATGATTACCAAAAATTTCATCACCTAGCGGAATAGTTGATAGTAATGATTCACAAGGAGATTATATAACAAATAATAATAATAAATGTATGTACTTAATATTTTTAGACTATTAGCTGAACAAAAAGATGCCTTAAGAAAGCGAAGGATAGAACAATTATCTCAGAAAATTGATATTATAGTTGCTGGCAAGAGACAAAAGCTTATATCTAAGAAGATTCCTGGTGAGATTATTATCATTATTTACTTTATTAGGCTAGATTTATATGTATATATAGACAATTATATATTATAAGTGTACAGGGTGTTCTTTTTCAATTGCTTTAACTTTAAGTGTTAATTCTTTACATCTTATTGAGTCAATGTCTCAAAGAAACTAAGTTCCTAACTCGCACCGTTTTCAAATTATTTAATAACTAAATTTAATCACTAATCTCAGTTTATCCAAATCTTCTTATAACCAAAGACTATTTTACATAGAAAACTATCGTGAGTCTCAGACATATTAAAATACTCAAACGGGTTTACTCACGTCGTAGAAGTCGAATAACGCTCGACATGTTTCGAATCGGTACGCGATTCATCATCAGGAGAGACGATCAGTCGCGGCGGCGGCCATCGAACACTCGGTTGGCCGCCGCTGCGACCGTTCTTTTTTATTTTGCTCTCACTTGACTCGCATGTGTCACGTCAAATTGACAATACTAATTTATTATTGTTGTTATGTACTTAATTTTTAATGAAATAATTGTGTTCACTTGCTTTGTGATGCCACGGATAAATTATACGGCCGAAGATTCCGAAAAAGAAGCCAATAATTATGCACTTTGTTTACGGTTTCCTGCAGTGGAAATGCGGCGGAAGCAGCAAGGGAGTACCGACGTCGATATCCTAATAAGAACTTGCATAATTTGGATTATTTCGATGATATTCCATTGGAAACACTGCGGACACACTGGATCCAGCATGACGGAGCACCCGCACATTTTGCAGGCCGCTTTAGACAGTCAAACTCTTGCGTGGCCCGCCATGCAACCGGACCTAACACCCTTACACTTTAATGTCTGGGGTACTTTAAAAGAAAAGTCTACTCCAAACCTGTGGCTTCGAGGGAAGACCTACTGCAACGAATTCAGGAAGAAGCCGATGCCATGCGTGCCACTCCTGTCAAACTAAATCGCGAGATACGATTGCGGTTGAATATTTGTTTGGAAAATAATGGCGGGCACTTTGAAAACAAGTTGTAGTCAATTATTATTTTGGTTTAATGTAAATATTGAGTGTCAAATACTGATGAGGAGATCATTTTATTTTATTAGGCTAATATTGTTTATGTAAATAAATGTTTATACTTAAACTTTAATTAGTTTCATTTTTGACTATCATTCCATAACCCCAGAGAATTAAAATAAAGTGAATTAAAAAAAAATGGATTAATCACATCGCAAACATTCTTCTGAAATAAAAATAAGCACAAAAATTAAACTTTCACTGCCAATGAACAAAAATAAATACAAAAAGAAAGTTCTTTACCGGGGTTTGAACCCAATACCATCGACACGCATTCCACCTAGACCTAGCTAAGTTTTTAACGAGCTCTGAATTCTGTCATCAATGAAGTTTTATGAGTGACGTTAAAATGACAACAAGTTGACTCTAACTATTGCCTAACTCAAAAGGACCTTTTACAATAGCCACCAATTAAATATTTAATTAGGTACTTAGTATGAAATCCAAAAAAAATTTTTTTTTGGAATACCAATAAACGGTTTTATGGGATGAGTTTACGTTAATGTTCCAAGCACTATGTCGAAGTTAAAGCAATTGAACAAAAACACGTGGTATATGTATTATTTAGGTTTTCATGCCTTCGCTTGACCCACAGTTGAGATAACACCTTTGTTACTCAGCTTTATATTACTAGTTTCCCTGTTGTGTAACGCCATCTATTGCCATTCCAAGGAACTACATTATGCCCGGCATATATTTATTTTGCAATAAGATGAAACTTGTTTGTTTGAAAAAAAAAGTACTATCAATTTTACTATTTTTTTTTTTTTTTGTATTTGATTCCTTACAAAATACTTTATTCTACAGTCACAGAAGAAAACTTGGATAAACAAGCATTATTACAGGAAGAAATAGAAAAACTGCCTCCTTTACTACCAGCCCATGTTTTGGTCCATATACCTACGCAGCATCACATGGATTCAGGTAATGCCAAAATGTGCTTACGAAGTTACTATGACCATCATTAATCTATATTATTATAAAATTCTAGATTAGTATTGATAATCAGTTTTCTACGAAGAGGGGTCGTCGTAAATCTTTTTACTTGTCATGAATTACATACTTGAATTAGATCCTCAGCAATTAGGAACACGACACAAGGAGGACATACCTGAATTACATACTAAAAGTGTGGCCCTCCTTCTTCAAATGACTGTATGTAACATATGAAATGTGAAAAATAGGCAGTTGCCGTTAAGGAGACGTTAAGTAGAAAATTATGAGATAATTAATATTTTACCCTAGAAAACTGAGTAAAGTTGGACAAAACTGTAAAATCGTATAAGCTGGCGTTAAGTGTTTTTATAAAGGTACTTTAAATATGGAAATCTATTCTGATTTTCAGTTAAAAAAAAAGATGAATGTTTACATTACAATTGTCTGCATCAAATATTTCAATTATTGTTTGGTATTAAAGGTCCAGATTTATCAAAAAAGTGCTTTTAATTCTACATACATTTTTACTATGGCGGCCGCGCGCCGATCTAAATACGCATTCCCCGCGCTCTATGGTTCAGTCGCTAATCTATGCAGTCGCTAACGTTCGGTGCAGTCTTAACTTTTTATGCTTATTGCATGGAAGCATTGTCTAATGGTTAGTATGTAATTGTGAATATGTAGTTTTATGCTGACCCAATTACGTGTAATTTTAGAAAAGAAGAAAGTGGGCCTGGACGTGTTAAAGCCGACCATAGTGGAGGGGGCAGGAGCACTACATTTCACAATTTTCAATGATCTCTGGGAAAAGGGACATTATATTACAAGCGGCTCTAAATTCGGATGCGATTACCTTCTATATCCAGGTAAATGCCAAAGTCCTGTACTGTAGGGCAGGTACAGTTTTTGAAAGTCAATAATTTTAATTTTTAATGGAAATGCACCCTTACAAGCTAAATCCTGGTACAGTAACATTTTATATCAGACATGAAGCGTAGGTATGTGTTTTTTATAGGGACAAATAGTTCATTCAAAGGGGCTAATTCGTAAATGATACCTATCGTGCTAGAGGCAGGCTGGGTACTATATAATATAATATACATCATATTTATTTTATTTATTGTTTTGTTTACAGGAGATCCCGTCAAATTCCATGCCATGCACATGGTTCGCTGTATCAAAGACAAAAAAACTTCCTTCAGACCTATCAATATGATCACATTTGGGAGGCTATCAGTGGCAGTGAATAAAATAGCTCTTTTAGCATTTTGCCAAAATGGCCAAATCCAATATCAGTCGCTTCAGTGGCATGATAGCATATACTAAATAAAGTTTATAAATTTTCTTTCTTGGAGTTTGAATTCATAATCTACTTATCTACCCTGTGAGTTTTTAGACGACATCATCTGACATAAAACTAATTTTACGACGCGGTTAACGCAGTGGTAGTGCAGCTGCCTACTGTGCTAGCGGTCCATAACACAAGCCTACTAATTAGAACTAGATACCTACTTATAGAGCCTACTTTGGGACTAGGTTGATTTGTGTAGTTGTCCCAGATATTTATTTATTATTGATTTATGTAGGTTATACTTCTACCGCTTACTTAATGCTACGCTGTATTCTCTTTTTTTGAAGCCTGTTTATTAACACTATCCGTTAATGCAGCTAATGCCAGTCGTGTTACATTCGTTTAACATTTTGAACGTCAAGCGGTGAGGTAAATTCAACGTGCCACTGACGCCATAGTAAAATAATAAAGAAGTGCTCCAAAATTGACGAGGATTGATGTAAACTTGCAGCGGTTTGATTTACAGTCTGACCAATGTGAAGTAGAAATTAAAAAGTGGCAGTACTGTAGTGCCGTCCCTTTCTAATCAATCTAAGAAAAAAGAGACGACACTTCAGTATTGCCACTTTTTAATTTCTACTCTTTTTGGTCAGACTGTACTCACGGTATAGGAAAACAATTAAGGCGTGGCACTCCGGCTAGTAACACTTTCTACGTCACTGATTATGATTAGACTGGCGGTCAAAAGGTTAAAACATTCACCGTCCTTTGTATTCAATATTATATCATCGAAAGATGGCATATATAACATTTCAAAGTGTTTCATCTTACACATAAACAAACATCTTCATGATATATGAGATAATAACATTGTAGCGTTTTTACTTAATACTTGAACGTGATAATACGATAATTATTTTGTCAATTTTGACGTTCTGAGTGTTGTCCGCTTGGTATATTTCTGGACTTCTGAGTTTTTCAAAATAAATTATACAAATGAAAGACAAATCAACAAGCAACTATAACATTAATTAGATAAGCTATAATATAATTTTAAGGTTTATATTTATCGTATTCAGTTGCATTAAGTTCATAGTTTTTATCGAATTTTGGTCTTATCAGTCTTTTTATTTAGTTCATTATTTTTCCAAATATATTACTGGCAACACTATCTGTTTGTCGCCGAGCGATTGCAAACTGCGTTTGGATTATACCCCGCGCGGCGAACGATGATTCCTATGACACCTGTCATCTCAGTACATTTTTCCGATTATAGGTTATAAAATGTACAGAGATGACAGGTGTCATAGGAATCATCGTTCGCCGCGCGGGGTATAGAAATAAATAACAAATTTATAAATTTTAATTAAACAAGTCAACAGATTTTCAGTCAAAATGGCAGATCCAGAATTGGAACAAATCAGGCAGCAAAGACTAGCTCAGCT
Source organism: Apotomis turbidana (assembly GCA_905147355.2). Classification (NCBI taxonomy): domain Eukaryota; kingdom Metazoa; phylum Arthropoda; class Insecta; order Lepidoptera; family Tortricidae; genus Apotomis; species Apotomis turbidana. Next base: position 13,621,507 of record LR990294.1, read on the forward strand.
ACAGGCTCAACATGGGGTATGTAATTAGATTTTTTGTCATATTGAGGTTATTCTTAGAAACAACATTCCGATCAAAGATAGTTTTTACACTTGTGATTTTAATGGGGATAATGTTAATAATTTCAGGGTACAGGCGACCCAAACCAGGCTAAAGTGCAGGAGGAGAAGATGCAAGCTATGGAAGAAGCAAAATACACTATACTTGCACAAGCACTTAGTCAGGATGCCCGCGCCAGATGTAAGCAAAATGTTAATTTCGCTGAAAAGTTAATCTCCTATTGTAACGATTCCCTTTAAATGCACAAACCCAATACTTAAATGATGGACCTAGCAGCTATCAACACTTAAAATTCTTGCCTGAATGAACACTTATAGCAAGCTCTTAATATTTTTACTTTGTATTCCGGCTAGGTTTAACGCTTCCACGGACAGCACGTCGAGAGACGATAATTAGGACCACGTCTGGATGGTGACTTTTGTCTTTCCAAAACTGACACTCTGTTTACAGATGGAAATTTCTCATTATATTTATATGAAGGCAAATGTCTTGTGCCGTTTTTGTCTATAAATGAGTTTAGTCTGTGATGAAGCATGCAATTATCAAAATGGTCCTGTGTCCACAAATAGTGATTGATTACACACTGCAATGCTGTTGACAGTGTGACCAATGACAAACTTATCTGTTTTGTTGTAGAGTCTATCTTGTTTGTTTTATCTGTTTTGTTGTAGAGTCTATCTTGTTTAAATTTTATTATTACTGCATTGTCTGCTTTATTAAGTAAAGCAGTGTTATTATATAATACAGTGGTATATTTTTATGCATTGACAAACAACTTTCCAATTGAATTACTGTATACCAGCATAAATTGTATCTTAAACTTACAAATCCTACATGTTCCAGTAAACACAATCAAACTCAGCAGACCAGAAAAAGGCGCAATGGTGGAAAATATGATCTGCAGAATGGCACAAATGGGACAAGTACGCAGCAAGATCTCTGAGCAAGAACTGATTCAGCTCCTCGAATCTGTCAACCAGCAGATGCCGAAAGCAGCAAGCACCGTCAGGTTCGACAGGAGAAGGGCTGCCCTTGACTCTGATGACGATTTGTAGCAGTTGTTCACTCGATATATACTTATTTTATCTTAACACAGTAACAATAACCACACAATGCCTTGAACGAAATGCTTTTATATATTTTGACTGATGGAGCAATAATAGTTGTATATGATATAGAGTTATTTGCCTTTACATAGCAATAAATAAAAATGCCCGTGCTACTTTCTACCATATATCACCTTATGCTGGGGCCGGGCTGTCAGCCGTCTTTCCTGTGACATTTTGTAACAGTTTTGAGTACATGTACCTTATATATTTGGTGTCCTGAAGTAGGTGACAGTTTTGTGCATATGTATTAGGATCTAGCAAGGAAATTAGGAATTAAAGCCTCTTAATTTTTCGATGTCCACAGGAAAGAAACATTAGTTCATAGAGATGAAATCTGTGTGATGATGTTAACTCAGTGTTCTTACAGATATTTTTTATTCAAATTAGGCAATCAAACACTGGGCCTAAAGATCACAGGTACATTGACTTGCTTTTTGGTTTTGCTAGTTGATTTGAGAAATGATTGAACAAAGTGGTCTAAATGCTTGGCTATTTTCTCTATAATCTTTTGTAAACAGTTTTGCTACTCCATCACATTTTTTCTTGAATGTGTTACACAGGACTGATATTGTGGGTATTGTGTTTAAATTTTTTTAAATACTATTATTTTAATTAGGTCATGTGCTCAGAGTTTACTATCCGGATCTAATTTCTATGGAAATTCCAGATCTTGATTGAAAACCAAGTTTGAGTGACGCAACTTGATTGGAAACCAAAATTGATTATCAGAGAAAATTCTTTAAATTAGAAGATTTGTTTTTGATATTTTACTAGGATGACTACTGTACATACATAATATGCTTATTGCTGCTGAAAGTTGTCACAATGTAAAAGAATCTAGGTTTTCTGATTTCTGGATGGAAAGTTAAACATTTAATGTAAACAAATGTGCTTTAATTCGAAATCTACTTATTTATGTTAATGTCTAATAAAAAAAAACTCAAATTTATCGTTTTCTTATTTAGATTTTATTTACTTAGTAGTTACAAAGGTAATAAAGCCTCTACCGAAAAAAAACTGTAAATTTCAAACGACTGTCAGTTTCATTCGAAGCAACGTAGCTACTATATTCTCGCATTCAAAAATAAGTGTCATTCTTACCTTGGCCATTGCTATATAAATTACTCCGATATCTGGAAAAACTTACTTTCCACAATGAATAGAAAACAACGCCGCGAAATGGTCGTTTCCAAATGGCATGAAATCCGCGTACTGTTCCTCCCTGGCCGGACCCCGCAGCCTGATTAGGTTATAATTGCAGTAATAATATGTACCAATTATGTACCAGGTCGGAAATCGTATGTACCTCCGCAGTTTTGAACATATTGGTCATTAAAGGTGGTCGGCTGCAGAGTACACAGCAGCCGAACCCCGCCCGGAGCCGCTGATATCCACCGCTTTAAGATATGATGTCGATAACAAATTCGCGTACCCATCATGTACCTTCCAAATAAACCTTTTTTTGTAAAATGTGGCTTCACAAATTATTATAATCATTAAATTAAACTTTTTGTGTATAAGCCTGTGACTAATAGCATTATTGCGCACACTAGTGAGACGCCATATACGTTCTTATCAATTATTATTATTATTTATTTATTTATTAGGAACTACAATTTCCTTAAATCTAGATACATTGTCCCACAAAACCAGTAGCTGGTTTGACTGTGGGATCTTTGTGGAATCTCTAGTTTAGGTACAAGGTATGTATTACGGTAGCATTACGGTAGCAGTGTGAAAAAGTGTTTTTTTAACATTCTTTTGAACTTGTTTTTGTTTGGCTCTCGTCGTATTTCCTGCGGTAAATTATTGATTAGGTACGGGATGCGTTTTTTTAGGGTTCTATCCCCAAAGTAATTGTTTACCCTTGGTAGGTACCAATTCTATTCTTATAGGCGCTTGTACGCAAAAAGTTTAATGTATGTTTATAATAATTTGTGAAGCCATTTTTTTACAACAAAAGGTTTATTCGGAAGGTACATGATAGGTACATTAATTTGTTATAGACATCATATCTCAAAGCGGTGGATATCAGCGGCTCCGGGCGGGGTCCGGCTGCTGAGTGTATACTATAATGTAATGACCAATATCTTCAATACTATGGAGGTACATACGATTTCCGACTTGGTACATAAGGTAACTAATTGGTACGTATTATTACTGCAATTATAACCTAATTAGGCTCCGGGGTCCGGCCAGGGAAGAACACACAAAATCCGCAACGTCCTACGGAGTCTTATCGCCAAAGACCTAAACTTACCGCGAAGTTCTGTGGATTTTATTTTGAAGATCTATTTTAATACATTGTCTCTTGAACAGAAGTCCGGAAGTGGTCGACTTCAAGGGCCAAGACACCCTAGGCTTGACAAAAAGATAGTCAATTGCATAACACTGTCAAATATTATTTAAATAGAAGAACGCCTGTTTACGCGTGCTTCCTGGATCTGTCTAGGGCTTTTGACCTGGTTTCCTACAATATCTTATGGGAAAGCTAAAAGCTGTTAAATTACCTAATGAGACCGTACAAATTCTAAAGTATTGGTATGGGAACCAGGTTAATAGTGTTAGATGGTCAGGTACTTTTTCAGACCCGTACAGGTTGGAGTGTGGGGTGAGACAGGGGGGTTTGACCTCGCCCACACTCTTTAACCTTTACATAAATGAGCTTCTCGAGACGCTCGGCAAAACGCATATCGGCTGCCATATTGACACAATTTGTTTGAATAATTTGAGTTACGCCGACGATATGGTTTTGTTGAGCGCATCGGCTTGTGGTTTGCGTAAGCTTATAAATACTTGTGAGACATACGCTATCCAACATGGGCTAAAATACAATGTAGGTAAAACTCAGTAGGTACATGGTATTTGAGCCTTCTGGTTATCAGATACCCAAGGTACCTTCTATTAATTTGTATGGTAGTCCTTTGGAAAGGGTGAGGTGTTTCAAATATTTAGGCCATGTTGTCACCTCAGACTTAAAAGACAACATGGATATCGAGCGCGAACGGAGGGCCTTGTCGGTGAGGGCAAACATGATTGCGCGTAAGTTTGCGCGCTGTACCAGGGAGGTGAAATTAACACTTTTTAGTGCTTATTGCACTTCCCTGTATACGTGCAGCTTATGGGCATATTATACGCAACGGGCCTATGGGGCCCTTCGGGTCCAATTTAACAACGCGTTCCGGGTGCTGGTGGGGCTGCCCCGCTTCTGTAGCGCATCAGGGATGTTTGCGGAAGCAGGCATCGGCTGTTTCTATGCGACCATGCGCAAACGCTGCACATCCCTGGTGCGCCGGGTGCGGGCCAGCCCCAACCCCATCCTACGCTCGATTGGGGACAGGCTTGACTGTCCTTACACAAGACACTGCTGTGAACAGCATGTGTCAAAAAGCTTGTATGTTATGTAAGTTTTTGTAATGTTTTTACTAACACTTTAGATATAGGTTTATACTAACAAATAATATGAGTCACCAATGTTACTCGAAATAAACGATTTCATTCATTCATAAACCGGAATCGAAGTATGTCCATCAGAGATATTGCCAAAAAGTGTGGTACAAATGCATCCATGGTGCAACGAGCAAAGAAAAGAGCAGGTATGCAGACCCGGAAGAAAGTTTAGACGGCAAAAGTGACCGAAAAGCAGCGTTCTGTAATTAAAAGCCGAGCTCGAAAACTATTCGATTTCCTTGGCATAATAAAATCACATTTAATCATTGACGACGAAACTTATTGCAAAACTGATTTTACAACGCTTCCTGGTCCACAATACTACACGGCGGATAAAGGAGAGAAACTCTTCCCGAGTGAAACAACCGTTAGGATTGGGAAATTCGACGAAAAATTTCTCGTATGGCAAGCTATCTGTAAATCATATCCATTTTGTACCCACGGAACTGAACCCATCAAACGTCCCACATGCCGCCCAATCGAGCATTATTGGGCTCAAGTAGTAACTTGCATATAATCTGTGGCTCAAGTCAAGGGAATTTTAAGAAAGACGGATTAAGTGGCCAAAAATAATGACGACTTCCGCAAGAAATGGAATGCTGCAGCCAGAAAAGTTGAAAAAAGCTCCGTAAAGGCTGATATGGAAGGCGTTCGAAAGAAGCTGTACCACGAGTACAAAAAGTATTCAAATAAAAAAAAAAAACTAACAATTATCTTAGCTGAAAATAGCTTATTATTTTACTTAGGTATACTAATATATGTAAAATATCACATGTTATTTTTTCATTTGAAATTTACAGTTTTATTTCGTTACATCACCCTTTATGTGTATTTTTGTGTGGGATTTGTAGGTTTATCTTTAAGCTGTTTACTACATACTGTTTTCTCTCTCTTATCTCGTAGCCAAAATAGCAGTCTTATGTTTCGAGAAGTACGTAGGGGCAAGTCCCCTAACGCCGGACGGCACCTAACGCCGGACACTCGAACTATCTCGGCAACTGGAAGCTCGGCAACGGCAACTCGGCAAGTGGAAGGGGCGCGGGGGTAGGTGCCGTCCGTCGTTAGGGGACTTCCCCCTACGCAATTCATACACTCTGTTATCCCACACGGTTAATTATTATAAAATTAAATGGTAGGTATAGCTATAGGTCGCGCCACATAAAGCTCGATGTGGAACTTATTGCGCAGTAGTCATTTGTATGTACTATTTATTATCTATTCTGTGGTACTGCGCAGCAAGATCGTCAGCGCTCTTTTTTAGTTACGCGCCTTATAAAGGCTGCGCTACATAAAAATATTTTAAATTACAGAAACTGATTTTCTATGGGGAGAGGCCATGTCGATTGTGAGGAAATAGTTATTTGTGCAACAAGAGAGCAAAGTTGTTTTTTGTTGCGAGTGCTGATTTTGAGTCCCGAGCAAGCGAAGGATTCTAAGTTAGAATCCTGAGTGTACCGAGGGACTCAACAGCACGAGATGCAAAAAACTTTGCTCTCGTGTAGCACACACAACTTTTCACCTCAACAGCGAGAACCTATTCGACTTTTAGTATTTTTTCCCCCAACCATTCAAGTGTAGGTATATGTTTATAAGTAGTCTTTGTTTTCAATGATATTATTAATTAGAAAATTGATACCAGCTGCTTTAAAATGGAATACAAATATAATTAAATTGAAATTATACGTTCCAACACTGCACCAGCAGTCCCACACAACCACCACGGTTGTCATTATTTGATCATATTGGAAGATTTAGCAGATACCTACATTACGTGCTTATTACGAGATTTTGTTTATAGTTTGATTGATATTTTTACTCGTAACCGCACCAAACAAATAAATACAAAAGAAATATAAATACAGAAGAATTTTTTTTTTAAATACGGTTCGAAACTGCGTAAGTATATGACAAATTGGTGAAATCGTAAATTATTGGTACGGGTATTTACAGCTTTAAAGTTGAAAAACCTTATCTTATTCTTATTTAATTAAACAATAATCTATTTGATTTATATAAAAGATACTATTATTTAAATATTCGGTCGTTAAAAACAGTAACTAATATGTTGTAATTAAAGCTTCTTCGGGTAACTAGGTATTTTATTTTATTTTATGGTATAACGGGTATCGGAACGTGTTATTATTCGATGTCGGATTCGAAAATCGAATTTCGAATTGATATGTTTATATTACTCTCTCTTTGTCATATAGATATGAAAAGGACAGAGTGCATCGAAATTAGATCGATTCGAATTTTGTAATTAGATAACCTTTGGCTGAGAAATGGCAATTCGTGGTCAAAAATTAAAAAGCTACTTGCTACTCACGCTCGAAACAAAATCGCATTTTGTTCACTGTTATCTGATAGCAAAATCGCCATGTTTGAGGTGGTGACTGGTGAGGTGAAATATAAATAGCGTAATGCTCATTATACTTTGTTTCGCGTGGATACAGATAATAGAGAGATATCATTATCGCATAAGATAAAGAGCTGCATCGCAAATGTCCTTCGTCGCAGAAAGTTCAAATCGCTCAAATTACAAAATAGCTTGGCATATTTTTTCGTGACACTATGGTCTGCGCGCGACGGGAGCCGTAGACATCAGGGGTGAAATTGAAATGAAGGGCCAACGCCGCCCCCGGGCTGTCTTTCGTCTATCATTGCCCGCAGACAATTGTGTCATGATCATGAGTGTCATAATCGAATTTGCTAAGCTATAGTGTGTCGAGTGAAGTACATTAACAACTTAGTCAAATCCAGATAGAGCATAATTAGAGCCATTTAGCGATTTCGGCTTTCTGCGTTGAAGTGCATTTGCGATTCATCCAGCCCCTTAGTACATGATGATCAATCCAAAAGGGTAAGTAGGGAGAAAACGAAAACTATAAGAGATACCTACGGATATCTGTTCTTAGGAATCATGGCGTCGATTTTAGATTTAATAGAAACTGCATTAAATTTTTGTTTATAAATCTCATAGGTCCATAACCGGGAATTGAACCTGGTAAATAATCTGTAAGTAGGTAATCGCATGTCGTATCTTTACAGCGGTTTTAACCGGGTTATGTATGAAATTATGTAGGTACCTACTTACCTATGAGATTAAAAAAGAAATGCAATTTTTATTAAATCTTAAATTGACACCATGGTTCCTACGAACAGAACAGAGGCTGGGAAAAAATATAGTTATACATATATTATACGCAGGGTCCTCTTTCCTCAACAACTCCCATATACCTTTAAATTAACTAATAACCTTTTTTATTAAACGGAAGTTATTATAGTTACGTCTAACTCAGACTACTCGTATTTCGCAGAATACTTACTTATCAAAGGAAATATTGTCCAGTAAAGACTCCGCATAGTAACGCTTGAATTTATCAATTAAGTGGAAATTTACAAACAGTAATCATCAAAACCGGGCAAGAGCATGTCGGACCATGCTCCGTGTAGGGTTCGGCCGTAGCCGTTATTACAAAGATACCATTAGCAACTTTTCTTTAAGGAAGCAGAATACAATCTATCCTGTGTCTGTTCTTGGTAATTATTATGCTTTAAGTGCTGATGGCTCTGCCCCGAGCCTCCCGTCAGTTATATGCATCGTCTCCTCAGTTGACTTCATAGAATCAAAGGCTAAGGAAGTGGAAGCTTGCTGGGCCCATAACCTTATAATTAAATTAAACGACTATGTTTAGAGTTTACCACAGGCTGACTTTATTTCTTTTTAATTATTTACAAATAGAATTGAACCATAGAGAAACTAGATGGCACTAGTGGTGTTTATGTTGATAACAAACCTCAAGAAATAAGCTGTCTTGTTTCCGTTCGTCAGTTCCCGCCGCCTATGGACGCTTGCGACGCCAGGAGCATCACACGCTTGTTGCCGACCCTCTAAGAACCTATTTACTCCCCTCTTGAAGAACCCCCGGGAAAAACCTCGGCAGGGAGCTCATTCCATAAGCGGAGCGGTCGCGGTAGGATATTCCTCTGGAGCCCCACAGTTCTCGACCATTTAAGCTCCAGTATGTGAGGATGAACACCCTGCCGATGGCGAACAGTGAGATCGTAGAAAGTAGCCGTGGGCATCATGTCAAAGGAGGCAAGAGGCTTGATTCGGTCTAATACTCGTCGTTTCCTCAGTTGACTTCACAGAACCAGAAGACGTGCTAGGTATCTTGTTTCAGTTTTGTCATTAACTTATTTTCGCTACCTGCTTTACACAACTAACAACGTTGTATGTATGAGCGACTTTCAATGGGATTTATACCTTCTATGAGTACATTTTATGAGTTGGTTGACTATTTACTCGAAAACTTTTAAATCAGCTGTAAAAAAAACTTAAAAAAAACACACAATAAATTCTACTACTGTGAATCTCTTCCACGCACCTTTAGGCATTTTATGCTACCACTTTTTGAGCGTGACTATGCCATGTAGGTATGTATGCCAATTGCAGCTGTCTAGTACGAATGAGTACTGTTCGTTGAACAGTCTCTGAACTAAGCTGAGCACGGACGGACGGACATGGCTAAACTATAAAGGGTTCCTTGTTGACTATGGAACCCTAAAAATTATGTTGCAATAGTCTTTGAAAACAATAATAAATATCAAGTTCTTAAAATACTTAGTAATCAAATTGCATCAATCACTACCCAATCAGATCGAATCATGTGATTATCAGCGTTTAGCTACCGTATAAAGAACTGTGATTTTGTTATCTGGCCGTGGTTACTACGAATATGTTGGTGGGTGTCCTGCTATGCGTGGGGGCTGTGGTGTTGGTGGGGGCGTCGCCTCACGCCGGCGAGTTAGAACAGCTGCTGAAGGCATACCAGAGTTTGGGGAGGATTTCGGATAACATTTTGGAAGATGCCAGTCTCGATGTGGTAAGTGCTCGTTTTAACTCCAGTAGCAATGCCACATTACTTAAATATGTGAGACCTACGCCAGAGGGGCAGGTCGCTTGTAACTTGATTGGGGATAGTTACGGGCGTGTGGAGTCGATACCACAATGAAGATGTATGCAGTAGCCAGTAATCTTTAATTTACAAAAGACAGGGAAAAACAATTACTTTACTTATACATTATGTCTAGGAAGGGATTACGTTTTGATTTAATTAACATTATTAAATGATTAAAATTGATATCACATAGCAAGATATGTATGTCAGCCATTTGTAAAGGATTGGCGGGGAACAGAAGGAAGGAGGAAATGTCAAAAACAGACATAGATTATAGGTGTATTACCATAGCCTACATAGAGCGATGGTTTGAGGAGATTATATTTTTAACAAAATACCACAGTGGCACAGATTTGTGTGTACCCTGGCGAACATTTTCTGTATTTTATTGGCTGTAGGTAGGTATTGTTCACGGAATTGGTCATGGGGCATGGCATGGCAGTGCGGCGGAAGGGGACTGCACCTTCGGCTATTAACATATAGTTTCTTCACCATTACCTATCTACCTACTAACGACATGCTAAATTTTCTAACTTAACCTGCAAAATAAAAAGAAACCCAGGTTCAAACAACGGTACCGTTAAAAATAGTCAAAAAATCTGATAAAAAATACAAAAATATGGTAAAAAAAACATTATGTAGGTACTATATCTGGCCATTCATCGTAAAATTAATGTTAACTTACCTTCTCCTTGCAATGAAACTGAACGTAACTACAAAATTTGGAATTCTAAGCTTTAATATTGGCTGAGATCTTGTCGCTTGTTCCAATCCGATCCTAACTATCGGATGAAGTCGGATCGGATCGGATAGGATCGGAAGGTCTGGACCGGGTTTAAGAACCATCTCGACGGACAAATATTTTGATTTAAAAAACCGCACTCAAATTGGTCTATCCGTATGGGAGCTATGATGCCACAGACAGACACGCAGATACACAAATACACAGATACACAATGTTAAACTTATAACCCTCGTTTTTCGTTGGTGGTCAAAAATATCCTGTTGGTTTGTAATTCTTTTACCTTCAGTCTTACACGGTTACGGGACAATGATGTATACTGTAGGTATAGCAGAGATGGTTGCCCCGGGATGCGGGGCATCTTACGATATGCCAGGCATTAATTTTCTTGCCGGCAGTCAATCAACGACCTAGTCATATTAGGGAATGAAATTTTTTATGAAGATTATGAAATTAAACTACAGCTACAGATTAATATAATCTACAGCTTTTTAATTTTTCATTATAGTTCAGAAAATATAAATTGGTAACTTCTTATCTACTTTGCGATCTTTTGTTCGTCGTAAACACTTACCGGTCAATGAGGAGCCTAGCACGCGTATCTATTGTTAATAACAACACTAATCCTTACCTGAGAGCCGGAGTGACTCAAGTTATTGGTTTTTACACGCGATTATACTGCTTGTTTTCAACGACGTGACGCCTTGAATGGTGCAAACATAGCCAAACATAGGCTATGCCTATTTATGAGTCGCTTTGACACTCGGGTGCAGAAATGTGCTGGAAATACAGATAGCCAATCAAATTTCAAATTGTCATGAAAAAGACTGAAGAACATTAAAGATTTGCAGGCTGAAGCTACTTATAGTAAGGACCCCCTGTCAGAAAAATACCCTAATGACGAGCCAATAATCAAATAGCTACGACAGCGACATATGAACCACATTGAATAGTAGATTGTTTGACAAGGGGCTAAAATAAGTCATTTTGACACGTATTGATTATTCGGATGAGCGAACGAAGTGAGCGAGTACAAACATATCTGAGTGTCATAATGGCTTAAAAGCCACGTGTTAAACTCTGCTTTTCACTTCGACTGCGAGAAAATAAAAAAAGATCGGAATTTAAAAAATAAATAAATAGGTAAATGTATAAACATACCCAATTATGTGGTTGTAATTGTAATCCATTTTAACGTAGTACTATTGTTAACACTATAAATTAATTGTTAACACTATAAATAAATTGAAGAGCGAGGCCTCCTGATACAGGTTGAATAAACCTAATAGAAGGACTCGACCACACTCTGTACTTACCACCTAAGTTTAAATGGAAATAAATAATTTATTTATTTAATTTTAATTTATTTATTTTATCGGAGGGTTGGGTGGCCGGTCAGGGCAGTACGGAGGCTGATCTACCTTGGGACTGCGAGAGCCCCTAGTGGGCGTGTCCGCACAAGTATTCACAAAATAAAAGTCGTATAATGTAATCTGATCACTGTGCTATCTGATTTGATTCACAAACACTAAAGTATTTTATGCAATCGTTGTATAAGAGGGGGCAAAAAAGCGAGTGGCAAGATGCCACGAGCGTTTTTTGACCTACTTATACAACGTTGCATACAATACTTTTTCTACGACTCGACAATTCATAAATAAAATGCAAATAAACACCAAAGAAAATAATTAGGTACAGTACGATTAAAATCAGTTAACACTTCGGCCAACCTCGGTAATTGTCGTGAATCCCTCGTCTCTCACATAGAGTTATCAATTTACAGATATGACCGATTTACAAAATTCTTTTCGTATTTGATAGGGTATACTTCCGAGATGGTCCCATGTACATTTTATCAAAATCGGTCAAGCAGTTTATGAAATATCAACAAAAATCGGTTGAAATCGGTTTATTTAATTTTTTATTTGGTGATTATTATTAATTATTAATCCGACGTAATATCGTAGGTACTACTTACATCAAACAGTAAAATATTGACTTATATATGTTTTTTATATATTGTATACCTACAAGAATGTTAAAATTCATGTCGCTTCTGCATAATAAATTTCTTAGGTCTACCAGTTAGTAATGTCATCTTGGCAGGTGATATACATTGCGTTTATGGTACTTCAAATTGAATGCTACCTAAAAGAAATCGCGGTAATGTATTTCGTGTCATTTCCGTCTCCGGATTTAGGCGATGATACCCGAGAAAAGCCGAAGTGTTAACTGATTTTAATCGTACTGTACATGTTCCCGCTCGGAATCAACAAAATTAAAAAAAAAATAGTCTGATAAACTTTTTTTTTATTGACGTCCATCTGTCAAAAAATATGAACTTATACATAAAGGTATACGTTCACTATACTAAACATCTGTCAAAAAATATGAACTTATACATAAAGGTATACGTTCACTATACTAAACATCTGTCAAAAAATATGAACTTATACATAAAGGTATACGTTCACTATACTAAACATCCATGCACTGAAGATAAAACTTTTTTTTAAGTTGCACGCCGTTAAATATTTAAAAATTTAAATCAGATAGGGTAACGGCACCAGTGGTCAGCCAGGAACCAGTGGACAGCCTCTTTGGTCGTTTATTGGTCATAAATATCGCTATGGTTGAAATAAACGAATCACGTATACTTAAAATGATGCTCTGATTCCTCATTGGTTAATATATTACGCGACAAGAGCAGCAGGGGATCAGAGAGGAGAAATAAACTCGTTCAGACAGGTGCTTTCCACCGACAAGAGCAGTAGTGTCATGTCCGCCATATTTTGTGTTACACGTGGTGTTACCGTAAAAGGTAAGAAAAGACATGTTTTATTCAAAAGAGTGATTGTTACTTATACAAATTAGCTTTACGATTACTTCATGTACTAAATTATATGTAATTTTAATGAAAATATCGCTGATTTATGCATAAATTGAGGGGGCTGTCCACTGGGTACCACTTTTTTGCAAATTATCCAATCGTCAGCCTCCCCGGCTGTTTACTGGGTATTTCAATTATTTTTAAAATTGTGAGTAAAAACGACCGTTAGAACCGTTAAATTCAAATTTAAAAAATTTGTAAGGCATGTCTTGTCCTAATCGTGAGAAAACCCAGTGGTCAGCCGCCATTCAAATGATTTTTTACGCGGCTGAACATTGGGAACTCGCAATTATTGCTATTGCGGCTCCAGTATTCAGCCACTATCTTGTTGGTACCAATTTAAGTGATATTTTTAAAGCGGTAGGTATTTGTATAGGAATCTAGAAACTATACAGTATATAAAGTATTAAAAAATATAATTATTCCAATAAAAAGTAAATTAAATGTATATTGGACTTTAAACTGGAATAATTTAATTCTATACAGGCACCTAACTGAATAATTTTCGACCGTTTCTTCTGTTAAAATAAATTTTTAGTCTGTATTGCCGAATTTTTCAGATAAGATATATTAATACAGCCTCGATTATTTTAATCAATTAACGAGTTCGCTCTTATAAATTTGTGAAAACGTAATGTCTCATTATTTTAATGTGGATACACCACATTTTTTGCGCTTTGATTCTTGTATCAATGGAGTTCTTTGTTTTATGAGAATAGTAGCTATAAAAAAACAAGATTTACAAAAATAATATCGTTGATTTTGATATAAATATAGCTAGTTTTGATCTCATTCTTATTAATTATTACAAGGGCTGGGGACTGGATTCAGCGAGGCTGTTAATAGGATTTTAGAGGCTGACCACTGGGAAAACGTGCCATTTTTTGTTTAAACTTAAATATATATAATATTAAAAGAATGATTGTTTTTGATATATATTGCTCAAAAACTACAATAGACTATTCATCCAATCATGTGGTATGTTTCATTATCCGACGAATACTGTACAATTGCCAACTGTTCAAACTTCAAAAAGTCGATTGGGGGCTGACCACTGGTGCCTTTACCCTAGCATGCCATAACGATTTTTTAAACATAGCGGGAATAGACAATTGTAAGAAAAACGCCTAAGATTATTATAATACGGACGCCGTATTTCTTATTATTATAAAGAACTAGGTGACGATCGGAAATGTTGGCCGATCTGACCATGACCAAGTTGGTTTTTTAATTTATCTGTAAATAGCTAAATTTATACGGGATTCCATATATTCCATTTAAATCCTAGCTAAAAATACCATTTTAGCCTCACGTCGCTAAAAGAACGTACTAAGTACTTTTGGCAGCAGAAGTGAAAAAATCTTTATCAAGATCGACTACACGTAGTTTCAATGCAGAAATACTAGGTAGATATTGGCAATTGTTTCAGCCCGAGTTGGTCCGGAAGTACCATTACCCCTTGGAAGTCCACCAAGTGACGACCAGCGATGGCTATATCCTCAGCATGCACCGCATCCCTCATGGACGCAATCAGAACAACGACCCAAACGTCAAGAGACCCGTGATCTTTGTGATGCACGGTATCCTTTCTTCCTCGGCTGATTGGGTGTTGATGGGTCCTGAATGTGGATTCGGTAAGCAAACCTTGTTAATTTTCTAGCATATTCTTACTCCTTCCCGCATTGCGGAAGATAACGACCAATAACCGTTTTTGTTTCATTGTGACCTTGGGCACGTTTGCCATTTATTTGGTCTAAAATAGTTTATTTTCTATTTTATAATATCAAATCGACCCATACTGTTCCTCGGGTATACACTTGATCATTGTGTGGACGCAAACGTATCGTCGTCATTAGTATCCTTATTGGACTGCCGAATAATATTTTGAGACTACCTACAGCTATCTAGCCCTTCTCTTTAAGCTCTTGTAAAGTTATCCTTATCAGATTAGGCCACAGGCCTATGTCAATGCCCAACCTTATTACGATTATAGGTCGATTTATCAAGATTATGACCGATAACATTCAAATAAACAAAACGGAACCACTTCGGGTATCATGGAATAAACGTCATGGTCGTATCGGTTAATTTTCTAATTTCGGATTAGCAATAATAAATATTACGACGCACGAGTAGGTATTATGCTTGTAAAAAATAACCGACTGCTAATTATCATCTATCTCCGTAGTTACTCGTATGCCCAGTATTTATAGCATGGGGAGTTGGAGACTCCTCTCCATTGTAGTGTAATGTAAAAAAAAAACTCGAGTTAAGTTTGCACCTTCCCCAGCAAACAAGACATAACAAGAAGATTATCCAAGTGACCATCAAATCAGAACTATTCCTATTGCAGCGTATATCCTAGCCGAGGCTGGCTACGACGTCTGGATGGGAAATGCTCGTGGCAACTACTACTCCCGGGAGCACATTCGCTACCGTCCCGATGCTATACTTAGCACGAGATTCTGGGAGTTCTCTTGGGATGAAATAGGAAATATTGACGTGCCGACTATGATTGACTTTGCTTTGGAACACACTGGCCAGGAAAGGCTTCATTACATTGGGCATTCCCAGGGAACCACTGCTTTCTTCGTCATGGGCTCGCTCCGGCCGGATTACAACCAGAAAATCATATCCATGCACGCATTGGCGCCAGTGGCGTATATGGAATACAGTCCCAGCTTGTTACTGAGAGTTATTGCTCAATTCTCTAATCCTCTTAACGTAAGTTGACTAATGCAATGTAGCTACCTTCTGGTTGGCTATAAAGAGTATATGATACCATATCAATTTTAGTAATACCTACTATATTACATTTAAATATCGTATGTAAACCCTTTATTGTACACAAAAACAAGAAAAACACTTCTAAAAGAATAAGCATGTAAAAAGGCGAACTTATCCCTTTAAGGAATCTCTTCTATTTAACTTTTGAGTAAATTAGTGCTAAATACAAATGTAAATGGTAGACAAACCAAGCGACATGAACAATATAATAGTATTTTAAGCAACCGTTGTATAAGAGGGGGCAAAAAACACGTGGTATGGGTTACGATGTGAGCGTAGCGAACATCGTAAGAAAGATGCCACGAGCGTTTTTTGACCTACTTATGCAACGTTGCTTACAATTTTTTTTCTTCGACTCGACATTTCATAAATAAAATGCAAATAAACAACAAAGAAAATAATTACATGTGCCCGCTCGGAATCAACAAAATTAAAAAAAAATATATAGTCTCTGATAAACTTTTTTTTATTGACGTCCGTCTGTCAAAAACATATAAACAAATAAGTAAATAAATAAATATTAAGGGACAATCATACACAAATCGACCTAGTCCCAAACTAAGCAAAGCTTGTACTATGGGTACTAGACGACGATATACATAATATATAAATACATATATAGATAACATCCATGACCCAAGAACAAATATTTACACAAATATTTGCCCCGGCCAGGATTCGAACCCGGGACCGCCGACTCAGTAGGCAGGTGTCTATAAACCGAGCCAAACGCGTCGTCAAAACAATACAGTTGCCGAGAATCTTCTTGAGCCTAACCTTGACTGCGCAGTAGCCGATTTACGTACAAATATGCATGCGCAGATCCGCCATTTTGGGTCAAGAAGATTCTCGGCAACTGAACTTATACATAAAGGTATACGTTCACTATACTAAACATCTGTCAAAAAAATATGAACTTGTACATAAAGGTAGGTATACGTTCACTATACTAAACATCCATGCACTGAAGATAAAACTTTTTTTTTTAAGTTGGCAGCAATGCCTTAGTACAATAAGTTTTTTTTTAAATTACAAATTGTGTGAATGCAGCTCTTTATCTTGTAATCTGTGGTACTAAGTGATGCTTTTTTGGCGACATTATAACATCGTTTAGCAGTGTTTTTTTTGGGCAATAGAGTATAGACTTTTACAGACTTTCATAATTTATGTCTTTATATTAGAGTTAGTAACTATATAAATAGCAGGGAAAAGTACTGGAGTAGAATAGTATTTTATGCAACCGTTGTATAAGAGGGGGCAAAAAACGCGAGTGGCATGGGTTACGATGTGAGCGTAGCGAACATCGTAAGAAAGATGCCACGAGCGTTTTTTGACCTACTTATACAACGTTGCATACAATACTTTTTCTACGACTCGACATTTCATAAATAAAATGCAAATAAACAACAAAGAAAATAAGTACATGTTCCCGCTCGGAATCAACAAAATTAAAAAGATAAATTGTCTCTGATAAACTTTTTTTTTATTGACATCCATCTGTCAAAAAAATATTAACTTATACATAAAGGTATACGATCACCATACTAAACATCTGTCAAAAAAAATAAACTTATACATAAAGGTATGCGTTCACTATACTAAACATCCATGCACTGAAGATAAAACTTTTTTTTTTAATTTGGCAGCAATGCCTTAGTACAATAAGTTTTTTTTTAATTTGCAAATTGTGTGAATGCAGCTGTTCATCTTGTAATCTGTGGTACTAAGTGATGCTTTTTTGGCGACATTATAACATCGGTTAGCAGTGTGTTTTTGGGCAGTAGAGTATAGACTTTTACAGACTTTCATAATTTATGTCTTTATATTAGAGTTAGTAACTATATAAATGACAGGGAAAAGTACTGGAGTAGAAAATATTTTATTAATTCTTGAAATTTTATTAAATTTTTTGTCATATCATTAATTAATCATTAATTAATATTCTGTCATTTTTACTTTTTTTCACTTTTGTTTTAATTTGTAGTCTTTGGCTCGCTTAATCGGCTTAGGCGAGTTTTTGCCCAACAACCGGATCATGACTTGGGCCGGACAGGCGCTGTGTATGGACCAAGTCGTCTTCCAGCCGATCTGTAGTAACATTTTATTCCTTCTCGGCGGCTGGAACGAGAATCAGCATAATGCGGTAAAATATTTTACGTAATTTTATAGGCATTTTAGTCTCGTAATGTGAATTCTAAATTGTTTTCCAAAATTATCATTCTTTTGAGTTTATAGTTACCCACACTTAGCTACACGTATCGTGTCTACAGGTTTATTTCAATCAACTTAACTTTGGATCACAAAGGAATAGATGAATAGATTTTGAGTGATTTGATTGCTAAAGTAACTAATTACTTATTACCTTCTGGAAGTTATCGATTATACGCGCCAGGTTGAGCGAACTGTTTTAATACAGTATAGCACTTAACTAATATGTGTAACGTTCGAAGTATAAGGACACCGAGCGGCACTTACGTCATTTAGAGAAATTATGATTTTTTATGAATATTATGAATTTTTGCGATAATTCAAAAACGGCTCGACCGATTTTATTCAATATCTATAGTTTTCATTGAAAGTGCTTATAAGACCTCATTTTTATGAATTTTACGCTATACCAAATTTCAGCTTTCTAGTAATAAATGATCACGGAACCTGAGCTCCGCCCTGTCCGCGGACGGACAGACGGACAGACGGACATGGCGAAACTATAAATAAGGGTTGCTAGTTGACTACGGAACCCTAAAAATCATCTAACTATCTATGTCTGTTCAAGTCTAAATTCAAACACAAAGTTTGATAAGTATTAATCCTGAAACAAAACCTTCAGGGGAACAGGCAAGTCGGACGACTGATTATGTATAGTGTATGGTCTTACTAAATATTCTCGTGATAAAAAGCAACGAACATCCTTTTATTGCAATATATTCCGAGCTAAATGTTATTGATGATTATTATTTGCAGACAATGATTCCTGTCAAACTTGGTCACACTCCGGCTGGTGCGTCCGTCAGGCAACTGGCGCATTTCGGTCAGAGCATCAAGGATAGATCCTTCAAGCGCTTCGACCACGGAATCGTGACAAACAGGCTGACTTACGGCAGCTACAGGGCACCCTCCTACGACCTGTCGAAGGTTACGACTCCAGTCTTCCTTCACTACTCCGCGTCAGACCCGCTGGCGCATGTCAATGACGTGGACAGGCTGTTTAGGGAACTCGGAAGAGCCGTCGGAAAGTTCAGGATCGGCGACAGAAACTTCAGCCATTTGGATTTCATGTGGGGAATAGACGCGAAGACACTTATTTACGATCGAGTTTTAAACCTAATACAAGCCATGGACGTGAATACTTTTGATGAGAGAGTGTAAGGGGACGAATGAGGTGTTTTACCCAGTCCAACATGAGTATTTTGTAAACATTTGCTAAAGTTACTGTGATCACCGGACCGATGTCAAACTATTTATATCAAAATTAATGGTAAGCTACGAAATGGGAGATACGAAATGCTTAAGGTTTAAACATTACCATAATCCGACCCCGCTCTGACTTACTTCACTAGATTGAGTGTTATATTTTTGTTGCTGTCAATTAAAAAGGTTACCTACAGACAATACGTTTTTATTTCTATAAATTATACCTAGTCCAATACGGGAAAAGGGTATAATTGCCCCTAAAACTAAAATAATTCACATTGTACGGTTTTTAAAGTCAACAAGGTTATATTGAGAATTATTGGGTATGAACATTTTCTAACGGATCTTGAGTGTGCGTTAGGTAGGTATAAAAAAGTTTTTGTAAGCAACCTCTGTAAATCTTAGAAAAGATTATATTCAATTGCATTTCTTCTGCACTAGGGCATCGCATTTTACTGTTTTAACAATCCGTATTGTTTTCTAACAGTTTTATCGAAAGATTAGGTATGTGAGCGCAATACGAAACGAGTGAAACAATTATAAATGCCTTAAAAGATTATACAAGTGACTTTTGGCAACTAAAATGTGCTTAAAACTATGAAAAGTAATGTCAGTTTGAATTTATAACAGATTCGTCAATTTTGTGATCTAGATATAAAGATTTAAAAATATAGGTAATTGCTTGTGTAAAATAAAGATATGACGAATTTATTATAAATTCAAAATGACATTACTTTTCATAGTTTTTAACACATTTTAGTTGCCAAAAGTCACTTGTATAGTATAATCTTTTAAGGGATTTATAAGATTTATAATTTTTACACTGGTTTCGTATTGCGCTGAGATAATCTCTCGATAAAACTGTTAGAAAATAATACGGAATGTTAAAACATTAAAATGCGATGCCCTAGTGCAGAAAAAATGCATTTGAATAATCTTTTTTAAGATTTACAGAGGTTGCTTACAAAAACTTTTTTTATACCTAACGCATCCGTTAGAAAATATTCATACCCATTAGTACTCAATATACTCTGACTGCAAAAAATCGCGCACTTGTATATTATTGAAGTTCAAAACCGTTCCCATATCGGTCTATTATCTTTACTGTAATTTAGAAATTATCCTCATCATGTACGGTAGTGCACAAATCACGATCACGAATCAGAGTATAAATAAAGATACGCGACGAACACTTTCATTTGAAGGAAAAGAAAACAGCAGGTGATCTTATCGGTAGACGAATATCTAATTACCTTACACAAATAGACCTTATCCCAAAGTAAGTTCTAGTAGGTTGTGTTATAGTTATAGGCACTAGACGACGATATACATACTAATACATTGATAAATACTTCAATAATTAATAAATATACTTAAATATATAGTCCAGCATACATCCATGACCCAGGAACAAATATTCAAGTTCATCACACAAATATTTGCCCTTGTCGGGTCGAACCAGGCCAACCTGAGACGATAGCCTGAGCTAGCCAGTTTTCAGCTCTACTACCACTGCACCAACCACATCGTTAAGATTATGTCATATAAGTTTTATTTATTACCTAGGTACTTACAGTAATAATGTTTATCATGCTAATATAGAGTTTTAAGTCGTACACTGGTTAACAACAGAATATTTAGACGAATGATTAAACCAAAATATTAATACTTTCGGCTTTTTGCCCGAGCGAGCGACGCCAACGACGTGTTTCCTTTTCAGCTTAGCCTAAAAATTGAAATAATTTGGTAAGTCCGGATGTCCAGACGATTTCCGGCTGCATTTCTCAACCGTTTCGCGTGAAGTTTTGTGTTTTTTTTGATAGCTTTTTGCTTGTTTTTTTTTTTAATGGCGGAGATCTGGGGTTTGGAAATTTAAAAAAGTCTATATATCAGCCGTCTTGAAACCAAGTCACCAGGTCTACACTACAGCACCTGTGTGCAGCAGTTACTAGTCTATGACGTGACAAACATAGTAATCATTAATAAGATGCACTATTCATCCTCCGCTAAGATGCACAATACAGTCGCCGGATTGTTCATGTTATACAAGCTACAAATCCGCCTTTTGAGTCTTTGGGGATCCCAATTCCCTGTCTAAAGCTACTTTAAATTTAGGTACGGAACCTTATCATTTTAGCGATTTCTGAATAGGGAAATAGTGACTGCTAACGTGCTAACTCATCATGAAAGATCAATCACTTACTTAATATTATTTAATCAAAGCGAATTATTATCAGGGTTTAGTCGGTTTAGCTACGGTATAAAAGTCGGTGGGTCGCTATTTAGCTGTGATTTCTATGCCGAACATGTGGGGAGGTGTCCTGTTTGTATTGGGGGCTGCTTTGTTAGTGGAGGCCTCCGGGTCCCCTCACGCGGCTGAGGTGGAACAACTACTGAAGGACTATCAGCTTCAGGGAAGGATTTCGGATAACATTTTGGAAGATGCGAGCTTGGATGTGGTGAGTATTCATTTTAAAGTACGCGTGAGTCGGGCCACCAGATTTTCCACCCTATAGTCTGCAAATATAATAAAAATATGCAAGTTCTAAGATTGTTGGTTACTCTTTGGTTAACATTGCCATACTTAGTTTTTACGTGTTTGACAGTACATTTGCTTCGAAGAGTTATTGTGGTCCGACTCTAGAACCGATTCCGATTAGAGTCTGCCTGCTGCTTTTAATAGGAAATTACAAAATCATCGCTATTGTTTCAGCCTGAGTTGGTCAGGAAGTACCAATACCCCGTGGAAGTCCACCGAGTCACGACCAGCGATGGCTACATCCTTTCCATGCACCGTATACCCCACGGGCGCAACCAGAACAATAACCCCAACGTTCAGAGACCCATCGTCTTCATGATGCACGGTCTCCTGTCTTCTTCAGCTGATTGGGTGTTGATGGGTCCTGAATGTGCATTCGGTAAACAGTTAAATCTTCTTCTTCCTCGTAAAGACAACCAAAAAGCTGTTTTCCACATTTCAACTGCATTTTATAAGGGTGAAGGCTCAAAAGTAGAAGACCAGTTTATTAGCATCTTGTAATCTTGTACCATATTTACGATTTGGCTGCGACGGGTGCTGGTCTCAAGTTTGTCAGCCTGATCATCTCTGAAATTCATGGAACTTAACCTAATTGGGACATACCTACCTTAAATATTCGTACTGACTTAGTCATTAAGTGCATTAGTTTATAGTTACATGTTGCCGGGTTTGAGAAGATACGAAAATACGATAAGAGACAGTCCGTCGCAACCTTTTCTCCAATCTAGCTTACCCATGGATATATTTTGCGTTGTGAATTAACAGCTGTGTTCACACGTCATCTGACTTTAGATGATTATATGTGGTGATTAAGACTGATATAATCATGATTATGACTGATATCTTCGACAAACAAAAACATCGGACCTACTTGGAATGTCTTTTTCGTCTCTAGCAGCAGAAATTATGTTATTATTGGCTAATAATTAAAGCGTCTCTGTTTCAACTTCGCCAAAGTTTATTTCATAATGTCTGAATGTTTAAGTGTTCTCATGTTCGGATTTCCAGCTGTTTTCGTGTACACACACATTTCTCAACCGATTCTCATGAAATTTTGTTAGCAGGTTCGATATGTATAAACCTCAAGTTTAGTGTAATTCAAACGTGAATTGTGTCGTAGTTAAAGCCTGCCCAGAAATATATGAGAATGCGCGGATATTGCGGAATTTCATTGGAACTAATTTTTTACACTGGCAATGATTTTATGATGGTTTGTCAACAATGTTAATGTCGTTCGTGGTGGTTTCAATAAAAGACGAACATTTAAAAATATCCAAAGAAAATGCCGAAAACCATTCACCATTAAACTGAAGTAGGCTATAGAGATCTCTGAATCGTGAAATTTTTTATTTTGATATTCTCTATTTGAGGTACTTCTTATTACCAAACAGTAAATGTAGCGATACGCTGACTAGTCTGGAAAGCCTAGCTGTAGGAACTAATTTTATGAACTGTAGAAAAATCGAACGTCACTTTCATTTCAATGATCTTCATTGCAATAATAAAAGTAAAAATCTGATAGAAAAAAATGTTCAGTTGCCAATATTATGTTTTCGGACTATACTGACTCTCGCAAAGTTGTTGCCATAAAGGTAAATCTTATGAATAGCGCCCCCTTTAACAACCCTCATATATTTCTCGTCAGGCTTTACATCCAGAGAACATTTCAATCAGAACGTCATATAAATTCACTGAGTTTGTATTCCCATTCCAGCTTATATCCTAGTTGAAGCTGGCTACGACGTCTGGATGGGCAATGCTCGTGGTAACTACTATTCTCGGGAGCACACTCAGCACCGCCCTGATGCTCTATTCAACACGAGATTCTGGGATTTCTCTTGGGATGAAATAGGAAACATAGACTTACCGACTATGATTGATTACGCTCTTGCACACACTGGCCAGGAGAGGCTACATTACATCGGACATTCTCAGGGGACTACTTCTTTCTTTGTCATGGGATCGCTCCGGCCGGACTATAACCAGAAAATCATATCCATGCACGCATTGGCTCCAGTGGCGTATATGGAAAACAGTGCTAGTTTGCTGCTTAGGGCTATTGCTCAACTCTCTAACCCGCTTGACGTAAGTTAATAAAAAACAGCATTTATATACATAGCTACTTATATTTGAAATCTAATTTCATATAGATGGATGATATTGTAGTAATATTTATAGTTTGCAAACTGTAACAAACAGCGAGTCAGCCCTGTTCTGATTAAAATAGGTTTTTTTTTAAAAAAGTTATTACTTATGATTTGTTTACGATTATCATAGTATCCCTTATACGTATTTAATTTTGTAGACCCTGGCTAGTATCATCGGCATGGGCGAGTTTATGCCCAACAACCAGATCATGACGTGGGCCGGGCAGGCCCTGTGCATGGACGAAGTCATCTTCCAACCAATTTGCAGCAACATCCTGTTCCTTGTGGGTGGCTGGAATGAGGCTCAGCATAATACGGTACGTTTAATTTCGGAGACATCAAATCAACTTTTAGTACTAGCCTTAAGTACACTATTTCCATTCATTTGCATCAAACCTGAAATTGAGAGATTTTATTGAGATTTATTATTTTCAGACCATGTTTCCCGTCAAACTCGGCCACACCCCTGCGGGTGCGTCCGTCAGGCAATTTGCACATTATGGTCAGAGCATCAAGGATAAGACATTCAAGCGTTTCGACCACGGACGTCTCTCAAATAGGCTGACTTACGGTAGCTACAGTGCACCATCCTACGACCTTTCAAAGGTTACGACTCCAGTCTTCCTCCATTATTCAGCGTCAGACCCGTTGGCGCATGTCAACGACGTGGACAGGCTGTTTAGGGAACTCGGAAGACCCGTCGGAAAATTCAGGATCGGCGATAGAAGCTTCAGCCATTTGGATTTCATTTGGGGAATAGACGCGAAAACACTTGTTTACGATCGAGTTTTAAACCTAATACAAGCCATGGACGTGAATTCTTTTGATGAGAGAGTTTAAGGCGACGAATGAAGTATAATCAGTCCTACATGAGTATTTTGTAAACTATAAATAACTAAAAAAAAAATGCAATCGGTCCGGCGGTGATCACAGTTAGCTTAGCAAATAGCTTACTGTGATCACCGGACCGATGTCTTCTTCTTCTTCTGGATAGTTAGACCTGCAGCGTTTATCCATTACCATAATCCGACCCGCTCTGACTTACTTCACTAGATTAAGTGTTATGTTTTTGTTGTTGTCGATTAAAAAGGTTATCTACAGACAATACATTTTTATTGCTATAATTATCTTTACTGTAATTTAGAAATTACCCTAATCATGTACGGTAGTGCACAAACCGCGATCACGAATCAGTTGCGAATCAGAGAATAAAATAAGGATACGCGTAGACTACTTTTATTTTAATGAGAAGAAAACAGCAGGTGGTGTTATCGGTAGACGAATATTCGACTACCTCACACAAAAAGACCTTGTCCTAGAGTAAGCTCTAGTAAGTCGTTTTATAGTTATACACACTTTTACACTGAGGAATATACATATGTAAATAGTCCAGCATACATCCATGACCCAGAAACAAATATTCGAGTCCATCACACAAATATTTGCCCTTGCTTTGCCTTGTCAAGATTATGTCAATATAAGTTTTATTTAGTACCAAGGTACCCCCCAACAGGGGGTTTTACAACCCACGCCACATTTCGGATTTTTAGTAGTACTAGTTTATCTAACTGGCAACGATACATTTTTGGTAACTGACGTTGAAAGTCGGTGAATGAAACTGATGTAAACAAAGAGGAAACAGGACAAAATCTTCCGCAAATTTCAAGTAATTTTTGCACAATAAAGCCAAACCTATCCACAGTGATGAAGTTTTTTTTCAATAGGATTCAGTATTTATTTCGTAAGAAGAACGAGGGATTGAGCAGCATCCCGGTAAACAATGTTTTGAATTTGGTTAGTGACAAATCCTTTAGAAATCATGCAAATATATATGACGTATGCATGACGTATGTCATAT
Source organism: Apotomis turbidana (assembly GCA_905147355.2). Classification (NCBI taxonomy): domain Eukaryota; kingdom Metazoa; phylum Arthropoda; class Insecta; order Lepidoptera; family Tortricidae; genus Apotomis; species Apotomis turbidana. The sequence goes on from LR990294.1 coordinate 13,647,462, forward strand.
GAAAGCTGTTTGTAGCGTCACTCTCCCTGGTCCCTGACCCTGGGCCGGACTGGCACTTGTTGGGCTATACTTAGAGTAAATATATTTATCATGCTATAGAGTTTAAACTCAAACTATAACTTTTTATTACACACATATTATGATATAACAATAAACATCATAATATGCACCTTGCAAGGGTACAGCAATTAACTTAATTCTAATACATTACTATACTATTTAGTCTAACTGAATTATCCAACTATTTTACAATCTAAAAGGTTTCTTTTTTGTTTAATTTATGTAACAACAAGTCGATCCCCGCAATGCGATATAATAGAGTCAAACCAAGCTAACTGTACGAAGCAAATATGAACTGTGAAACCATACAAAGTGTGTCAGTTCGTATGGTTTGACAGTTCATTTGCTTGGAAGAGTTAGCGTGGTTTGACTCTACAGTCCGACCAAAAAGAGTAGAAATTAAAAAGTGGCAATACTGTAGTGTCGTCCCCGTTTTCTTATATTGATTAGATAGGGAGGACACTACAGTAAGGCGGTTGTCACACTGCCACCGCGTCTCGTTGCGAGACGCGGAGCTACGGACTCGCATGCGGAGACAACGCACCAACGTCCGAGTTTTCTCAGCATCTCCGTCCGGAGCTGCGATGCACGACGTCCCGCGTTACTTCCGTCTCGCGTTCATTTCACATTCGAACATTAAGGTGAAAACAGTTCCTATTTGTCGATAAAATGGAAACGGAACTTATTCAGAACGCTGCGGTGATACTTTCAGCTTGGTTTTTGTACAAGCGAGTCATAAATTCTGGGTACATTCCTATTTACAAACCAGACCGATAAATGGGTATTTTGCTAGAGATTACGAAGATTTAAGGCAACGCGAAGAAACATTTTTTAATTGCACCCGCATGTCGACCGCGTCATTTAATTATTTGCTAAGCAAAATTGGAGTGATTATTACTGGCGCGGACACAAATCGACGTTCTATTACAGCCGAAGAAAAGCTTTAGCTTACACTCAAGTACTTAAGTAATTAAGTAATAATCTACTATGTACTTCAATCTTCAATTATACTTTTATAAGAATTCCCTATATTTTGATTATGATTAAAACCGATACTTACTATAAAACTAAATAAATTTGGAATTAAATAAAAACAATATTTCGAATAAGTAACAGCCTTTAATATTTTTAATAACTATTCACTAATTGAGCATAAATCACAGATCATATATTTACTCTAAACACTTATTTAATAAAAATATTTGTTTACAAATTACTATAATCTTGTTTAATACTTTCTTAAATACGTCCTTCTTGCACTAAAATCCGTATGGCACTGCGGAGCTCGGTGTGACATACCCTGCGGCACGCACCGCGTCTCCGTCCGAGCGCGCGAGTCGTCGTGCGTCTCGCTACTTCGCGCGTCGAGGCGGAGCCAGTGTGTCGTACCATGCGATTTTTCTATACAAAATCAAGATTCTACATACAAAGTTAAAAAACGCATCAACGGACGCCGCTGCGAGATGCGGAGCAGTGTGACAACTGACAACCGCCTATTGCCACTTTTTAATTTCTACTCTTTTTGGTCGGACTGTAAACGTGATAGTGTATGTGTAGTTTTTTTTTTAATAAGGAGGTGTCTAAATGTACAGATGATTTTAGCCGACCTGACCAGATTGCCCATTATTAGCGTACGTTGATTGGTTATTCGAAGATTTATCGACTGAAGAAATCAGTCACGCGTTGAAGGAGTTTTAAATATAAAAAAGTTACATGCACCACAGAGAATCACTATTATCGTGTTCGAAATTCAAATTACTTTTGCACGCTAGCGGATAAAATAGACTTTTGCACGCAGACTTCGTGCTATAAACGTAGGTTTTCCGAGCGAATGAAGTAAAAAAATATTTGGTATGTCCGGATGTTCAGACGATTTTCGGCTGCATTTTTTCAACCGATTCTCATGAAATTTTGTGAGTAGGTCCGATAAGTACTATGTCATTTTTTCGATTAAGTTAATTAAATTAAATTGTTGTTTTTTTCATGGCCGAGATCTGTGGTTTGGAAATGTAAAAAAATACAATTATCAGCCATTACGAAACAAACCTGCGAGGCCTACACTACAGCACCTGTGTGCAACAGTCACTAGTCTATGACGTGACAAACAGTAATCACGCCTAAGAATCATGTCTCTGGATGCACTATACATCCTCCGCAGCATCATCGTCTGTCGCCGATCTGCTTATGAAATGAAATGAAATGATTTATTTGCATAAACAAGGTTGTAACATTGTGTGTTTGTCTTAACATAATTAGTATCAGTATCACATATTTAGCCAACATGGCATGCAAAAATTAACACCTTAAATAGAGGAATGTCAAATTTATATATCCAGGTAAATCAACTCTAAATTATGTCTATTCCTTAAAATTAAAAAAAATCTGTCAACGTATAGAAACATTTGTCTATTAACCATTTCCTTAATTTAATTACAAATACTTTGTCAGGCAGCAATCTTAAGGTATGTTATTGTAGACTCGAATACTCATAATGTAACTTTTTTTTTTAAATAATGACGTTCTACTAGTATGTTATGAGGGCTACGATTCCGCTTTCTTTGTTTGGGAATCCCAATTCGCTGCCTTATGCTATTTTAATTGAGGTAGTTACCCTTATCATCTTAGCGATTTCCGAATAGGTTAGTGGTGAGTGCTAACGTGCTAACTGCTAACTCATCATCAGGCATCGGACTTCTGATTGCGCGGTAAGACCACATAATAGATATGGTAAGACTAAAGAGAGCTATGTAGCCGACATATACATTAAAATACAATTCGTCTTCTTCGTTTCGCTCTTGTCAGAGCGGTCGTGGTCTTGGCTGGCTGGCTTGGTTCGTTAGGCGGGCTGCTGTCGCTCGCCTAACGATGTCTCGCCATCTCGTCCGGTTCGCAGCACTTCAGGTACATTCAAGCAATAGTTTGCCCAGAGCAGATTGTATCTGGCCAGTCTTGTTCTTGGACTAAATTCCTAGGAGCGACCTTACAAACGGTTTGAATTTTTGATATGTTATCTAAGATGGTTAGTGAGGACAGAATTGTGCATTTTGCATTTTAAACACTCACTATCCTAGACAACATATTATCAATCAATATCAAAATATTCGAGTAAATGTACACATTTATACTTTTTATCGGGCTGTCAAAACTCTGACCCGTAGCGCCATGCCACCATGCATGCTATGATTTTTAACGAGCAATAGATCGAAGGTTAGGTGGTTAAACCAAAAGTAAAAAAAAAACTAGGAAATAAGAACTAAATGTAGGGAGCAGAGTTCTTATTTCAAAGACCAATTTTTATGACTTATAGGGTTTGACCACTCAACTCTCGAATGGACGGTCCACGGTTTGGTCAAAAGTAGTAGTTTAGGGAAAACTTAATTAAAAACTTACTTGGTAAGTTACTTTCCATTGATTTAGAAAATAAAACGTTTGTCTAAGAGCACGATCTCTCAGTAGGTACATGAAGGTTTACCTTCAACCTTCAATACACTAAATTGCTATGATATGACAACATAAAAGCATGATTAAGATATTATAATCTTATTAATTTAATTTAATCAATAGATAACATTAAAATATATCTACAAAAGAAACCAGTAAATCTGTATATATGAGAAATATATTGTCCTAGTTATCGCGGGGGTTTTCTATGTTGTTACTGAACCGTCGGCGCGTGAGTCGGAATGGCAGGTTAAATAGAATTAACATCTACGGATAATGATTGTGGATGGAAAGTTTGAGAGCAGAACATTTCGATGTGGACGGTAAGTATGCGCTAAAGACATGACGTATAGGTGCGACATGTCAGAGCGCAAACCCACACTCGACGTTTTTTAAGCAGCGGTGTGGTAACTCCTTAAACAACATGTTTTTTCTTGTAACCTTAAGATAGAAATTAAAGATAGTAATTATCACTTCCCTAACTCTAATCAATGCGAATTATCACCAAGGTTCAGTTACCGTATAAAACGGTGATTGGTTATCTGACTGTAATTGTTATGGCAAACATGTTGTTGAGTGTCCTGCTCTGCGTGGGGGCTGCGTTGGTGGCCGAGGCCACGCTTCATGCTGGAGAGTTGCAAGAGCTGCTGAAGATCTACCAGAAACAGGGTAGGCTTTCGGATAGCATCTTGGAAGATGCAAGTCTAGATGTGGTAAGTAGCGTCTTATTTAACTTTAGAGGTGTAGATCAGGGGGCTCCCATGCTTCTCTAAGGTATCCCGCGCAACTTTTTGTAAGTTCACCATGTTTCATAGAGACTAATAATTGGCTGGAAAGTAACATGAACGTCTGGCTATCCTAGAAAGGGCAGCAAGTTAAGCATGAGAACAATTTTGAAAAAATATTTCAGCCCATAAGAATAGGCGTGAAAAATCTACCACGCTGAAAAAACTCTTGGACTAAATTGTGACTACCTAACCTAGATTTTTAGCATGGAATGACACTATCATTATTTCAGCCTGAACTAGTCAGAAAGTACCGGTATCCCCTGGAGATCCACCGGGTCACGACAAGCGATGGCTATATCCTGACCATGCACCGTATCCCTCACGGACGCGACCGGAACAACGATCCCAATGTCAAAAGACCCATCATATTTATGATGCACGGTCTTCTGTCTTCTTCGGCTGACTGGGTGTTGATGGGTCCTGAATGCGCTTTCGGTAATAAATCAATGGGTTTATTAATTTTCTAAATTACATAAACAGATTTCATGAAGTTCCATTTGAAAAAAGATTGATCATTGGTTTAGCCTACTGTGTTGCGGCAGTTGTCCGGTGACAATAGAGTTCTTATTAAGGAATATTTTAAGATGTTTTCTTGTTGTTTCTGATAACTATCAAACTAACGATTTTGTAGTCCCAGTTTAGTTTAGTTTCGTGCATCTTAGCCTAGATTTTCGAACGTTAAATAACTAACATGGATTAATTTCATATTCCCCTTTTAGCCTATATCCTAGCTGAAGCCGGCTATGACGTCTGGATGGGCAACGCACGTGGCAACTACTACTCCCGGGAGCACATTAGCTACCGCCCTGACGCTCTGTTCAGCACGAGATTCTGGGAGTTCTCTTGGGATGAAATAGGAAACATTGATGTGCCCACATCAATTGACTACGCGTTGGAATACACCGGCCAGGAAAGGCTCCATTACATTGGACATTCTCAGGGAACCACTACTTTCTTTGTCATGGGCGCGCTCCGACCTGAATACAATCAGAAAGTGATATCCATGCATGCACTGGCCCCGTCAGCGTATTTTGAAAACACTAATAACTTGTTGCTGAGAGCTATTGCTCAATTCTCTAACCCACTTGAAGTAAGTTGACAATTTTAGACAACGTAGTGAACGTAGATATACAAAATACATTTGTTATTGTTTTACATTGAATCTAAATATTGTTTTATTTTGTAGTCATTGGCTCGCTTGATCGGACTGGGTGAATTCATGCCCAACAACCAGATCATGACTTGGGCCGGACAGGCGCTGTGCATGGATGAAGTTGTCTTCCAACCGATTTGCAGCAACATTCTGTTCCTCCTATGTGGCTGGAACGAGGATCAGCATAATGCGGTATGTACAGTATATGCTTAGATACATAAGTATGAATACTATTTGTTTGTAATAATGTTCTCACACGAGATCGTAGATTGTTGTTAAAATTTTAAAGTAGGTAGTCCTGCCTATGATGATTGCGTTTATCACGTGATAAATAAGCATACCCTGTTGTTTTCGGTGCACGAACAATTTGTTGCCTGCTGTCGGCCTAGTGTCCAACAATTTGTTGCCTGCTGTCGGCCTAGTGTCCAACAATTTGTTGCCTGCTGTCGGCCTAGTGTCCAACAATTTGTTGCCTGCTGTCGGCCTAGTGTCCAACAATTTGTTGTCTGCTGTCGGCCTAGTGTCCAACAATTTGTTGCCTGCTGTCGGCCTAGTGTTCAACAATTTGTTGCCTGCTGTCTGCCTAGTGTTTAACAATTTGTTGCCTGCTGTCAGCCTAGTGTTCTACAATACTAAAAACCTAAACTCGGAAGTGTGCCCAGAAGGCTGGTCACATTGCTTCCAGAATTATGATAGGTGACCCACCTATCGAGCCCTCCCTCACGGTAAGTGAGATGCAGGTGTATTCAAATAACATGAACTTAGCAATAACTAGGATTCTGAGTAATGACTTAGGATGATAATGAGGATATTATCAGTGATTTATATTAATTTTTCACTTCAATATATACATTTGATATCATTATCATATTTTGTACAGGTAGTCTCTTATTTACATTTATTCAGCTACCTAACTCATATCAGGTAATTATTTAATTCCAGACAATGCTTCCCGTCAAACTCGCTCATACTCCAGCGGGTGCGTCCGTCAGACAATTCGTTCATTACGGACAGAGCGTCAAGGATAGGTCATTCAAGCGCTTCGACCGCGGACTCGTCACAAACAGGCTAACGTACGGCAGTTATAGAGCACCTGCCTATGATCTCTCCAAGATAACAACTCCAGTTTTCCTCCACTATTCAGCGTCCGATCCGATGGCACATGTCACCGATGTCGACAGGCTATTTAGGGAACTCGGGAGACCAGTTGGAAAATTCAGAATCAGTGATAGAAACTTCAGCCATTTGGATTTCATTTGGGGAATAGATGCGAAGACACTTATATATGATAGGGTTTTGAACCTTATAAGGGCCATGGACGCGAATACTTTTGATGAGAGAGTTTAGTCGATTCTTTCTACTTTCTACTGCCAATCGCGGTTTGACTTACCTGATTAGATTAAGCGTTAATATAGTTATTGTTGTTTAATAAAAATGTTGATATAAACTAAGTATGTATTTTATTATCCCTTTTTAAGAAGAAGAATAATAAACCTAAGAAGGCTGGAAACCTATGACACTGGCATTTGGCACGCAATATGTAAGTACCTTTCGCTTTTCGCCTCGTATAACTACATAATATAGCGTATCGTATGGGTAGATGAGCTAGAGTGTCAAATGTTTTAGTAGCATTTTTAGAGGTCTACATCTACCTGTGCAGGCAGATCGGATCGTCTGGGGAATAGAGCTGTGAAGTTCCTCGAACCTACCAAATTTCAATTGATCTGCGCAGAAAAACATGCACAGGTAATAATGCTAAATTTTGACTGTCAACCCAATGTGTTCTTCGAAATGTAAAGTCAAATATCTGGCCAAATTTACCCACTTAAAGACCTAAGAGGGATTTTATCTAGTGTCCATAACCTGTGGGCAGCTGTATATTGAAATAGCCTTTGAATCACGAATCTTTTATTAGAAATATTAATGCTTATGTGAATCGTTTCATTTTAAATCTCTGACAGTAATGTCAAGCTTATTTCTTCTAAGACATGACTATAAACAAAAACCTAGACGCACTGCAACACGTAACGTAAGGCTAATGTGTGGATCTCAAAATAATATTTACAATAAAAGTTACTACGATACTAGACTGAATACTCAACTAAATAAAGTGACGCTAAAACTATGTAGAAATACTTTTAGCATGGTTTGGCATCGTCCCGAAGACGCTGGCAGGATTTCCCCGCTGTATGGCAATGCTAATACTTTGAGCGCGGAAGTTGCCAGTTACCAGCCGTTCGGCCCTCCGTGATTTCAACCAGTCTTTTGTTAGGCCGTTTAAAGAACTGCTTTGCACTGGACCCTGGGTCCGCCCAGGGTCCCAACTCCGCTTCGGCCACCGCGGCTGGTTTATGGGAAGTTCCATGCAGATGGAAAGGGGCCAGAGTGACCGCGTAGGTAGCGTCCTTCCCGATGGAATCAGAGACATGCCGGTTGGCTGTAGCAATATATAGGAATAAATAAAAATACACAAATATATAACTTACCTGTGCATAGAACCCACTTTACTAAAGCATGGCAGTATTTTTTATGTAATTAACAATATGGACATGGTCTGAAATAAATGCTTTGAATTGAATTACTCGCGAAGTTGCAGATGGTAATGTTATTTATTTTTCTTTATTAGGAGACCAACAGCTTTGTAACATGCACAAATAATCTACAGATAAGATACATTTAAAACAGGTCGTGCGTGCGTGCGTGTGTGTGTGTGTGTGTGTGTGTGTGTGTGTGTGTGTGTGTGTGTGTGTGTGTGTGTGTGTGTGTGTGTGCGTGTGTGCGTGTGTGTGTGTGTGTGTGTGTGTGTGTGTGTGTGTGTGTGTGTGTGTGTGTGCGCGTGCGTGCGTGCGTGCGTGCGTGCGTGCGTGCGTGCGTGCGTGCGTGCGTGCGTGCGTGCGTGCGTGCGTGCGTGCGTGCGTGCGTGCGTGCGTGCGTGCGTGCGTGCGTGCGTGCGTGCGTGCGTGCGTGCGTGCGTGCGTGCGTGCGTGCGTGCGTGCGTGCGTGTGTGTGTGTGTGTGTGTGTGTATCTCTCGACATAAAAAAAACTTTAATCATGAATAGGACATCAATTTCCGCCCTCAATTAAAAAAAATAATCGTTTTTTGTATACTTTTGAATGTTAAGTAAATTTCGGAACCAGTTCTGGTTTCCGGAATTGAGTGCCAATCTCGAAGTTGATTTCGGCATTGGAAAACCATCCGATATTGCAAGCCCTACATCATAGCCCGTCTCTTTTTTTTCCCTTTCCTCCCGCCCTAAGTCAGTCTGACCCGTTTCAGTCTATTCACGACGCAGTCCATGCGCCCAATGCGCCCGCATACGGTCCAAGTCATGTCTAAAAAAAAACCAGCCAAGAGCATGTCGGGCCACGCTCAGTGTAGGGTTCCGTAGTTGCCCATCCTTCACAATAGATGGGCTTAAATTAGGTACGAGAAAGATTTCAAGCTCTATAAAAAAGGTCGTAGACGCCAAATTAACTGTAATTACTTACTACCTTCTGGAATTTATCGATTATACGCGCCAGATTGAGCGGAATCTTTTAATGCAGTATGGCAGTTAACTAATATGTGTAACGTTCGAAGTATAAGGACACCGCGCGGCACTTACGTCATTTTAAAGAAAATTATGAAATTTTGCGATAACTCAAAAACGGCTCGACCGATTTTATTCAATATAGTTTTCATTGAAAGTACTTATAAGGCCTCATTTTCATGAATTTTTCCATAATTTTTTGACCCGCGTTTTAAAAGTTAGTGGGGGGACGCTATTTTATTGTTTTTCGGAGCGAATATTTACAAAACTGCTGACTTTATCAAAAAATTATGTTTGGAGACCCATATTATTTTTAAAAGACCTATTCAACGACCCCCCACACACTAGTGTTGAAACGAAAAAAAAAAATCACCCCCACTTTAGGTGTACGGGAGGTACCCGAAAAAAAGTTTTTTTTTGTTTTTATCTTACCGTTTTGTCGGCGTCATCCATACACATACCTACTCATACCAAATTTCAGCTTTCTAGTACTAATGGTCTCGGAGCTAAGCCGCGGACGGACGGACAGACGGACAGACGGACATGGCGAAACTATAAGGGTTCCTAGTTGACTACGGAACCCTAAAAAAGTGAGTTGTAGTAGGAAGGTGACACGTAGCTGCTGTAAATTCGCCTGTTTGTGATGCGTATCCATGGTCGAAGCGCACGAAGAATCGCTCCAGCCGTAAAGTGCTAATGTCTGACGGACGCGCCGGCAGGATTGTGGCCCAGTTTGACGGGAAACATTTTGTCTAAAAATTGTAATCGCAAGTAAAATTTTGCTAGGCTCAGATTGCCCACTGAGTAGATAAAGTATTAGCCAATTTAAGTAGGATATACTCAAATGTGAAATACTAAAAATCTTGTTACTGTTAGCGGAGCTAGGTTATGCGCAGTAGTAGGAAGTGGCTTGATGGTGAACAAAAACACTACGTCCTTTTAATTCAGCTGTGTATTCTTCACAATCACACGTGAATAAATATCGTCAACAGTATGAATACTTAAGATAACTTATTATATATAATTAACAATAAAATGGACACTGTTAGCGCAATGATGATCTGGCTTGGAAGGGAAGAGGAAATGAAGTGACAGACAATGTGTTGTCATAGTCAAAAATAAACTATAGAGGTGCCCATACACAGGTAACTCAAATAAGGTGAGACATAGACTATCCAACACTTCCCCTCTAGGGCACACTATTATTTGTAAGAAGTAGAGTCAACATTTTCAAGGAAAAATTAACATTAAAGACTCTACATTTGGCTCTACTACATTACATATCATAAAGAAATGGATATTGTACCTACACTTAACATAAATTAATATTGATTACCATATAAATTAACAACGATAATAAATCTGTTAGCTTTTCATAAAAAGATACAGATAGAAATAACATTAATTCAAAGTATACAGTCATATTTTGTTTATTATGCTCTAGTTTTAAATTAAGGCTTAACATACGTTCATAGCTTTAATAAATTCGTTATGCTTAACTCTACCTAATGGTTTGGTTAACACATCAGCTATCATTTTGTCTGTAGGCAAATACTCTACTTTAATTACATTTTTAGATATTAAATCTTTAACATAATGATACCTGATGTCGATGTGTTTCGTTCGCTTGTGACAGTATTCCTTAGCTTCTAAAAGTTTATGAGCACTTTGATTGTCATTATAAACAATACAATTAATCTGTCTAGGTAAAATCTCAGATAAAAGATTCTTGATAAAAGATACATCTTTACATACATCAGATATTGCAAGATATTCAGACTCACAAGATGATAAGGAGACACATCTTTGTTTACGAGATTCCCAATTTACTGTATTATTTCCTAATTTAATGACATAGCCAGTATAGGATTTTCTGTCAGTAATATCATTGGCCCAGTCTGCATCAGTATAAGCACACATAGACCAATTCATATTCTTATGAAAACATAAAGAATATTGAATTGTACCCGCCAAATAACGCAGAATACGCTTCGCTGCTAACCAATGTGACCTATCGAAACAATTGTTAAATTGACTAAGTTGACTACATGCATACGATATATCTGGCCTTGTACATACAGACAGATACATCAGGCAACCTAGTAGTTGTCGATAGTTAAAAACATCATCCTGTAAACAGTCATTATTTTCAGATTTTACAAGTTTACTGTTAATTTCCATAGGAGTGGCTGCGGCCTTACAATTTTGCATACCAAAACGTACAAGTAGTTTTCTGATATATTCGCTTTGATCTAAAGTTAAAGTTCCCTTTACTCTATCTCTAGAAACATTTATACCTAGACAGCTCTTAAGCGGACCTAAATTTTTAACATTAAATTCTTTTTCTAAAATGTTTAACAAATTTCGCTTATTTGAGCTGTTTGGACTATAAAATACATAAAAGTCATCAACGTACAAAGCTAAAATCACTAAATCGTCTTTGTTACCTTTTACATAAACACAGGGTTCACATTTTGACTGAGTGAAGTTATGCTCACTGAGTAAACTATGTACTTTACAGTTCCACATTCTACTCGCCTGTTTAAGGCCATAAATGCTTTTCTTTAACAAACAAACCTTATTTTTATTATTATCACTGAAACCATTAGGCTGTTCCATGTATACAGTCTCATTAAGGTCAGCATTTAGAAAAGCTGTTGCCACATCTAGATGGTCGATGTTTAAGTCTAAATGATTAGCTATACAAAATAAAATTCGCATTGTTGAGTGGCGGACCACGAGAGCGAACGTATTATTATAATCAATGCCTTCACGTTGTGTAAAGCCCCTGGCGACTAATCTGGCTTTAAAACGATCAAAGTTGCCAGAAGCATCATATTTAGTTTTGTAAACCCATTTACATTTTATAACATTTTTATCAATGGGCCTATCTACCAGTTCCCAGACATTGTTATTAACTAGAGCTTCATACTCACTTCTCATGGCATCGAGCCATTGTTGGCTATAAGAGCCACTAACCGCTTCCTCATAGGTAATGGGTTCATCAATCGATGGAGACGGACCATGAGCGAGTAAAGACAAATCATAATCTAAATACCTCGCAGGGAGTACATTACGCGTGGAGCGAGACGAACGTTGTGGTGTAGCGACGGTCACAGGACGAGCCGCTGTATCACCTTCAGCTGCCACAGGGGGAAGGCTCACTGATTGTGAGCCGCCGGCACCTGACGAATCAGCTGTACTGGAGTCGCTGCTCCCAGTGCAGTACTCATCGGACTCTCCACCTGAAATTGACGATGAACAACTGTCAGTTGAATTCAAATAATTATTATCATTATCATCATTGTTTAAAATATCATCATTTGAAATATCATTATTTAAAATATCATTATCATTATTTACAATTTCATTATCATTATTTGAATTTATTTGATTATTATTCTGACTAGAAACATTACCATTATCACAGATCTCATTTTCAATGTCATTATAAGTTATCATATCACTTCCGGACAATTCTTGCAATGGATTTGTATAGGGTTTGTAAAGTCTATTCTCAATAAAAGCAACATTTCGAGATTTTATGACTTTTGTGGGGTCTAAAGGATCAGCTAAGCGATAACCTTTAGATGTATCACAATATCCCACAAAAATGTATTCCTTTGCCTTAGCGTCCAATTTATCTCGCTTATGTGCAGGTACCAATGAAAAAGCAGTACAGCCAAAAACCCTAAGGTGTCCAAGGCTGACCTTTTTGCCAGACCAGACCTCCTCAGGTATACGTCCAGCTAAAGCCGACGTGGGAGACCTATTCTTTAAATATAAAGCAGTCATTGCTGCTTCTCCCCAAAATCGTTTGCTGAGACCTGAATGCTGTAACATGCAGCGTACCTTGTCAAATAAAACGCGAAAAGCCCGTTCTGCTACGCCATTTTGGGCGCTAGAATAGGGAATGGTTGTTTGATGGATAATACCATGCTCTTTTAAATATTGAGTAAATTTAGAGCTAGTATACTCTCCACCATTATCACTGCGAAGGCAAAGTATAGGCAAATTCTTTTCTTTTTCTACCATAGCTTTAAAATGTTTAAAACAATCAAATACCTGTGATTTATTCTTCATAATGTAGGCAAAGCTCTTCCGGCTGAAGTCGTCTGTGAAGGTGAGTAGGTATTTTCCTCCTCCATGGCTTGTCTCCGGCAAAGGTCCACAGACATCGCTGTGCACCAGCTCCAGCGGTCTTGCTGTTTTAGTACTGCTTGCCTTCGGGAAAGGCTCGGCCGATAGCTTCCCCTTAACACAGGCTTCGCAGTTCTTCAGATCTTTTGAATCCTGAAACAACACACCGCATGCATCCCGTAGCTTACACATACCTGCTGAATGCAAGTGTCCAAGACGATAATGCCATAACTCCATGATAGACGGTGTAGAGACAGCAACTGCTGCACTCGGTGCGACCTGCCTAGATTGCAGGTCCAAAGAGTGCATCCTATTAGGATTATACCCTTCTACCCCAGAGACATCCCCAGAGAGCTTATAGATTCCATTTGTACATTTAGCTACAGCTATATAGTTGCCAGGTGCTTTATTAAGACTATTACCCTTTTCATATATAAAACATCCATTGTTGTTAAATAATACAGAATGACCATCTTTACACAGTTTAGAAACTGAAAGTAAATTGGCAGATAGATTGGGAACTAACAAAACATTTTTAAATGTTCTCACCTGTCCATTAATAGAAATATTCAAATCTCCAACTTGAGAGCTACACATGGTTTCACTGTTTGCCAAACTTATGCATTGTTTCTTAGTGTCCTTTATATTACACAGTAAGTTTGGATCGTTGGAGAGATGAGAAGATGCGCCACTGTCAAGAAAAACATCTGTCCGGTCCTGGGCAAAGTAGGCTGCAGTGGTAGACTTTGACTCCTTCTGCTTTTTGTCCTTCCTATATTTAAAACATTTGAGTTTGATGTGGCCAACTCGATGACAGTATGTACACTTAATTTTTCCTGTAATGTATGCCGTTGTGGAGTTGCCGTTGTTTGCCGTCTTCCTTTGAGCTTCTTGAAGAAGACGAGCACGCACCAGGTCACTTTTGAGCTCCTCAGACGAAATACAATACGTTTCCAAGTTAGATACGAGGGTGTCATACTCAGCTGGAAGGCCACTTAAAATAATTTCTGCCAATTCCTGGTCATCGACTACCCTGCCAATGTCTGCCAGCTGATGAGCGAGCGACATGACATGTTCAATGTATGCGGACATATCCGTGTGTTCAGTGAAGTCGACCCTGTGCAGCTGCCGCAAGAGCAGCACACGACGATACAGCCCTTTGTCCTCGAATATATTTGCCAAGTTTTGCCATGCTTGTTTGGCTGTTGTTGCTAACCGAACATATTGAAATAAAGCAGGTTTGACATTGAGACAAACGCGTGCCAAGGCGCGCTGGTCGCGCGCGGCATCAGCGCCCGTCAATGGCTCATCCGACGTTCCATTAATGGTATCCCACAATCCTTCTGTTATAAGTATCATTTTTATAGAGAATTTCCAAGTGTGATAGTTGTGGCTATCCAGCTTTTCTATGGCTGTGCCACTCATGACGACGTTCGTGCCACTTGTTGGTGTCGCGTCAGTCATCTTGACGAAATACTGTTAGATGTTGAAATAGGACGTGATCGATATAATGATTTTGTGTAGAGTGCCACTTGATCAATCGCCACTTACTTGATATGTGCAGATTTGTCTTTCTCGTGGTTGTATGCTGTGCCCGGAACCTGTTAGCGGAGCTAGGTTATGCGCAGTAGTAGGAAGTGGCTTGATGGTGAACAAAAACACTACGTCCTTTTAATTCAGCTGTGTATTCTTCACAATCACACGTGAATAAATATCGTCAACAGTATGAATACTTAAGATAACTTATTATATATAATTAACAATAAAATGGACACTGTTAGCGCAATGATGATCTGGCTTGGAAGGGAAGAGGAAATGAAGTGACAGACAATGTGTTGTCATAGTCAAAAATAAACTATAGAGGTGCCCATACACAGGTAACTCAAATAAGGTGAGACATAGACTATCCAACAGTTACATCATACGTTTTGCAGATCTAATCTGCGATTTCGTATGAAAAATCATTTCTCTCGGGTACCAAATCAGTGCAAAATCAAATTCATTCTATCTACTATTGATAACAATAACGTTGATGATAATTGATATAAGGAAATGTCACTAATAGCTTACCCTGATAATTTGCTGATAGGTATGATTAAGGTAATAAACGACATGTTCAAGTTTATCAATCAAATCGAATAATGACAAGATTATCTATTACAAAAACATGTTTGCTAAAATACTGCTACCGTTTTAAGATTACGTACGAAGTTGCAAAAACGTTTGATAAGACATAGAAACTGTGACATAGATTAAGTACTCTTTATTATACTGTGGTTGTGGTGCACTTTCACAACATTCTACGTCAAGCTATCGTGCCGTGAACTACGTTGCTGAACGTAGATTTTTACCGAATTTCGGGTCTTTGATTTAAATTTAATACATATACATATATTATAATAGCAATCAAATAGGCAACATCATCATGATTACATCAGCCGATAGACATCCACTGCTAGACAAAGGGCTCCCCCAAAGTTCTCCATAACGATCGGTCTTGCGCCGCCCTCATCCAATTTCTGCCCGCGATCCTATGATGGTTGCTTTTATCACGCGATCAAGAATCTTATTAAGATTCTTGCACGCGATAAATAAGTGACAAAACATCCGTCACGTTTTGACAACATGCGCGAGTGTGAGTTAGTGACAGATGAGCGTTTTTCAAAAAAAGTGTACACGTGACGAACCGGAAAACGTTTTTTTTTATAACACCGATTTTAAATTTTCTTGGCTTATTCAATTCCCCATAAGTTATAGTGTATTATTTGAGAAAATGGCATTAAAATATTAAAAAATATAGAAAATATCGACATTTTAAACTCAGATTGTGGTGAAACTAGTTCCGGAAAGTCACAAATATAAAATTCATTATAAATTGATTGTAGTATTTTTTGTACCAGTTTTAGTTTACACATTTAAAATAAAGACAATAAACTATTTAAAACGGGTTTAATTTAAAGAATTGATGGAACGAGCAAGGTTTGAGGATAAAATAAAGGTCCAGTTCGTCACAATCGCCACCAAATGACTGCTAAAACATGTATTTTTTTGCATTAAAATGCGACAAATCAACGAATAATATTTTTTATTACATTAAGGAATATTCATTTAGTAATGTTAACGCTTAAATATGTGAATTGTTGCACTGCAGCAGCCAGAAATAATTATTTTCAACATCCCAAATCTTGGGACAGTAACTAAACGGAATCTCATGTGACTAACTGGAAAATGTAAGGAATAGTGTACATAGATTGAATATATTGAAATAAAATCACAAAAATATTATGTTATGAATCGTATTTATTGCAACGGAATCAAAATGGTAGGTATAATATATATTGTTACTAGTTTATATATGTAATAATAAAACATGTATTAAACTAGTAATAATAAATATTTACCATGTATATTATTATGAATTACATAAAAATCTTTCATGAGTAAATGACAATCTTAATATTGAAAGTTTTATTAGTTTTATTTATAAATTTTTATAGATTATTAATAATGTTTTTTTTTTTTTTTTTAATAAAACATAAAATGTTACTATTACCTTTAACAAGTAATAGCAACATGAACATTTCAAAATATAGAATAACAGTCTTAATTCTCATTAATAAAAAATTGGGCAAGTGCGAGTCCGACTCGCGCATGAAGGGTTCCGTACCATAATCTACAAGTTTGTTGTATGGGAGCCCCCTTAAATATTTATTTTATTTTATTTTTAGTATTTGTTGTTCTAGCGGCAATAGAAATACATCACCTGTGAAAATTTCAACTGCCTAGCTATCACCGTTCTTGAGATACAGCCTGGTGACAGACGGACGGACGGACAGCGAAGTCTCAGTAATAGGGTCCCGTTTTTACCCTTTGGGTACGGAACCCTAAAAACGGTTGTAATTAAAATACTTGCATCGAACGAACTTTATTTTAGGACTTCGCTTAGAACGCTGTCTGCCTCTTGTTTTCTTGATAGTTATAAACGAATATAAACCTTAATGCAATATGTTAAGGTTTATGGGTGTATACTTAAGGTTATATCGACATCAACCAATCACAATTTTTTTCTTCATTTCTGACAACAGTTTCAGCTGTCAAGTTAGTTCGCCTAATTAAAAACTCGACTGTAAGCGTGGCCCGACATGCTCTTAGCCAGTTTTTATAAATGTTTTAATTGTTATTTTGCTTTTTAGTCATTTCTTCCGGAGATAACAAATACTTTTCTGAAAACCGCATCAAAATCGGTTCTGACAAATGCGAGATAATGGCGGATAAACATGCATGTATAACAAACATATGGGTCAAACTAAGTAACTCCTTTTTTAGAAGTCGGTTAAAACATCGGTCAGATTTCGATTGTGTACTAAGCTTTATAGTTCCAATTCGTCACAAAATCGTTCCGGTAGTATATCACGTCACTAACCGGACGTGACGAATTCTACCTCGACAATTTAAAATCAAAATTTCAACGTGTTCTGAACCAATTCAATGTGTTTTTGGTTTAGTTTCGGATACTTTGATAGTTTCTTCTATGTCTAATTGTGTTTAAAAAGTTAATTATAATCTACTTACCGAAAAAACTGTTACTAACTCGAAATCCTATTTTTAGCGCACTGACAGAGCGTCCACCTTTCGTCACCGTTTTCACGGAACTGACGTTTTATTTGCAATGAAATCCGATGCCTATAGCATTAAAATGTTGCCAGGATTGAAAAATTAACGCTTTTTGGGGAATATCGATTGCACAAGTATGTTAAAATCGCTTGTGACTATAACCGGAAGTTCCGGTCTGTCGATTTCTTTGGACAGTGGAAAAAGTAGTTTTTCGGCATTATAAACCGTATTTGTTTATAAATAAAGCACACGACTAAAATCTAGACTCATTACTTTATCTGTGTGACCACATTCAATATTCATACAAATTTATTTCGAGTTTCTGCAAGCCTCTGAACATGACTGAGTCGACGTGGGACATACCCATTTTAGCACTTTTCATATCTTTATTTTGCAATAAATCTAGTAATAAATATAATATAATCGTTTTAGAAATATAAAATGAATGCCCCACATCTACAGAATCAAATGATACCACTCATATACCCAAATACTAAAGGTAAAGTAAAAAAAAACACGTTGAACGTGTGGGACATTCAAATTTTGCCATGTACACTTTTTTTGAAAAACGCTCAGATACTTTGTAACTTATTTATCATATCATAGTCATACAGTCCGACCGAAAAGAGTAGAAATTTAAAAGTGGCAATACTGTAGTGTCCTCCCTTTCTAATCAATATAAGAAAACGGGGACGACACTACAGTGTTGCTACTTTTTAATTTCTACTCTTTTTGGTCGGACTGTAAGCCCTGTCGTGTAAATAGATCATTTAGCATAACGAAAAGGCAACAATTAATTTTAATTTGTATTTTAATATTAAACATATTATTTTATCTTAATCTGTTTACCTAGCTGCGTAATTAGTGTTGGCGTGAGAATGGCGAGTGTTTTTTTAGTAAATTTATCAAAAGAAAGAATATTTGCGATACTATTACATTACAAAATAAATAAATTATATTACATAGGCATTTTGTTTTGCTACGAAAAGTTTAGGCAACATAAGTAATACTCGTATGAAACGAACTTTGTTTAGTTAATGTGGATAGTATCTATTTTATGGGAAAAGGATTTCCCTCTGATTTTAGTCTCACCCAAAGAGTATGTAATCACTCCGGTCTCACCTTTCTAAGAAGATGTCTCACTTTTGATGTATTGGTAGACAATTTTTTTGAAGATGTCGGTCCTACTTATTTTTTATTGGGATCAAATGGATAAATAAAGAACTACATTTAGTGCTCTCACAGTTAGAAGTTACTGTTAAAGTTCAACATTATTCCTAATACGGAGCGCTGAAAACGCTCCATACCTACTAATGGCGAGCGGTCCATGAGCCCGTGACGTCATCATCCCGGAAAAGTAACTATATATGAATGGAAAAATAATTTAGTTGTCATTTCGACCGTGAAAAAGTCCGTTAAAGTTATTTCAAGTACATGATTGTTATAGAATTATTATTTTGTGGAATTTTCAGAATGACAATTTAAAATTTGCATTTGGACTTAAATTACATTTTGTAGTTTGATTTCTTAATTTAAGCTTCAATCCATAACTATGTTGTATTAAATGTTATTAATTTACAATAAATGTTTATAAAATATTTTCCGAATAAAATAATCTTAAAAATATGAATTCTACAGTAACCTTCTTGGTTTATTTTAACCGATCTGATCAGATTGCTTTGTTTTTAATTATACGTATCTAGTATGATGAAGCTGGCGCTCACAAGATTTATTTTTCATTTAAATTAAACCCTAGGGACTAAAAGTACCATTCTAGCCACGCTTCGCGAAGCTAAAATAGCGTTATTTTTGAGCAGGAGTAGTGAAAAAGTACGTACCTACATACTATACTCGTACAAACATCCAGCTAAAGTATATCGTTTCTAATGGTGCTCCCACACAGACTGTTACAAGTGCTATATAACATTATAAAACATTTGTTATATAACACTGTATAACAAATGTTATACATTGTTATCGTGTTATATAACATATAAAATGTTTTAGAACAAATTGCAACAAGTTATCAATGTGGGAGCGTTTACAACATCTAACAAGTTGTAACAAAAGTTATAAAGTGTTTAGCAATGTTATCGTGTTTTATAATGTTATATAACACTTGTAACAGCCTGTGTGGGAGCACCATATGGTGCTCCCACACAGACTGTTACAAGTGCTATATAACATTATAAAACATTAAAGTAGTCCTTTTGTGCGTGGGGGGTACTGGTGAAGTGAAGGCGATGCCCGATCGTGCGCCGCACGCCGATGAAATTCAGCAGTTATACAAAACCAATCAAGTTGATACGCGTATTTCGGACAGCATACTTATTGATGCTATTCTAGACGTGGTGAGTGGTGATCCCCTCCTTTAGTCATCGTCGAACAGTCATTTTGTGCGCGAGGCCACTATAGGCAATTGCGACGCTTAGTCATGCTCTCCATACGAGTAAATTGAGCAGTTATTCAAAACTTACCAATTTGATACGCAAGTTTTCGACAAAATATTTATTGAGTCTTCAAGACCGCACGCTGAACATATTGAGCATTTATTCAAAACTAATCAAACTGTTTAGCATAATCGATAAGATTTTACTTTATGCTATTTAAAAGGTGGAGCGAGTTAATTTCATTCAAGTTTGACGCTCGCTTCGCCAAATGATTTATTGAAAAAACTTTGTCTTTAGGAGTGTTTTGACGGGTCTTGTGGCTTCAAAAATATAGTAGTCTACAAAGGTTGGGTTGGAATCCAAGTATAATAGAAGTGCTCAAACATTTGCATATGCAATCGATTACGTTTATGGATCAACGCCACTTAGTACTTTAAACGAAGCCAAACTTTGTAAAGACACCATAACTTTCCAATTATTTCAGCCAGGGTTGGTTAGGAGATATCGCTATCCGCTCGAAGTGCATCATGTCACGAGCTCACGACGGTCGACGGGTACATCCTGACCATGCACCACCGTATTCCCCACGGCCGCGACCGAAACTCAGATGCTAGTGTGGACAGACCTGTCGTCTTCCTGATGCATGGGCTGCTTTCTTCGTCTGCTGATTGGGTCTTAATGGGTCCAGGCTGTGCATTTGGTGCATGAAAAGTTAATTCAGCTAAGCCGTAATTTTCGCATTTACTTATTTACTGACTACTGTGTGGTCGTTAAATGAATAAATATCTGGGGAAATCTTATACAAATCGACCAAGACACAAGCTAAGCAAAGTTACTTTAAAAACCAAAGATGTTCGATTGTTCTGCTGTTAACATGATAGACTGACGACCTCGTTTTAAAGTCGCTGGGATCCGATTTTCGATTGATATGGAAAGCTAGCGTCTGTTGAACATCTTTGTATGGAGATGAATACATTAGCAGACTCAAATAAAAATGATGAATAAAAAACAACTAACATTTTATTTATATATATTTCTTATTACTCTTATCAGTGCTGAAAAGGAAACCGAATTATAAGGATTTGCTTTTAAGATTACGCCTCCTTATTCTTTTTCAATCGCTAGACATTTCTTCTTTTGGCAAAGGCTTCACCTTTTCATTTATCTACTCCAAGTCGTTTTCCTTGGCTGTAATGCTTACAGCTGTACGAAAATTGTATGTGGCGCTAGTAAAGACGGATAACCTTTATGATTGAGTTGACTAACACCACTTTGTTAATTGTTTTTCTGTGTAAGTACATTGTTAGGGCATCTAAAAGTCATCACCCTTTATTTTTCAGCTTACTTACTAGCGGAAGCCGGCTACGATGTCTGGATGGGAAATGCTCGCGGCAACTACTATTCGCGAGAACACGCCTTTCTAAATCCCGATTCTGTTTTATTGTACTGGTATTTCTCTTGGGACGAGATAGGAAACATAGATTTGCCCACAATGATTGACTACGTGCTTGAACACACTGGGAAAAAAGGCTTCATTATCTAGCTCACTCTCAGGGCATTACTGCTTTCTTCGTTATGGGATTTCTGCGCCCTGAATACAATGACAAAATTATATCCATGCATGCCTTAGCCCCCGTGGCTTAGGTATATGGCGCACAGCGGGAGCCACTTAATCAGAGCTGTATCGGAACTGTCGAATCCACTTTATGTAAGTACCTACTATCCACTAGTGAAATTTATTTGTTTGATTCCCCCTACCAATATGTAATAGTAAATAGGTAATGACAACTTTCAACAAACGGAATTTTTGCGGTGATGGCATGCTTTCGAACACTAGGACCTAGAGTGAGACCTGTAAATAGCCCTTAAAATATGGGTCTTGATTGTATTATCCTTTTCAATAATCACAGGTTCTCGTATACGGTGTAACTTTATTGAATCTAGAAAATAATTAGAACAGAAACTTCACAGTTTGACATCTGGTTAGGAGTCCTAAAGCACTCTCAGTCTGTTTTCTCATATCAGATGGTAAGGCATATTTTATGGAAGGGGGGTATTTTACAATTCCTCACCAGACATAAAAATCTCAAGAAGTTTCTGATTTGTTTTGTTTTCTTGGTACATTTCAAATAAAGTCGTTACTTTATTTTTTGCAGACGCTCACACGTTTGATTGGTATCGGCGAATTCTTACCTAACAATGAAATATCCTACTAACGTGGGCAGGACAGGCAATGTGCCAGGACGAAGTCATATTCCAGCCTATTTGTAGTAATATTTTATTTCTTTTGGGTGGATGGAGTGAAGATCAACATAATGCGGTAAGATTCTACTATTTTATATTAAAACTAAAATAATTTTATTTCGACAAGGTATTTGTACCTTTACATGATTTCATAACACGCTAAGTCCTAAAATTAGATAAATCTAAAACTCGTCAAATCCTTAGATTCTTCATAAGGGCCTGCCGCGCCGGTCGCGAAGTTGGCGGCAAGCGGCCCTAGGTAAGAGCGAAAGAGACCGGTTTCGGCCTCCTGCTCCCACCTCTAGTCGTCGCTTGTGCTTACAGCCAATGTGATGCTGTGATAGAGCTGCACTGTTTGGCGTGGCGTCTGAGAATCGCTTTGGGCTAACATTTGGTAAAAAAAAAAAACACAACACTAACCCTTCTCATCTCATATTGTGTTTATAGACAATGTTGCTGGTCAAATTGGGCCCTACCCCAGCAGGAGCGTTCATCAGACAATTTGCGCATTACGCAGGTATTCTTGCAGGGATCTCTTCATAAAGTACCGCATTATGACTCACTACTCACTTAATATATTCGAGGTATTAATGTATGTACGAAATAAATTGTCAATGTTTGCACGTGTCGAGGTATCGGGCAAACTAATACGTTCTACGGGGAGACTTCGGACAGTCCCGCGTCGCATTCGCATGGCACTGGCAAAAAAAAACCCACGCGTCATCGGCCCAACGTTCTATGAACATCTACCCGACGAGTTGCGAACCGAGGCGTCAGACGAGAAGTTCAAACATCAATTGAGAAACTTTTTATTGGATAATCCATTATACTCAGTAAATTAGTACATGGATAAATAATTTATATTTCATTTTATATTGTTTTTGGTTTCTTGTAGTACATTGTTGACAATCCTCTAAGGAGACACCTTTGACATATTTAATTTCAAATTATTTGACGTAGTAATATATAATAATGTTTGTATTTAGCACCGTGTATAAATATTGTTGGTAGTTGGTATTTTAGAGTTTTTGACAATCCCTTAAGGAGATATTCTTATATTGTAACCACATTTTATGCATTATGATTATGACATGTAAATATCTTTTGTTACAATCAATTGTTATGTTTTTGACAAGATATTATCCTTTATTATTTCAAAACACAAAACAACACAAGTACTTATTAAAGAAAAAAAAAACTTACTTATTACTTAAACTAAATACCTAATAAACAACTAAAATATAATTATAATTAAAATAGACTCTAAAGGTTGTAAATACCCGCCAGGTCGCCTTCAGTGGATATTGTACCTAGAAGGCTGGCAGCGTTGCCTCTTTGGATGGCGAGGCTCAGTCGCTGTCCAAAGTAGCTGCCAGCCCTCTGGTCACCTGAAGCTTCGACCAGGCGTTCCGATATCTCTTTAAAGAGAATCTTGGCACCTGGTCCCCACGGGCCGAATGTTTCAACTCCAAAAGGCGCAAATATGTAGCCCTCGCCTAGGGCTGCATACTTGCGCCGCTTGAGGTTTTCAGCCGTTGCGGCTGCCGCTCCGGCTTTGGAGGACGTGGCTTGAAGGTGGGACGCGGCCAGTGTATCGACGCAAGTAGCGTCCCAAATGAGCGTCCGGCCCAACCTCCACGGAACGAGCGTCATACCATCAGGTCGCTTGCCATCGTCGCGTGCGATACCGTTCGGCTCTAAAATGGCCGGCACATTGACGGAGACAAGGGCCCTCCGTATGACGTCGTTCAGGGAAGCGTGCCGGGATATACGACCGGCGCTCTTTTGGCAGCATAAGCCATGGTGGCCTAACTCGTCCACGGTTGAGCCGCAACGGCAGCGGTGAGGCTCGGTGGTTTTAGTGCCGAGTCGCAGACTTGTTGCCAGGGTGAGAGCTGTTTTATCCAGCAGCGTACCAATGTTAGGTGATGGTAGCGCATGGAGCCAAAACCCCGATTCCGGTTCCGCCACGGCAAGTAGGCGAGCACGCTCTGTCGAATTTTGTGCCGTATCTGTCAGATCTTTTAGAACCAGTTGACAGAGCGGCTCGTCCCACAACCTCTGCGATTTGGTGGAAACTGGGAATGGCGCATTCAGGCAAGGCCGCGTCCACTCTTCCCTGGCCTCGTTCACACAGACAATGCAGTCGTTGTTAGAAGATGGACTGAAAATTTTATTTGCTAAGTTTTGAGTGCTGTGAAACGAAGATAAGAAGGCCGGAAGAGCGACACTGACAACTTGCCTGATGCCCAAACCACCATAGCGTATTGGAAGGGAGGCTTGGTTCCAAGCGCGGCTGTCGAGGTTGATGTTTAAAATGGATGTGAGCGTGGTCTTGAGGACAGAATCTAGGGGCTCGATAAGATGTGGGTATTTCCAAATAGGGCTACACCTTAGAATATACGTAAATTTAGGTACGAATAGACAAAATTTTATAACTGCCAGAGCCATGTGGGGATTTATTTTTAGAAGGCGGTCCGAATAATCTTTATGGGTAGTTTGATGTTCTTTAATGAGCGGAGGTATAGATTCTGGAAAAATAGGGGCGCCTAAAAGTCTGAGAGTGGTTTTGTCGATGATTTTGATGTTAGGGGCTAATGAGTTGAAACGGTGAATGATATTGTTTGTATCTGAATCTGAAGCGGCAATGTTATTTGAAATGAAGAGATCACATTTGGAAAAATTTAATTCAAGACCAATTGATGAGAATGAGTCATTTAAGATTTTGAGATCAGCCAAAACAGTTTTCCAGTCGCCTCCTAGAGTGCCGTCATCAAGGTACCACGAGTTAAACTGTGATTTTAGAGATGAAATTACGGGATGAATAGCGAGACTAAAGATGGCGGGACCAAGAGGGTCCCCTTGCTGGCAACCAACAGCTGATAAAAGTGGGTGATTTTTGAAAAGTAATTGCGAGGATTCATGATAGCATTGCCATAAATATTTATATATCGACGGAGTTGCGTCATTGACTTGCTTGAGTAGAGCGCCTCTATCGACAGAGTTAAACGCATTTTTAACATCCACTTTCAGCAGCACTTCGCAACTATCGTCATTGACAAAGGCGCGCGCTGCGTGAACAGCAGCTTCGCAACCGCTTTTACTGCCAAAACCAAGCTGAATGGGTTGAAGTTTCTTGGTCAAGGGTTCAAAAATATACCTGCAACATATTTTGGAACAAATTCGCCTGAAAGTAAAGCCTACAGCGATCGGTCGTATTCCTCCGTCCTTCTTTTTTAGAGCGCAGAGATTAGCTCCATATAGGACACTTAGTATATCACTGCAGACTTTACCAGAAAGCATCAGGTTAATGAGCTGCGTGATGCTGTCCAGAAGGAGTCCGCCAGCGTCACCACTGCTATTTCCCAGTAGGTCTTTTAGGTGCTGTGGAGAGAGACCATCCAGACCACCGGCGGACCCATTCTTGAACGACATCACTGCTGCAAGCACGTCCTTTTTTGTTGCAATTAGGTGAGGCGCAGCAGGGTCAGGCGGATCGGGAAGGCGAAGTGTTGCAGCTGGAAGTGGATGTTTGGATTGCAGGGCAGTTACGGTATCAGGGTTGTCAGGCGCAACAACGTCACTGGAGAAAAGTAGTTGGGCAGCTCCCTTAATATCTCCGTCTATGATTTTGTGTTCCACTTTTCTCAAAAGTTTGGACTTGAAGTTTTTGGTTGAGCATGGAGTTGTGGCTGAATGGAGACCGGGTTTGATGGGGTTTGACAGTTGTGCTTGATTTTTTGAGTCAGGGAAACCGAATTATCGCTATTTGTGTGGAGGACTCTTAAAGAGAAAGAAAGGAGTTGTGTCCAGCTTTCGTAAGAGTTTTCTATAACAACCCTAGCTATGGCTTGGTTCAGAGCATTAGCCACAGCTATGCGAGCCCCCCTGGGGATCCTTTTTACTACCGGTGTTGCTTGTTTTTGCGAACCAAGCCAAGCGGGGAAGTTATCGAAAAAGGAACCGTTAGAAATGTTTTGTAGAGATGATCTAGTATGGTAATTTGGATGATTGAGATGCTTTAATGTTGTGTGCGCGTGCGTTATGTATATTAAGGCCTTTATTCCTCCTAAAAAAACGGGGCTGAGGGCAAAGGGGACATTGTTTAAAATCTCCAGGGACGTTGTTGCTGGAGAGCGGGTTGGCTGAGGAAATGGTAGATGTAGAAGCAGTCTGCGACATGACCTGGAGGGCATTCACTTATGAAATTTATATGATAACATTATATTTACAAGGTTAAGGTAAGCTACTATAAAAATAAAATAAAAAAAAGGATAAAAATAACACGATATTGTCCTGGATTACGGATTCACTTGACTGCACAGAAGGTTAAAACACGCAGGAAAGTACTTACAAGTAGTAAATATAGCAAGACAAAAATTCACCAAAGACTTGTCAAAACAAGGTACGTTGTTTCGGTGCAACTCAATGTTTTCTTGTTTTCGCTTGCATATTCTTTAAGTTTTAAACACACTTTAGATGGTAATCAGGCACGGATTGTTGATTATTTTGTTTTGGCTTTAGGTTTTATCCGTCATTTATCTGTCAATAACACCCCGGCGCTTCGGTGCAGAAAATCAGGCCCGCACAGCGGTCTCCGGCCGACAAAACGTCCACAGCGTCTTGTCTATGCGTAGAAATCAGATTAATTAGAAAAATGTTGTTGAAAATATAGATTTTTCAGATAGACGCAATCCGGGTAAAAAATGCGTGTTATCCGTTATAGGTGAAGTTTATATTATTAAAGTTTATTTTAGTTTATATTTTTTTTTTTTTTTTTTTTTTTATGGCAATTGTCTATTGACATTTTTGCCAGCGTCACGTCAATATAGAGCATTATAACGGTTTACGAGTTCACGGGAATAAGTGCAAAACAGATCAGAGCAATTACACAATAATAATTAAAAAAAAAAAAAAAAAACAATAATTATACAGTTTACAATTACAAATAATACAAAAAAAAAAAAAAAGTACAACAATACAGTTAGTGAGCAGATAGATACCTAAGGATAAAGTTAAGTTTAAAAAAGAACTACAATTTCAACTTATTAATTCTCAAAAAATTTGCAAGAAATCTAAAAATAACAGAATCAAATGCTAGAAGAGTGATCATATGAGTAGGAAGCGGAATTTTTTGAAAAGTCAATCCAAAATATAAATTAGAATGGTTAAGAAGTGGGCAGGCTAAAAAAATATGATTCAAATCTCCCTCATCTATACCACATTCACAAATCGAGGAGTCTCGTATCCTGAGTTTAGCCAAGTGGGCAGGACAGCAACAATGACCAATTCTCATACGGATTATAGATGATGTTATCATTTTGCTTAGACTGGTTTTAGAGAACCATACTTTTCTAGGGATATCCGGTTGGATTAGAGAATACTTAACCCCTTTAATTTTACTAGAATTCCTCCAGCGAGAGCTCCAAGATTTTAAAAGGTATGATTTGGGGAGGGACAGAAGATCGTGAACATAGTTCTTGAAGGGAACTTTATCACCACAAATTACTGCTTGTTTAGCAATCATGTCCACCTTTTCATTTCCTAAGATGCCTGAATGACTTGGGATCCAGGCTAACACAACCTCAAGGCCTTTAATGTTGCATTGGTGTATTGCTTCCTTGATTGAGAAAACCAAAGGGTGGAGATTGGATGAAAAAGGACTAGAAAGAAGAGCTTCCAAGGAACAACGGGAGTCGGAGAAAATTAAAGACCGTTTTAACCCAGCCAAAAGGATATACTCTAGGCACTTAAGAATTCCAAAGCATTCCCCAGTAAACACGGATGACTCCGGAGGGCATTTAGCTTTCTGTACAATATTATACTGGGAGTGGAACGTTCCAACTCCCACACACCCCAAAGGGGATAATTTAGAAGCATCAGAATATAGCGTATGCCACCCAACCCAATCAGTCCCAAGTATACATCGAGAGTTGACGTTGGCCAGTGGGTCTCCCTTCGTGATATTGAAGTCTAGAACTACTCGGGGGCGGAGAGTGACAATATGGTATGGATGCTCATACACGGGAAGATTAGAAGAATGGTGCGTTGGGTCCTTGATAAGTTTGAATCTACGTAAGCTTATAACCAGACAAGGAAGTTTTTTATTTTGCCAAAAGTCAGAATCATGAGCTAACTCTTCTAATAAGTTTTTGACTATTATTATATTATCTCATTTTTATCTTTATGACGATCATAGTATAAATGCATGTAAATTGTCTTAGCGTAATTTATACTGTCATTTTATATTATGAAATAAATAAATCTAATCTAATCTAATCTAATCTACGGTCAAAACATGGCAGAAAAAGAGTTCAGTCGTTTTGACCACGGCTGGTTCAGCAATAGAATAATCTACGGCACCTCAAAGCCCCCTCGCTACGACCTATCCAGAGTCACGACTCCTGCTTTTCTCCACTATTCCCCTTCAGATATGTTGGCAGATGTGAGAGATGTGGACAGACTGTTTGCAGAGCTAGGGAGGCCTGTTGGCAAATTCAGATACTAGTTTCGGCCATTTGGACTTCATTTGACGCTAAAGTATTCGTTTAAGATAGAGTTATAAATCTTCTCCAAGCGATGGATGTGTGGATGGATTGTGTATGGCTCATGACTCATTAAGACATAAAATTACGACTTAGTAGGTCTTCGGGGAGTTACCAATTGCTCAGCAAAAAAATCATTATGATTTGCAAAAAACGCAAAGGTATGGCTTAAAGCCTGACCATTCGCTGATCAAACCGTTTTTATGTATTATACCCAAATTATCTACTTATTAAATAATTTTCTACTGATCTGTTACTACTTGGATCTAAGATCTATGTTATCTAAGACTTGTGAAAATAGGTTTCGTGAAATAAAATTTCGATCTCAGTGTTTTTGATCTCACTCTTTTTTTACACACCTGACGTGTTACGCGGTATAATAATTTTCCCGGCATAATGAAAAATAGATTCTAGAAAATTGTACTTATACATACAGTACAAGTACTTACCTATACATTTGCTCCCATTTATGATATATTATATATATCTTATACTACACAGTATATAATATGTATCATTGTATTTATAAGACGCTCTCATAACGATACAATTTCTACTCTGCTATACCCACTTGAAGTATCTCTGTCTTGGCCCTATGGTTGACTGGTAAAGAATGTCATTTGGCAATCAGTTCACCTTTTGTACTGACTTTTGTTAAATGCGATAACGTTTAAAGAGATAAATAATACATTACTAAGTTTATAAGCCTGAAGAGTGCGACCGGTGTGTGTGACTATGCAGTATCTGTTACTAACTTTACGTCACCCTAGGCCGTAAGCGGGATTTTCTGCCCGCTACGCGGGGAGGAAGGCAAGACGTAAAACTTTAGATAAACCACGGACGGTAATTCGTAAAGCCTGGGGCTTCACCTTCGGTTCGGGCCACGAACATCTGCGTTCTGGGACATTCACGACTTTTTTATTTAATGTAATGTAATTCTCAAACTCATATCTGACGCTAGTGCTCGATCGTTAAATCGTTTACGACATCGTAGGCCATAAGTGGAATATCCCACTTACACCTTACCACAGGCCAGACATAAAACATTAGACAAACCACGGGCGGTAAATCGTAAAGCTCCAGATCGCATAATCAAGGCATTTACCTACCTGCGATCTGGGACATTCATGAATTCAGCGCCCTAGGTATGTAATGTACTAATCTGATGCAAGTGAAAATAAAATGCACATTGCCATGAAAGATCTAGGAATCAAAGTTGATCGTGACTCACGGGAAAAACTCTCGCAAATATTCACAACTGCAAAGAAAATAATCTTAGATTAAGATCTGTTTACAGAAAAACTTCTGTAATACTGGATAGTATATGTTTATCATTTAATAATGATTTATGGGTCTGGTTATCATACAGATAACATACCTTTGTGATATGATATAAAAATGTGAAACGTAAATGAAATCCTGCCACTGAAAACTAGTTTAATTCTCGCACTGACGATTTTATTCTACGCAAAATACTTACTTGTCCATCATGTGATCGACCCTGTCTTAAGGCAGCCTGTCCACAGAAGTGGAGTGAGGAAAATGAAACTATCAGGTTGCGTCTTTGTGAAGCCCAACTACTTTCCTCCATAGTAGCGCCACCAATTTAATACCTTTCAGCGGAAACTTTTGGAAATATAGCCTAGAACGTTTGCTTTATTAATTTCATTATGCAAGCAGTAATTGAAGTTTACGAAATATTTAGTACAGTTTCCTCTTTGTTTACATCAGTGTCATTTACCGACTTTCATTTCATCGTCAGTTCCCAAAAAGTTGTCGTTTCCAGTAAATAAATTAGCCACTCCGTTGCTTTTGGTAACTACGGCTACCTGTCATTATCGCTCTTATTATATTATATAAATAGAGTCCCAACTCAAAAATCGAAGCAATTGAGTGGATAGTACCAAAGTCTGTTAGGCTGTACCTTCCATAGTTTTGAGTCTAATCGATATTTAAAAAAACTTTTGACATTGACAATATTCTATGGCTGTACGAAATAATAACATGGTAAAATTAACATAAACAATAACAGGGTAAAATAAAGTACTTAATTAGTATTATGTCGCATTACAATGGATTTTTTACAATAAAGCATTATAATTATAAATAGCAGTCGTGATAAGTACTTTTTTTGTATACAAACAACTGTCAATAATGACTCAAATAAATACACCTCACCGGATCTACAATGAATTCATTACAGCAAGCGAATAATCCAGCTGCCCAAGAAGTATTTCTCCATAGCAGAAAACCGTTCACGCGGCAGACACTTCTAGCCGATGCAAACATACCATACAATTTAGCAATAGACCGGAATGAAAACAAACTGTTATTCTGCATCAACGCAGACGAGTTTTCAGATCAGAGCTTCCACTCAGTGGTGTTAGATCTTAGGAGTGGAGTGCCTTGGATCATAGAAGGTATTCGCGATGGGTTTGCGAGTGCCGTGGACCCTACCGCAGGAACCGTCTACCTTGGCGGAAGTGACGGCATCTTCAAATACGACTACAAGTCCTTAACTGTCCAAGAACCCGTACTTACAGGTGTAGATATATTAAACATGTTCTTCAAGGATAACCTATACTTCGTTGACACAGCTAAACAGGCTTTATCTGTACTGAGAAAAGACACACAAAACCCTGTGCAAGTATTAAATGACTTCAGGATTCAACAGTTTGTAATAGATGGCAACAATGATATTTACTTCGTAAATCCTTCGGGTCTTTTTATTGTACCTCACGGCAGTCAAACTCCTCAGTGGCTCCCTGATAGTGTGGATATGAATATAAGAGCAGCAGCTGTCGATACGTATGGACGCGCGCATTTCGTCACGGATGATGGTGTCTACGATATCTATGAAGGAACCAGACAGTTGAGAAAGTTGTTATCGGTTAGAAATGGATACGGATTGGCGTTCGATAATCATAACAATGTTATTTACAGCGATGGACGATCTCTAATCAGAGTCTGTCCTTTGGAGTGATATTCATCGATATACATATTAATAAAGATGTGCGATTGTTCTTTGTGTGGAGCTCTCATGACGTATAAATTAATTTTAACTGATACCTTACTCTCGCAACTGTTCTGTGGTCTACTAGGTGGTCGAATTACAAAAGCGCAGTAGTATTTACGTCTCAAAACCCTTGGCTAAGCTGTACATCGGTTTAGAAATCGAATCTTTACAATTTCTATTATTAGTACTTGTGTTTTGATTTTGGAAGGTTTTTCACTTTAGCGCCGATGATTGCAGTGAGTTTCGCCACCTAATTTTCATAACGTTGCCTACGCGCGAAGTCAACATGTGAAAAGAAGCGTCGCGTAGCGAAAATTTGCTTTAGCGATAGTGCTTCCCACATTAAAAACATCTAGAACCATTATTTGTTTCATAGTAAATACCACAATAGGGCTGGTATAATTTTTGGAAGGCCATTAAATTATATTATTTTTTTCGATAGTCCTTGCTACTTGGATCTACAAACTGCAGCGATTTAATTTTTCTTTACCATGGTCTTTCTAAAATGTTTTTATAAAATTGACAATATAACAGTTCGCAATATTCTTGGCTGAAGGGGTCTTTGCCTTCGAAACCCACATTTCAACAAAAGATCTTTGAGCCTTGCATTCAAAATACAACTGTTAATTACAGTTTTCAGCTGTTTGACACTTGGCAGTTTGTTGAAAAAACTTCGTGCGAGTATGTTGAGTAAAATCATAAGTGAAGTTAACATTTCAATTTCATATTGGCAGCGTCAAATCATTATTAGAATATATACCTGTTAGGGAAAAATGTAATGGTATCCATCTCGACTCAATTAATATTCCGGAACACGAGGAAGTAAATTGAGCGGCCCTGCGATTTTTCACAAAACTTGAAGCGACTCAAATGAAAACAAATTGTTCCAAGTTCCGCTCAACTTCTTCCAATGCCATGTAATGCGTACCTATAACCTAAAGTTATGCAGGCACTATCCTGGGACAAAAATAACGTTAATGATCAAAAATAAATTAGCAAATAAAAAAATAGAACCGACTTCAAAAACTGAAAGCCAAAAACAACCAGTTCATGTAAAAAATACATTTGAATCATCTTTTGAATTCGGTGCCAAACCACTTAATTATTACTATGAAAATAGATGCCACACATGAAGTCTTTAATGACTACGATTTGGTATTTGGGCAAATTTTTATATTGTTGTCGATTTCTTTTTTTTTTTCTCAGATTTCAATAAAATTTGGTGAGTTGGTAAAGTTGCTTCTTCTGATGGTAAGCCCCATTTCACGATATGTTCAGAATAAGCAACTTTACTAACTCACCAAATTTTATTGAAATCTGAGAAAAAAACAAAATCAACAAGATAAAAATTCATTTACGAGTATTTTTATTCGATAAAGAAGTTTACGTGAGATTTGGCACCCTTTTTTTGAACTCGGTTAAAAATCGAATCCTTTAATTTAATATGGAACTTCGCAATGAAACGCTATATTCGGTCAATTAATGATTTAGTGAATATAAGTTTATGCTGTGGGTATAGAGTTCAAACATTCTAAATCTAAATAAATCCTATTGCCGTTAGAACCATTTAGAGAACTGACGGACTTGTAACATGTTTACGGTATCTTCAAATAATTATCTACCAAGTTTTATTATTTAATATTATCGACTCTTAATAAGAGTTTATCTTCACTCATATTTTATTATTTATTTATTTAATCTTTATTGCAAAAAAGAAAACTTATCGTACAAAAGGCGGACATAATGCCATGAGGCATTCCCAAGTAGCACAACTGGGTCTAAATAGCTCGTATATCATATCTAATTAGATGCTTAAGTGAAATTTACCACCATGACTAAGTGCTATATAGGTGGCAAGAACCCTTATGCCACCAGTATAGAACCAAAAGGAGAAAAATTGCAGCCTATTTTTGGTGCTAAATAGAATCCATAAGAGATCTCACAATTACCTTAAGTGGTAATTAGAACTATGGGTGAAAGTTATGGGCAGTGAACGAATGAAAACATTTCAGTTCGGTCAATGAGTGATAAATGAGTCGCCAAAATTATCTTTGAGTGGCGAGGCAACTGTCAAATTGTGTTTTATTAAAAGTAATACGTGATCTGCCATATTCATTTTGGATTTATATGTCTGTTTGATTGTGATTAAAACTTTACGTTATACAAGCATTGAAATAAGCACGGAAATCTTGCGATTTTTTTTTTACTGTGAAACTATAGTATGTTTTCTTTGTAAATTTCGACGCGCCCTTCATTTGATCAGGAATATTAAAAAAGAGAGTGCTAAATTAAATAAGGAATAGATACTGATAAGAAATAAAACTGTTAAAAAATTTTTAACAAAAAAAGAACCGACTTCAGTAAAACTAAAAATCCAAAAATAACCCGTTCAAGTACAGATTACATTTGACTCACCCTTTGAAGTCGATCCCAAACCACTGTTATTATATTTATATATTAAAGTTTACATGAGGTTTGGCACCGACTTCAAAGGGTGAGTCAAATATAATCTGTACTTGAACGGGTTATTTTTGGATTTTTAGTTTTACTGAAGTCGGTTCTTATTTTGGTAAAAAATTTTTTTTTTCGCTTTTTAGTGATTCATATGAAATACTTATGGCGGGGTGATCAGGGAGGTCTTGAAGGAATGCATGTCGTTTTAATTATCTCCTAACTCCTAACCGTTAAGGAGTTGTACCTTCCATCATCAGTTCAGCATTGGAAGATGATGACTACCATATGCAAATACTTAAATAGTTTTAGAAAATATATGAAAAATATTATGACTGCCTATAAAATTTCAGGAATTCCTTCGATTCCTCATGGATCTCGTCATCCGATCTTCACCAAAATTTTATGAGACCAACCTTGAGATGTCTATTCATGAACCTAAAAAGAATTTTCCAAATCGACTCATAAATGACGGAGTTATGAGGTAACAAACATTAAAAAAAAAAAAAAAAAAAACATACAACCGAACTGAGAACCCCCTCCTTTTTTTGAAGTCGGTTAAAAACCCGACCTAATGATTGTAGGTTACGTACAATGTTAAAGTAACATCGTCACAACTATCAAAAGTCTGTGATTATGCGTGAGTGTGATAAAATTCTGGTTAAAATAATCAATTTTTATAGGCTTCCATTTGTAAACATGGCGAAACAAAAAAGATCCTACAGTGTTTATTTTCACTTATTTGTTCCTTATTTGGAACTATCAAGTCTAATAGTCACTTATTTGTATCTTGCGAGTGGCAAAGCAGTGAATGATATTACCAATAGTAATTATTTGCTCTTTTGTAGACTATTAAACAAGCAAGACTATTAAATATATTTTGACAAGGCGCAAATAGGAACTATAATAGAACTTTTAGTTCGTTAGTGGTTTGAAATAAGTGAAAATAACTGCTTTTGGTTCCAAGAACCTCCTACTGAGACCTATTTATGCGTTGGAGTGGCAATAAGGTACTTCTTAGGCCTTAAAGTTGCAATATTTTTTGGTTCCAAAAGAGCCGTAAAATTATCCCTTTAGCCACTATTGGTGATATAATTCGCTATTGTACTAGTCATTTGGAACTTTTAGATCCAAATAAGGGTATGTTCCCACTTATATGTAAAAGTTGCTTATAAGTGATTTTAAGGCCTTATATAGCACTATTGCTTCTTATTGAGTGACAATTTGAACCTGCATGCAACTTTAAATAGCAATATCGACTTTATCCCACCATAAGTAATAAAGTAGAAACAAAAAACGCTCCTATGCAACTACAAGTGATAGGATGAACTCATATACAGTTTTGAGTTGTGTTTAAAGCTATAAGTTGTATCAAACACTGTTAAACCACTCATTTAGAACTTAAAGCTATAAGATAAGCTGCAAAATTCACTAATGTGCTGCTTGGGTTCTCTACCAGAATATCTATTATTAACAAAATAGGACATAGTTCGAGGTTATAAAAAAAACACTTTTTGAACGCGATTAAGTCCCGTTTTGCTATAATAATAGGGTAAAAGTGGGATAGTTGCCCCAAATTTTGAAATTTGAGTTTATTTACAAAAATATAACTAACCCCGCTTCGATTGTAGTAGATCGCATTCAATTTTTCTTTCTTAATTTACCTTTGTGTCATTGTTTATAAAAATTATAAAAATAAAATGTGGTATTACCACATAAAAAAAATAAGAATCGATAAAAAAAAAAAAAAAAAAACTATACAAATAAATGTGAATACATTATAACTTCACATGATAGCCATATCTATTAGCTGCTACACACTTATGAATAATGAACTAACAATTAAACCTATATTTAGAAGTTAGATGCCTATTATATGGGTTAGATACCCCGATGCTTTTATCAGTATGAGGATAGTTGCCATTGGGATTAATGAGAGAGAAAATATAATTAAAACTTTAATATGGCACATAATATTTGAACTGCAATCATTCCTACAAAGAAACATTCCTACCAAGTAGTAATTTCTTTAACTTTTCAGCAAATTCAAAGGCCAGTTTTCGTATAATTTCACAAATTGGAGGAAAATTATCCTTTTCCAGTTTTTGAATGTGTATCACGAAAAGTTACTCGTTTTCAAAAATCAGAAGAGGATGTCTTCCGAAAAAAAAGAAAATTTGACTTTATTTATTTAAACTTTATTCCACAAAACAGAAGTCAGTACAAATGGCGGATTAAGGGACCCTAAGGGCACCTAAGGGCATTTACTCACATAAATAAATGCAAGTGTCCTGACTGACTGACTCATCAACGCAGAGACGAAACTACACATGCTAGAGTTGAAATTTGCACAGTAGGTTGCATTCTCTTACAAAACTTATTACATCTTACAATTCTCCAGCAATTTAGTTGGAAAAATGTCTGAAACGGCGCTGTTTTTAAAATCATCATTGTGTTTTGATGATATTGAATTACAGATGACCCACGGGACTACTAAGCATTGATTAGAACCTAGCAATTTTGAAAGTGTTTTTCATAGTTTACATGATGTTTTTTTAGAAAGTTATATTATAATTATAAGTAGGTACTAAATCACTCATGTGTCTACTGTAGGCATATATACATTGCGGTTGAATATGCATAATCTGATTAATTTGCTCTCAAAACTCATTTCCGTACCTACTTCAGCAGCACTTATTTTTAAATTGAAAGGAAACTTTTTAATCGGATTACCTAGAAGCCCAAACATTATTACCTAGCTATATCATTGGCGCAAATCGTCTTAGAAAAATTGTCTAACAAAAGACTCCGCAATTTTATAAAGCTCATACACGTATTCAGTGGGGAAATAGTGTTCTGTGAAAGGATATTTTCTATTCTATGAATCGCCACTAAGCTCTTTGTAACTCGTCTTTGTACTAAAAAAGGAATATTCTCACTAAGCTCGTATTATTTTTCCTCTAAAGGAAGCCTAAACAAACAAAACACCTGAGATGTTAAAACATTCAATGTAACAATTCCTGTTCCGTTTTTAGCAAACAAGAAATTTATTTGAATACGTAAATTGAATCTTTACGACAAAAACGAGGAGATAGAAACGCGTTACTTAAACTTTTTAATGGGATTGCTAAATTTGGACTTATTTCGGGATTGTAACCTGTATTGTTTTGGCTGTTAACTAATTCCTGGGGCGGTATATTGAAAAATAAAGCAATAAATTGGGGATAAGATGTATCGGTTCGCTGGCCACGATATGAAAAATGTCGAGGCAAGCGGCGAATAGCACTTTTTGATTTTGTTTTTAACGTTTCCTACCCTACCGCTACGAAATTACAAATCGAGAGTGGAACAGTTTGCCAATTTCCAGCGATAAGCCTAGTTAAAAAGTCTAATTTACCTCGCAGTTTCTCTTTCATTATTATAATGTTGGAAAAGGAGAGCACCAACTAAATCACAAATAGGTTCGGTTGTTAAGAAGTTAGGAACGGGGGCAGCTGATTAGAATTCAGTGCGAGTCAACGCAGCCTTAGTTGCCTTCTTGCTCATTTTGAGAAGGAACTTATTAACACATTTTGGTGGCTCTTTCACGTATGTTACTAATTAACATCGTGAAGTTGAGATAAGAGGGAAGACTAACGAAAGAAATTGCTCGGACTTACTAAAGAGTTTTCTCGAGAAAACCTCTTTTCTCTTAAAAATATACTTATGAAACGGAATTTGCGTGTTGTCCTTCCGATGAATAACCGTTTTCATTAATTCATTGGTATTGTTAAAGAAAACATATACCTATGACTTTTTTTCTAGTTTAACTAGTTCCAAGAACTTACATCTTAAATGGTCATAAGGAATAAAAAAGTAATCGTGTCAAGCTAGCAGCGTAAAATTTACAAAGCAGTCCAAATTTTTACGTTAACCATTTGCAAAAAATCTTTCCCGTGGGCCCTGTCGTTATCGGAGGTGACGTGATTACTTAAAATCAACGACGATTAACGTATGGACTAAGAGTTCAATATATTTCGATTTTAAAAATATATATCTTTATTAATTAGAAAGTGGTTTTGTCACACTGTGGCTATGGCACCCCCATGAGACCACAATACATACTTTATATCCAATTACACTGCATTAATTGGAGCGAAGCTCCCATGGATCGACTCGAATGGACTTTGTGACAATGCGCAGATCTCAGCGAGTCCTCAACCGATTTTAGAAATTTTTGTTTTAAAATGCAAAAAATAAATTTCGCTAGGTCGTGACGAAGAGAAAATTTGGAAAAAAAAAAAAACTCCGATCCAATCTATGGTGCAAGCTTAGCCGGTGGCTGACTTTGCATCGACCTAGTTTAGAATTTATTAGTTTTAACAACATCCTGGCCTCTTTCGAAGATATAGTCTGGCTAGTGAAATATTACTCAGTTTCGGCGGGAAATTTAAAAAAATCTGCGGCTGGTCACACTTTGTGTAGTAGGAATTATAGTTTTGATACTAGAACATATTTTTGATTTTCTATGCACACGTAAGGTATTTAAAGAAATAAGTTAAATATATGTTGACGTGGACTCATAGTCAGCTCACATAATTTCTACCACTACGTACAGTACAATCAACGACAAACACAATGTTCACACTTTCTAACCATATACAAGGCAAAAATTAAATTTAGTGTCAATAAGACCTAACTCGATAATACCATATTAATCCGCAAACAAAAAAAAACCATAAGTTGTACTATGTCAAATTTCAACTCGATCGGAATGTTAGAACTAGTACATAAAGTATCAAAATTACCTATTTATAGAGGACCTACCTTCTAAATTGTTTAAATCATAGACAACAAGGAAAT
This sequence comes from Apotomis turbidana, assembly GCA_905147355.2. Classification (NCBI taxonomy): domain Eukaryota; kingdom Metazoa; phylum Arthropoda; class Insecta; order Lepidoptera; family Tortricidae; genus Apotomis; species Apotomis turbidana. The sequence continues at coordinate 13,686,677 of LR990294.1, forward strand.
ATCTGTCAATATTATTTGGCTAGCCAGACTCTAGTCTTCTAGTCTAGTAGATCACGTCGTTACGCAACATAATACGATTGGAGAAAAAAAAACTTATATGTCTGACGGCGCATTGAGAGAGCTCGATGGCGCTAGTTTCGCCTCTTGATTTTTGAATGACTAAACTCTTTAGTACATAGTACCGAACTCTGAGGTGGCCATATAGGACGGGATTGACAGCTGTCGTTTTGGGGAGCTGTTCTTCCATGTCGAGCTAGCGCCTCACGTGTTGCGGTAGAACGTTATAAAAGTTGGGATCCTAGATTATTCGTCATAGATACTAGATTTATGTTACAGGTGCGTTTGGTTCAATCATAGGAAGTGAAGTATACGGATCGGCTGATACTTCTACCAACCCTTGTCTCCTCGCCCGAATACTCACGCGGATGAACCAACCTTATGAAAACCAAGTGTAACTGGACCCTAACTGTGAGTCGTTAAGTCTATAAAAAATGTGACAGTTTGAAATGGAATTAGCAGATAATAAAACATTTACACAAGTTTTAATAACAGCAAATACCTAGTATACTGTTAATTGCAGCAACAATGTAAATTTCATCGATTGCGTTTTCACCGTAGTAAAGCTAGTGTTAATTAAATGGGAACGAAATGACATTTGTCCTGACTTAAAATCCCTTCTGATTGTTGTGTCATCTGCGTTTAGATTTTCGTTTTCTACCCTATTAAGGCAAAGTGTGTCCGAGCCTTTTGTTTGTCTTTACCCGAAAAAACTTCCCTCCATCTTGGATCTCTCGGAATGAAGGAAAATTGATCTTGCGTCAATATTTCACGCAGTGTAGTTTAAACAAATAATGTTGAGCGTTCGGCAAACAAGCTCTCATTCTATGTGCCACGGCCTATATTGCAAATGGGTCTATGGCGTAGGTAGATGTGTTACTGTACTTTGTAGTTTATGTACTTATTTGAAAAAGTAAGCGAATAGTTTTGAAAATTATGTTGTCTCCCTAATGGCTGCGTGTCAGCAACGGCCCGACAGCGTGTTGGCGGGAGCGGTCGGGGTACTTACCGTGGATTCCCGGTACCGCCATATTGAAATTTCCTGGTTCTACAGGCCCTAGATGTACTGACGCTCTTTGCATCCTCTCCCTCTCGTCGTATGAGGCCAGTAGAGTGTATGCCGTGAAGCTGTAGGTATAGCTGATTACCTGTCTGAGGACGAAATTCATACGAATTTGAAACATGTCGGGCCGTTTATGACACATATCCAAGAGTGAAAAAAAGAGTTACAAAATTGCATTGACGAAAACAAATCATAATCTCACAATAAAAGGCTTCAAATAATGATTGGAACAAACGTATGAGATAACGTGGAAAATTGCTAAATACCTGTTTTGTATTGTGGTCATAATTTTATACGACATGCATAGGTGCTGATGAAGCATCATGTTCCACACTTGATTTGTATTGCGTCTATTTCCTATCGGTGTACAGGTATCGCACATAATCCCCTAATGATGATGATGATCGTCGTAATCGTCGTAGGAAATCGTTGTTCTTTTTCAGGTATAGATATGCCCACCACACAAATTTCGGTTCACCTCCATCAAACAGCCGCACATACGAGTAATCCCTTACGACGATCACAGTCTAACAATCTAATTTGTCTGCCTTTTGCCTCACCCTGAGCCTACGAGGTAATGTCTTTACGTAGATAAAAGGAGTCTTAAAGAACGCAAAGTCGAGCAGAATTAAGTAACATGGTTTGATCTTAGGTACCCGACGTTATAGTGTGGCTAATGAAATATTACTTAAAGTTTTGGCGGGAAATTTAAAAAATCTGCGGCTGGTAATTTTTTGTGTAATAGGAATTATAGTTTTGATACTAGAAAATGTTTTTGATTTTCTATGCAGCCGAAAGGTTCCTAAGGAAATAAGTTAAATATATGTTGACGTGCACTCATAGCCAGCTTAATAATTTCTACAACTATGTACAGTACAGTCAACGACAAACAAATATGTTTACACTTTCTAACCATATACAAGGCGAAAAAGGACCCCGCAGCAAACTTTCCCTAAGTTTGTAAAAGTGGTTTCAGTCAAATCTCACAAAATTTTAACAAGATTTAACTCTCCTGAATCCTGATAATTTTTTTATAAGGGTGCAACTCCCTCAGACGTATACTTTCTGAAATAATTACTATAATTGTTTTATACAAAATATATGTTTTACGTTTTCCTCCTATTTGCTCTATTATGCATGTCGTTCGTAATATAGATAATTGATATTACAAAGATCATATTTCAAGTTCGACAATTATTAATTATGTTATTATAAGCAGAGATGGGCATTATTCGAATAAATTTTTATTCGAATAATAATTCGAATAAAAAATTATTCGCGGTATTTCATTCGCGAATAATTTATTCGCGGATGATTTTATTCGCGAATGATTTATTCGCGGATGATTTATCCGCGAATAAATCATTCGACCACTTTTCAAATGACGAATGATTTATTCGTTATTTTTATTCGAATAAATTCACGAAAGGATAGAAGTTATAGTTTGGGAAACGTTATGTTAGAATATAACCATTATATTTATTATAAAATTTCATATTATTATTGTGGCATGTACACTGTTAGTGTAGCGGTAAAGACGAAGCATTTATTTAAAAAACGTAAAATGTAATTCACGAAATATATTTGTTTTTTTGGTTAAATATAAAGATTGATTTGTTGCCATGATCTTTTTGTAAACGTTTCAGCTTGGTGTTAAAATTCGTATGTCCGCATGTTTGGATGCTCGGATTGCCGCATCATCATCATCATCATCATCACCATCATCATCATCATCATCATCAACATCATCATCATCATCATCATCATCATCATCATCATCATCATCATCACCATCATCATCATCATCATCACCACCACCATCATCACCACCACCATCATCATCATCATCATCATCATCATCATCATCAACATCATCATCATCATCATCATCATCAACATCATCATCATCATCATCATCACCATCGCCATCATCATCATCATCATCATCATCATCATCATCATCATCATCATCATTATCATCATCATTATCATTATCATCATCATCATCATCATCACCACCATAATCATCATCATCATCATCATCATCATCATCATCATCACTGACATTCGAAACTCAGTTTTTAGAAGGCAGTATCCGCCCTGTGGCACAGGTAGTATAATTAAACGAGGGATTAGCGAAAGGCTCCTTAATAATAATAATAATAATAATAAGCCCGCAGGGCAGCTTGTGGCGAGCTGTTGGGGAGTGACGACCCCACGGACCCGAGATCTCCAGAGAGTCGGTCAGGGTCCTCGTCTCCGGTGTGCCTTCATCGGCCGGAGTGGAAACCCAAGAGGACCCGTAGGACTCTCAGCTCTGGCTTGCCTTCATTGGCCGTCCAGAGAGGAGCGTTAGAGCTATATTCTCCAGGGGTGGAAGTGTTAAAGGGCATAACGCCGCGAGTAACTTCGGAGAAAGCGCAGCACACCTCTCGACACCTCTGAGCCCTCACGCTCGTGTTGCTTCCGGCCGTCGGCACGATGGCATTACGGGGCCCACCTAGTGAGGGGCGAGTCACCACCCGCCAGAGGTAACAGTCGCATAGATGGTTACGGCGGGTGACATTTTTCTACTGCAATAGCCCACATAAATAGTCCATCCAAACTTCATTTTAATAGCCCGGTTTCTTTTCCATATTAATGCAATAGTTCAATCACCTGCTGGGACCGGTTCATGGATGTATCATCTTATTGGTATGATCAGGAACGGGTCCCAGCAGGGCAACAGCCACAGCAAATTTCTCCAAGGGGCCTCTACGTGTTGGATCCATATCCCCACGCAAGCCTTCCAAAAGACCGGGACGTATGAGCCCGAGAATCAATAACGAGAAACAAATAATAATAATAATAATAATAATAATAAGGCGTAGGGATGTGACGACCCCATCGCCCGCTGGTATGACCAGCGCAATCAGTCACGCAGGGCAGCTTATGGCGAGCTGTTGGGGGGTAGCGACCCCACGTACCTGAGTGCTCCTGGGGGATCCTGACGGGGGGTGATGGGTCGGGGCCTCCGCCTCTGTCTTGCCTTAACCGGCCGGCCAGAGTGGAGTCGCGAGAGTTGCGGCTCGGGGGTGGATGTGGAAACGTAAGGGGTTAGTTGGCTTCGGTTTAAAGCCCAGTATTACACCTCTCCGCCCTTAGCCTTCCGCACTGGTGTTGCCCTTAGGCCACTCTATGTGTCGCTTTTTATGGGGGCCCATCTAGCGGGAGGCGAGTCATCGTCTACCAGTTTTTTTTGCTATGAGACACTTTTCTTGGTAGACGTCCGGCTGTCTCACACAATAGCCCAATTACCCAGTCCTCCATTTCATCCCCATAGCCCGATTTGTATTTAGATTCCATATATTCATAAATAGTTCTTGCACCAAGCGGGTGCTGTCTCTGTGTGCGTCCCATGACACGGATAGGGACAGCATCCGCTCGATGTACACATTACATTTCATTAAATTGTCGAAAGGGCCTCTACGCGTTGGCTTCGGCTCCGCGCACGCCTCCCAAAGGTCCGGGACACTATTGTCCCGTGAGCGGGTGCGACATACAGGAATAATAATAATAATAATCGGGGGGTGATGGGTCGGGGCCTCCGCCTCTGTCTTGCCTTAACCGGCCGGACAGAGTGGAGTCGCGAGAGTTGCGGCTCGGGGGTGGATGTGGAAACGTAAGGGGTTAGTTGGCTTCGGTTTAAAGCCCAGTATTACATCTCTCCGCCCTTAGCCTTCCGCACTGGTGTTGCTCTTAGGCCACTCTATGTGTCGCTTTTTATGGGGGCCCATCTAGCGGGAGGCGAGTCATCGTCTACCAGTTTTTTTTTGCTATGAGACACTTTTCTTGGTAGACGTCCCGTCCGGCTGTCTCACACAATAGCCCAATTACCCAGTCCTCCATTTCATACCCAAAGCCCGATTTGTATTTAGATTCCATATATTCATAAATAGTTCTTGCACCAAGCGGGTGCTGTCTCTGTGTGCGTCCCAATCGTCCCATGACACGGATAGGGACAGCATCCGCTCGATGTACACATTACATTTTATTAAATTGTCGAAAGGGCCTCTACGCGTTGGCTTCGGCTCCGCGCACGCCTCCCAAAGGTCCGGGACACTATTGTCCCGTGAGCGGGTGCGACATACAGGAATAATAATAATAATATTCGTCGCTACAGAGAGCGTGTGGATCGATTCCAGCAGAATCGTCTCTTCCAAAGTGACCAAAGGAAGGTATACCGAAAGTGGGAGGGAGCCGACCAATGTGTGAGCGACGGGCAACTGCCGGATCCTACTGCCATGATTAACTTCTGGCGTAGTATCTGGTCGGTGCCAGTCGAGCACACCGAGGGTGAATGGATGAATGTTGTCAGACGTGAGTGTGAGCCGATCGAAGCCATGGGGGCTGTGACTATCAGCCCCGATGATGTAAGGTGTGCGGCCCGTACGATCCAGAACTGGAAAAGTCCTGGACCGGACGGGTTGCACAACTTTTGGATCAAGTGGTTTCGATCCTCACATGAACGTCTGGCAACACAATTTCAAGACGCCCTCGAGCTTGGTTCCCTGCCATCTTTCATGACTACTGGTGTTACCTTCCTGCTCCATAAGTCCGGTAGTACCACGGAAGCCAAAAACTATAGACCCATCACGTGCTTGCCCACTTTATACAAGCTCCTTACGTCCATTCTGAGAACTAAAATTAACACGCACATTGTTGCGAACAATGTTTTGGCCTTTTCTCAGAATGGGTGTAGGGTTGGGTCCCGTGGTACTAAGGAGCTCCTCCTCATTGACACGACCATTTGTCAACAAGTCCGGCGGAACAGGGGGTCTATTATGTATGATTCGGTATGATTCGGTGCCTCATTCATGGCTGGAGAGGATCTTAGAGCTGTATAAAATTGATACAGCTCTGAGATCCCTCTTAGGCGCGTGCATGAGGCAGTGGACCACAGTCCTTCGTCAACCAGGTGGCGGGGATGGCCCCCCTGGCCCGCAGGACTTGATAAGGATTGAGAGAGGTATTTTCCAGGGTGACAGTTTGAGTCCTCTGTGGTTCTGCCTAGCCCTGAATCCGCTCAGCACTCTGCTGAAGGATTCAGGACTAGGTTGCCGGCTTCGAAGAGGAGGTGAGGTCATTTCTCATCTGCTGTACATGGATGATCTTAAGCTGTATGCACCAAAACGCCAGGATCTGGTGGAACTACTGGAAGTAACTGAAGCCTTCAGTAGCGCCATCAAAATTGAGTTTGGTGTAGACAAGTGTGCGGTCATGCATGTACAGCGGGGGAAAGTCGTAAATTCCGCGAACTTACAGCTTTCTGAGACAATGTCCCTCAGGTCTATCTCCGAAGTTGAAACCTACAAGTACCTTGGTATGTCACAGTCATTGGGTATTGCGGACGGAGACATTAGACAGGCGTTGAAGGAGCGTTTCTTTTGTCGTTTGACAAAAGTACTTAACAGTCTTTTGTCCGGTGGCAATAAGGCGCGCGCCTTCAACGCTTGGGTGATGCCTCTGCTCACTTACTCCTTTGGCATACTAAGGTGGACTCAGACTGAGCTGGACGCCCTGGATACGAGGGTCCGTCAGCTGCTCACTACACACCGCATGAGGCACCCACGCTCGTCAGTTATGAGAATGTACATCCCGCGTAAGTGTGGGGGCCGTGGCTTTTTAAACGCCAAGGACCTCCATAATCGCGAGGTGTGCAGTCTTAGGGAGTATTTCCTAAACAACGAGTGTGGGATTCATCGCGATGTAGTAGCAGTTGACAAAGGCCTCACCTCTCTCTCCTTGGCAAACGAGAACTGGCGCAGACCAAAGGTGCTTAGCACCGATGACCGCAGGGCTGTATGGAAGAGCAAGGAGCTACACGGGCGGTTCTACAAGGCCCTTACGGGGCCCGATGTAGATCTGCTCGCGTCGGTGAACTGGCTACGCTTCGGGGATCTCTTCGGGGAAACCGAAGGTTTTGTCTGTGCAATTGCGGACGAAGTAATGATGATGAACAATTACCGGAGATATATTCTGAAGGACGGTACGGTCGACATTTGTCGGGCATGCCGCCGTCCCGGTGAGTCACTCAGGCATATAATCTCCGGTTGTTCTCATCTTGCTAACGGTGAGTACTTGCACAGACATAACCAAGTAGCCAGGATCATTCACCAGCAACTTGCTCTTCGATACGGTCTTGTGGGGTCTGAGGTGCCGTACTATAAGTACGCACCGATGCCAGTTCTTGAGAATGGTCGTGCCACGCTCTATTGGGATCGATCTATCATCACGGACAGGACTATTGTAGCCAATAAGCCTGACATCGTGTTGGTAGATCGATCCAAGCGCCAGGCAGTGCTCGTCGACATCACCATCCCCCATGACGAGAACCTCGTGAAGGCCGAGAAGGACAAACTCAGCAAGTACCTTGACTTGGCTCACGAGGTAACCGCCATGTGGGATGTCGACTCGACGAGCATTGTCCCGATAGTCGTTTCGGCGAACGGTCTTATAGCGAAGAGTCTCGACAAACATCTTAAGAGACTCTCGCTAGATGGCTGGATCAAGGGTCAGATACAGAAGGCGGTACTCCTGGACACGGCGCGCATTGTCAGGAGGTTCCTCTCTCTGCAGCCCTAACCACCGGTAGCCTGGGCCCTGCCCCGCTGCCGGCGGCACCCTAGGTTAGGTTTTTTAGAATGTGTTTATATTTGTAATGTATTTTTTATATTTTACTTTTTATATAAATTTATTGTAAAAAAACCTAGCCTAAGTATAAAAACGAATAAAGGGAATAATAATAATATGTTTATTTCAAGTAAGTTACACTCATATGTTGTTAGTAAGACTTAAAACTAATTGTTAGAAACATTTAATTTGTTTTATGTACACTGGGGACGCGCAATTTGTCGCAATTCAATAAATATGGAGAATCGATCCTATCCCCGATCATTCTCAGGATGTTGTTGGGACTACCGCGCACCCGGCGCACCAGGGATGCGGCCCTCTTGCGCATAGTAGCGTAGAAGCAATCTACTCTGGCTTCCGCAAACATCCCTGATGCGCTACAGAAGCGAGGCAGCCCCACCACCACCCGGAACGCGTTATTGAACTGAACCCGGAGAGCCCCGTAGGCCCTTTGCGTGTACCGCAACCACAGACTGCACGTGTAGAGGGAAGTGCAGTAAGCCCTGAACAAGGTTATCTTCACCTCCCTCGAACAACGCCTGAACTTGCGGGCAATCATGTTCGCTCTGATCGACAGGGCCCTCCGTTCTCGTTCTATGTCAGTATCGTCTTTGAGGTCCCACGTTACTAAATGGCCCAGATATTTAAAAGCATCGACCCTGTCTAGAGGCATACCATAAAGGTCTATGCGTGGTACCTCTACTGTCCGATTACGTCCGACCTCAAAGACCATATACTGACTTTTTGCCACGTTGTATTTCAATCCATGACTCTGTACATAATTTTCACAAACCCGCAACAGTTTTCTTAGGCCACACACTGAGGCACTCAGCAGAACCATGTCGTCGGCATAGCTTATGTTGTTGACGCATATATCGTCAATGTGACAGCCAACATGCATTCTGCTGAGCGTCTCAAGAAGACCATTAATGTATAAATTAAACAATGTAGGAGAGCATAGTCCTCCCTGCCTTACCCCACACTCTAGTTTATAAGGATTGGACAGAGTATCCGCCCATCTAACGGCATTGACCTGATTTCCATACCAGTATCTGAAGATACGTATTGTTTCAGGTGGAAGTTTAGCATCCTTGAGCTTACTCCACATTATGTCATAGGAAACCAGGTCAAATGCCTTAGACAGATCAAGGAAGCAAGCATAAACGGGTGTGTTCCTGTCTACGTAGTATTTGACAGTGTGCTTAAGACACAGGATTGCACTTTCCGTAGATAGCCTCGGGCGGAAGCCAAACTGGTTTTGGCTTAATTGTACGTACTCCTGAAGCTGTGAGTTAAGCAAACTGTCAAACACCTTAGCAATAACCGTTGCGAGAGATATTGGCCTATAGTTGTTTGTATCCGATAGATCGCCTGTTTTATTTTTGACTATAGGCACAACAATGGTTCTCATTAAATCATCCGGCAGGTAAGAATGCCTTACACATAGTGTGAAGAACAACGCTAACAGTCTTGTTATATGTGGCCCAGCGTGCTGGAGGTGCTCAATGCTGAGTCCATCATGACCAGGGGATTTACCTCCAGATATGGATTTAATTGCCTTTTCCACGTCTCTGGCCGCAAATCCAGGTTTAACTACCTCGACGTTGGTCTCAGCATTGGCCAACTCCTCTGGCACCAAGTTTAAGGGAGATTTAACGAAGAAGTGATTTTTGAAGAGGTTAGCGATGTCTTTGTTACTAGTTTGGCCGTTTACGCTTACTGGGAGGCCAGACTGAAATTTCATTTTATTCGATTCCTTCCAGAAAGAACGAAAATCTTTCTTTGCATGGTGTGAGGCAATTTTGTCCATTTCTATCTGTTGCTGATGATCCTGACACCATTTCAATCGTGATTTGAAAATCTTCCGACTTTCACTCATTTCATTAAAAAGAAAACCTATTTTAGGTTTCCCGTGCAGGATCCACGTATGAAATTTCTGTCTAGCCACCGCATATGCTTCTCCTACATGTTTATTCCAGCCAGTTACCTGGCTCTTATTTTTATTATTTGGCTTAGGATTTCCTAAGCTTACAATCGCGGCTTTTGTGATAGCAGTTACAATGTCACAGTAAAGACGGTCTAAGACACTTCTATGAGACACTATATCACAGTAAACGTCAGCACAAGATCGTAATTCCACCGGGAAATCAATAAGCTTTAATTTATCTCGACATTCTATACTGTAACGAACCTTAACCCCTAACCCCGAACCTTAAGCTAGGGTAAATCTGACTTATACTTGTTTTTACTAGGGCCACAGAATTATTCGTGACAATTCATTCGACGAATAAATTATTCGCGATAAATTATTCGACGAATAATTTATTCGAATGACGAATAATCATTCGTGGTTTTTATTCGTCATTCGCGAATAATTTGGTTATTCTTATTCGTTATTCGTCATTCGAATAAATTTTGCCCATCTCTAAATTTATAAGTACATGAATAAAAATAAGGAAAGTAGGTATTTACAACACATGATGGCAGCAATGGCTACTTTGACTTAATTACGTCAGTAACTGTCAGTGCGTATCATTTCGTAATATATCGATTTTAGAAAACACGTCGCGTAAATAAAGAAATGTATGCTTGATTATTTCTTAAAGTATAGATCTGAGAGAGTTGGGCTCTTATATAAAAATAATCAGGACAGTTGAATCTACATCATAGTAAAATTTAGTGCGATTTGACTGAAACCACTTTTTCCCTAAGTTTGCTGCGGGGTCCTTTAATGTAGTGTAAATAAGACCTAGGTCGATAGTACCATATTCACCAAAAAAATTACATAAGTAGGTACTTAAGGTACTATGCCAAATTTCAACTCGATCGGAATGTTAGAACTAGTACATAGAGTATCAAAATTATCAATAGAGGACCCACCTTCTAAATTGTATAAATCATAGACAATTGGTAATACCACATGGAAATATCTGTCAACTATTTGGCTAGCCAGACTCTACATTCATGGATGACCTTTAGGCTGCCTTTCCACAGAAGCGGAGCGGAGAAAATGGACCAATCAGGCTCCGTTTTTGTAAAGGCCGAACAAGTGCATTTAAATGGACCAATCAGGCTCCGTTTTTGTAAAGGCCGAACAAGTGCAATATAAATGGACCAATCAGGCTCCGTTTTTGTAAAGGCCGAACAAGTGCATTTAAATGGACCAATCAGGCTCCGTTTTTGTAAAGGCCGAACAAGTGCATTTAAATGGACCAATCAGGCTCCGTTTTTGTAAAGGCCGAACAAGTGCATTTATATGGACCAATCAGGCTCCGTTTTTGTAAAGGCCGAACAAGTGCATTTAAATGGACCAATCAGGCTCCGTTTTTGTAAAGGCCGAACAAGTGCATTTAAATGGACCAATCAGGCTCCGTTTTTGTAAAGGCCGAACAAGTGCATTTAAATGGACCAATCAGGCTCCGTTTTTGTAAAGGCCGAACAAGTGCATTTAAATCCTAGCATAAGTATCTTGCCGGGACTTCGCTTGTCGCGCGACTCAATATTACGCCGTCTAAGTTAACGTAAAAACTGGCCAAGAGCATGTCGTCCGCGCTCAGTGTAGGGTTCCGTAGTTGCCCATCCTTCCCAATAGACGGGCTTAAAACAGCGGTTTTAAGCCGTTAAACGCCAAAGTTACTGTAATTACTTATTGCCTTCTGGAAGTTATCGATTATACGCGCCAGATTGATCGAAATGTTTTAATGCAGTATGGAACTTAAGTAACATGTGTATCGTTCGAAGTATAGGGACACTGCGCGGCACTTACGTCATTTTAAAGAAAATTCTGAAATTTTGCGATATATCAAAAACGGCTCGACCGATTTTATTCGATATAGTTTTCATTGAAAGTACTTATAAGACCTCATTTTCATGAATTTTCCCATAATTTTTTGACCCGTGGTTGAAAAGTTAGAGGGGGGGGGGGGGCGCTATTTTTTTGGATTTCCGGAGCAAATATTTACAAAACTGCTGACTTTATCAAAAATAATGTTTAAAGTCCCTTATTATTTTTAAAAGACCTATTCAACGACACCACACACACTAAGTGTTGGAACGAAAAAAAAAAATCACCCCCACTTTACACTACTACACCACTACAAAATTATTATTTTTAGTTTTTATTTTACCGCTTTGTCGGCGTGATACATATGTGAAATTATACCAAATTTCAGCTTTCTAGTATCAGGATCACGGAGCTAAGCCGCGGACGGACAGACAGACGGGCATGGCGTTATTATTATTAATAAGGGTTTCTAGTTGACTACGGAACCCTAAAAAGAACGTACGGGTGTATGCCGTGAAAAACGTATTACATAATTATATTTAAACACTGTCAAGGGGGTGTAAATTTATAGGGTGTTTTGAGTTGACCTAGAACTATGGAATTTGTCGAGGACTACCAATTATATACTAGAAGTATAGCGAAAAATCTGAAAACTATAATTTTTAAATTAAATCACTTAATATATAGTCTTTATTTAAAGTACATATCAGTTTTCCAACGGTAAAGTTAAGTTGTCGCGTATACAGTTTATCTTTTCGTTAGGTAGTGCGCGAGTACAACTGGCACTTGACCGGCTTTTTTTATATTTTCTTCGAAGTTAATAGAGATTGCGTGCTGAAACGAAATGTTCTGCCGAAAAACCGAAGTAAGTCCAAGCTATGGTTCATTATGACTTCCCAGTTCCCACGTTAACGCATTTACTTTCTAGTCAATGTAATAACTACCACATTTTAAAAATGTTTGACGTTGATCAATTTACCGTAAGTGCATTGAGGCGCCAATAACGGCGTGGCTGGTTATTGTCAGTTAGTGGCGGCTTAGTGTCAGAGGGTTACCAGTTACGATGTTAACTTGTCTGAGACAGGTTGTAAGAAATCGAATTCATTAAAGGATACTTCAGCTTTTATTTAGTTTGCTGTCTTGGTATGTATGTTTGTAAGGTTCAAATCATGGTAGCTAAGTTGGAACCACTTTGTGAATTTTGATTAGTCCTTTTGGTATAGGTACATGCGTATTCTTGGTTACAATCTAGAAATACGTAGAGATTCATAGAGCTGGTCTCATGGTGAAGTCGGAAGAGGGTCCTAGGAACTTCTAAACTAAATAAAACAAATTGGATTCGCTTTGACTAACGAACAATTAACGTTTGTGCATGAAAGTCTCATAAGATATATAGGTATGCGTAAAAGATATACATATATATATATTCTTATAAAAACGAATGTTTGAAGACCTACACAGAATGCAGCATACTTCCAAATGTATGACGGTGATCAATTTACCGTAAATTGATTAGGGCGCCAATGCGACCCTTGTCGCGTGACATAGCATCGCCCGTCACTCTCTTCCAGTACTGCGAAGAAAGAGATACTAATATGTTTCGCGTGAGAAAGAGTCACGCTTCACAGTTGTGCTAGAGATTCTGGGTCTAGTCACTAGGGCTACATTCGAGAAATTTCGCTGAGTTATCGCCGGGATATATGATACCACTCATGTCCACTTTAATTTCTACGATATGCTTATATATAGAACATATTTATCTACCATCGTCACTTACCAGAGATTGATGTCAATTGCAACAAACATGATTTACAGTAGGAAAAATATCGATGGGCCCTGAACGGAAACTGCCTTTAATCAATAAGTTAGCTTATTTCAATTATGAAACAAAACTGCATTCAAAGATAATCTAAGATTAGGTAATTATTTTCGATAAACATGAAAGCATATTATTTACGTGTTCTTATGATAATAAAATAAAATAAACGTTAGATTTCACGATCTTTTATTATATTTCCGAGACCAACATGTTTATTAGAGAGATTTTGTCCTGAACAATAATCCTATCGAATAAAATAGTGAAATGTAATTTTTTGGACTTTTAGGTGGTTCGATTCCCGGATGAGATGAGCGAATTTTAGAATACATTTGAATGCGCTATTGTTTCTTTTTAAAAATAAAATAATCTAAAACATTTAAGGCAAAACCAAGTAACCGTTAGCGTGCGTTCCCACTGGAGAGGAGTTAAGCGGAGCGAAGTGGATAAAACAGTGAAAGTTAAAAGTGATTGTGTTCCAGCTCCGCTCCGCCCAGCTCCGCGTCATTGGAAAAACAACTTAATGCAGCTACAATAACGAAAAGTTGACACTACACTGTGAAACACATGTTCGTGATCTGGCTGCTATAGTCTGGCTAATGAAATATTACTCAAAGTTTGGCGGGAAATTTCAAAAAATCTGTGGCTGGTCACACTCTGTGTAGTAGGAATTATACTTTTGATACTAGATAATTTTTTGATTTTCTATGTACACGTAAGGTATCTAAAAAAATAAGTTAAATATTATGTTGACGTGCACTCATTCATAGTCAGCTCACATAATTTCCACTATGTACAGAACAGTCAACGACAAACACATATATTTACACTTTCTAACCATATACAAGGCGAAAAATTAAGTTTAGTGTAAATAGCACCTATCTCTATAATACCATATTAATCCATCATCGAAAAAATTACATAAATAATATGCCAAATTTCAGCTCGATCGGAATGTTAGAACTAGTACCTACATAAAGTATCCAAATTATTTAAAGAGGACCCACCTACTAAATTGTTTAAATCATAGACAATTGGTAATACCACAAGTAAAAAATATCTGTCAACATAATTTGGCTAGCCAGACTATGCTCAAATAGCTATAAGTCAATATGAAATGTGTTCTGTAGAAGATCGCATTCATAGCAGGAGTTACCTCGGTGCAGCGTACAAATAACGCGGTTGAACCTTGGCGGGACATCCTGTCCTGATTAGACGATCCACGATGTAAGGTAAACAATATGAGGTGAATATGAGGTTAATACGGAACGTGCTGTTTGCTAGATTAGGGATGGCCAACATGGGAACGAATGGAATAGTTATATGTAGTCTATTTTATATTGGGATCAACGGGCCTATGACGGTTGCTTTTATCACGCGATAAATAACCCAAGCAGCACATTAGTGAATTTTGCAGCTTATCTTATAGCTTTAAGTTCTAAATGAGTGGTTTAACAGTGTTTAATACAACTTATGGCTTTAAACACAACTCAAAACTGTATATGAGTTCATCCTATCACTTGTAGTTGCATAGGAGCGTTTTTTGTTTCTACTTTATTACTTATGGTGGGATAAAGTCGATTTTGCTACTTAAAGTTGCATGCAGGTTCAAATTGTCACTCAATAAGAAGCAATAGTGCTATATAAGGCCTTAAAATCACTTATAAGCAACTTTTACATATAAGTGAGAACATACCCTTATTTGGAACTAAAAGTTCCAAATGACTAGTACAATAGCGAATTATATCACCAATAGTGGCTAAAGGGATAATTTTACGGCTCTTTTGGAACCAAAAAATATTGCAACTTTAAGGCCTAAGAAGTACCTTATTACCACTCCAACGCATAAATAGGTCTCAGTAGGAGGTTCTTGGAACCAAAAGCAGTTATTTTCACTTATTTCAAACCACTAACGAACTAAAAGTTCTATTATAGTTCCTATTTGCGCCTTGTCAAAATATATTTAATAGTCTTGCTTGTTTAATAGTCTACAAAAGAGCAAATAATTACTATTGGTAATATCATTCACTGCTTTGCCACTCGCAAGATACAAATAAGTGATTATTAGACTTGATAGTTCCAAATAAGGAACAAATAAGTGAAAATAAACACTGTAGGATCTTTTTTGTTTCGCCATGTTTACAAATGGAAGCCTATGAAAATTGATTATTTTAACCAGAATTTTATCACACTCACGCATAATCACAGACTTTTGATAGTTGTGACGATGTTACTTTAACATTGTACGTAACCTACAATCATTAGGTCAGGTTTTTAACAGTTTTATTTCTTATCAGTATCTATTCCTTATTTAATTTAGCACTCTCTTTTTTAATATTCCTGATCAAATGAAGGGCGCGTCGAAATTTACAAAGAAAACATACTATAGTTTTTGTATAGAATCTTTTTTTATCGATTCTTATTTTTTTATGTGGTAATACCACATTTTATTTTTATAAATAATGACACAAAGGTAAATTAAGAAAGAAAAATTGAATGCGATCTACTACAATCGAAGCGGGGTTTGAACCCGCGACCTCTGCGTTTCCGGCGCATTGCTCTCCCAACTGAGCTATCCGACCGCTACGTCAATCACACCAAATCTTTCATCCCTTAATTCTTTACGCCACTGGAGCGCCCTCTGCGTCATATATGTTTTTGAAATGCTTATGCGCATTAGCCATACCCTAGGATGTGCGTTTTACACACACAATCCCCAATCCCCATTGCTTTACAGCAAGTGTGAAGACTGCGAGAGAGATGGCGCTGTTCTATATATTTGTATAGAATCTTTTTTTATCGATTCTTATTTTTTTATGTGGTAATACCACATTTTATTTTTATAAATAATGACACAAAGGTAAATTAAGAAAGAAAAATTGAATGCGATCTACTACAATCGAAGCGGGGTTTGAACCCGCGACCTCTGCGTTTCCGGCGCATTGCTCTCCCAACTGAGCTATCCGACCGCTACGTCAATCACACCAAATCTTTCATCCCTTAATTCTTTACGCCACTGGAGCGCCCTCTGCGTCATATATGTTTTTGAAATGCTTATGCGCATTAGCCATACCCTAGGATGTGCGTTTTACACACACAATCCCCAATCCCCATTGCTTTACAGCAAGTGTGAAGACTGCGAGAGAGATGGCGCTGTTCTAAATATTTGTATAGAATCTTTTTTTATCGATTCTTATTTTTTATGTGGTAATACCACATTTTATTTTTATAAATAATGACACAAAGGTAAATTAAGAAAGAAAAATTGAATGCGATCTACTACAATCGAAGCGGGGTTTGAGGGTTTGCGCCGGAAACGCAGAGGTCGCGGGTTCAAACCCCGCTTCGATTGTAGTAGATCGCATTCAATTTTTCTTTCTTAATTTACCTTTGTGTCATTATTTATAAAAATAAAATGTGGTATTACCACATAAAAAAAAAATAAGAATCGATAAAAAAAGATTCTATACAAATATTTAGAACAGCGCCATCTCTCTCGCAGTCTTCACACTTGCTGTAAAGCAATGGGGATTGGGGATTGTGTGTGTAAAACGCACATCCTAGGGTATGGCTAATGCGCATAAGCATTTCAAAAACATATATGACGCAGAGGGCGCTCCAGTGGCGTAAAGAATTAAGGGATGAAAGATTTGGTGTGATTGACGTAGCGGTCGGATAGCTCAGTTGGGAGAGCAATGCGCCGGAAACGCAGAGGTCGCGGGTTCAAACCCCGCTTCGATTGTAGTAGATCGCATTCAATTTTTCTTTCTTAATTTACCTTTGTGTCATTATTTATAAAAATAAAATGTGGTATTACCACATAAAAAAAATAAGAATCGATAAAAAAAGATTCTATACAAATATTTAGAACAGCGCCATCTCTCTCGCAGTCTTCACACTTGCTGTAAAGCAATGGGGATTGGGGATTGTGTGTGTAAAACGCACATCCTAGGGTATGGCTAATGCGCATAAGCATTTCAAAAACATATATGACGCAGAGGGCGCTCCAGTGGCGTAAAGAATTAAGGGATGAAAGATTTGGTGTGATTGACGTAGCGGTCGGATAGCTCAGTTGGGAGAGCAATGCGCCGGAAACGCAGAGGTCGCGGGTTCAAACCCCGCTTCGATTGTAGTAGATCGCATTCAATTTTTCTTTCTTAATTTACCTTTGTGTCATTATTTATAAAAATACTATAGTTTCACAGTAAAAAAAAATTCGCAAGAATTTCGTGCTTATTTCAATGCTTGTATAACGTAAAGTTTTAATCACAATCAAACAGACATATAAATCCAAAATGAATATGGCAGATCACGTATTACTTTTAATAAAACACAATTTGACAGTTGCCTCGCCACTCAAAGATAATTTTGGCGACTCATTTATCACTCATTGACCGAACTGAAATGTTTTCATTCGTTCACTGCGCATAACTTTCACCCATAGTTCTAATTACCACTTAAGGTAATTGTGAGATCTCTTATGGATTCTATTTAGCACCAAAAATAGGCTGCAATTTTTCTCCTTTTGGTTCTATATCTATATGATTATGTATATACATCTCTGTCACCGTTTTGCGAATCGAATGTCATATAAAAAACAAATGAACACTGTGGAAAAAGAGAACACTCAACAACCGTCACATTACACTGTTACTTGTAACCCTAAATACACTTTTATTTTAAATACACTTACTATTACTAAACACACTAAACTTTACCTATGGAATATTAACTACTACTGCTACACACGAACTTATCATCATATTACTCTGCATTTCTTGGGAAAACAAACTAAATTTCTGATGTTTATCATCATTAAAAGCCTGCATGCGACATTATTAACACACTATTGCTCGGCTCGGGGCGATCTGTCTTGCGCCAACATCTACCCGCCACTTATATTCTTTGAATGCCCGTTATCTCCAATGCTACTTAAAACATCGATATTTAAGTTGGCGTTGCATAATTCTCACCCTAGATTCTATAGATGTAATTATGATTCATTAACTCTCGTTCAAAACATTCTCGACAAATGCACATCCAAAACAAATTGTTATTCTCTTATTTTTTTCACGTTTTTCATGTATTTATTAAGAAATACAACTTTTACTGACTGGAGACATATATCAAGCCTATGCAAATACTTGGTGTGTAGTAAAATGATACTTTTTATTTACTCGTTCGTTTTTCGCTTTAAAAAGAACAAATTGTTGTCACTTGGTCTTTTAAATGCGGGATCTCTCGGTACACGTCATGACGAATTCTTGGTAGCGATGTCGAGATGTGATGTAGATATTATGGCTATAAATGAAACGTGGATGAAAGAAGGCCAAGAGGAGCGTGCGCCCGCGCTGCCCGGCTACCGATTTCGGCACATCCCGCGCCCCACCCACATCCGCGCCCGTGGGGGCGGAGTGGGGTTCTATATCAAGCGCGGAATCCATCCTCGTTTTATCGATCACCCACCCAATTCAATTGTTGAACAAATGTGGCTAGGTCTTAATATTAATAATGAAAAAGTCGCAATTGGCACTGCATATCGCCCTCCTTGGTTAAACGTGGACATCTTCCTTGATGGTCTCACCGAAACAGTCGCCTCGCTCGGAAAATACGACCGTATAGTAGTGGTTGGGGATTTCAACATTAATGTATTAAAGGAACAAAAAATATGCGCGAAAAAGCTATCTGATTTCTTAACCGCTATGCACTTGACGCAATATGTTGACAAGCCCACTCATCATACGGATCACAGCGACACGTTAATTGACGTTATATGTTCGAACACTAAGATATCCAATTTGTCGGTTAACCACTTTCCTCATCTTAGTAGCCATTCATTTATTACCTGCGAATTAAATATTAAAACATCTAAACTGCCTCCTAAGCATGTTGTATATAGGCCATTAAAAGACATGGATAAAGACATTTTCTATGAACATGTCGACCGTATCCCGTGGGAAAGTATTGTTTCTGTTTCTGAGAACGTTAATATAATGGTGAACTCACTCAATACACATTTAACTGATATTTTTAATGAGTGCGCGCCGATTAAGACTGCTGTTATCAGAGAAAATTCACATCCATGGATCACACCCACTATTAAAGAAATGATGAAACTCCGTGATAATGCTCATGCTAAATGTAAAAAAACAAATCTTGAATCACATAAACAATATTATAAGGACTTGAAGGCGGTTGTCGACACCGCACTACATAGCGCGTAAGTGGCGTTCTTCAATAAACAAATAAATTTTATAAAAGACGCTCGCAGTTTATGGAAGAACATCAAGCAAAACGTTGCCAACTTTAAGAAAAAAGATATTGACATACCTCCACACTTAAAAGATCCCGACAAAATAAACTATAATTTCTTAAACATACCTAATAAACATGACACTGACATATCTCTACTGACGAAATACGAATACAATAAATTTGGACCCAATACATTTAGACTTAAGGCAGTAACTGAAATAACGGTGTCGAGAATCATAAAATCCATTACGACCAATGCACAAGGCGATGATGGAATAAATCTCAATATGCTCATATTAACTTTACCAAGAACTTTAACCGCAATTACTGCCATAGTGAATCAATCCATAGAAACGGGAGTATTTCCAGAACAGTGGAAAAGGGCCATTATTAAACCTATCCCTAAAATCCAGAACCCATCTGCTTATAAAGATCTTCGCCCTATTAGCATTTTGCCTTGTTTATCCAAAATTCTTGAAAAAGTTGTGGCTGAACAGATGACAGAATTTCTGGAATCAAACAACATACTCCCCACGAAGCAATCGGGCTTTAGAAAGAGTCGTAGTACGTCCACGGCTCTAATAGACGTAGTGGATGATATGTTAACAGCGCAGGATGCAGGGCAGGGATCATTACTGGTCTTACTCGACTTTTCCCGTGCTTTTGACACTATCGATACCACGCTGCTTCTGTCAAAATTGGCTTACTATGGGTTTGACAGTTTGACACTGAAGTGGTTCAATAGTTATCTTTCCGGCCGCTCGCAGTATGTGAAAATTTATAACGAGGATGGCACAGAATTTGTTTCCTCAGAACTCCCAGTCGTAAGAGGGGTGCCTCAAGGCTCTATATTGGGTCCAATTCTGTTTATTGTTTACAGTGCAGATATTACAAATTGCATCAGTAATTGCAATTATCACATCTACGCCGACGATATACAGTTGTATCTATCTTTTAACGCTAAATCAACCGACGAAGCTGTAAGTAAAATAAATGCCGATTTGAATAATATATGCAACTGGTGTCATGAGAATAGCTTAATGATTAATCCAAACAAATCAAAGTACATGATCTTAGGTACAAAAACCCAAATCAAGAAAATAGAAACACATAATCTGGTGGTGTCTATCGCGGGAGACCAACTAGAGAGGGTATATGAGGCCCGTAACCTGGGTCTCATCATGGACGAAACACTACGTTTCGAAAGACATGTCCTGGAAACAATGCGCAATTGTTTTTACCGACTCAAAGTTCTGTACAGGATTCGCGAATGTCTAAGTGTCAATATGCGTGTAAAGTTATGCGAAACTCTCATATTGTCAAAGCTCAATTACGCTGATACAGTCTTCGGAGGATGCTTATTGGCGAGGACCAAGAAAATGGTTCAAAGGATCCAGAATGCTTGTGCGCGATATTGTTTCCCTGTTCCCTATCGAGGCCATATTACACCCTTTCTAAATAGTCACAACATGCTGAACATGGAAGCGCGGCGTAAACTACACATGGCCACATTACTCTTTGGAGTTATAAAAAATAAGCAACCGACATACCTATTTCAAAAACTTACCTTTTCACAACGCCGAACTAGACAAGAAGCGCCACGCCTTATATGCCCCATACACCACTCGGCTGCTTTTCGTGGTAGCTTCCGCTTTGCTGCCACGAAATGTTGGAATGATCTGCCACCGCCTATAAGGAACTCAAACAGTGTAGCAGCATTCAAAACCCGTATCACAAAGTTCCTGATAAATAAACAGAAGTTCCAACACATGCAGCCATAATTTCATATATTTCATTTAGTTATACGTATACATAGGTATTTATGTCTATAATTATCCACACGCACACACTCACACTCACACTCACACTCACACACACACACACACACACACACCCAAGAGTTTAAATCGCAGAGTCTGTTTGTTTTCCTATTCGTTGTATTTTTCATTATTAATTTGTGCGGCACGTATGTAATTTAAAGTTTAATGTATAATCATAAGAATATAAAGTTAGGTACTAAGTAAAAATCATTCATTCATTCATTCATTAATTAAGGTAGTTACTTGTGATGTTTTATGTTTTATATTTGTACATTTTATGTGTCACTAGTGATCTGCTGTAGTATAGGCGTCACTGAAAATCAGCGTCATGAAGTGAGTATTTCTTACGTCATGACATTAAGCTGAGTGACGACCTTTTTAGCATTAATTTAATCTACACATAAGTATTACACGTTAATCATGTTTATGTCTATATTATGCTAAATAAACTTATTTCTTTCTTTCTTTCTTTCTTCTTTCTTTATACTGGTGGCATAAGGGTTCTTGCCACCTATATAGCACTTAGTCATGGTGGTAAATTTCACTTAAGCATCTAATTAGATATGATATACGAGCTATTTAGACCCAGTTGTGCTACTTGGGAAGTGACAAAGCATCCGTTGCGTTTTAACAAAATGCGTGCGTGAGTGACAGATGCTTTGTCACTTATTTATCACGTGATAAACTCAACCATCATATAGGCCCCCAAATGTTTAAATATATAAAATGGGACTAACTACACTGACTGCTCTAAGAGTCAAAAATTATCGTCAAAGTTCAACTTTCCCTACGGAGCGGTAAAACGCCCCATACAAATGGCCACCTAATTTTATTTGGATGGACACAATTAGTAATGTAATTTTCACACCCGTAAAAAAAGTGCGTTTCAGTTCATGATTTTCGTACAATTGCCGATTTCGAAATATCGCGCAAAAGCCTATTGAGAAATATCGCGGTTGATCCCATGGGACATTCTGACCTGATTAAGCGATCCGCGATGTATGGTAAACAATATGAGGTGATCGTGCTGTTTGCTTGATTCCGGATTCCGAATGGCGCCCATGTGAACGAGTGACGTATTTATAAATAGGAATATGCCATGGGGGTTTGTTAATATTACTCACCTTTTCTATATTTATGGTAATTCTCGGTACTCACATAGTAATTTTTCCTGGGACTGCATGCCAACTAGGACACATATAACTCTTTGCTGGTGCTACAATAGAGACACTTCCAGAAAACAAATACATGGCCTAAAAGGGTAAATAAAAGGAAAAAACTTTCATCCATAGAGTTTATTTAAAGCCAGGAACACAAGTGTTAATAATAGTTTGCAGTAGGTAAGTTACATTGCGGCAAATTATATCACAAACAGTTTCACAAGTCCTGACTATTCAGGAAGTCAACACAGGTTATCAGGGGTTACATGGAACATTAATTGGTACAAATTATATGGTTAATGTAGAAAGGGAGGTAAAAAGTTGTGCAACAAGATTATACAAATACAAAGCATTTGAATATTTTGAAACGATAGAGGATAATCAGTTCACTCGTGTTAACCTGCAGTACGTTAAGGTAAGCATTCGAAAAAGCCATCATCAGAAATATCGTTTCACAATTAAAAAATACACTGGTCATTGTGATGTTTCACACAAAGTACTCGTATATACATTATGAAATTTAGGGACATAAAATAACATTATTTATTTCAGGTTGAGACTTTTTTTATATAAATTCGGTAAGTCCAAGGGACCAAAACGGTCGTTTTTAAATATTGTGGTTATGCTTAGATAATAATCTTATATTACAACGTCTCATGGGTATTTAAAAATCAGATTAAAACAAACTAAATATTTTATTTTGTAAAAATGCTCCGTTGATTTGGGTCTTTGCCTCGACACGTGTTCCTGTTGGACAACTTTTTCCTGGTCAGCATGTATGGCACTCCCGAAACGAGCTTATTATAACTTTAGACGCTCGTTAACAACCAGACCCTTAAACATTTGGTAAGGAGCTACACAAAATACTTTAATATTTATGTACTTACAAAGCTTAGCCCTTCGTGTCGGGAAATATATTATGATCCAAAATATGTCTGCTCAATATAAAAGAATCTCCCTTCGAAAAGCGTATTTTTAAATAGGTAATTGACTCATGGAATGGTCTTGATTTTATTCAAAAGTTGTAAAATTTTGATTTAATAATAAAATTACTGTTTCTTATAAAGATATAAATGTGTAATTAAAAGCTCAGTGATATGGTTTTTGGTTGGTTGGATATGTCGACTTTTTAATGCCTCATCGAAATTGGCTAAGATTGAACCATAAAAAAGGCGCTGATATTCTTTACTTATGAAAACCATTGGGAAAATTACATTTTCATGCTGTATAAATGTTCCTGTAAGATACTTAAAATTCAGCATAAAAATGACTGGTAGAAGATAAGTGTCAGGCATAAGTTCATTCTCGACATTGATAAGATTGACAGCTAAGCACATGTAGGTAGGTAACACATTTTCTACACATTGAATAGTCGGTAAACACGATAGATCAATGTAACGGTGAATGTGACGTAAAGCTATTTCTTTTTTAAATAGTATATAATTAATATTAATTAATCTCTATGTTATACACATCAATACATTTTCTATAATAACAATAGGTATACTTGTATACATACACAATAAACAATTTTCACATATATGTAGTTATAAAATTTCGAATATCTCCATACAATAATTACACTAACAATGAAAATCAGTCGTCAAGACAATGTAAATAATTATTATATAGATTACAGTGACGGATAGATATTCAATGCGTAATACGAAGCTCTTTGCGTGGATATATGTATGTATATTAGTCATACACGCAGAAGTTGAGAAAAACTTTCATACAAGCGTGTGTGGTACACAGAGGAGTAAAAGTGCGTAGTAAAATAGGTATTTAAAGTGACATTTGATTAGGAGGAGCCATGTATATGCATGTAAAGCTCGGTTCCATTTACATGGAGTGCATGTAATTGTAGATACACATAATAAAAAGCGGGTATAAGAAATTATAGTAAAATGTCTAACGACGAGTCTTAAAGTACTTGGTCAGGAATTCTAATAGATACTACGGACTAAGGACATAAGCTCCAAGGGTGCATACTAATTATAGGTACACATACACAATATTCTCTCGTGAATGAAGATTTATACAGTCTTTGTAGTATATAATATATTAATACTGATGCGATTTACATCTCCATATAAGTACGAACGGGATAACAAGGTGGTAAAGAAAATGTACAAGTTTGGCAATTTTTTTGGGACAATCCAATGTTAAGAGGAAAATCAGCTTTTTTTACATATAGTAAAGCAAAAAAGTGAATAAATCTATGCTACGAGCAGATTTCAATCCCGCTTGTCATCTGCTTCATCTCTCTTTGGGCCCACGATTAAGCGATCTAGGAACCATCTATCGAAGCCAATTGCTCAAACATTGAATTTTTCAACCAATCGATTCATGTCTTATACGCCTTAAGGGCTATTTTCTTTTAAATATAAAAGCATTTCTTAAGTAAAAGTATAAATAAATAGATTTATTATCTTATAAGATCTGATTAAATACATTTCCCACAAGGGTAGGTGTATGTACGCGTAATGACTAAGCTGCAACAAAATTTCCAAAAACAGTTAACTAGAGTTAACTAGACGTAGTAAAATACAACCCACCATTTGTTTCCCCTAATCTATAAATATTTATATAAATAAATACATTTTGATCTCATAAGTATTGAAGATTTGTAAAATATTCTTATCATATTGTCGACATTATAATGGACGTTGTGCGTCAATAGAAATTTCAATAAAATTAACATCATTTAGTAAGTAACAAAATAATTTTGTTATTTGAATTCATATTATTATTTACTGCTCAGCAAATCGTAGTTTTTGTTTTTTAACGAAGTCTAAAACAAGTTTGTCCGTGGTACGCGACTCCAAAATTTGTAATATAGGATGATCTGTAAAAAAATATATAAATAGTAGTATAGTAGTTTAAGGAATAGGATAGGTAAACATTTAGAAGACCATTAACTTTATTTTCGTTAGTGCTTGCTGTAAGCTGCAGTTCTTTTATTTTTCCTTGGCATGGTCTGTCCAAAATACTTTTTTTAATTGATAATTTGACAGTTCGCAATATTCTTGGCTTAAGGAATCCTTTCCCTTTGAAACCCAATTAAAAAGAAATAAAAACTATAGTCGTCTGTAAGCTTTAACAGTAATCTTCGGGTTTTCATGAAATCAGTGAGGTTTAAATGCATAGGAGCGAGTGAGATTAGTATAAAAGGAAGGCCATTTTAAAAGCTTACGATTTGTAAAATGTGTCTGTATTAGATTTTACTACAAAGAGTACTAGTTTCTTTGCTCTTGACTTAACTTGGCAATCGCAATTTGATGACCGCAACCTGCTGGACAAGTGGACACCCAAATGCATGTGGAGCACCCGGGAGCTTCGCATGCAGTGTGGTCGCTCGGCCCACCCGAAACGCCCCATACTTGCAACTTGCAACAGCATTTTGGTACAGAAGTGAGCGGACGTCGGTCACTTCGCCTTGGTCGTATTGACCCGTATGCTGTAGTTCACCTGGTGACAGGCAACCATGGTCGCTTAGTCAGGTTGCGGTGACCACGATCCGAATGCAATTTTTTTACAGATAACAAAGACATTATTTATTCTAAGTACGTACAATATTCTTCAATGATTATAATTCCAGCACTACTTTTGTTAAAGTTCGAGAAATGCAAGTTTTCACTCGAGTTTCCACCGCTCCAGTAACTTCGAGTAAAATTTCAGGCACGTGGTAAAATACTTATTCCCAAGTTTGTGGACGTTAATTTCAGATATTTTACATGACGTGGCGCTTTCGAATCCCGTCGGATTACTCTGGCCAAATATTTTGAACAAGGTGTGTGTGATACGTAATTTTTGAATTTTTATATATCTGCATAATATTTATTGCATCACGTGACTAAGTAAACTAGTATGGAAATATGGTCTTAATTTCACTAAGCAAATAATGCCTCTCTTCTCTTCAACTGGCTTTGCTGATCTTTGTAAGAAAGTTGTAGACTTTTTTGAATTGTACAGCATTGCTGTTGTGGCCAGCATTACATGAAAAACGTGAAGGCGGAATTCGTCCACTGTATCGCGCACCTATTAATACTGGCAGCGAATAACACTTTTTTGGGTGAGATTGATCACCGTACAAACTCAAATGTGTATTTAGAAAATTTTGTCTTACCATGAGCAGCGCGTAGGCCCATACTTAAAGTTCCAGGGCCGTCTTTGGCGAATTCTCTTTGTTCGGAGAGTCTCCTTCTAGAGTTGAATGAGTAATCACACTTAATAAGGACTTACTTCTCAATAGGGTGGCAGAGGCTCGGGAGGAGCGTTGCTGTTGACGCTAGAGATGCGTCAGAGGAACACGAAGGTCTCTAAGGAGTCGCGTGTCCCAGAGTGATAGTGCCATAGTGAGACTGTCAAAGGCAGCATTGGCACTGTCAATCTAAGGTCTCCCTTCAGCGGCAAGCTGTGAGAACTTTCTTGGATCATGTGTATCGACCGTAAGCAGTTCTAAACGGAGAGCGAAGAAGCACTGGCTTGGACCCTCTCAGGATGTCAAAAATACATATTATAAAGACTTACTTCGATCATGTAGCTGCATGAGCGGCAGCTCAATAGGGCGCAGCGGGTCGGGAGGCGCGTTGCTGTTGACGCCAGGAATGCGTGAGAGGGATATAAAGGCCTCTCCAGCGAAGTCGTCTGCCGTGAGCACATCGCGGTCCCATACTGACAATGCCAAGGCTGCCTTCGGCGAGCGGCAAGCCTCCAGCGAGACAGCGAACTCGAAACACTCGTCCCAAATTGGATTTAGGGTTTTCTGTGTAACATTTATAGTATTCTTATTAAGTATTTGGAAAAGCTTGATTATTGATTAATAATAGTGGTAATTAATTGGTTGTCTTTAAAATGTGATGATCGTAAACTGTCTATTCTCCTCCGTAGAAATAGATGTATATCGTTGTCAAGTACCCAGCGGGGCTATGATTGTTGCTTTTATCATGCGATAAATAAGGGACACAACATCCGTCACGTTTTGTCAAAATGCAAGTGTGAGTGACAAAACGCCTTCTCACTTATTTATCACGTGATAAACGCAACCATCATAGGCCCCCAGGTACACACATTGATTAATTCAAACTAATCATCAATGTGTGTACTGGGACTAGTCGGGTTAGTGTCAAATTCTCCCCAATGCTTATTTATTATTAATACAAAAGGACGGACTATAGAGTAATTGAACTAAACGAAAGTAATAATACGTAGCATCGTGGCCTATTTAAATTCCCAACTCAGGAAACAACCTATAACATTAATAAATATCTAACCGCATTGAAACTCCAAGTTTAGATTGCTATTCGAAGTTGCTAATCCCTAAGCCATTAAGCTTTTCTAGTGTTGGACGATTTAATTGGATTTCATAGACAAATTCCAGATAAGGGTGGCTTCTAGAAAGTTCAAAGTGACTGAAACCTACCTTTTGAACGTTTGTAGTCTGTTCGTGGGCCTTTGGGAATAATCGTTTTGGTTGCAGTTCTAGAACAACGAATGGGTCGCTTAGACCGTTGGGGTCCAGCGGTATTACGTCACGAGCTGATAGCACTTCCACTGACAATGAGTCATGGTTGAAGTATACCCTGTGAAATAAAACAAAACACGATCACTTTTATATCGGTTTATGAGGAAATTTTCAAACCTCCTTCTGCAATGGGCTGCAATGGCTAAATACGACGCGAAAATAAATTTGGGATGCACCCGTGATAACACCATGTCTACTTAACTGTTTTAACTTTCTATTTTTGGGCAAGATGCTCAATTACCTATATTGTGCAAATGGAAATGAAAAAAAAAACTTATAAAAATCACTTAATGCAGCTCTAATAACAATTAATATATACAATAATGCCGCAATGCGGGCAATTCGGGCTCTGATCTGATGTAATTTAAATAGTCTCACCTGACTAATATTGATCCGTAAGGCGAGGGCATCGGTGTGCGAATCTGCTCATTAAGCCTGTCTGCTAGCCAGAGCTCAAGCAGCTCCTCAGTCGGAGCCTGGTGGTACTGCATTCTTTGTTCCAGTCGTACCCAATCGGCGTTGTGAACTTCTGACATTGGTAAACCTGCGCAGAATTAATGTAAGATATTGTAGGAAGTTTGGATCAATCGATGTAACTTGTAACCAGAACAGATGGATCTTTATTGAGATTGCAGCTATACTATTCTGCTTAGAAACACGTATAAGCTATCTGATGGGAAATTAATTTTCTCAACATGCAATGACATATATCGTCATAACGTGCGTTATAGCAGGCTTTGTAGTACCTATCACGTCTTGGGCGGAACAACTCGAGAGAACTGTAAAGGTATTTCATACAAAATTTAAGGCCTAACGTAACGGGCAGTAATTTTTTTAAGCATGGTGTCGTGTCTGTGTTCCTGAACCAACTAAACAGCTGTTTTTTTTTTGACTGGTTAATTTTTTTATTTCATTCCGTATGTTTGAGTTAAAACAC
The DNA here is from genome assembly GCA_905147355.2 of Apotomis turbidana. Lineage (NCBI taxonomy): Eukaryota > Metazoa > Arthropoda > Insecta > Lepidoptera > Tortricidae > Apotomis > Apotomis turbidana. The sequence continues at coordinate 13,715,768 of LR990294.1, forward strand.
TATGTAATACATGCCTAGCCGTGAAAAGGGCTTACCGGCTTCGTATTACTATCCGGCTTGCCTACGGTCGGCCGCCTATACTTATTCAGCCGGCAAACCCTTCTTTCCCGGCGTCTGCAGTAATGTATTATTAGAATGATGGTGCAATGGATTGGTGGGCGCGGATACCAAGAAAGGTCTTGGCATTTAACATCTAGCACTTAGAATCGGGTTTCAATACAGATTCTAGATTAACTCTAAAATATTGTTTACCTTTTCCTTCTGCATGGAAGAACTCAGCAAGCAGGTCAAGCGCCTCTCGCAGCCTGGAATGATAGACCCTTGGCCTTTCAGCACCGCCGGCGTCTGCCTGGGACGAGACTTCCTTGAGCACAGCACTCCAACAACCCGCCAAGGCTCGGATGAAGGCACGAGGAAGAAGCCAGGTGTTCAATGATGAGAGATGCTGGTCGAGGAACTCCAAGAGAGGAGTTATAGCCTGTTGATATTTCACAATTTTAAAATTTACCTTACAGTTTCAAAAACAGTTATGTGCCGACAGGCATGAAGTTATATTATTTTATTGACGCGGATTCATCCATGAGATGTTTTTTATTTATACATAACGAAATATTTTCTCCAGCGTACACAAAGGTCTCTCCGGTTGTTATTATAACTTAGGTGGGTATTCCTATAAAAATGTTCGATGTCATAAGCAATTTTATAAACATTCAACTATAAGAAGAGGATCAGTCACGTTAATAATCGTTGCTTTTGCTGCTTACATGCAAGACGAACCCTGCCGTTTCGCATAAAATTGCTGCCATTTTATAGGTCAAGTCTAAATACCCGTGGGAATTTCAACTTATGCAAGAGTGGAGATCAACCGGATGTCTTTGAAACACGGATAATCAATATCAAATTGCGACATCGTAAATATTCGACCATTTTATCCTTTATTTAGGCTACATTAACATAACCATTTTATGGTTTTATTACGTTTACGTATTGGTCTAATCAAGAAGGTATTTGAATGAAAACTGAAATGGAGTAAAATATCTTAAATTGTTTTCATGTCCTTTTATCAGATATCGTACTTCTTGACCCAATTTGTGTATTGGCCAAGGGATCGGGTAACCAGGCGAGGTGTAAGACTGGTTTACCAGCATCTGTGACTGTATAGTCTCTTTAGAAAATAGACAGTTCTTCGTCGCATTTAATGTATGCGACGAAGAAATGTCTATTTTCTAAAGAATATCAAATCAGATCCAGTTTATTCTGCAAGGAGGCCACAAGGGCACTTTTACATGTCTGAATCTGAATCTACTGGCACTTCACAAGAGGAAACCGCTGTTGAGAAGTACGCCGAAAGAAACTCAACAGTAATAACTTTTGTCGTAGGTAAATCATTAGGGTGGTGCTTTATTTTCTAACCTCGTACTCTCACCCCCTCATTCTGTTCTTAGGACCCGAAAAACGTCACTGATTATTTATTTATTTTCTTAATTCAGTTTTAGGCGTCGCTACCGGCAAGTAAAAAAATCTGAAAAAAATATGAAAAAAAAGCTTTTTTCTTTGTATCATAATACTTACAGAACGTACCTACATAATTGTATTAAAAAAAAATAGAAAAAAAATATCTAGTTCAATATGAACCACCAAATTTTTTTTCTGATACACAGAATAATTCACTTGACATATAACTAGATTGATACATCAGGTTATTCAAACAATATCACTGCTAAAAAAATAAAAAGAAAACTATGTGAACCAAGTTTTATTGGAGATCCCATGGATCGACTCGAATGGACTTTGTAACAATGCGCAGATCTAGCGAGTTCTCAACCGATTTTAGAATTTTTTGTTTTAAAATGCACAAATTAAATTTCGCTAGGTCGTGACGAAGAGAAAATTTCGAAAAAAAAAAAAAAACTCCGCTCCAATCTATGGTGCAAGCTTAGCCGGTGGCTGACTCTGCATCGACCTAGTTAACATTTACCTTGGATTTTTAATGGGCGGTAGCGACCCCTAAGACTGAATAAAAAAAAATTAGTGATGTTTTTCGGGTCCTAGAAAAGCATGAGGGGGTGAGAGTACGGGGTCAGAAAATAAGCAACACCCTATAAATCATATTACATGTACCTATGTTATAACTAATTGGTACAGTAAAGGAGATGTACAATAATAATGCTACCTGTGGCGTTGGTAAGGTGTCAGGCGACCAGGCGAGGTGGAAGACCGCTTTACGCAGAGGCGGGCGGGCGCGGGTGGCGAGCGGGGCCGCAGCGCGAGTTGCGCGTGCATCCAGCGTACCCAGTGCGCCTCGAACTAACTGACGTGCGTTTTCGTCGTTGGCACTGAACAGATAACGTTTATTAAAGGAAAAACACACAAGACATAATTATATGCAACCGTTTACATACTTATGAGCTAAATAAACCTACATATAGGAATGATTTTTTATTTATTTAAGAGAAGTTTTAGTATTTTATAAGGATAAAAATAAAACAATGTGTTTATAATATTTATTTTATATTAAAACTTACGCTGAAAAGAACTCGTTTTATGAAAATAAAAAAACTAACATAGTTCCCGCAGCGCACTGACAAGGCAGCGCGGGCGACGCATCGTCATGCCGCCCCGGACCCGTCACGATAATAAATTGTATGTGTGGGTAGCTTAAACGTTCGTCTACACGTTGCTATTAAGCGGATCACGAACTGTGGTCGTTATTTTTATACAAACACTATGAAATCTGATCACGAGTACTACTCGTCATCCGCGGATGACGGAGACGCGTCTCTAAGGAAAAAAGTGTCACGAGTGGTATTCGTTATCGGCGAGCTATACGCGGGAGTTATTAAAATGACCGGCGACTTAAAGCAAAAATGCGTACCGACTGGTACTAGTGATGGGCGTGCAAAGTGTTAAAATAACACGTATTTGTACTGACAGCTGTAATTTTCTTGAATCGTTCCATGACTTAAGTACTAACGCAAACAGGTAAAAAAAAAACTAACTTCGACCGGGTTCCAAACCCATGTCTCCTCTGCTCTACGGACCCAATTGCTTAAGCACCATTTTATTTTTACTTGTCGCTTCTTTTCTTATATAACGAAGAAGACTACTTACCTGAAAAATATGATGCAACCATGTAAGGTACAAAGTACAAATGGGACAATAAAAGGACTTTAGAAGTGGAACTTTGTAAAAAGTAGCGCAGAAGAACTCGAAGGCTTGTTATTTATAAATAGTATCGAAAATATCGGGACTTTGGTACTAAAAATATTGAAAACCCCAATAAACAATGTTTTCTGTAGGCAATTCAATTTGTTCCCAAAATTAAAATCTAATTAGTCAATGTCAGACGTCAACACGAAACTGTGCTCAATTTAGTAGGTAAAAGAAACATAAATTTTCTTCTACTAGCAACCTTAAATATAAGTGTTGATAACATTGGGAGGCCATTTGTTATATATATCGGCTCGATTGTAAATCGATTGCACTACTTAGAAAGCAAACTCTTGTTCTGGTGATTTCTTATTTAAAAGCTGCTTGGACGCACAACAAACCTGTTTTTTACTCGACTGAGTTAGAAGGAGAGTTACAAAAAAGTCGTCAAATTATTCTTTGTTATGAGAGTCATTTTGTACATTATCCAAAAAGGGCGAAACAACATGATACAAAAAAACTGGAACAGTGCGAGTCACCACGTCAATGAAGGGTTCCGTACCATCAAAATATAACTGCTCAAAAGAAAATAAGGGTCACATGAATTTGGCACAATTTCTTTACTAAATTACAAAAAAAAACAATAAATAAACATTGGACAACCACAAATCGATGTAGTATGTACCACAGTAAGCTCTAATAGGCTTGTGTTAAGTGTTACTAGATGAAAATATCCATGACCAGATTTGTGACAAGATGCTTCATTTTACAGCAATTCTGTTTAATTTATATTTGCATATATGTAATGTCTTTCCACGTAAATAACCCCAAAGAGACCCAACTATGGTAGAGGCAGATTAAATGGCATCTAATACAAATGTTTCATTTTACTACCAATTATCAATGTGTAATGTAACGCCAATTAAATCTTGGCTGAGAATTATTTATAATTGAGATTAGGAGCGGATCCAATCTACTCAAGGAAGGTAAACGTTTCAAAGGAAAATAAAAGGAGCAAAGGAATAATTTACAATCCGTTAATCGATATACTTAAACAATTATAATGTAACTGTGAGCTTGTGTGTGTAATTTAATAAACAATAAACTAACTTCCAAAAAAGCAAGGTCTTAAATATAGGAAAATTTGGAACAGCATTGTAACACATGCCTATAAATATCCGACGTAAAAGAGGGGTGTTATAAGTTTAACATGTGTATCTGTGTGTCTGTCTGTGGCATCGTAGCGCCTATATTACGAGTGAACTGATTTGGGTGCGGTTTTTTTAATCGAAAGCCTGGTTTATCCAAATTGGTCTTTATTTGATGAAAATCGGACCTCTCGTCTTCAAGATATTCAGCTTTTAGTGGATCAAGCGACTGGCCAATATTGAAGCTAGGAATTCCAAATTTTGTATTTATTTTCAGTTTTAGTAGCATTTTCTATATCACATATAGGGTCTTATGATGACCAGCTACTTGTGTCGGGGGTGTTTTACTTTTTTAATTTAGGTTATACTATAATAAAGTTGGTAGAATCTTTTTGCTTACCATCAGTCGAAGTAGAGCCACTATGTTGTGCCATTATAAAAAAAAAAGCTCTGGTACGTTGCTGCAAAAGTGCTTTTTAGAGCCTTTTACAGAATTATCCTTAATAACAATAGAGCTTTTACTTAACTGTAAATAATCCAAATGATCAAACAAACCATGTAATTAGTTTTCCATGATCATAATCTCACGCAAGGTCAGCGACTCAGCGTGACGGACTGTTACCGAAACATTTCCGATACACCGACGTCCAACGTATATAATCAATACTTACTGGATAACGCTCTATGCGTTTCACAGAAAATGTAACGTATTAAAGGGAGTTAAAGAGCGGGTTTCAAACCGCAAACTTGAAAGGTTCGCACCCCAGTCTGGCAGGCATTTAGATAAGCATCGCAATCTAAACGGCGTGGCAACACGAAGACTTTTACAGCCGCTATTGGTCAAGAAATATTGATGAGGGAGAAAACGCGAAATTGAAATGAAAACTTTGTCCAACTTAGTACTTTCATAGACAAACATAATATGTAAGATATTAGAGAGAATTTTCCACTAACTGAGGATAATTATTTTTATTTTATTTGGTGTGTTTTTCAACAATTTGGTTGCAAATAAGATAAGTGCACATTACATATGTATAGGCTTGACGTGAATTGGTTAACCCAATTTTCGTTAATTTCTAATTTCCAACAACATATCCGAAATATTAAATAAATAATAATAAATAAATATCAGACAACCTCACACAAATCGATCTTGTCCCAAATTAAGCTCAAGAAGGCTTGTGTTATGGGTACGACACGACGATATACATACTTATATATATATATATTTTTTTTTTTTTTTTTAATTTATTATCTTAAAAAAATTACAAAACTGGTACACTTTACATGTTTCGCCAAACTGCAATGCAGTTTGTTGGCGAAGACCGCACTCTTTATACATTACTATAATTTATACTGCTATGATATTTATTTATTGTTATACCTACTCTTACTATTTTAATTATTTAATACAAACCGTTTCACTACAACTACATAATCTACGTTAACTAATAGTGACAGTTATTATAACAACGAATTTACGCATTATAGGATGCCTACCCTAATCACTCAACTAACTACCTAATTTCATTTTCTTTAAGAAAGGTATCCATCAAACACGCCTTTACTTTAGATTTGAATACATTTATCGTTTCACACTCATCCTCTGATCTTAATGTATTGTAAATGCGCGGTATCAGGTACCCTCTTGTCCTTTGTCCGTAGTAGTTATTAAGTGATCTGGGTTCAACAAACTTTTTACGCGACGATGTTGATCTAAGATTACGATTGTACATTTTTCTTATCTTATATTTTGGGCATTTAAATTGGTTTACAGCTAATAAATAGTTAAATTTAACATGGACAGGTAGTACGTTACATTTTTTAAACAGTATATGGTATTTTCCTTTACAGTTTTGCTTTGTTTTTTTATCTACAATATTTTTAATTAATCTAATTTGTAACTTATAAATTCGATTTAAATATGTTTTGAAAGTTCGCCCATATGCAATAAGTCCATAACTAATGATTGAATCTGCCAAAGCATGATATAAAGTACGTAATATCGCATTGTTAATTACACGTTTTAAATTATTAAGTTTACATAATATAGCTCTGAGTTTATTACACAAAACATCTATATGAAGTTTCCAACTAAAGTTCCGGTCTATGGTGAGTCCTAAGTATCTATAACTATTAACAAATTCTAATGATTTACATTGACACAATGCTAAACCGTTATGCAGGCATTCAAATGTGTGTCCTACTATTGTAACATTTACATTTTCTGTTTTCATATGCGGGGAATTTACAAGCATGCATTTTGTTTTTGCTACATTGAGAAGAATGCCATTATCGTGTGCCCACTTTAATACATTATTAAAATCAGCTTGTAACTTGTGTTGTATGACGGAGAGGTCCCTGTCGGCGCACACCAGACACGTGTCGTCCGCGTACATGTACGTGGAGCTATGCTCCACCACGTTACTGATACTGTTCACGTGCATGATGTACCCGACAGGACCATACACCGACCCGGTTGGCACACCATACACTACGTCCGCTTCCTCACCCGTCTCCCCGCATACCATTGTATGCAATGTTCTATTTTTTAAATAGCTCCGAAACCATTGATTCACTGGACCACGGATGCCGCACTCCTGCATAGCAAGAAGCAGCATGTCATGGTCCAGTGTATCGAATGCTTTTTTAAAATCCAGAAATAAAACTACTACATAATAACCGGTTATCTAACTTATTGTTAATGTCATCCGCGAACTGCACTAGTGCAGTCGAAGTACTTCGAGATTTCCTAAAGCCATGCTGAGTTTCGGATATAATATGATGTTTGTCCAAGAACGAATGTACTCTTTTAATTATGACCTTTTCCGTTATTTTATTTATTACAGACAATATAGCTATAGGTCTATAGTTAGTATAATCCAGATGGCTGCCTTGCTTGTATATAGGACGAATAATTGATTTCTTTAATTTATCCGGGTAAATCCCACTCTCGGCGCACATATTCACAAACTTTGCCAATATCGGACTAATTTCATTTTTTATATATTTGAGGTCCTGTACTCTGATTCTATCATATCCCGGCGATTTACGACAATTTAATTTATCTATAGTTTTTTCAATTTCCGTTGCTGAGACTCTTTGAAAACGAAGAGAAACGTCACTTTGTGTCACAGACGTCGAGCGATCTAAAAATTTTTGGCTACAGTGGTGTTTTATCTTATCTATTTCTCCTGTAAACGTTTTGGCGAAGTTTGTGCATATATTAGGTACAGTATCCGTTTTGCCAAGATACTTCAAAATAACATCATCCAAATTTTCTTTTTTACAGCCCAACCACCCATTTATTAATGCCCATATCTTCCTATAATCACCCTGACAGTCTAGTATTTCCTGTTTCCTAAATTTATTTCTAGCCTTATTTATTAATTTATTAGTTCTATTTCTATGCTTCGTGTATTCAAGTCTTAAACTCGAACTTTTCGGACATGCCTTCCACTTCCTAAATAGCTCGTCCCTACGATTCATCATAAGCCTAAGTGCATTATCAACCCACGGTTGTGTCTCTCGGTTTTTATGAAGAACGTCGATTTGACACATTTTATATATGTTATTAAATATGGTATGCAATTTCTCGTATAGTAACAACGGACAGTCTATTAAAAGTAACTCCTTCCAGTCAATTTCACTTAGTTTCGACCTAATCGCTTTATTATTGTACACACACACTGCACTATTTTTTGTATCGCGCGTTAAACTACACTTGCCTGCAATGTTCACGCCTACCATGTAGTGATCCGATATCTTGCAGGTGAGCATGTGTGCGGCGGCGCGCATGCGAGTGCGCACCCACACATGATCTATACATGAGTTGGTCAGCACACCGGCGACCATTTCTTCCCGCGTACACTCGTTGCTAGCGCACTGCAGGCCGTGTCCACACAGGGTGTTTTGGTACTTCTCAACAATGTCGCTTGAGTCGAGAATGTTTATATTTATGTCGCCAATAACTACGATGTCGTGTTTCTCCGGAACATTTTTCAACAACGTATTTAGTTCTTCTATAAAAGTTATTTTATTAGTATTAGGTGGCCTATATATTGCGAACACATGAATTATTCCAGTAAGATTTTTTGTAGGGCTGTAGTTTTTAACTTGACAGTGTAATATTTCCATTGCGCTTACTTTTACCGTAGTGATTTCGGGACTTAATGTATTTTTAACATACATTAGTATACCTTCTCCTCGTTTAGTTTCTCTAGTGCATGCAAACAACTCGTATCCATTCAAATTGTATAAGGTTAGCTCTTGCTGCTTAACATTTATTTCACTGAGTATTATAATATCAATGTTGAATTCACTGCTTTGCAATAGTATTAGTAATTCGCTGTAATTTTTCCGTAGTGATCTTATATTCAAATGAATTATTTGTAAATCTTGTTTTGTGTTGAATATATACGTAACCCATTTACTTATTTCCGTAAATTTTTCATAGTCCAATTTACAGACAATGCTGGATGTAGGATCGTTGAATTTTATTAATATATATGAAATCGTGTAGTGTGTTCGCGCACTGCATCTTAGTGCGGCTTACTCGGCGGGTTCGCTGGGGTTGTTTACATCCGATTCGGAACGGCTGTTCTCCCTCTCGGCGGCTACAATGAGTTTGTTTATATCAGCCTCAGTATGGATGTTCATGATTTTGGAGTTTTCGCTTCTTCTCACGAGAATACGCAGGTTCTGCACCCATATATACTTATATTTTCCTTTGAGTAAAGTTTTGGCATTCCACAATAACTGCCTCATATGCCGCGGTAAACATTCATTAATATATATACGGTTGTTGTTTTCATTCTCAAAAATGTCCGCGTTTGTGATTTGGTTTTTTCTTTTTGAGATCCATTCATCTCTAGCTCCTTTAGAGCGCAGCGTGATCACAACCGGCCGTTGTTTGTTTGAATCCTTTTTTTCTCTGCCTACCCTCTTTGCCTCTTCGATAAGAACCGAATCTAAATTAAGCTTTTGAGCAATAATTTTAACTATTTCGACAGTGTTTTCGTCTGCTTTCTCCTCAAGGCCACTTATTTCGACGTTCTTTTCAATTTCTCTGAGTTCAAGCTGCACTATTCTTTCTTCTAGCGCCTCATTCGTTTTTTGTAAGTATATATTCTTGTTTTCCAATGCCCTAATTTTCTTCTCTGAGGTTTCTTTATACTTAAATAACTCTTGATACTGTTCCGCATAAAATTCTACGGCGTTAGTTAGCTCTTTGATTTCTTTTTGCATTTCGTATAAGATTTCAAGTTTGGTATTGATCTCTCCCAATACATTTTCGGTGCCCTTTTTACCACTGTCTGTAGCACTACTCTTGGCAGTCTGCATCATTGGGCTGCCTTGGGCTTGTGCGCAATCTTCACAAAGTTCATTTTTTGTCTGGAACTGCTTCATATTTACGCATTTTTTATGGTATACACCCTCACAGGCACCTTTACATTTAACCACATCACCTTTGTCAGTTGACACAAAAAGCTTGCACTTCTTGCACTGAACCATCGTGTTTACAACCGAGCGATACAAACAATAACAAATCGAGCAACAGGTAAACGTCCGTACGCGGAGTGCGCGCGCGCTGAACTGTATACTTAAGTACAAAAACCAACCATGACCCAAGCACAAATATTCAAGTTCATCACACAAATATTTGCCCTGGCCGGGATTCGAACCCGGGACCCCCCCTACAAACTGAGCCAACCGCGTTGTCATATAATAATATTACCTCAATATGTCTTCCTTAGCAGTATATAATCTAGTAATCTATTTATCATTAAATAATAAAAATAACTTATCAACATATCAATTCAATAACTATCCGCGGGCGGTACAATTAATACAATAAAACATTAATCACTTGAATTGATCACGTATTTTACTGAAGAAGCCTTTCAAAACTTAACCCTGTTGAGCTCTAATACTGTCTCAAACTGTGAAAGATTACTTTTCAGGCATTGCATGATCGCGTGCAACTTTAGTATGTTGGTAATAGCAATTATGTCACGCTCGCATATATAAAGTGAGTGTCTTGGGGTAGATCATCGCCCACAGCCATCGGCGGGATAAGGTAGGGGACATAGGGTCAGCGGATGCGAATCATTTATTAGAGACGTCTAAAATTTACATTGTATGTCCTACCGTCTGGCATGTAGTCACATCTAACTTTAAGGCGACTCCGTACGTGGAATGGTGATTTTTAAAGTCCTAAGGCTCGTAATCTAGCCAACGGAAAAATCTGAAAAAAATATATGTTATTTTTGACTATTTCTTCTAAAAAATTATAGTTGGATTTTTTTTTAAAGCAATAATTACTATGGAAAAAATAATGTTGAAATAGGGTCGTTTTCAATTTTCAATTCCCTAAGGCTTCTAAACTACAAGTGATATTCACACGGCTCTTTCGCAAGAACATTGACAATTCATTGATATTTAATCGTATTGTTTAAAAGTTAATAAAATGGAAGTTCGGTCTAATAAAGCATCAAAAAAACTGAATTTCCGCGAGCGCGGCTGTGCCCGGGCTGCGAGCTCAGTGTAAATCTAACCGTCGAAGGGGAAGGCTGTGTCACTTGCTCTCGCGATCCATCTAGTTACGGAAAATTGTTATAGTACCGGCTCCCGTGGAGGTTCGATCTGTCTTCGTGCGTTTGAAGTGTATTTTAAGAGAGCGTAGTTCGTTTTTTCACACGACTACGCTATGCGCCATAACAAAAAGCACTCATTTTCATATAGAATTAAATTCAACTGTATCTTTTCGTATTTAGGTATCTATTAATTTTAAGTACTTATAAAAAAAAATCGCATTGCTTAGCATTCCTGAACACATTTAGATACTTAGATATTCTCAGTCATGAGTCCACACCAGACAGGATTCCCAGAAAATAACACTTTTGGTGTGGGCCCTTCTCTGTGTAATATTAGAGTACCTTAGGTATTTCGGTTAGTAAAAAAAATCTGATAATACAGATATTTAAGTATCATAACGTCTAATGATCTTTATGAATTCAACCCTAAGAGATATGAATATCGTAATGCAGAACAAGTATTGTTCATTTGAATACCATTGTAATATTCGGTAAAACGCTAATTTACGAATACGAATATTTATTGTAAGTATTCACATTCGTTGCGTCACTAGTACAGTACATGGCATATGAATAAAAAATACATTATAAAAAATTACAATAATTTTCTAGTCCAAGAAGGCAAGTGACAATTTTGGCATGAGGGCTTATTTATGTAAATATAGGCAGAATACATATTTGCATCAATAAATTTCCCACTTCATATTTAAATCTAAATGAGCGTTAGTAATTATTGACATATCCGCCGGGCCTAGCTAGACAAATACCTAGCCTGGCCATAAGTTCTGTTCCAATTGTTAACCGTTTATAAAATAAAAACCTGATTTTTATTACATATCTTTTAAAAGCCATATATTAATGATCAGATTACAGTCGAATTAATGAAAAAATATATAATTCGTAATGCCCGGACTTGATTTTTGACTAATGCTCAGAATTTTTCTGTCTAAGTTTGCCAGAGGGCAATGAAACGATCTTGGATCAAATTAATCGATCGCGGAAGGAACGCCAAAACCCAAATAGCTTACGTAACCCAGACAACCGCTAAACTAAAGTAGAGCTGACACGTTTGCCGCATATCAACCGATCTGCAGATATATATAATATTCTGTGGACCTACTTTTTAAATGAAGCATTTTATAATTATACACAACATCATGTTCTCTACATGTCGCTTTTGTTATTTTGTCTATTAATGGAATAATTTAAAATTTAGCATCGCTTACGCAAAATGGCTGTCAAAATAGAATTTGGTAAAATTATCTAAACGACACGTTTCCCGAGAAATTAGTCTGGTAAAATAGTATAATCTACTTTTACACAACTATCAACACAGTAAACAATATCTATGTGCATACGATGCTAATTTTATTTAAACAATATCATGTTTTTTACATGTTGCTTTTGTTAGTTTTGTCTATTAATGGAATATTTTAGGATTTAGCGTCGCTAACGCAAAATGGCCGTCAAAATAGCATTAGGTAAAATTATCTAAACGACACGTTTCCCGAGAAATTAGTCAGGTAAAATAGTATGATCTATTACACAACAATCAACACAGTTAACAATAATATATGTGCATGCTCATTTAATAGTCAGGTAAATATATAAATGTGCATAAATCAGCATGAAATAAATCAAGAAAAATCATCTAATCGCCTTTGTAGGACATATTTCAGACATGAAAAGCTATTTATCGTACAATAAAACCTCACGATTAATGTTTTAATTAGAGGAAAATATTTATTTTCAAACATTAAAATTAATGAAGTGACACTTAAAGTTCTCTAAGACAAAAACTTATGGTCCAACTACGCAAATACAAAAAAAACTGCTTTAGAAATGTAAAACATTTATTCATCAGATATCACGTGAAATTTCAATTTTATCAATTTTTATGTGTGATCTGCTGAAAGATTTCCAGTAGTTCTAGACCAATGTATGGTAGCAAACGATAACTATGACTCTAATGAGAACAGCCCAAGAGTTCTCAAGACTGCAGTCACTCGGTACTCATTAAGGAATTTTAAATCACGAACTACGTGAAATTTCAAGTTTTACAATTGCAATGAGATAATATCCTATCCTAACAAGAATAACAAAACTACCTACAACTCTGTGTGGTATAAGTGACGTCTCGTAAGACACTGTTTGAGTGAGATGGCGTTTGGGTCCATCAAGCGAGTCCAAAGTAATGCCTTAGCGCTACAGACACAGCCTTAACGGCCTTTATAAATATATTGAATTACTACCAAATGTGTGATATTTTATAAAACAGAACCGGTAAAGTTGTCTAACTACCAATTTAACGAAAATATTTGTTTTTTTTGTACATTCTATGCGACAAATACGACTCAATTGTCATTCAAGCAATTCAAGATAAGCGACAGTAGTCGATCAAAGTCATATCAGGTAAAAAAAGATAAGCGCCAATGGTTTTATAGTATCAAAGCAGGTAAATTTGGATAAACGCCAGTAGTTAAGATACGACAATCAGGTAATTTAATCTGTTATTTTTTTTATAGAATCTTATATCGATTCTGTTTAATAATGTGGAAATACCACATTTTTAATCATATGGAATCAAAGATTTAGTGTGATTGACGTAACGATACGATAGCTCAGTTGGTAGAGCACTACGCCGGAAACTTAGGGTCGCAGGTTCGAGTCCTGCTTACATTGTAGTGGATCACATTCAATTTTTCTATCATAATTTACCTTTATGTTAATTTTATCATAAAGACAGGTAAAATGCCTCAAACGACATTAAAATATATTTTACGATCAGGTAAAAACAGTTAACCAACAAGTGCAAGGTTAGTTGCAATAAAGAAAAATTATCCAAGTTGTTTGATCTGTTTTGACAAATAAGTAAAAAAGCTCTAAGGTTCATTATTATGCAAAAAACTTTTTATGTAATCTCCATTTTGCTAAAAAATACCTCAAAAATCAAGTCGTTTGGTAGAAAAAAAAATGTAGAGATTCTCTAAATCACCGACGGGATAAGCGACACAAGAGTCGTCAGACAGATATATACGAGACCCAACCCATTCGATGCAGAAAAATCTGCCGATCCCAACAGTGTGTAAACTCGATATCCCCAAAAATGTCGCTTAGATAATTTCTCCTTTCCAGCATCGGTATATTTTGACACTCAAGTAAATTAACATTTATAGGGTATCCATTGACCTTGAACATTGAAATTTGGTAAAAAATATCGTCTAGTAAAATATCGTCAATATCAACAAGTATAGGGGAAAATCTGAGAACATTACTAATGTAGTCATAAAAAACTATCACTGTTTATAAGCAAAGGACGTAAATCCGTTTTCCAACGGTAAAGTTGAGTTTGTCGCTCTATTATTTATAGTTTATCTTTTCATTAGAGCAACATGACCCGGGGGATAAAGCTGTGCCTCCACTACTATTTTTAAAATATCGGTTCATCCGCTGGGTCACGACATGATTTATTTATTAAAAAACGGTATTTTTTATTTCTGCATGATTTTACACGTATAATCAAGAATCTAGTCGGCATTTTCACTATTTTTGGTAGGTACCTACACATACAAAAGAAACTAAAAAGTATTTTTCTATTCGAGACTTCCAAATGGCTAATTTCACTTAATTTTTTGGAAAATAGCTTTAACGCATTTTATTTTTAATATTTACTGTAGTGGGTAAATAGATATTTATTAATCCGCAATAATTATATCATTGTTTAAATGATTTATTTTACTTCGAGATTTTTCAATGCCTTTAAATATGGTATAAGGTTTGTTGATCTTCAACTCACGCTCGGACTATGCGAGTGTATGAAGCTGCTTGGACGCCACTCAACGAGATTATGAACGATGTATTGTTCCGGGGGCGCACGGTCGGCGGGGGGAATAACGTTTGGCTCCGCCCAGATCCTCAAGGACGTTGGGATTAGGAGTCGCCTTAATGAGTTTGCAAGAGCAATTATGTTATACGTTCGGGATATTTACGTGAGTGATTTGGAGTAAGTAGATCATCGCCAACTGCGGTCGGTGGAACAAGGGAGAAGACATAGGAACAGGGGACGCGAACAGACGTATATAGGATTTACATTTTATGCCCTACCGCCTGTCTGTAGCATGTAGTCACACTACATCTAACTTTAGTAAGTTTGCAAGAGCAATTATGTCAGGCTCAGGACACATAAGTGAGTGGCTTGGAGTAAATCAGCGCCGATAGCGGTCTGCGGGATAAGGGAGAGGACATATAGGGTTAGGGTATGCGTCCCATTTAATAGAGACGTCTAAGATTGTCATTGTCAGCGTTACGTCTGTATGAAGCATGTAGTCACACCGCATCTAACTTTAGTGAGTTTGCAAGACCAATTATGTCACGCTCGGGATACATAAGTGAGTGGCTTGGAGTAGATCGTCGCTAACTGTGGTCGGTGGAACAAGGAGGAGGACATAGGGACAGGGGACACAGACCATTGAATACATGTAGACATCTAGGATTTACATCGTCTGCCCTACCGCCCTGTCTGTAGCATGTAGTCTTACCACATCTAACTTTAGTGAGTTCGCAAAAGCAATTATGTCACGCTCAGGACACGTAAGTGAGTGGCTTGGAGTAGATCAGCGCCCATAGCGGTCTGCGGGATAAGGGAGGGGACATAGGGCCCGCTTTTCGAAGCTTACATAGCATATTTTTACTAGAAAAAGTGAAATTATATAATTACAATACGATACAAACATACCTACTACAACATGCTTTATCGCACAGCAAAAAAACGTTTACCTACAAACAAACACAGATGAATATTTCAGTCTCATACTGTCTACAATGCACATTTGTCATTTCATCCGTACAAAAATCGAATTCAAGAGCTACCAGAGATTAGAAGTAAAAAATAGAGACTTATAACAACTCTTGTTTGTAAAACCAGATGTTATAAACCTAGGAGAAAATTGGCAAAATTATTCATGTTCCAAATTCGCGTTTTTTTGTAAAGATGACATGCTCTCTTCAAGTCTTATCCCACCGGAGAATTGCGCGCCTGTTTTTAATTAGATGTGTGTAACTAGTTAGAGCTTCTAGTGAGCTTGCCAGACCATGCATGTCGCCAGTGTGATAGAGCCCTAACTCACCCCCGCCTCTCAACAAGCTCTTACCACAAACTCGCACTTACATGTGTTCATCGTCGTACTCAGCTAACGAGCGCCGCACGTACTCCAAGTTGTTCACGATTGTGCATATCTCCTCCGTTATTTTGTTTTGACCTGCATACAAATTGTCCATGTTATCTTCGGTAGTGTTATCTTGTTTATTCAAACTAAGCTGGGTACTTAGAGGTTTTAAAATGTAAAGTGACCGCGCGAAGCTGTGGTTGGCTTGAATAAATCTTTCTTTTTCTAATGAAACAGTTCTACTTAGGCTAGGTAGCCTGTGAATAAGATTTCCTCTATTCTTACAATGGTACTATTTCTTCACATTTTTGTGGTATGAACCGAGCGAATTCAGACAACCTTGATTGATGAAGTATTCGTCGTGATACATAAATAAAAAAAACTCATGAAATAACAAGCATGCAGGTACACAGTTTAGAAACCATAGTTAAACACTGCTCTTAATAGGATACTACGATACTATACAGTGTGGAAAAAAATCATGGCCCTGCAGTATTCAATTCTTAAGTTAGCTCATTTTACGTAAAGGAAACTGTCTTTTACTTTTAAAAATAACAAAACAGGATTCAGTTCCGAAAACAGGGGCCCAATTCGAGAATGCCTTTGAGATATCGCCAAACGTCAAATCTCCATTAGATAACAGTTATATCGCCATTGAACTGTCATTTAAATGCGATGAGCTTAAAAGTGACATATCTCATCTCAATTTTGGAAATACGAAGGCGATAATGATTGTCAAAAATGTTATTCATGTATATACATTTCTGTTTTGAACGAAACGTAACGGACTAATTTCACGTACTACGCGGTCAATTTAAAGTATGCGCCTGTAATTTATGCCGTCACATACAAAGAAAGCGAAAATTTTGCGCGTCCGAATTGACGAAGTTGCGATGTTCTAGGGATATCGCCACTTGTCAAGTAGGCACACGTCAAAAGTGACGGATGGCGATGAAAAGGAGAGATCTCCATTATATCTCTAAAATTGGTCGAATACCCCCCCAGGTTGTGTCGATGTTAATGACATAATAGAAAATCAGATTAGTATCACATATACAGCCCGGAATAAAACATTGCTTTTGAAGAATAAAACTAACAAGAAACTGGATTCCAGAGATACAACATTTCAACACTTAGGGGCCATCCATAAACTACGTAAAACGTTAAGGGGGAGGGAGGGGGTCGACAAAGTGTGACATTATGTGACAAGGGGGTGGGAGGAGTCCTAAATTTTGTGACGTCACATTTCAACTATGCCAGTTATAAATATTTTAAAGGAATATAATTCTATTAATATTGGTTCTTTGTTTTGTTAATTTCTTTCATTATCATTAATATAGTCAATCGTTTTTTGTTTTCATAATTGTGACCAGCTGTGACAAGGACGGGGGGAGGGGCAAAAAATTATGAAATTCGTGTGACGCAATTTATGGATGACCCCTTATATGTTACACTTAGTGTATCCTGTTAGTTATGTCATTTTACACACCCCGGATACATTTGGCCTCATACAACAAACCTCAAGCAGGGTAAGATGAGGGTTAATAATGTTAATTCCTTATTTAAGTTCTGAGCATGAACCAGCTATTTGGCACAGAGCGGCGGTTACATGACACATAACCGCGATATTCTGGTGTTATAGTTTAGGCAATTGTTGGTGTACGAAATATGAAATATACGAGTATATAAAGTAGCGGCAGAAAAACGTTCATATTAATTCGAATGATAATTTCCAAATATAAAAAATATGTATTTTTAGTGTAGTTACAATTAGTATGTTGTCTGATATGCTGCACTATACATTGTTGTTTTACCAGGTTCACTCACCATGGTTGTCGTAGTATCCCTGATCGGCCAGCGCTCCATGTACCAGGTCAGCGTAATGCAGCGCAGTAGCGCACGCAGCCTCTAGCAGCCTCAGATTACCACCGACGGCGCCTTCTTCTACTGAGCCGATGCCGCGCCACACTAGCCGCATGTGGTAAAGGCTGACAAACAATTATAAGACGTCATCATATATACGTAAGTGTTACCATTCCTATCCATCGATTTAGTAGCTTTGGATGTAGTAAGTAGAAACTAACAATCGACGTAGACTAATATATTCTACAATCAGTCGAACGCATTGAATACGGAGTCGAGATTAGATTGTGGAGTCATGTGGCCACCGACACCTTAAGGAAGCTGATATCTAACGCTATTATGAAAGTATTTCATTTACAAAAAAGCTAATTTACAAAAATATTTAATAGACTTTTGAGGAGATCGGTTTAACACTAGTCTAGTAGTAGTTTTGAATTTTTGATATGTTGTCTAGGATGGTTAGTCAGTGTTTAAAATGCAAAATGCACAATTCCCCCCACTCCGCGCCCGCCGCCATATTGAAAAAAATCCGGCACTTTCTTCATATTTTTGCTCATATCTTCCTTTAGGAGCATTTTAGCTAGAAAAAAGCTTCGACAATGTTATACAGAGTTAAATTTACTATATTCTCCATTTTATATTTTGTTTCTAGGGCAGATAGTTACGGAGATATGCTTAAACTTCTGGATTATATCTTCGTTTAGGAGCTTTTTAGCTAGAACAGAGCTTGGGCAATGTTGTAGAGAATTAAATTTACTATAATTTACATTTCAAACTTTGTTTCAAGTACGGTTGGTTACGGAGATATGCACATTTCAAAAACTGGAAAAGACGAATTTTCCGGAAATTTCTCAAAATTCTTGGTTTAGAACGCTGTCATTCAGTTACGGTCTAGTCTAGGATAAATTAAAATATGTAGGAAATATATTGCTTATAAAACTCATGTCCATTTTTACATAGGTACATTTTCGGAAATTGTGACTTTATTTTTTACATATATCCGTAATTATCTGTCCTAGAAACAAAATATTAAACGTTAATTATAGTAAATTTAATTCTCTACAACATTGCCCAAGCTCTGTTCTAACTAAAATGCTCCTAAACGAAGATGTAATCCGAAAGTTTGTTTTTGAGTTGGAAATTGCAATTTCTTAAGTTTTTTTAAATGTGCATATCTCCGTAACTATCTGTCCTAGAAACAAAATGTAAAATGGAGAATATAGTAAATTTAACTTTGTATAACATTGTCCAAGCATTTTTCTAGCTAAATGCTCCTAAAGGAAGATATGAGCAAAAATATGAAGAAAGTGCCGGTTTCTTCAAAATGGCGGCGGGCGCGGAGTGGGGGATGTGCATTTTGCATTTTAAACACTGACTGACTATCCTAGACAACATATCAAAAATTCAAAACTACCGGACCGTTTGTAAGGTCAAAATCCTTTATTCACTGGATTACTTACCTAGGTATTACCGATAATAGAATATAATTAACATAATATATAGCACCCGATTACGTCGCAACACAAGTCATGTGCACTAACAGCAACTTATCTTAATACTATTGGACCGGAATGGCATACTCGTAATATGTAGCGGCAACTTGAAGGTAGATAAGAAGGTAGGTAAGAAATGTTGCAGTAACTGGAATTGAATCGGATTTTATGGCATCAGCAACCTTCAGTAAGTTTACCTTTGTAACTACGTCATAATTCGAAAATAGCGGAAATAAATCTGAGTCTAGCAATATTACCTACATCTCAAGTTAATAGTAGTATATGTACATCTATAAGGTACAATCAAGGAAATTGAAACACGTGCCTTTTTCGTTCTTGTCACAACGGAAATATGCAATATGGGATGGAAAAATACGCGTGTCAGTTTCCCTTACCGTGATATGTCCTTGATAGTACCAATATTAACTATTGACAGTTATGCTAGACGTGCTAAGTAGTTTATAGACAAAGGGGAATGGATGATATTTATCAACTAGCTTGAATATTTTTTCAAGATAATAATTAATAATTTATACTGCTTCCAGCTAAATCCCTAACGTCAAGACCACCTAACAATAACAATCTACCTAAAAATGATATTGAGTGACTTCGGTTCTTTCGAGATAAGAGATGAACAATTAAATTTACTGTTTCCGGGCCATTACGTTCGGCTTCGATCGAGCGTATTCATTGAAGTTAATATGGCTGTTAGTGATGATTTAATTATTTTAGCAGTTAAAATACGAACCTGCCTTGAGTCGGAGAAATTCATTATTCAAATTACGCCTTTAAATAACTTTCTGTCCAAACTTTAATTTTGGTGATAAGCTTTTATTGACTGAACTTTTCTTTAAACATTAGTTGTTATTTAATAACATGTATTATATTGTATTTTATTGATTTGTCATCGAAGTTACGGGAAGTGCGTCAAATTTAAATTATTTAACTTGCAATATTAGATTCCAGACAGACAGATACAGCGACAGGTAAAACTAAATACATAAAAGATTGTAAAATGGACTTGATGAAACCTGAAAGATTAATGAAAACTGCCCGCAAAGCCACTGCCAGAAAGTAATGGTTATTGATGTTCACAATGTAAAAAGGCGTTCTCGCGGCGTACATTTTCCATCAATATTGACGTGCAAAACAACGAACGTGACGACGACGTGTGCACTACAACGGGTTTTAAATTTTTCACAAAAAATTGCTCCGACATGTTTACATTTTGGTTAACAAAACATCTCATTCGAGTGGATAAAGGAAACGGGTCTAGCAATGTAGTGGAAATAGGTTTAGGAATAATCGTTAATTTTGTAACGTTGTTGACATTTAACAGTCGTAATATTTTCTTCGGTACGAGTATCCGCGACTGTCACACATTTAAATAAAACAATTTAAACGGACTAATAAGGCAATCAAGTATATCCTATTTAGTAATAATTAAGGCAATCTGGGAGTTTTCTTTCGGCGGTTCTCTCTCTTCAGTAAGGCTTATAGTGAATCGCTGGTAGATATTTTTAAGTAAAAAAATCAAGAAGTCAAATTTAAGAAGCAGTGTAAAATTACATAAATCATTTCGAACATACTTAAGTCATTTCGAACTTATATATCCGCCTGACCAAATCAGAAGGTTCAAACATAGCCTAACAAGACACTTTCAACGGCTCCGACGCGGTCCACCAGTGTCAGGCCACCCGCCCGATATTGTAGAAAAATTGGAAGTAGGTCTCGTGTGCGCCGGGGGCTGCGCCCCGAAGTGAATGACATCCAGTTTGACTTTGAAGTTTCTATAGACGTTTCAGTTTGTTATTATATTATTATTGTTATCTAGGTAATTTTTTAGTGTTTTATGATGTAATTCCCACTGCGGCGATTATTATGAGCAGTCCTTGTAGAGCTGCATGCCCATACTGTCCAGGATCACAAAAACAATACATAGCGCCCCGCGGTCTCAGTGTTCACATTAGTCGCGTGCACAAAGATGTCCTTAATATCAACACCGCATCACAAGCGGCACCGAGCTCTGTGCCACATACGTCGCAAAGCCATCAAGTGGTAAAGTTAGAGGATCTGCCCCGCCTGAAATCCAACGTACCTGTTCTAAGGCACATACCGAAGGGAGCACGGAATCTCGCCGCAGGTAAACTGTGCGACGTAATAGGCGACTGTTTACGTACTAACAGTGCTGAGGATTGGTTCGCCTTACTTTCCTTTTCGTATACGGCCCTAAGAGTGCCCGAAAATAAGACAGACCGATCACTAACTTCTAAGGTAAAAGAAAACATTATAAACAGTAGTCTATACTATCCCGAAGATCCTTTAACCTTTAAAAACAATAGTATATATCGTGCAATTGAGGCGAAAGTACATGACGGTGATCTAAGGGGTGCCGTTCGT
This sequence comes from Apotomis turbidana, assembly GCA_905147355.2. NCBI lineage: Eukaryota > Metazoa > Arthropoda > Insecta > Lepidoptera > Tortricidae > Apotomis > Apotomis turbidana. The sequence goes on from LR990294.1 coordinate 13,737,583, forward strand.
CGTCTGCTTTCTGATGCTTCGCTTGCGCCTTATAACGATAGTACTCTGAGCTCCTTAAAAGATAAGCATCCATCTCCCTCTAGACCACTTTTGTTTCCCCCAGAACCAGACCGAAATAATGTCTTTCTCACAGTAACTCCTACAGAGGTAGCCCATGCGATAGGGTCATTCTATAATGGCTCTGCATCGGGACTTGACGGTTTACGCCCGCAACACCTGAAAGAGCTGATCTCCCCTTCTACAGGAAGTAATGGTCCCCGCCTCTTAGAATCCCTTGCAAATTTATGCAATTTTTTACTAAAGGGTATGCTTAATTTGGAGGTGCGACCTTTCTTATACGGCGCATCCCTATGTGCCCTTTCAAAGAAGGACGGCGGCGTAAGGCCTATAGCCGTGGGCAATACCATTCGCCGCCTGGTTGGAAAGCTAGGTTGCCACGCAGTCAGGCATTCAATGTCAGAGCACCTTCAACCGCAACAGATTGGCTTTGGCACAACAAGGGGCTGCGAGGCGGCAATACACGCCACCCGTTCATTTGTTATGACACATAATAATTCAAATTCAGTCGTTTTAAAGCTAGATTTAAAAAATGCTTTTAACAGCGTTGAAAGAGATATCTTGCTAAACGAGGTTTTAGATAACGTGCCGTCTCTCTACCCCTTTTTGTATCAATGTTATTCTGGTAGCACCAATTTATACCTCAAAGAGAACCTAATATCATCGCAAGTTGGAGCTCAACAGGGTGATCCTTTAGGTCCTCTAGTTTTCTGTCTGTCAATACAAAAGGCTATCGTTACATTGAGCTCGCCTCTCAATGTGTGGTACCTTGACGATGGTACAATCGGCGGAAGACCAGAAACAGTGATAGAGGACCTGAAGAGACTCATCCCTGTTTTGAAAGAGGTGGGTTTAGACGTTAACCCAACCAAGTGCGAGCTTTATAGTTGCGGTCCTATTTCAGACTCTTCATTGACAGAATTAAAACAGCTTTTACCGGGGATTAGGCCCATAAACAAAGAAACTTTTTCCTTACTAGGTGCTCCTATATTCCCTGAAGGAGTCAAGGCTGCTCTGCAGTTAAAAAAAGATGCTTTAGTCGGAGTTCGTGAACACCTTTCTAAAATGTCATCCCATGTCTCAATAACCTTATTACGAAATTGTTTTGCTACACCCCGGATGACCTATATCCTCAGAACTACTCCACTCTGGTTATATATGGATGAAGTAAAAGAAATTGACCTAGAACTAAAATTTACTTTAGAGATGATATTAAATGTGGGGTTAAGTCAGTCACAGTGGGTTCAGGCTACACTTCCCATACGATTTGGAGGGCTAGGCATTCGTCGCGTTCAGGATGTCGGGATTGTTGCTTATCTTGCGTCGTCACACGGAACAGGAGATCTTGTCACTCGTATATTATGCTCTGACGGTGGCAACGTTTCAGTTCCTTTTATGACGGAGGCTCTGACAAAATGGTCCATGGTTTTCCCAGACGGCGAGCTACCCGAAAACCCTATCATCCAAAGGCAGTGGGATGACATATTTAGCAAACATATTTACGATTCCCTCGTGGAAAGTGCTCTGGAGGCTGACTTGGCACGCCTTAAGGCAATCGTACGACCAGAGTCAGGGGCATGGTTGCACGCCTTGCCGTCGCCTCAACTTGGCACCCTGTTAGACAACGATACTTTAAGGATAGCCGCAGCGCTCAGGTTAGGCGCAAAAGTATGCGAAGCTCATCGTTGTCGCTGTGGAGTAACGGTAGAAGAAAATGGCCATCACGGCCTCAGCTGTCAACGGTGTGCCGGTCGGTTCCCAAGGCACCACTCAATTAATGAAATCATCCGTCGCGCCATGGTTTCAGTTAATGTGCCTTGTATTTTGGAGCCACCAGGTTTAAGCCGCACAGACGGTAAGAGACCGGATGGCCTAACCCTTATACCTTGGCGCAGAGGACGCTGCCTCCTATGGGATGCAACTTGTGTCAGTACATTTGCTGCATCCCATTTGAGACAAACTTGTCGGTATGCTGGCTCCGCGGCGGAAAATGCTGCGAAATTAAAACACACCAAGTACTCCGCTCTAGAGCCAGCATACGAGTTTGTACCAGTCGCTGTGGAGACAGCAGGACCATGGAGTCTTGAAGCCCGCAATCTGTTTAGGGAGCTTGGACGACGACTAAGGGACAGGGGCTGCGATCCCCGCTCTGGCTCCTATCTGGTTCAGCAGGTGTCCATAGCCATTCAGCGGGGCAACGCTGCTGGTATTATGGGGACCTTTGAGCCGGGTATAATGCAGGGCGGGCTCTTTTAGGTTAGATAAGTTTAAGTTAGGTTAGTCTCCATCATACTTGTATATATTTATAAATTACTTTAAGTATTTTTTATCCTGTTATTTTTTACCTTTATTTGTTGTACGGAATTCCTTGCATGTAATTAATTAAGTAAAATAATAAATTCATGACTTAAACAAAGTTTAAAAAACACCGCTCCCTGTAATTTCTGATCCAAAGGTGCCCATAACGCTCGCAGCATTTCCACGTTGGATCGCAATGAACACCCTTTGTACCAGAAATGACTCGGAGCGGGGGTCTTCCCCCTTTTGCCTGAGTCTGCGGCCTACGTCGCGCACAAAACATTTTGCATCTGTCCCCCAGCAACCCGCCGTCTCCACCGCAAAGGGAACAAAAATGTAGGACGAAACTAGTGTGACATATTTCTGCCGTTTCAAGTCCGCCTGATATTCGGCTGCAGGTCCAGCCGTGCGGGTGGTACGATTCACGTGGGAGGCAGCGAAGGTGCTCACACACGTAGCACACTAAACAACGACCCCTTTCCCATGGTAATAAAGTTAGCCCATCGGGCCGTTTGCCGTCTGTACGACTTAGACCCGGTGGCTCCAGCACGGGTGGAACGCTAGCCGACCTAAGCGCCCTCTGAATTATGTCATTCAGTGCGTGTTGACGCGGGTGCCTACCAGTACATCGACGGCAACTCATTGCATGGTAGCCGTCAGAACCCACCATGGTACCGCAAATGCACAAGCACTTCTGACACATGTATACCTAACTATCTTTACACATTAGGCCCATCTGGCATATATGTACACCTTTATTTGAAATTCATATTTATAAAAGTGTGCGTGTGGATTGAGTGAGCACCCTTCAAAAATGAAAAAAAATGTGCTGATCATTTAGTAAAAGTTCTAAAACAATTGTAAAACTAATTGATGAATTTGTAAAACGATAAATAAAAAGAATACATTCATTAACGTATGCTCACTCAGTTCTCACAAACAACCAACGAAATCTGTGAATGTGTTTATTAAACATATAATATTTATATCCTAATTTTTAGTAAAACTTATGCTTAAGGTAGGTATAATAATTTGTAGATCACCTGGTTACGTATTTAAAGTTTTACAAATGATTTCGTATGCTCACTCAATCCGCACACTTTCTAAAACCCGATTTCTGATGAAAATACTGCAGATTGAAACTTCTATATATGTATATAATTTAGTAAAACTCATATGGGAATTTGTAAAATACAAAACAAACCGCTAACGTGGCAGATTTTTGGATAATACATGTTTGTAAGTGCTCACTCAGTCCACACATTATTCGTAAGTTAAAAATGTAAATATCTTAAGATTTGTAGTATCTAGGAAACTAAAAAGTAGTTCAACTTTTAGTAATGTTTTTTTACTAAATATCCACCATCTAAAATGTCATATTCGTTGTCTGCTTTTAAAGATATTCAAATTTCATTTTAAAATACAATCTAACATACAGTCCACATTTTAGATTGTATTTTAAGAAGTGGAGTGTGATCTCAAATGTGGACTGTATGAACGAACCGTCTACTAAGTAGTAACTCGTAGAACCGACGGCCACGCACCGGACGACTCAGCGTGGGTACGCCCCCACAAGGTGGACTTATGACCTGGTGAAGGTCGCTGGAGTCCGCTGGATGCGGGCAGCGCAGGACCGGTCATGGTGGCGTTCTCTGGGGAGGCCTATGTCCAGCAGAGAACGTCTTTTGGCTGATGATGATGATGATGATTATGATATCATGCCGAAATTGGCTTATTCAATTTAACGCAGCTAATTTGAACTGTATGACTGTAAGGCTATTTGATTGACTGTATCCTAAGCGGCAGCAATATTCAGTGCCATGGAGGCTGTTTAAGGAATACTGATGAGGGGTATAAATCGTGCGCCATCACTGACGACTCGGAATATTTTATGACTGAGGTCAATTACGTTATTCACAATTATATTATGTACTTGAATCCGTTGAATGATTATATTATATAAAATTATCAGTTAGTACAAGTTGTAGGTAGGTTCTTATTATTAATATGAACATCTCCACCTAAGGCTCAATTAAAATAAATAAATAATAAAAACACTAATAATGAACCATTTGATGCAAGAGTGGCACGGAAAGTTTAGAGAAAGTATTTTCTCTATTAAGTACCTACCTAGGTATATTAAATCTGTCTAGCAACAAGTTTTATTTGAATCAGTTGTTGTAGGTACTTAAAATAACAAATAAGTACCTACTACAATACTAAACATATCCTCTTTTCTTAACGTGTAAGTATTCAAAGAAATAATGTATTAAAAAAACTAACCCCAAAAACAGGCTTTTAAAAATATATCAGTAGGAATTCTTGATTATGTGTATGTAAAGCCTGACCAGAAATATATGAGGATTGTCAAGAGGGCGCAATTTATACGATTTACATGGCAACAATTTTGCAACCAATCGCAACCCACTATAATGACATTAGTTTTAAATACCTGTCAGTTCCACTATGTTAACCTCGTAATATCATTTAATGGAATGTACTCTTTTCCTGACTGTTTTTCGTGTATTTAGTTAACACATGTACCTACACTTTATTTATAATCTTACGTTCACAATTGTGAAAAGTTTTCGGCATTTTGTTTTGGATAATTTTAAATATTTGCCTTTTAAAGAAATCACCACGAATGACATTGACATTGTTGACAAAAACCATCATAAAATCATTGCCAGTGTAAGAAAGCCTGACCAGAAATATATGAGGATGCGCCATATTGCGGAATTTCACTGGAACTAATTTCTTACACTGGCAATGATTTTATGATGGTTTGTCAACAATGTCAATGTCATTCGTGGTTGTTTCTTTAAAAGGCAAATATTTAAAATTATCCAAAACAAAATGCCGAAAAATTTTCACAATTGTCAATTGAAAATGCCCAAAACCATTCATAGTCGTGAACGCGATATTATAAATAAAGTGTACCTACACGTGTTTACTTCACGTAAAACCAAACCATTAAAATGGTGGAACTGACAGCGTTGCGATTGGTTGCAAAATTGTTGCCATATAAATCTTATAAATAGTCATAGTAGGTCAGGCTTTACCATGTGTTTTAAACATCATTATAAATTACTTCTCGTGTACAATCGGTAGTTAACCGACTACATCGTAATCTAACGAATTTGTCACGATGCCTAATATAATTATGTAGTTATTGATACATTTTCTAGATAAATACCCTCGATCCACATCCAAAACCGACCAAATTGAAAAAGGATTAATATACCGCTGGACGAAGTAAACCTAATCAAACAAAACAGTATCGGCGAGTGGTTGGTAGTTCGCAAATAATAGCATTTCACTGGAACGAATCTCTGGTTTTGTCAGTTCAGTATACAAGAGGTATTGTTTTTATTTTATTCAATTGGACGTATTGAATTTCAGCTGTTCCCGATTTTTGATCTGGGTTATGCTATTTGTATATTAAGTAAATTTAAATGCCTATTGTAGTTGAAGAAATCCGTGCTAGTACCTACGTGTATTAGGTCTATGTTCGTTTTTTGTATCGTTGTCAGTACCTATAGGTAGTATTAATGTTTTTACGTATTGCCTATAGTCACAATGAAAGTTGATCTACCGTGTCATGGCAGTAAGACTACGAAAGGAGGTCCTATCGTTTCGTATAAATGTTTGATAATAATGGTACCGAAAATTTTATCTTTTATTACCTCGTAGAAAATAATTTCATTATAGCAAGATATAATATCTATAATATAACCAAATTCAGTAAATATGTAATCCATAACCAAGCATTCTTACGTAGGTCTAGGTAGTTTGCCATTCGACGTTGCATCAAAATCTGGCTTAACAATGACACGATACGTAAGACCTGAAACACTCGTGCTTACACTACTAATAATGCCAAAACATTCCTTACGCCACTCAAGTAAAAATACTCGAGAACCCTCCGAGTCAAACGTATAAATTGTACGCCATTGTCCATAAAACGTGACCGAGTATAATATGAATAGAGTAAACAAGAGCCAGTGATAAAGGGATATTCTCACCATGCGGCGGTGTCCACCGAAGACGTGCTGTGCTTCACAATGTGCTCGCCCTCCACCAGCCGATCTGCAACAAAGACACGGGCTTATTCTTTTGTGGGAAAATGAGTAATATTCTGGGATTTATTACGTGTAACACGTCAATATTAAACGCAATATCTGTTATGATAATATTAGAATTTGTTTAGGTTAGACTTAAAAGAAGAAGGAATCTCCCACTTGACTTCATATTTTGTGTCTTTGGCAGTTATGAGCTGAGTTCGAAAATATTATTACTCGCATTATGTTTTAAATGTCAAATTCCTCCTTTCAGTTCGGGACATACTATTTATTGTATGCCTGTTGTGGTGTATGAGAATATTTTTTGTTCAGTTATAAGCAACAGTCGGAGGCAACAGACAAAATAAAGAAAATGCATTCTAAACATGGAATAAATGAAATGGTTTGAATATTATGATTTATGACTGTGCATATTTTTGCTGTCAGTTGTTATAAAACTTTATTCAAGTAAAAGACGTAGCAAAGGAATAACTCGTATGATGAGTTTTGTTTACTAAGACAATATTCTACAAATTTTTCACGATCCTCTGCATGCTATAAAATGTGATGATTATATGGATTTAATCAGTTAGGTAGTTGTACATTTGAAAATAAGCCATCTAGAGGTAGTTTCAGTCCTCTAACTCAATCGTCCATCTATTGCTTACTTTCAGCTTCTACAATAGTAGTTTATGCAACTGCTACATAATGAGAGGTCTTAAATACGAGTGTGGTTATCATTATCACACGAGTGTTTCACGACCTAATTATGTACACACTACTTTATCTACACACATATTCACCATCATTATCATAGATTTTCTTTTATGAAAATATGAAACACTCAGTCCTGCCAGTCAGTCCGCAGAGCAGAGGAACACGTGAGGTGATCAAAGATACTGTTAAGGTGACCATGCGGGGGCTACGGTACCGTTATGAAATAAGTAACATCTCTGATTTTGGTCGCTGCCAAGTAATGTAGGTCCTTACCTATATTACTTGTTATAGTAATTTAACAAGATGGGTGTAGATAAAGAATATAAATGAATGTATTATAATGTTATTAAAACTTTCGTGAGACATCTCTGATAATTATTATAAATCATTTTAGCTCGCGTAAGAAATTAGCAGGAACGGCCCGACATGTTTCGAATTCATATAGAGTTCTTCATCAGGTACGGGTTAGTTGTCCCTTCTTGTTCCTGACATTTTTTACGCGTATTAAAACAGTATTAAATATATAGCTATCTACGCTGTGCCCGGCGACGGCTATCCAAGATAATTACTGGCGTGAGCCCTAATGTGACTGTCAAAGCCAAACTTACTTTTAGATACTCTATCACAAGCAGCACAGTGAAGCTCCCCAAGTAGACCGAGGCTATTGTAATCGTAGGTGTAAGAAACTATCTTGATGTCACATATCAAGATCAGTTAAACTGGCATCTTCAAAATCTTTGATACTTTTCTTGTGTCCTATAATAAATATTTTTTTATAGACTATCTTCTATTTTATTTTCTCATGTGTAAACATTTCTAAATTGAGTAAATAAACCTCGAAATAATTATTTATAAGTTAATCTCGGCTTGTGTCTACATATCATAATTTCTCCGAGTTATTAATAAATTGTGAATTAAATAAAATTTTCCATTTAGCTCGCAACGTATCGGAGTAATTACGAAATTTAATTTCTGTTGTGCCGACAGAAACGATTTTAACAAAGTTTTTAATTGTTCCGGTAACCTACAGACCTTTTTTTATGAAATATAAGGTTTTCCCGCGGTTCCGCCCGCGTAAAAAAATTACTTTGATTATCTCTCGGATAATAATCTTTCGCCTCTTAGTTGATGCGTTATAGTAGGACATTCCAACAGACTCATTTGTGTATTACCTTTTGAAGTCGGTGCCAAACACATGATCAACAGCACCGATAGGCGCCAAACTGTATATTTCATAGTCTTTAAAACGGATTTCATGTTAGATTAACTTTTGTTTATAATTTAGCAGTGGTTAGCTTTGATTTAATGGCTTAGTTGATCGCATGCACTTGATTTTATGATGTAAATTGATATTTATTTTGAATTTTTGTAGTTTTTGCCTTATCGGGCTGAATAAAATAATCCTTGAATTATGTGAATGAGCCACTGAAACTGAAAAGCGCCAAATAAAACGCCCAAAGTCGTAAAAACTTTCCGTTGTTTTTCAAGATTCCTTAAAAATACAAAGCAACGACGAAGTCTTCTCGATTACCTACACAAAGCGGATGCCCCACACAATAAAGCCGAGATATTAGCATTTTTGCGTGACAGGGAGTTTAGCTTATTTCATTTCAAACACGCCAGGCGGCGGCGTTATTACCTCGACTATGCTAACAATGCTGTTATGACATGACAGTGTGCAGTGTGAAGAGACTCGCGCATTGCGTGTTCATTTAGATTTGGTCAGATATCATTGTGCAATGAAGTAATATAGATGAAGGAGTGCATTAAATTGGGAGTAGATTAGCGCCAGGATCTAAGTTTGAATTCCTATGGACGTCTAGTAATACATTTTTTCAGGACACTGGACACACACATTACCTGAATCCAATACAATCGGCTTTCGAAATTTACTCGTTCATCTATTGCTTACTTTGCAGCCTCTATAACAATGTAATATTTTTCGGGTACCTCTCGGGTAACTATATTGAATAAAATCGGTCGACCCATTTTTGAGTTATCGTAAAATTTCATAATTTTCTTTAAAATGACGCAAGTGCCGCGCGGTGTCCTTATACTTCGAACGTTACACTTATTAGTTAAGTGCCATACTGCATTAAAACATTCCGCTCAATCTGGCGCGTATAATCGATAACTTCCAGAAGGTCATAAGTCAGGTAAACATATTTGTGTGACAAACTCGAGTGGGTATTTCGTCACTATATTTTGTTCATGTATTTGAGTATCTATATAATTAATATTCATCGTCATCTAGTAACCTTAACAAAAACCTACTAGGGCTTAATTTGGGAGTAGGTTGGTTTGTGTATATTAATTTAAAAGAGCATACCAAAAAGTACCGCTTAAACGCACTAGGGAGTATACACGAATTTTCACGAGTAGTCACGAATTTTCTGTCCGCTCCGATACTGTTGTATAGCGTATGGTAGGAATGTAAACTAAGTTCGTACGTTATCGGGTGTCCTGATCGCAAGCGGCACGAATTTAATTACTGTGCTGTCGCCGGCAATGTATCCGTCTCAATTAAACTCGGAGTACGTGCGTCTCTATTGATAACAGCAAGACCTGTATACAGTCTCGAATAAGACCTATGAATCGTAAACCTACGTATATGACGATGCGGTTGGCGCAGTGGTTAAGCAACTGCCTACTGAGCCGGCGGTCCTGGGTTTGAATCCCGGCAAGGGCAAATATTTGAGAGATGAGCTCGAATATTTGTGCATGGGTCATGGATATTATTTGTATTTAAGTACGTATTTATCTATATAAGTATGTTTATCGTCGTCTAGTGTCCATAACACAAGCCAACTAGAGCTTACTGTGGGACTAGATTGATTTGTGTAAGGTTGTCCGATATTTATTTATTTATTGTTTATTTATTTATTTATGATATCGTACAAAACATAACGTATCACAGTATTCACTTTGATATAAATCATCAATTATTTATTTATGTAACACCCAGCTCATCGACGGGAAACTGTGTCCTAGACGCGAGTTAGGTATGGCACTGTGTAGTTGTCTTATAATACAAGACAATCAAACTCATCTCAAAATATAACAATGTCTAATCGGCTATCGCCCAAAACGCCATGTTAAAAGTTAGTCTGTAAGTTTTGTATTGGAATAAATTATTCAAATTTTAATTATTTATGTCAGCAACATGAATAAAACGTATTATTAGGTGAAGAATCGTTTCAAATTTTGCAACACAAATGTTTTTTTTTTATACTCCCGTAACCCGGAGTAATACTGTCATCAAAAAGCAAACGCATGGTGTGAAAACGCTAAAGGTAAAATTAAATTACAAGGTTTGAGGGTTACATAAGGAAAAGCAATAATCACATCGCCTACGGGCTACGGCGTAACCGCACGTCGCGGGCCGCTCCGGATGAGCTACGAGTGCTACGGCCCCCATTGTTATTGCACGTGGGCGGTAATATTTCTTTGATGTCTGTATAATTACCCTAATGTTAAATATTTATAGGGATGCTGTATATTTCTTGTCCAGATTTAGATTGGGTTATTTTGAGTTAGTGGTTTTTATTTATTTATTTATTAGACACACCAACAAAACACAGGCTTATACAATCAAAAAATAAAATTATAAAACACAGGAAACACGTCTAGCTTGTGCCTCAATTACATGCGTGCAACAGCATTCTCAAGTAGACGGCTAGTTTACTGAACTACGGATATGTACAGTGGTGTCAATTTAAAAAATAAGATTTATATTACAAAATCTAAAACATAGAATAATAATAAAAAAAGTGTGTGTGTCAGCTCCGACGCACGACTGGTGTTTACTCTTCAGGCCAGGCGCGCACCACGATTTTTTTTAGTCACGCGATAATTTTGTCGCAGAAATAAGCGTACTTATGGGTTTATGAAAATCGTGGTGCGCGCACTCTCATATAAATAAACCGATATCTTGCATTTCTGCGACAAAATTATCGCGCGACTAAAATCGTGGTGCGCGCCTGGCCTTAAGAACGATTATAAAATATATAGGTACTCAATACGTTTATTGCACATAATGGTTATACAGGTGGAAGTAAATAGATTAAGTATCACATTATGTACCCTGTTGGGCGCTGCAAACAAGAACGAGAAGGTAGGCACTTACATATTATTAATATACGAGTATAATATACAGCAAAACTTATAATAATGTTACATATTTTTTTTACCCATAGGCCTATCTTCTGAATATTCGTTCAAGGAGTAGTACGTTTTCGAAACTAATGATTGTTTAAGTTTGTGAACGAAAACTGCATCTTTTTTTCTTTTTACTTCGACGTATCGTGCCGTCCCTTTCACTCTCCTGTTATACACCGTATGACTGAAAGGGACGGCACGCGGTGGCGGTCAGTTGTAATGTATGACTATCCTAACATTCCCTCAGACACACGCGGCCTGAATTGTCATAGTGACAGCAGGTCGCCACCGCGTGCTGGCTGTAAGCCATAAAGTCTCGACAAAAAAAACTGATGGCTGTCCACCTGTTATTTTAATTTACGTCAACAAACGGCCAATTTCAAATTTTTTCGCGATTTATTTCAAAATTATCATAGTTAATGGCTTCAAATGCATAAAGAAAATGTGCTTAACGCGGCACAACCTCTGCTGAAGACGATTCAGTTCATTTTCCTAGAGCGGGAATAATAATTTTACGGTAAGAATATTTTATTTCAGGTCTCTTATATGTCTCGGAATTTTGTTGCATATCCTATCTATCTATCCAAATATCATAAACCCTCCATGATGCGTTCAAGAACCGCACATTATGTCCACCATAAAAATAGACTGTTTCCTTAGAAGTAAGGCGTAACTACGGGTTGCTAATTTTTGCGTGTCGAGTTCTGCGTGGACAGATGGACTGTCCGGATCTTGTAGGACAACTCGTGAGACTGTTCGTCCCGGACGTCCCTCGGGTAACCCTGCGGCCGCGGCGCCGCGACCTGCTGGCGGTGCCGGCAGCGCGCACCGTGTCGCGCAAAAACTCACCGCTGGTGCGCGCGCTTGTGGCGCTCAATGCGCTTCTGGCATCAGCACCGGAATGCGATCTGTTTGCATGGAGTTGGGCGGCTGTGTGCTGTGAATGTTTGAGATTCTGCGAAGTGATGGACGTTAGAGAATCGAGTGTTTGTACGTGAGTTATGTTGTTTTAGATTATGTTTTAGTTAATTTAGTTTCATAGCGCTTTGGTTTTACTGTAATGCTATGTAAATATTATGTGAATAAAATAAAATAAATAAATTAGAACAAATTTCTTATCTGTGAAAATGTTATTATTGCTAAATAATAACATCGATTTCGATAATATTATTTATTCAAATTTCGAACATCTTTGAAAAACAAAGAAATTTGATTTGACCTCTATTCTACTATCAGTCGAGACGACGTTTAGTCCAAAATGAATTGTCAATTTGTATCAAATTTGACAAATGTCGCACGTAAGTATATCGAACGATATGATAATTGGGGCAAACTCTAGTTTGTCTTTTAATAAAAAAAAAACTATGACAGCTGCCAGAACACTTCATTACCGCCATTACCGGGTAATATTTGTTGTAATGTGCGACTCCTGAATGCATCATGGAGGCCTATGATATGTGGCTAGATAAAGTAGTGTATGTAACTGTACATAATTAGGCATTAAAACACTCGTGTGATGTTATTATGAAACTTGCCTTCGGCGCGTTTCATAAACCCACACTCGTGTTTAATACCCTTCATTATGTACAGTCACATAAACTACTATTAATACACATGAAATAAGAACTACCTGCTATTTGTTTTACACGTGTTTCAGGTACATTTAGTTAGGTTACCTTGCCTAGAAATATATGCCGGTTATTGTATGTTATTAAATCACAGGTTCTGTTTGTTTGTTTTAAATATCTTTAACCTCTCATCACACAAAAACGGCTGCACGGATTTTAATCCCAGATAGCATCCAAACATGGTGATAGGATACTGCTTACTTCTTACCCAACAACTGTAGACAAAATGTTTTTAATACAAGTATTTATAGGTATTATTCATAAGGTAATATTTTAACACTGCTAGAGATATTTAGGCCTGCATTGACCAAACTTGTTCTGAGCTTAGTGCATAGTATTTTAACATTATATTTCTGTTCATGTCTATTGTCCATTTTGTTCAAGCAGGTCTCAATTAATGTGGATATGTAGACTTGATAAAATGAAATTTCCTATTTCAGAGCTACATTTTGGGCACGACTGGTCTTCACAAGAATCCTTGACTTCTCTGTACGAAAGTAATAAGGTTTTATGTGGACGACATTTCCAAGATTCCCGTTACACTGACAGTTGTAGAAAAAGCCTGAGCAAGTTCTGTTCTAGAACAACAGAATATTTTATTAAAACAATGCAATAATAGTGCACCTATGTAGTAAACTTTTTAAAGACATTTTGTAAATTATAGTCCCTGTTTGGATATACAATGAATAAAGGCCATTTAAAAGTAATTCATTGTGTTGTATTTTTTATAAAACTATTAAATTTCAGCTCAATCGTATACCGGGAAGTGGTTGACAAATGATTTGCAGGATTAAACTTGAATATGCATGCATGTAAAATAGAAAAGTTATAAAAACAAACTTTCAATATGGCATATTTGAAAACCCCGCCAATAAAGCCCGCTGTCACTTAGTTCATAATTATACGGTGGCGCTAGTAGTATAAAAAAAAAGATAGGCAACTTTTTTGAACGTAGTTACCGTTCTTCTCCTTGTGAGTATTATATTCCTTGTTCTTGACATACTTGACGTTCAAGTTTGCATGACGTTATTCAACAATTTTATTAAAGTCCGTCCCTTTCACCCCGTGTTATACACTATATGAGTGAAAGGCTCGGCATGATACGAAGTTCGGAGTAGGCCCTTAGATACACATACACAAGTTTACCGGACGCCGTTTTAAGCATCATGCTTGACGGCGGGCTTGATCGTGGATGGCCTGCATTATCCTTACTTCAAGCAATGTCAAATTTTATAGTTTGTTTATGTGAACATAATGGTATTTTAAAAAGTCGTATCTCAGTCTCAGTATACGATCGGGGTAAAAATACGACTTCTTAATTTAGCAGGTTATGCGTTAAGCGTTATAGACTAAGATCCCGATATAAAACGACCTTCACCGAGATGTTTATTTGATGAAATGTATTTTATATTTAGTTTAATATGTCAATAAATATATTGCATATGGGTTGCCTAACAAATTTTAGTCCAGGGTATGTTTAATTAATAATTAAAAAAAAATGTTTTAAACATTTGGAATAGTTCCCGATTCGCCGGATTCTTGTTTCGTCGGATTCTTTTTATGCCGGATTCCTGTTTCGTCGGATTCTTGTTTCGCCGGAAATATTTATATACAATAAAATCGTTTAGGTACTTAAAGAAATATTCGTTTCTGTGATATAAGTAGGTACAATTAACTCAGCCCGCGGGCCGTAATGACAACTATGAAATGGTATGGAAACCTGAGTTTAGTTCGACATGCTCTTAGCCGGTTTTTGTTATACTTATTTAGACGAGATATAAACAAATCGTACAAACAATGCAGTTGAAGTTGTGACGGCCTATGTAGGTAAGTAACACATACCTAATATGCCCTATAACTGGCCACAAGTGAAAAGTTACGAGCTCTTTATTTTGTGTAAGTGAAGAAGAATACCGAACCAATAACGCTGTCGAGGGCTGTAAGGCTAGCATATCTTGCCGTGACTCCACTTGTCGCGCGAGTCAGCATCTCCTGTTTCGCTCGCACGGTATTGAAACGCAAGCGAGATATAGTATTTGCCACGCGACAAAGAGTCGCGTGTCGAAGTTATGCTATGCCTGCACATGTCACAAAGTTACGTCGAATCGACATATCATAATACAAACAAAAAAGTGCCATAGTCCATGACTACATCGAACAAAAAACAACTGTCATTGAATATTTAAATAGGTTATGCCAATTGTCATAATAATTATGTATATTGATCAAATATATATTTTTTTGTTAATGTAAGTCTACCTTTTATTTAATATATGAGTAAAGCCGCGATATTCATAGTTTTGCTCAACTGAAAAAGTCCGGCAAAACAAGAAACCGGCGAAAAAAGAATCCGACGAAACAAGAATCCGGCGAATCGGGAACTATTCATTTGACGGTTTGATTAATATTAGATCTTTAATTTTATTTAATTTCATTTCAATAATCAGACCGTTGCAAAATGCTAGTAGGTATATAGGTTATAGGTTATCGCGGGCTAGTTTTCCGTAACTCGACGTCTTACGATGCGCCTATTTTGCGTAAAGGGTTGCTGGCACTACTCTTGCCAACCCAACTCTACCAGAAAGCCTAGCAGTCCCTTGATGTTGCCGACGACTTCTGGGAGTGACCTCGGAGACCCGAGGTGTTGTGCCCGGTATTTGGCCACACCAGGACATTCGAGAATGACGTGGGCGGCAGTCTCTTCGGCCTCCATGCAAGCTCTGCAAAGAGGACTGTCAGTAACACCTAGAGTAAATAAGTGCTTGTTTAGCAGGGCATGTCCAGTTATCGCTCCAGTTATGAGCCGGAGCTGCGGCCTCTTCAGCTGCCTTAGCTTGCGTGACAACCCGGGGTAGATTGTCGGGAGGGCCTCTTTGCTCTGCTTGCAGGTACCTAAGTTAGACCAGTATAGTTGCTGTTCTACCTTCGTGTTCATACGCACTGTGTTGCGCAGCCAGGCGAATGGTAGAGGTATGATTGGTTCGGGTCCCTCTGCTACCATCTCCGAACCTCCTCTTGCCAGTTCGTCAGCTGCGTCGTTCCCGCGCGAGTTGCTGTGTCCTTTGATCCACTGTAGGGTTAGTATTACATACCTCTGACAATGCTTGGTGACATTCGTATATGAGTCCTGAGGTTACTGTGTAGCTCTGCAGGGCTTGTAACACTGATCTGCTATCGGAGAGTATGCGGATGGGGTAGTCCTTTACCTTCCTTGAGATAATTGCATGGGCTGCCATTATGATACCCATACATTCCGCCTGGAAGACTGTGTTATGGGTTCCTAGTGGTGTAGAGATGTGTATGTTTAGGTCCTCTGAGAATACCCCAGAGCCAGTGCCTGACCTTGTTTTGGACCCGTCAGTGAAGATTCTTAACTCCCTTGGGTTAAGACCTTCGCCAGGATCCTCGTACAGTTGTATCTTATATTTTTTGTCGAAGATGAATTGCTTGGGTATCCTGTCGGTGGCCGCCTCTATAAGCGGTTCCTTACCTATTACCTCATAGAGGATTTCGGTGTGCGGCACCCTAGCTGATCTCCAGAGGTTTAGTTTCTTAAGACGTATCGCCGTAGCTGCCGCCTCTTGTTTGACGAAGAGATGCAGCGGCGGCAGCCCCAGTATAGCTTCCAGGGCTGCAGTAGGTGTAGTCCTCATGCATCCCGTAGCTGCCATACAAACTAACCTCTGAAGTCGTTGTAGTTTAGCTTCTACGGTGGTTAGCTTGGTTCGTGGCCACCATACTACTGCACCGTAGCTTAATATTGGTCTGATGACTGCCTGGTATAGCCATAGTGTGATCTTAGGATTAAGACCCCAAGTTCTACCTACCATTCTACGGCACTGCCAGAACGCGACTGTAGCTTTATCAATTTTGTTATTTAGATGGTTGCTCCAATTCAACTTACTATCAAGTATTACCCCTAGATACTTTACCTCGGTCGACAATTGGAGCTCTGTATTGAACAGTCTGGGTAGTCGGTAGGTGCCCAGATTACGTTTGTTGGTGAACATTACCAGTTCCGTCTTTATTGGATTAACCGTCAGCTCGTTGTTGTTGCACCAGCGTTCCACGATGGCCAGTGCAGAGCAGGTAACGTCACATACCGTACCTGTGTGATTGCCGCTCGTCAGTATCACTATGTCGTCAGCATAACCTATTGTGTAATAGTGATTGTCATTTAGTGTGGCGATGAGGTCGTTCACCACCATGTTCCAAAGGAGTGGTGAGAGTACGCCTCCTTGGGGGCAACCCTTTGCCACCAGTGCCTGTTGTGTCTCGCCAGTTCCGAGTCTGATGACCCTCTTGCTCAACATGTTGTTTATCCATTGTAACATAACATCATTGACTCCGTGCCTTACCAATGCTGCTGTTATGCTGGTGAAATTGGTCTTGTCGAAGGCTCCTTCGATATCTATGAAGGTGCCTAGGCACATAGACTTGTTTATAATGGCCTCTTCTATTTTGACAACTACGGCATGAAGAGCTGATTCTGTAGATTTGCCTTGGCTGTAGGCATGTTGGTAAGGGTGTAGGGGTACACTAGTTAATGCCTTCTCCCTCAACTCCCTATCACATAACCTCTCAAGTGTTTTAAGCAAAAAAGAAGTTAAGCTGATTGGTCTGAATGATTTCGGATCTGAGTAGTCACTTTTACCAGGTTTGGGTATGAAGATGACTTTGACTTCTCTCCATCGTTTCGGTACGTACCTGTGAGCCAGACAGGCGGTCAGAACGATGGTCAGTAACTGGGCGAGTTCTTCTCCTCCCCACCTCAGCAGGGCTGGGAAGACTCCATCTAACCCTGGTGATTTGTATAAGTCAAAGCTGTTTATAGCCCACTGTACTTTTTGTGGGCTGATTACCTCACATGCTTGTTGCCACTCCTCCTCCGTCGGAGTAGTCTCCTCATTCGTCCAGTTCACTAGCGGCGTTATTTCGCAGCCCGGAAAATGCGTCTGTACTAAGGTACGTTCCGCCTCCTCCGGTGAGCTGGTGAGGGTGTTGTCTGGCTTACGTAGGGATCCTAAGGTTGTAGTTGCCTGGTTGGAGAGAACCTTTCTTACCCTGTTCGCCTGCGTACATGTCTCAATGTTGGTACAAAAGTTCCGCCATGAGCACGACTTTCTGTACCGGAGCCGTTGTTTGTACCTGGACTTGGTGGTCTTATAATTATCCCAGTCTTGGTCTGTACCTGTGTTCATTGCCCTGTTCAGTTGTTGCCTCATCTTTTTCCTGAGCCTCTCCAACTCTGGCCCCCACCAGTTAGCTTTGTTCTCGCAGCTGGCTGAGGGGGTGTATAAGGGACATGCATGGTGGTAACAGTCCATGATGGTATCTGTAAGGACGCCTACCTGTTTTTCTATCTGTTCAGCACCCTCTAGTTTGTTGGGAACCTCTCTCATCGACAAGGCTGAGCTTAGTCGGCTCGCAAACTCTGCGCGATTCGTTCTGCGTGGGTTCCGCCTAGGGATGGGTTCGAGTGTTTTTACCTGAATATCGAATCGAATCCATCTGTGGTCCGAGCAGGAAAGCTCCTTAGAGACCTGCCAGTTTGAGATGTTTTCCGATGCTATATCAGTTGCTAGTGTCAAGTCAATGATTGTTCTACTCCGCCTAGTTACGAATGTTGGTTCCGATCCTTTGTTAAGTATGTTAAGATCTGTTGTAAATAGGTACTCGACAAGTTTCTTACCTCTCTCGTTACCTGTCCGCATGCCCCAGAGGGCGTGGTGTGCGTTCGAGTCGGTGGTGCTAGTAGGTATAGATTTACCTGTTTATACCTGGCTACCATATAGTTGTGACGGGAAAAGAATAGGCAACCTAACCTTTGCATATTCTATGGGCTTCATACTTTCGATTGGTATAGAATTTATCTAATATTAATCAAACCGGTGAAATGTTTAAAATATTTTTTTTAATTATTAATTAAACATACCCTGGACTAAAATTTGTTAGGCAACCCATATGAAATATATTTATTGACATATTAATTTAAATTTAAAATACATTTCATCAAATACCTAAACATCTCGGTGAAGGTCAGTTTATATCGGGATCTTAGTCTATAACGCTTAACGCATAAGCTGCAAAATTAAGAAGTCGTATTTTTACCCCGATCGTATACTGAGATACGACTTTTTAAATTAGCACGGCAGATACGTTCGATTTTATACCCCATATTTTTCATACCCCGGGCTTATATATGAAAATCGATTCTTAAGGAGTAAACTCCAATAAAAACATAAAAGTTAAACTATGGATTATTTCAGCATAAGAAATAAAAGAACTAACTAAACTATTTATTTATGACTACTTTGCTAGATGACAGCAACCTACGCCTCCAACTGGCCAGCTCATTAGAGTAAATGTCGAAATCATGCGATTTCTGGTAATTGGTTGTACAGCGTCTGGAACCTATGCAAGGCAGAAAACTTACCCAAGTTTGATTTGGATAGTGTAGGTCGGAAAGTGGTGATGCGAGAAAAGACAAAATTTAATCTCTCCAGAATACGACTCTCATGAAGTTTCCCGTTGACCAACTAATGCAATAGAGCGAGATCCAGGTAATCTCTCCTTACCCGGAGAGGCTGCATCTCGAAATATGTAAGCCTTTGTTCGTATCTACTACGTTTACCAATACCTCTAGCGCGTGCTCTGAAGGCCAAAAATCTGGTAAAGGAACGTTGAACTCTTTCCAGACGGTCGATGTGTACTTGATACATGGGGCTCCATACCTGACTACAGTATTCGAGCCGCGAACGGACAAAGGTGTTGTAAAGCGTCTTGAGTGTCCTAATGCGCTTAAAATTCCGACCAACCCTCTTGATGAAACCCAACATTTTAAAACCATCACGAACTACACTTTCTATGTGACTGATAAAGTTAAGTTTGTTATCTAGAATAACACCTAGGTCTCTGATAGTGTGCACTTTTTCAAGAATAACGTCTCCAAAAGGGTTATTTTCAATAAATTTGGATCGTGTTACAAATAATAAAGTTAAATTAAATAACACAGGAAACATTATGCATTATAGATATGACAATGTACTTCTAAGTAGTTATTAAATGCACAGTTTTTTTTAATAATAAATCCGTGCGTTATCTGTCGACGAAGAACATTTAACATAAAATATGGGTTGTATTGAATATCGAAGAATGATCGAAGAGTAATACCTTAATTATTTCAACTTTATTACACATTTATTTCATAAAAAACAAGGAAAGACCCATTGCCGAAGGGTATCTGCAATAAGACTGAATAAAATAAAAATAATTATCCGCAGTTAGTGGAAAATTCTCTCAATATCTTACCATTAGCCATTAGGTAAAAGGAGAAGGAAAGTCGGGTAAAGTTTTCATTTCAATTTCGCGTTTTCTCCCTCATCAATATTTCTTGACCAATAGCTGTAAGTCTTCGTGTTTCCACGCCGTTTAGATTGCGATGCTTATCTAAATGCCTGCCCGACTGGGGTGCGAACCTTTCAAGTTTGCGGTTTCAAACCCGCTCTTTAACTCCCTTTAATACGTTACAGTTTCAATGAAACCTTATAGAGTGTTATCCAGTGAGTATTGATTATATACGTTGGACGTCGGTGTATCGGAAATGTTTCGGTAACAGACCTTCACGCTGACCTTGCGTGAGATTATGATCATGGCAATTAAACTAATTACATGGTTTGTTTGATCATTCGGATTGTTTACAGTTAAGTAATAGCTATATTGGTATAAAGGATGACGCGTTTGGCGCAGGTTGTAGAGCACCTGCATTCTGAGCGGGCGGTCCCGGGTTTGAATCCTGGCCAGGGCAAATATTTTGTGTGATGAACTCGAATATTTGTGCTTGGGTCATGGTTGTTCTATGTATTTAAGTATATATTTATCTATATAAGACACGTATGTATATCGTCGTTAAATATCCATAACACAAGCCTTCTTAAGCTCAATATGGGATTAGATCGATCGATTTGTGTGAGGTTGCCTGATATTTATTAGACCGTGTTAACAACAACCAACCGGATGTCCAAGTTCTAGCGGAATGCGTGGTAGTCAATACCTATGTTTATCTAGGCTCCACTATTACCAACACTGGAGGCTGCGAGGACGAGATCCGAAAACGTTGCGCCATGACTAGATCCTCGGTGGAAAAATTAACAAAGATTTGGAAGGACCGCAGAATAACCAGAAACACAAGAGTTCGATTGATGAGGTGTCTGGTCTTTCCAATCTTTCTGTACGGAGCTGAGATGTGGACACTGAGGATGCGAGATCGCCACAAGATTGACGCAATGCAAATGTGGTGCTGGAGACAGATGCTCAGAATCCCGTGGACTGCGCACCAAACCAACGTTTCAATCCTGAAAGAACTCAACATCGAAGAGAGATTTATCATCGGCGGTGCAAATACGAATTCTCAAGTTCTTCGGGCACATCACCCGCAACGAGGACTCCATGGAACGATTGGTGGTGCAAGGGAAAGTGGAAGGCAAAAGATCTCGTGGGCGCTCTCCAACGCGATGGATAGACCTCATCCAATCTGTGACACAATGCGGCATAAACGAGAATTCTCACTCCGCAAACATAGGACTACATGACGGCGCATCACGAGAGAAGCAGTGGCGAAAGAATCGACCTAACCATGACCACAACCACTCTGCCAAGAGTGAACGACTACGAAGAAGAGTCTGATATTTATCATTTATTTATTTATTAAAGGATAATTCTCCAAAAGGCTACAAAATGCTCTTTTGCACCAAAGTACCTATCGGCGCTTCAGATTCTACCAACCTCATTATTTATTTCGACGTTACGGACGTGACGTTAAGTCCATTGGTCTCGAAGAGACTCAAAATCCTCATCCTCAAAATGTTTCTACCACCCGTTTTCATAGAAAAGAAAGATTCAGGCAATATTTGTAACGTATTTTAGTTACCTATAGTTATGCTAGAGGTTGAAGGTGCATCGTATTTTATGCAGGTGAAAGACGAAACACCACTATACGAGTAAACTTTCCAGACAGTAATGCTTTCGATCAATATGTAATGGAATAAATTGCACGTTCAACATATATTAGAGGACACTCGTGAATTTATCAACACAAAGCCGAAATATACCGGGTGTGAACTGTTAACAGGAGCAATAAATTAAAACATAGATTCTTCCCCTCAAACTAAACAACATTTATTTATTAATTATTAAACATTAATTTTGGCAACTTTTAAAAATAATTTGTAAGGTAATGTTTATTCAAGAAGCAATGAATTGCGAAATATTTGATATTTATAGTGTCGTTACAGCGATGACAATGCTAAGGGGATGTATATGTTGAACTACCTACGTACATTGAAAATATTTAATTCATTTGAAATTATGCACAAACTGTCTTTTTTAAAGTTGTGAACAGCCGTTCAGTTTGAAAAGTCGATTCAGTTTTAATTTATGGCTCTTTTTACAGCCCACACTCGCTAAACGTAAAATCGATGACTGTCATTAATAATTCAACTCTATTTCTTCAACAAAAACGTCAAAAAAGATTAGGTACAAAATGTTTTTATAGGTACAGTGTCGTAATTTTGGCCTCACAGATTTTATGCCTTGTTTTATTAACCCCAAATACGTTTTGCATAGCAGTAAACCTCATAAAGACACATAACTCGTATTTATGTGACACGATATTCATCCTTCTTCAGATACCTACATGTGAATTCCAACTCAACACATTTCATTTACCTTAAGAAATTTCTGACAATTTAGGTAGCAACCATTGAAATGTGGAAGAAGTTTCGTTCGGCGTTGTTAAGTAGGAGTTCAGATATCTTCTTGTGTTATAGGTAGTTTGAAAGTCTTTATTTGCTATGAAATCTGAAACGGATGCTGTACAAATACTTACTTAATACTAGCAGTATTAAAGCTTTGCCGTGGATGCGAATGTGAATGTTTTAGCGTTATAAATTAAATTAAATAAATATTTATTTCGGACAAGTTACATCCATAAAATGAGTCAGTAGACATAAACTTATAGTAGTATAACACATTAGAATCTGAAAGAGGCAAATGACCTAATTTGACTGACCCAGTGCATTAAGATTGGGCAGTCATATTGATCAGCAATTACACCCAAAATTCTGTTAGTACTTTCCCTGAGCCTGTTCAGCATCGAGATGATTTTCTTCCGCATATGGCTTGAAAACCGTCCGTGCGTGCTTCAGCGAACATAAGGGACGGGGCAGTCCTAACAATATTCTAAATGCAGTGTTGTACTGAATGCGCATCGCGTTGTACGCTCTTATTGTGTACCTTACCGACAGGCTGCTCCAGTTATAGGAGGTTATAATGTATTATGCAGATTGTTTGCTACTTGGCATTGGCACTTTTGCAGATAATATTGATTCTACCCATTCAGACTATGATTGTTGTTATTAACCCCCGAAGTAATAACCTAAATTTAAAACCCGCCACCTTAGGGGATGGATTTTCAAAAACGCTGATATTACTTTTCTTCCATTTTATTTTGATACCTTTTTACGAAGTTTCAAGTTCCTAGCTTTAAAATTAAATTTGAACCCCAAGACAAACTTTCATCCCCCTTTTAACCCCGTTAGAGGTTGAATTTTTAATAACGTTCAATTAATGTTATTTTGTTATTCTTATATATGCCTTTCTGAGAAGTTTCAATGAATTTGCAATTGATTCAAACTTTCACCCCCTTTTTAAACCTCTTAGGAGATGAATTTTAGAAAACGCTGAAATTACTTTTCTTGTATTCTAATAGTATGCCTTTACACAAAGATTCAAGTCCCGCGCTCAAAACAATATTTGATCTCTATACAAACTTTCAACCCCTTTTTTACCACCTTAGGGGATGAATTTTCTAAAACGCTGAAAGTACTTTTTGTGTTTTGTTAATAAGTAATCTTTCTACAAAGTTTCAAGTCTCTAGCTCAAAAAAAAAAGTTTCCGCCATACAAACTTTGCACCCCTATTTAACCCTTTTAGGGGAGGTATTTCCAAAAATCCCTTCGTATCTCTAGCCCACGTTATAAAAGTAACCTACTGTGCAAAAATCAACTCTCTAACATTAGTAGTTTCGGCTGTGCGTTGATTTGACGTTGATGAGTCAGTCAGGGCTTCTTCTTTTATTATATGTATAGATAGATATATTACATTAGAATTTCTACTGTAAGAAGACTATTTATATTGTTTTTTCTTGATGCGACAAATTAAATTCAAAATTGAGATATCTAGACACATTTAACACCTGAGTTTAGCGTTTACACGTGATTCAAGCAAAGTTTCAGCTGAGAACACACTGCCTCAACATTTAAACAGTTTAATGCATAGATAAAAAACGACGCACTCATACGGACGCAACCCAAATAAGAGATCTTGGGGTGCATCAATGATCAGTTACGGCGCGGCCACAACTACCGTCTCAGCGGCGAGCGGGGCGGCGGGCGGTGAGCCTCGGCGAGCGCTGCGGAGTGGAAACAAATAGAGCAGCAAACACACACGGCGGCTTGTTGCGTGCTTCATATATAGCTATGATTCTATGTTTTACCGCTTCCGCTGGTCGAGCGAAGTCCTGGCCGGGCAGTCGGAGCAGCGCTCAGACCAACATGTGCTTTTGGTGTTGATAATACATGCAGCAGTGTTCTACACAATCTTTAACCCATTAGTATATTTAATGGCAGTTTTATTTAAATCTCTTGACTTAGTGAATGGGCACTTCCTATGTCTACCTCCTCCCCCGATCTTTGTAGAAGAGAAAATCGAAACAAAAAAGCGTGACATGTTTCTAATATCCTTGAGTTAAGATACTGCTTTAGCTAATATTAACTGTTGCGATAACGTACTCGTACATATATCACTGATGTTTGCCGAGATCTTAGCGCGGCAGTAATACACGACTGTACAGAGTATTACTCATCTCCAGTAAAGTTTTAATGATGCCATGTTTCCATTATTGAAGTTTAGCCAGCATTTAAGAGTATGTTACTTTAATTTGTTTACAAACAGCAATGTTATGTAAGTAATTGTTTTATAGGGTTCCGTATCTCAGACGGCTGAAAACGGAATCCTTATAGGATTACTTTGTTGTCCGTCTGTCAAAACCTTTTTATGAGGATCGCATCGGTATCAATCAATTTTTTTTTCTCTCATACAGTAAAATACCCTACTAAGGATAGAATAATGTTACTACATATATATTTGTATTGGGGACGGGACGACGGCGGACCACAAAGTGACATTAATTGGCTTATCGGTCGTCGGCTCTCTTAATAAAGCTGGTTTTAATTTAAGCGCCTAAATTCAGTCATGTCGGTGGTTTAATTGTTTGATTTAAAGGCACTTAAATAAAACGAACGAGTGAAGAAGGCCTGCTGGAGGAGTGGAAGATTTACGAGAACAATAAACTAGAAAACATACGATTATCGTTTCGCGTCTCGTTCGTTTTAATGGTCACGTTTTATATTTTTTACGGCATTTTTACTCTCATATTTGATATATATCTCTGAATTCCTTCAGTTATATATAATGGTTGTCTTTGTATATAGGCATTCAGCGATTAGCGTACCTCATCACTTTTTACCTTAGTCTGAAAAACGGAACCATTGAGGGATCACTTTGTTGTAATAAATAATAATAATAATAATAAATATCAGACAACCTTACATAAATCGATCTAGTCCCAAAGCTTGTACTAGAAGACGATAAACATTTTATATAGCTAAGTATATACTTAAATACATAGAACATCCATGACCCAGGCACAGATATTCGTGTTAATCACACATATATCTGTGCCTGGGTCATGGATGGTTATTTGCCCTTACCGGGATTCGAACCCGGGACCGCTGGTTCAATAGGTAGCTGTTCTACCACTGCGCCAACCGCGTCGTCATCTTGTCCGTCTGCCTGTCTCTCTGTCTGTCAAGACCCTTGTCACGGGTACGCTTAGAGGTAGAAACTAATATCAAATAATCCGGTTTGCCATCCCTTAGTGCCGTGAAACTTTTTAAATTTCTAAGTCAACGCAACCTAAATAATAATGTCGTTAAGGCTCTCTTTATGAAGCATATTTTGACGCTCGCAAGGGAATCAAAACTTCCCTACCTACGGGAAGTAGGAATTTGATTTGAATCATGAAATTTGGCAAGAAGCAGTAAAACATAAAAACAGACAACATAATATCCATAGTGTAGCTTGTACGGAACCCTCGGTGCGCAAGGCCGACTCGCACTTGACCGGCACTTTTAATCTTCGCAATTAATCATATTTTTTTACCACATTTACTAAATAAAGAGGGATAAGGAATCTTAATGACTTTCTTTGTCTTGGCGCTCTTCTTCTATATCAAGTGTGTCAAGTTATAAACAATATTTACAATTGTTGTATTTTAAAGACATAGTTAACTACAAACATAAGTCTTCACGTTGTCACCTAATTGTATTTTATTTATAATAAGATTAATAAAGTACAAAAGGTAGGTAAGGTACCAACATCTTCTTATAGTTTACTGTAGAGTAGGTACAAATTTGCTAATTAAGGTTATTTAAATTTCTGATATATTAAACTCGACTTTTTAACAGCATCGCCATCATCAGTAGTTTTAAGAATAACAGTATTTCTATTTTTTTTACTGGGTAATTACCTTACACACAAGCGGCATAATAGCTTATACAGCCCTCCCCTATTCAGCTAATTCCAGCTGTGTAAGTGTTTAAAATTTATTAAAAAAAAAATGTTTGTTGTCCACTTCTTTTATAGAATAAGTTTCTGTCAAAAATAACATTTTAGTGGCAAGCTTTTATAGCCGACTGTACTTTTCTTTGGATATCCATCAAATGCTCACTGAGACGATTCTAAAGAGCCTTTTGAGCCGTTCATTGAATTTTCATTTCATAGACAAACTTTTCTTCGGAAGTCATACATTTTTCAAATCTTGAAAATGTCAACCTATAGATTAGGTTAGGTTAGGTTAGGTTTGTGTTGTAATTATTAGCATTCCAAAATAGTATGGTTTAAAAAAACGCTTTCGATGAATTGAAATTTCTATGCAATGAAAATTCGATGAAACGTTAACTATAAAACAAGGGTAAACCAGCATGTGTGCTAAGTACTTGGGTAAGACAAAAAAATCGGGTCAAGGTTAATTTTTAGAAAAATATTTTTTATTTCATGACTTCACTCAGCCCAGACGGGCTGAGCCGGGTATTTATCGTATCGAAACCACCATGTTTGAAAGATCACTACATGCTGCAAACCGCGCTAGTAGCCTCAAAGATACCTGCACAAACCTGGGTAGAGATGTGCCGTTCCCATATAAATCGGGATAGGTTCTCGAGAACGTTCTTTCCCCAAACAAATCGGGAAACGTGCTCGAAAACGGCACATTTCTACACCTGGCACCTGGGTGCATGGTTTTTCCTAAATTGGCACACGTACGTTACCTAATCGTTAAGGGTTCACCTGTGTACGATGTACTGCTACGTCGGTCGGTCGCGTCGTCTTCCTTATGGTAAACTGCGTGGCATTTTATACATAAAACCAATTAAATACCTACAGATCTGAGGCGGTGTTTACGAAGATCAAAAGAAAAAACCATTTGTAGTGATTTATTATGTGATCGTTGTTAGATTTTAGTAAAAAGCCCACTTTTTAGGGTTCCGTACCCAAAGGGTAACAACTTGACCCTACAACTAAGCCTCCGCTGTCCGTCTGTCCGTCTATCACCAGGCTGTATCTCATAAACCGTTGAAATTTTCACAGATGATGTACCTATTTATGTTGCCGCAATAACAACAAATACTAAAAATAGAATACAATTAATATTTAAGTGGGGCTCCCATACAAGAAACGTAGATACTTTCGCCAGGCTTTATGGACCGTGATAGCTAGACAGTTTAAATTTTCACAGATGATGTATTTCTGTTGCCGCTATAACAACAAATACAGAAAACAAAGCAGGTAAAAAATATTTAGTTGTACGGAACCCTTGGTGTGCGAGTCCGACTCGTACTTGGCCGGGTTTTTTTAAAGAACACGCTAATCTGAATTAATTATCCAGCCAGCTGTTATGCTGAAAGCACGCGCTCATTAATCTTGTGGCGTCACTGGCGTCGGCTGCGCCGGGCACTTATGGGTCAAAAAACACAAACGCATTAAGGTTGGCATAAGGCACCTTGATCAATGATATTTATAACAAAGAAAAAGTGAGATTATAACAAAATATAAACGAGAAAATTTCTGACCAAAGAAAGCTACAAAATGTGTGGTAACAATCAAAAATGAACCCGACCGGTGCTAGGAATTCGAAATGAATGTGCGTCCAGTATTGCTTGCAAAAAAGGTGTTCTTTTTCGGTGTACATATGACTTACCGAGCTCGACGGCCGCACGCACCCGCTGCAACGCCATAGTTTTGGTCACGGCCAGCCAACGATCGATTAGCGGCTCGAACCACCTGCGAACAAAATGCAATACGGGGTTGTCTAATGTTTGAAAGAATTTTATTTAAAGTAATTTCATATAACATATCGCCGAGTTTTTACGTCACATATTGATATGTATGTATGAAGCGGTGGTAGCCTAGTGGTTAGGGCATGCGACTTTCAATACGGAGGTCGCGGGTTCGAACCCGGCCCGTACCAATGAGTTTTTCGGAACTTATGTACGGAATGTCATTTGATATTTACCTTCCACTCGCTTTTCGGTGAAGGAAAACATCGTGAGGAAACCGCCTAAGCCCAATAAGGCCTAGTTTCCCCTCTGGGTTGGAAGGTCAGATGGCAGTCGCTTGCGTAAAAACTAGTAGTGCCTACGTCAAATCTTGGGATTTAGGTAGCCGACCCCGATTGAGAATTCATTCTCTACAAAAGGGACAAAGGCTAGGAGGATGATATTGATATGTATGTTAGAAACTTTATTTTCCATATTTTTGTTTACTATAATTTTATTACCTAGAAAATTCAAACGCCATATATACATTAATATCTATAAAACTACCAGGAGGTGGAGGTTTGAACCACCTAAACACAGCCGTCTCTTTTCGTTTTTGTTAGCTCAGCTCACGCGCTGTTGTGGTCGCAGTTCTAACCTAACCTAACACATTAAGTAATCTACTTTACTGGTAGCAGTCCAGTTCTGGGGCGCTTCGCCGATCGCTACCACGGTACGCTCGCTTTGCTCGCTCGGCTCGCGCGCTGTTGTGGTCGCAGTTCTAACCTAACCCATTAATCTACTTTACTAGTAGCAGTCCGGTTCTGGTGCTTGGGCATTTTTTTCTGCTACATGAATAGGATGTAATTAAATATTATAGAATCAGATGATTCTGGAAAGTAAGCTATATGGAATGTGATATTATGGCACAAGATAATTATTATGAGTATTCATCATTCTAGTTAATGATTATTATGATTCACAAAAATTCTGGCATTTCATTTTATGGTATGTGAACGATATGGACAATGACTATTATGGTAAAATTAAATTATTTTAAATGTAATTCTGGCAAGCCAAGGTATACCGCGATATGTATACATGGTAGTTCAAACATTTTGATTGATTTCGTTTACGAGATAAAGATAAAAATAATCCGTAATGTGCGACAGTCGCGGAAACTGATGAAAATAAAAATAATCCGGTTAATGTATCTTAAAATTATCCTGACCTAACCGAATGGCTTCTACTTTACTTTGAGCTATTTAGAATGGCAATAGCGATTGAAATTACGTTTTAATGTAGCGGGGTCAAGGGTCGCTATTGCCATGCTAACTGGTACAGAATGTAGATAAGTTTTTCAAAAATCCTGTACCTAAAGTTACTGGTTTTATATTTTGCGATTGATTAGTTAGGGGTCAAAGCATCTGCAAACAACACGCAATATGCAATAGGTACAGTCCGCATCAAAACAAGCTGTCAATTTTGGTATATAATTATGGCACATAAGGCGGTATTAGTAAAATTGACAGCAACTTTTGATGCTGACTGTACATGCTAGTTGAAACAGTATTTAATAGTTAGTTTTGTTCCGAATAAATGGAGAAAACAATGCAGCTGCTAACATATTGCCCTAAAAATTTAGGTAATCAGAAAGAAGTAGCAATAAGGGAAGCCTCTGTCTAACCTCAAAAAAGCGCAAAAATAAATAATTTCTTTTCCAGAAGAAAATTAAAATAAAAACTACAGTAAATGTCGCATCGGCTGTCATAATATTTAAAAAGCCCAGCCGGCCTATGATGGTTGCTTTTATCACGCGATAAATAAGTGACAAAGCATCCGTCATCGTTTGACAAAATGCGAGTGTGAGTGACAGATGCTTTGTCATTTATCTATCCCGTGATAAACGCAACCATCATAGGCCTTTATAAATCCTGCATGAATGAATTAATGAATGAAAATTTATTTGCCGAACTATTATATAATACTATAGAAGTGCGTTCGGGGTGTCCCTAAAACCAACGCCGAAATGAAGAGGGGTGATAGAACAGCTCATAAGCAACCATATTAAGTTAATTTGACCTTAATAAAAAGTTCATGGTTTTCGAGATATTTGCATTTAAAAAAAACTCGTGACTTTTGAGGCCCTGCGTCAGTATGTCGATTGCCACCACTGCAAATTTAGGTATTTTTTAAATCGGTTTTTTGCAGGATGTTACTAAAAACATATCCTATCGAATGCAATTTCAATTTATTACATATCATGATGCTTTGTCGGTAAAAATAATAAAAAAAAAACGAATTATAGCAATTTATTAAATTTAGCCAGCGGTTTTGATCGAGTTTCCTTTATAAAAAGTATTGTAAACTAACATGGCACACAACATAAACAGATAGTAAATTTATTGTAGTTTTCAAAAAGGTACAGCATTTTCTAATTTACGCAGCAGTTTACGAGATATTGATATTTTACACCAAAAGGAGCTCATACTGCAGCTGTTATTCCATAGTATGGTACCAGAGCCCCTACTAGGCTCAGAGTTTGAATTTTGAACAAAAAATCGATTTAAAGAATACTTTATTTAGAATAGGAACACAATTCAATTTTAGAATAAAAAAAAATGAAATGTTCATAGCGAACCTGGCAAATAACGTAAAAAGATAGCAAATTTAGAGTTGTTTTTAAAATGGTATTGAAGTGACTTAATTATTTAGCGGTTTATAAGATAATGCAAAAATAATACTGGTTGCCATTTTTATCTGTTAAGTGAATAAAAAAACTAAAAACATTTAAAAAATACGATACCTGTTTTATGTAACTAAATTAAATGTTCAAATTGTCCGCCATTGACTTGAATACAAGCTCGGCATCTCCTTAAAAATGCTCGACTGATGTGACGTGCACTTCTTGATACGTCGTTTTGGGCCTCTGCGTAAATGCGTTGTCTCAGCTCCGCTATACTGTTAATCGGTTCATTGTAAACTTTTTCTTTAATATAACCCCAGTAATAGAAATCCAGAGGATTTAGGTCTGGAGATCGAGGAGGCCACAAAATGGGACCCAGACGGCCGATCCATTTCTGTGGATAAGTTTGGTTTAAATGTAGTCGCACTTCGTGTGCATAATGTGCTGGACAGCCATCATTCTGCAGCCACATTGACCTCCGCGTAGCTAAAGGTACGTCGTCGAGAAGATTTGGCAACTCATTCTCTAAGAAATGCAGATAACTTGGACCATTCAGCGTTTTTGGTAATTCAAATGGGCCAATTATTTTCCCATCTAATATTCCAGTCCAGAGGTTCACTTTAAATTGGTACTGCGACCGATCTTCCCTCATTAAATGAGGATTTTCTAATGCATAACTGTGTGAATTGTGCATGTTCATAATCATAAATCCATCTCTCTTAAAAGTGCTTTCATCAGACCATAAAACCATATTTATGAAATTGGGATCCTCTCTGTGTTTTTGCAGCATTGTCTGGCAAAACTGAACACGAAGTGGGTAATCACGGGGCAGCAACGCTTGAACACGTTGTATGTGGTATGGATGATATCCATATCGACGTAATATTCTATTGGCAACAGATTTTGATATCCCTAAATTACGTTCAATGTTCCGTGTCGAAGTGGATGGGTCGTTTTGAATCTCTTGTAAAACATCTTCATCGTAATCTCCTCTAGGTCTTCCCAATCCACCACGATTGCCAGGCAAAACGCCTTGTGAGTATGCGAAATGAACATTTCGAAATACTCGATGGTCCGGATGCCTTAAATTTGGATATATTTCCCGATAGAGTCTAGCTGCAGCACAAGAGTTACCCTGACATTCCCCATAGACAAAATGCATGTTGGCATATTCTTGAGGAGTATAATTCTCTGGCATATTTGTAACAAACGCACTACAATTAATCTTAACAGAGCCAAAGTAAATCGAAGTTAAAATCAATAGGCAGAACTCGAGTCCAAGATGCACAAAGCAAAGTTAAATTGTACCAAAAATCCAAATCACAAGGCAAACACGAAATCTATTGGTAAATCAAGTCTATTTAAGAAAATAAGAAACCAAACTAAATAAAGAACATCAAACGAATTGACGAAGTGTCCTAAAATTACTAAAATACTCTTTAATCAGAAAGCCGACTTGAATTCGAATTTCAAATTGTGTTCCAATTTCAAATTGTGTATTCTTTGAATCTATTTTTTGTTCGAAATTCAAACTCTGAGCCTTATGGGCTCTGGTTCCATACTACATATGTAATAACTGCAGTATGAGCTCCTGTTAGTGTAAAATATCAATATCTCGTAAACTGCTGCGTAAATTAGAAAATGCTGTACCTTTTTGAAAACTACAATAAATTAACTATCTTTTTATGTTGTGTGCCATGTTAGTTTACAATACTTTTTTTAAATGAAACTCGATCAAAACCGCTGGCTTAATTTAATAAATTGCTATAATTCGTTTTTTTTTTATTATTTTTACCGACAAAGCATCATGATATGTAATAAATTGAAATTACATTCGATAGGATATGTTTTTAGTAACATCCTGCAAAAAACAGATTTAAAAAATACCTAAATTTGCAGTGGTGGCAATCGACATACTGACGCAGGGCCTCAAAAGTCACGAGTTTTTTTTAAATGCAAATATCTCGAAAACCATGAACTTTTTATTAAGGTCAAATTAACTTAATATGGTTGCTTATGAGCTGTTCTATCACCCCTCTTCATTTCGGCGTTGGTTTTAGGGACACCCTGATGGATATATATAGAGTTGCTAAAACAAAATTAAATTTGTACTATGGCATCTATAGGGAAAAAAGGTAAGCCGTTACTTTGCCAGTCACGCGAAATTGTTTTATAAATATTTATTTGAAATGTTTATAAAAATATTAAGTAACAGAAGCCGACCAATTTAAAAAACACGAGAATGTTAATGTAAGTAATTACACTTTTTGTCGATCTTTAAACCCACATTTAAGTATACAAGTAGTATAACATCAGTTGCTGATGCTCAGTCAACCCCTTTTAGGATTTTTTCCCCAACAAGAACATTATAGCAATAACTATATATAATTACATCGAGTTTTACAGCTCTATATATTCCACGTGAAATCAAAACAAAACAACAATAAAGTACTTAGTTCTAAATTCAAATTCTGATGAACGATTAATCTAATAATTGATGTACATGGAAATTGGCATTCGTTTGTATTCGGAAATGCGATGATTGCCGATGTGCATTCTTTATCGCCGTTTACTGTACATTGCATACCAAGCCCCTGTTTTTCTCAAACGTTTTAGCAAAGCACAACTTGGTAGTTTCACTTAGTGTTTACGAATTGTTTGCTGCGTCTAAGTTTTAATTAGCTTTTGCGGTTTTGACAGTCATTGTAATGCAAAGCTGCAAACCCTTTTACATCAAATTACTAGTCACGTTTTATTGATAAATAAATTCGTAATTCAGACTGAATGTTTAGTATATAATAAAAATGTTTAGTAAGAAAGTATAGTACGGGCTGGGTAACTTATATCCTTTTAATATTATAAACGTGAAAAGTAAAGAAGATTTGGGTGATTCTCAATAAGGCGTAAATGATTTAGATGAAACTTAGCTCATAGATAAATCAAATCATGGACATTGAAACATAAGACACCTACCTATATAATTTTTATAAAATATCTGAGCGAAACTACAATCGGATTTAAAGCATCTAATAAAAGTATATATTTCAGCGAGAATCACTGAGCCTTTAGAGAAAAATCTAGCGCTAGAAAACGCTTTTCAGTGATTTAGTCCCCACATAATCCATGGATCGTCGTTTCAGCCCTCGAAAACGAGTGGCAAATATCCTCCTAGGCTGCTAATCCTTGACAAGCCTTTTTAATTGGATCAATGTTTTATCTTTAGAACCTTTGAGTGGTACTACACTGGTTCAAAGTTAATGGTCCAGAAGTCGCTACTACGACCTTTTTCACATAAGTATTGATTACATGTATTTGATTTGAGTTCAAAGAAATGTTGGTATTTTGTATGGTTTCATTTTCGTTGGAATAAAATAGTCTTTCTTTCTTTGCTACTTACATTTAAAATACCTAACTAACTAACTGAGCGCAACGACCCAAAGTGGATCTTGGCCTCCGACACCAGATCACGCCACGCTCCACGATCCTGAGCCAGCTCTCGCCAGTTAAGGATGCCTAGGTCCCTGAGATCTTTTTGGACTTCATCACTCCAGCGATATCTAGGCCGTCCTACGGGTCTGCGACCACTCGGTCGTCCCAAATAAGCGGTTTTTGCGGCGCGATCCTCTCCCATTCTCTCAACGTGCCCGAGCCAGCGGAGTCTGGACGCCTTGGTCTCTCCTATAATATTAGGCTCCCGCACTAGATCTTCGATCTCTTTATTCTTACGTGTCAATTTTTACGTGAGTTTATACCGTTTTTTATAATTACTCTTTATTCTTTTTCAGTCTCCAGCTTCCATCTTCTCTTCGGGTCGGGCCCAGAATCTTCCGCAAGATCCTCCTTTCCGCCACTAATAGCTTACTTTCTTCCTTCAAGGTCAGAGTCCAAGCTTCGCAACCGTAAGTTAAGATTGGTCTAATAACGGTTTTGTAGACTCTGATCTTATTACTCCTGCGTATTATTTTGGACACCAGAACCTTGTGGAGACCGGCTGTACATCTGAGGGCATTTTGGGTACGGATGTTGATCTCCTCTTCCCTACATTTAAAATGTAATTCATATTCAGAATTTACCTGTTTAGGATCGCGGGATGAAGATGGCTCACGACCGATAGTTGTGGAGAATTTGGGGAAGCCTTTGTCCAGCAGGGGACGTCTTTACGCTGATACGATGCTTTGATGGCTGAACTAGTTTCACGTAACTTGTGGACTGGTACCCATAGATAATGCCATTTCGGATTAAGTTCTTCGTTTTTTACTTCATTTGGTTTATAATTCATTTCATACACCAAGACCCGATTTCACTAGAGACTATACACGAAGAGAAAGATAATGATTATATTTTGTTGACTAATTGCACTATTGCTTCTTCGACTTACAATTTACACGTATTGTTATTACCAAGCCATAAACTTCTTACTCTTATCTTTATCTTTTGTTCCATTGTTACCGCTTATTCACGTTCTCAAGTGAAATCGGGCCTGTGTGTATGAAATGAACTTTAACATGATTTATAAATAAATCCTGCACAAAATGCCCATTTAGTTATTTATATTCAGAAGTACAATCTCTTTCAAAATATAACAAAACAAAATAAACAAACAATTAAAAAAAGTCTATCTAAAACTAAAACTAAATCTAAACTAAGTCTAAAAATGGCCCCCGTGGCATTGTACCAAAGACGCTGGCAGCATTACCTCGCTGTATCGCTATACTAAGACGCTGAGCGAGGAAGCTGCCAGCCCTTTGGTCACCAGTGGTGTCGATGAGCCGTTTCGCAAGCTCTTTAAAAAGAATTCTAGCGCATTTAGTTATATTCAAATATAAAAAAGTATGCACTTAATGCAAAAGATTAATGTAGGCGAGCTCTTAAAAATAGTTAGAAACATAAAATATAATTATCTGGTGACACTTTATCGAAGTATAAAAACGAAAATTCATAGAAATAAATCTGATCTCATAAAATATTAGACAAGCCAAATGTACGCGAAAATCTAAACATAATATACGGTGACGGTAAGCACATATGAATAAATGAAACGTTTTGAGTGGTATGGAGCGTTTCTTAATGCTTTGCAGGAATTCTGGCTAATACTTTGGTGACTGCGAATATTTAGTCACAAATTTGTGAGTAGTAAGTTCCATGTCTCGTCTAAACGAAAAAAATAAAACAATAAACTTTTTGATCTCATTTTTCGATTTTCTATTGAATCTAATAAATGTTTTTATGTACTTTATTGTACTTATTGCCATTAGCAACTTTCAAATTTAGCATACAAATGCCAGAACAAAGTTGGTTTAACAATTGATCCCAAACTTTTTATCGCAAAAACAAAATGAGAATACCATTTAATGTTCGCCACTAGATCTAAAGTAAAATCCACAGACCTACGGACTAAATTGACAAGTAAGTATGAACAAATGTTGCCACAGTTTGGCCAGTGTCGTTCTCATCGATATTAAAATTATTGTTACATCGTAGGTTTAAGGTCCACCCAGACGAGACAATCAAATTGGCAATTTGATCGGCTAATCTATATACCAACTTTTTCCAGTGATTTTGACAGGTCAAATGGTCTGTAGACCCCTAATTAGAGATAAAAATTTAATATCAAACCAGAAATAATGTACATGAAAATTATATTTTTATGATAATTGATAGTTTATTGAATACATTACATACATTCAATTAAATGAATTAATAAAATTATTGTTCTTTATTTTCAAATTCCCAACAATGTGATCCATCTTTTTAACAAAAAAATAGCGGGTACCTATCTTCAGAAATAGTTGACTGCTGTTTACAAACTACTTTTATGTATCTAACGAATTATGTTATCATTGCTATTACGAGTGTTTATTGAAATTGTTACGTGTTATTATGGATTCGCAAGATTTGGGACCAGAGCCATGTTCATCAAAATGTTCGCCTCCGATATAAAGGAGAAAAAAATCTATTAGTAAAACTGAATAAGAGACGATTCATCAAGTTTACGTTTATATTTAAAATGAGATGGTAGACAGATTGCAGGACGAACAAGATATCCCAGACGACATTCATGTCAATAAAAACGAGTGTGTCATGAAATCATCCGAAATTCTTGGTATCACGAGAACTCCAGTTTTTAAAGTTTTGAAGGAATACAAAGAACAAGAGAAGTTTACAAAATGTTACAACTCGACCATTTAGTGGACAATGTTTCGGATCGTTTTATTATAAATGTAACTGATGATGAAGATGACGTAATAACGGAGCCTGAGAATGAATAATATTTTATAATAAAGACTAGTTATCGTCGGACAAGGTGTTTTATTTTTTACCTACAGGCTCGGAAACCTTTTTATGCTTTAAAACTAGTGGGTAAAAACGCATTTTATCCATCCACTACCTCGAAAATCAAACAAACCAAAATTTGTACCTCTTATTTGAAACTAATATACTTATATTTGATTTAAACTAGTCTGTTGTTTGTACTTTACAACTTGTCGATATATTGTTATCGACATATACCCTTAACTATTTTTATTTTGCTGTTTCTGGTATCATTTTACCTGTCAGTCATTTGTCAATTTAGTCCGTAGGTTTGTGGATTTTAGTTTACAGGTACTTCGTCTGGGCCCACAACTATATTTAGACCATTGGCTGGTTTGCTTTGAACATATTCTTTATTACACTTCTCCTGTTCAAAAAGTACCTATACGTCATTTTAGCTTCGCGAAGCCATTATGACACTCAGATATATTTGTCCGCGCTCACTTCGTTCGCTCGTCCAAATAATCACTTCGTGTTATAATGGTTTATTTTAGCCCCTTGGAAAACAATCTACTATTTTTGTTTTTCGTATTACTACTAACGTTTATTTTTCAAATGAGTATGTTAATTTTGATTTTTGCATGAGTTTTGTGAAAGTTTAGGATTCTATTCTATTATCTAATTTAATTGTGACTGTATACACTGAAGCCACAATTATACTTTAGTTCAGTCGTCGATTTAGTAGCTTCTGACCAGTGGGACAATTTTGCCAAAGGAAGCTGCAAAGGATGGGTAATAATAAAGCTACATCCAAAGGCTGCAGAGACTTGATCGGTAAGCGTATCCACTAATAAAGACGGTTACCTATCTGAAACACTAATTTTTGTTTCCCATTTGTAACGTTTCGCCAAATCTTGCCGCAATTTATCCGAAAGCCATTTTTTTCCAAAGCTGTCAATTTTTCAGAATGATTATAAAACAAATCTAACCCAATGGGTTCTATAAAACGATGTTTTTAAGACCCTGAAAATATTACCGGTTTCAGGAAAAAAATACATTCGGACAAATGAAAATTTGACGAAACGTAGACAGACAGACAGACATAGACAGGAAACAAAAATGTTTTGGTGTTGTGATAGGAACCAATAAAGACAGATTCTATTTGGGTCACTATAAGAGAATATTTAACTTTATACTTACAGATATGCGTCGAACAGGAGCGCCGGCGCATCGTGTGGATGACAAGGATGTGTAGGGGGTGCGGGCGCTGCTGCCGCGCATAGTTCTCGCACTGCTGCCAACACTTCGAACGGCAAGGTCTTTGCTGACACCACGCATACTGCAAACAAAAATGAGGGTAGAACGGACTGCAACCTTTATAGTAGATACGGGTCGCATATAGTAGCGAATTAAATTAGGGACGTACTTGTAAAAAAAATGCGCACTTAACCAGACGTTGGAAGTAAAAGACGAACCGCGGTGGTATAATCAAATAAAAGAAAACAATTTAAAAACTATGTATAATATAAAAAAGGGTAATAAGCATACCGCGGGATTTTCACATTAGGCGTCAAATCAGTGCACCGAAAGCCCCGGGATTTGGTAATAAGTCAGGACGCGGTACAATCGGAAATCAAGGGAAGGTAGGAGATCAGACGTCTGAGTCGGGTTAGGTACCCTCCATAGTTCTAAGGCAGGTCAGAAATGTTTGAGACAAAAACAAAACACGACCGTCGAACTCCTATATTTTTAAACGGCGTTTGTAACCGGTCATTGCTGCACCATGAAGGCTTGAAATGGAAATGCCCTGTAATATTAGAAAACTTACTTTCATTAATATATTACAGGCACTGCCATACACGAGAAGATTAGAAGAGAGAAGAAGAAAGAAATACAGCTCTACAAATAAGCTAAAACGGTCACAAACGGAAACAGACGTAAATAAACCTTAAGTGTTTTTCATGGAAACTTACCCAAAGGACGCTAGTTAACTACCTATTTTCTATTAGAATGCGGACACGAATCGGAGAGAAACAAATATTTGTATGTAACAAAAGCAGGAAAATTGCTAAACGAGAACGAGTGACCAAGATGTTTTCACTCCTTTTTGTTTCAGTGAAAGAAGTACAATACTAAAGTGTCATGAAAAGCTTTTCTCATAATAGGCTACAGTTAATTACAGAAGTTCACAAGTTAAGGCCAAGCTACAACAAATGCGACAATCTCACACAAATTGATTTAATCTCAAATTAAGCTCAAGAAGGCTTGTGTTGTGGGTTAGAAATATATACTTAAATACATAAAACATCCATGACCCGGACACAAATATTCGAGTTCATCGTACAAATATTTGCCCTTGCCGGGATTCGAACCCAAGCCTGTCGGATCAGTAGGCACCTTCACTACCACTGCGCCAACCGCCTGGTCAAATTCATAAGAGATGATACACCGCAGCGCTGTCACCGCCGCTTCGTGTCGTGTGCAAGTGCAACACTTCTGCAGCACGCATCTACGCATAAGCTGCAGGCGTGCTGTACACGCATTCGGTGTTTCTAGGCCTTTGTAAGGCTAGGTTTTAAGGCGGCTAAGAGTCACGCAACGTTCAATAGACTGAGCTATGCTCGGAGTTTCTTTGCGCGATAGAATCAGAAATGAGGATATCCTCAGAAGAACAAAGGTAATCAACATAGCTCACAGGATTGCACGGTTGAAGTGGCAATGGGTATGCTATGTAGCCCGGAGAATGGACGGCCAAACAAATCCTAGAGTGGCGACCACATATAGGAAAGCGCAGCGTGGGTCGGCCCCCGACTAGATATGACTTCGTGCGGGTAGCGGGGAATCAATGGATGCGGTCTGCACGGGATCGCACTTTGTGGCGAGTCATGGGAGAGGCCTATGTCTAGCAGTTGACATCTGTGGCTGAAAAATAGATAGATAGGACTTTATACCTCCATTCCCTTGTTCGTCGTATACTTCTTCTTCGGCCACGCCGCACCAACCCTCGTTCACCCATAGTTCCACGCACTGCCTGACGTCCTCGGACAACTACAGCATAAACAACTGTAGAGTGTTACATCTTCGAAAAAACCACTAGGAGTATATTATTAATTGAACACAACTTAGATACAAACGAAGACACAGTTAACTATACACCCGTACCTTGACCTTAACATGTTGAAATAAGGGGTATATTCGTTTACAAATGTACAGTTATCAATGTCTTCGGTGGTACTACGAATGCGTCGCAAAATGTGCCCGTCTAGAGTAGCGTTGATAATATCATTGATATTGCTCAATACTCTTACATACTGCCTCTACCTACCTACACAAAAATTGTACGTACAAATACAAAAAAAAACTAAATCAGAATCAGAACCTGGTTCAGTGATCTTTAAATCCGATGTACAGTGAGCTGCACAATTATAGATGGCCCATTTATGAACAAATTCATTCATAAATGCATTTGTCACATGTTGGGCCATGCATTGCAGCCCATAGTAGGTACATACATTTCATGTTAACGATTTTGAAGTCTGACCAGAAATAAATGAGGATGCGCCATATTGCGGAATTTCACTGGAACTAATTTCTTACACTGGCAATTATTTTATGATGGTTTGTCAATAATGTCAATGTCATTCGTGGTGGTTTCTGTAAAAAAACAAATATTTAAAATAATCTAAAGAAAATGCCGATAACCATTCACAGTCGGGAACGTAAGATTAAAAATTAAGTGTACACGTGTTTATTACACGAAAAACATTCAGGAAAAGAGTGTATTCCATTAAATGATATTACGAGGTTAACATAGTGGAACTGACAGGTATTTAAACTAATGTCATTATAGTGGGTTGCAAAATTGTTGCCATATTAAATCTTATAAATTAGCGCCCTCTTCGCAATCCTCATATATTTCTGGTCAGGCTTTTCAA
Organism: Apotomis turbidana; assembly: GCA_905147355.2. Classification (NCBI taxonomy): domain Eukaryota; kingdom Metazoa; phylum Arthropoda; class Insecta; order Lepidoptera; family Tortricidae; genus Apotomis; species Apotomis turbidana. The sequence continues at coordinate 13,778,809 of LR990294.1, forward strand.
TAGTACCTATCATTAGGGCTCCCTGTTGAGTGGAGCGGAGCTGCGTAAATTGAACCAATCGCATTCCTTAGATTTAAATGCGTTTTTTTGGGTTTCACAAGGACGCGGTCTGATTGGTTCATTATCTCCCGTTCGCTTCAGTCGCCAGGCAGCATAAAACATAATCTTATTGTGTTCTATAGTAGTACATTACTGCAGACGCCGCCGGGAAATAAGGGCTTGCCGGCTGAGTAGGTGCCGGATAGTGATACGAAGCCGGCAAGCCCTTTTCACGGCTAAGGCATTCCTACTGCTTTTCTCAAACATATGCAATGAAATAAAAAAAAATATATCACCAAAAAACATAATTCAGCTGCTTAAAAATTACTCCCGGCCTAGGCCTTCAATTTTGTATGAAATTCCTTTACAGTTCTCTCGAATTGTTCCGCCCGAAACGTGACAATTCAAAGCCTGTTTTAACGCACGTTATGACGATATTTCATTTCATGTTTGAGAAAAGTATTTTCCTACCCTCCTATACGTACAATATGTCTATGTCAGGTACACAAGTAGAAAAATATATTATAATGTGACAAATATGAAAGTGGAAATCACTGTGCTACTCTCAAAAGGAAATCTCAGCGAGGTCGTCGTTTGTTTTCCCCAACCGAACAAGTGAGTAATCTTTTGATTGACAATTCCATAAGGGTCCGTCAATCATTTCCTAAGAAAACAGTCTATATTGGAACAGGAAATGTGAAGGTAATCTCTCTCGCACTATTTTGGTCGTGTAAAGCTTTTATTAGAATCTCCGATCGGGCCATTTAGGAGATATACATTTGCGTGGAATGTTTAATAATACGTAGCTGCTTAAACAACAGCTGATACCACAGATTACCACAGGATAAAAATTTTAAGGTCCTCGCTTACGATGCTTTCAAAAGTTATTTGAAAATTGTATTTTGTTGGTTGTTTGTGTGAAACGCGACATGCCTTAATGCATTTCCTTCTCATAAACAAACCTACTCACTCGTACCAAAAAAAGGCAAACCTGTAGTTACAATAAATGTTATCGGATCACACATAAACATAACTATGTACAGTCGAGTTCATTTACATCTACACACTTACGAGAACAAAAATATCTGAACATGACTTTTTGCTCCTGACAATAGGGTCGTGTTCAGATATTTTTGTTCTCGTAAGCGTGTAGATGTAAATGAACTCGACTGTATATCATACTCATTAATGCATCATGTGAAAGATTTTCATTGGCGTATCTAACATTATTTTTGAGGGGGGGCCTGGGGGGTGGGCCTGGCCATGGCCTATGAGATGAAACCATGAATTTCTATCGGTAACCCAAAATCCTGGGGTGGGCACTAGACCATACTGGGGTGGGCACGGCCCACCCGGCCACCCCCCTATATACGCCAATGTGCAAAATATTGCACATTCCTATGATTGTGCATTTCTAAGACTATTTTTTACTCGCAACACGTGCTATAAATTTAACATTAAATTGGTAACTGTTGAAAATGACTACACGGTAAATAAATGTTTTTTTTATACTTGTCTTGAAATAGTATTAAAACCGTTGAATAGCTGAACAAAGCTGATTATTTAGTTGAAATTGACGCAGGTAAGAACTTATAGGTCGACATTGATATATGTTTAATCATTTGGGTAGGTATTTGCTTTAAAACGTAGTTGACGGAAAGTCAAAAAACCTTTTTTTTTTTTCATTATTTCTTCAATTTCGAGTGACGTTTGACACCAAATTTTACAATACAAAATTATTTAAATATGCACTAAAATAATAACGTTAACCTATGATGACCTGAAATTTTTTATGATCTTAGATCGGATAATCTTTTTAGGGTTCCGTAGCCAAATGGCAAAAAACGGAACCTTTATAGATTCGTCATGTCTGTCTGTCCGTCCGTATGTCACAGCCATTTTTTTCCGAAACTATAAGAGCTATACTGTTGAAACTTGGTAGGTAGATGTATTCTGTAAACCGCATTAAGATTTTGATGCAAAACTAAAAAAAAAATAATAAATATTGGGGGCTCCCCATACTTAGAACTGAAACTCAAAAATGTTTTTTTCATCAAACACATACGTGTGGGGTATCTATGGATAGGTCTTCAAAAATTATATCGAGGTTTCTAAAATATTTTTGGAGTTTACTCCTTAAGAATCGATTTTCATATATAAGCCCGGGGTATGAAAATTATGGGGTATAAAATCGAACGTATCTACCGTGCTAATTTAAAAAGTCGTATCTCAGTATACGATCGGGGTAAAAATACGACTTCTTAATTTAGCAGGTTATGCGTTACGTTAAGCGCTATAGACTAAGATCCCTATATAAAATGACCTTCACCGAGATGTTTATTTCATGAAATGTATTTTAAATGTACTTAGCAACGGGAAAACATGGCTCCCGTTAGATAAAATTAATATTAATTGTTCTCTGCCATTTATTTATTTTAAATTACCACAAGAGGCTTAACAAATAACATAGACAAGAAACATATTCATAATTTCTCCGCGGAGACTGCGGCGGCGGCCGGCGGCCTACACGGCGGCGCGTTGCTGCGCAAGTGCGCATCGGGCAGCTTGACTGACAGTTGTCAATCTACAACAGCTGAGAAATGTGTTTTTGTTTTCAAGTTTTTGCTAATATTTTGCGTGAATCTCTATCATGTTACGAGTGTGATTGCTATCAGTGCATGAGTACTATCTAGTGATATGTGCAATTATAAACCACCGCTTCCCCCAGGAACTTTATGGGGCAATTTGTATGCCGAAACTTGGAGCGGTTTTTTTAAATATTTTATTTGTTATCGTAGCCGTAAGTTTTTATCTATTGCGTTTTTTAATAGTTTACTTGATGAATCCTAATAGCACGGGCTCCTCTCAGAATGTCGCTTCCAGGTCTGTGTCGCTGTCGCTGCAGAATTCCGTACAGTGCCCACATTGCTCCCAGATTCGTTTCTTTAAAGGTCAGAAAGGACTTAATATACACATCAGTAGAACCCATGGCATTCGTGCTGGCGCAATTACGTCGCCACCAGGCAAACAATTCACAACCAATTCAGATCAGGCCTTTTTCTGAAAAAATCAGTGAGCTTAAACATTCAATTCCAGTGGTCAAACGAATTCCTCGCAGCGCTCGAATTCAGATTGCACAAAAAGTGTGCCTACCTTTTCGTTCTTGTTTGCAGCGCCCAACAGGGTACATAATGTGATACTTAAACTATTTACTTTCACCTGTATAATCATTATGTGCAATAAAAGTATTGAGTATATATTTTATAAACGTTCTTAAGGCCACGCGCGCACCAAGATTTTAGTCGCACGATTTTGTCGCATAAATGCAAGATATGGGTTTATATGAGAGTGCGCGCACCACGATTTTCATAAACCCATAAGTACGCTTATTTCTGCGACAAAAAAGTGGTGCGCGCCTGGCCTGAAGAGTAAACTCCAGTCGTGCGTCGGAGTTGACACACACACTTTTTTTTTCTAAACCGAATAGTTTACGTGACAGACGCTTCCAAAGTGGAAAAAAGTTGCCCCCTCTAACTTCTAAAATAAGAAAATGAAAAATCTAAAAAAAAACATATGATGTACATTACTATAAAAACTACCAACGAAAATTGTTTTGAACGAGATCTAGTACGTAGTTTTTTTTTTATATTTTAATACCTAACTTTACACCTAATTTATATGGGGCGCTATACATACCAGGTGCAAACTTAACTTAACCACTTAGGGATGGAAAGTGTTTGTACGGAACCCTCGGTGCGCGAGTCTGACTCGCACTTGGCCGGTTTTTTTTTATATTGCTGTTAAAGGTTTTCAAAGTTGTTATCATTAAAAAATTAATGTACTTTTTACTTTAGGTAAAAATAGTGGGTGTTAAACGGCCAAACAGGTTAAGAATAGGTTAAGAATTATCATGCAGATATTCATGATCACTTTATTACGTTAAGAGGATATATCACTGCACCTTTTTCCATGCTAACCGTTTACGTTATGTTTGCACCTGGTAATTATGGCGGCGCAAAGAAATGAAGTCCAAACTTAACGTAACCGGGCTATACAAATCGAGGGTTCGTTCTCGTCGCTGTTTCTTCCTCCAAAGCTTAACTAATCTTTACGTTATTTTAGGAACAGAATGCGAAAGAAGTGTTCTATGTCTGACCGTTTTGATTTTTCTGCAAATTATTACAGAATTTGTGTAGCCTAGCGTCCGTTTGTGACGGAAATTTGGCCAAAGACAGGCTACTACACAAATTGTAACATATATTTTTTTCTTCCCATTCCGGTCCTAATATTTGTAAAGATTAGTTAAGTTTTGGAAGAGGAAACAGACGAGAACGAAACCTCGATTTGTACGGAAAAATGAGCAGTGATATTTCGTCTTAACATTTAATACTACTCACCATTTTGTCAATCTGCGCGAAGACTACGTTGAAGTAGGGGACATTGTTCGTTCTGAAATACTCAAATAAATGTAACAAATGTAATTTAACCCGTTATGGTCAACCCTATTGGTGACACCTGTTAGTTAGTAATGTTAGATTAATTTACTCGTTGACCGTTGTCTCGTTGGTCGTAGAGAGCATATCAGGGGTAGAGCTGTGCCGTTCTCGACAAAGTTTCCCGATGTGTATGGGGAAAGAGCGTTCTCGAGAACAATTGCAATACAAATCGGGACACGTTATCGAGAAGGGCACATCTCTAATCAGGGGGACCGAGTGAAAACGGTCCGGTCGGCCGCCCGAGATACCGATGGAAAGACGAGGTGCAGAAGAATCTGTGCACCCTAAATATCCCAAATGAACAGGAAGAGGCGCGAAACAGAGAATAATCTATTGAGTCAAAGGTTAAGATCCTCTTTGAGTCACTGAGCCAGACTAGTAAGTAGTAGCAAAGTACTTGTTGACCACTAAAAGTGATTAACATAATTCGTGAATGTTCTTTATAAGATAACATTGATAACCTTGTATTTCTTCACTTCATTGACACTGATATTAATGTAGGTATACAAGTTTTAAGAAAGTATGTGTTTATTTGTGAGTTTCTGTTGTTAATGTCCAAAGCACATCGATGCATGTTGAATGGCACGCAAATGTAGCCAACAATTTTGTTACTGGGTTATGTCAATTTGCATACAAAAATGTACAGCAGCTTTTGAAACTGACTGCACACGTGCGTGCTGTACAATATGGATATAAATCCATAAAATAAGTATATCTCTGTGTGCTCTGGCTTATAAGACGACATAAAAAAATATGTAAATGAATAAAGGGCACTTACGTCTCAAATAGGGGATGGTAATAAGTGAGTCCCTGCTGCAGATCGATTTGCACCAATGTGATCAGGTTGACCAAGTCCTCGCCGCGCTCTGAATCCGTGTCCTGTGCACATAATGCCTCGTACCACTCAGAAGTGCCTTTGCGCAGTGATCCCACGATCTCACTCCTAGGGACAAATATAATAATATATTTTTATTAGGCAATGAATTTGTGTTTGACTTTTGTGTCACCTGGTGGAAATGGACATGTGCGGTTTTACCTTTCGATTCACCTCAATGAACATTTAGACCCCTTATCATAAATGGGGCCTGATGATGGACCCTGAATTTTCAAACCACAAATGTCTGCGTTGAATCAATCCTGAGATCTAGTGGAGATTTACAGGGTCCATCATCAGGTAAATTTTATGATACTGGCTCTAGATGTACATTGAAGTGAGTAAAAAAACGGAAACTACACGTGTATACGTTGAACCAATCCTGAGATCCAGTAGGTACTTCCAGGGTGCATCATCATAAAGTTCGAGTCACGTTCGTCTTAATTAGGACGTACTTAAATTGTAATAAAAGTAGCGTGTAATAAAAGTACCTTTACCGAGACGTACATTTTGTTTTGTTGGTGTGGGCAACCCTAGGAGTATGACACGCCCCACAACGTGCTACAACCAATGACATTGCACGTCATTCAAAATTACCAATTAGATAGTAGGCTAATTCCTTTGCAAAAGCGGAATATAACAAAAGAGTGCGGCTTCTGTAGTGTCTGTATTCTGTGCTAGAGCTTACTTTGGGACTGGATCCATTTGTGTGAAGTTGTCCTCTAAGTATTTCAGTAGGTATTGTAGGACAGTTTTTTGTATTAGTGTAGGACAGTTTTTTCTCCTAATTACCTAGATCGAAAGAGCTCGTGATTCTGAGTAGAAAATACCCAAAATATCGAAAATTAAAAAAAAGTTGGGTGTACAACTTTAGAAAAAATGGCCCAAGTATATCATTTTCTGCTTTTCGATCTGCATTAAGTTACACTGAAAGTTATAATTTTAAAGGACATAATACGAGTATATCTCCTTTCTCAATATATTAAAATTTTATATATATCTCGCGCGTCATTTGAATTTTATCGATATTATTCGCTGTAGTAAACTCGAAATATTGTAGATATTGCAATGCCCAGTCGAATTAGGCTTCAAGATAAAACAAGCCGTTAAACGGGCGATAAACTCTACGTCATGGCGCAATATACAGAGAGTGTTATCCTGTAGCTAAACAAACACTTGAGATTTAATTATCTGAGTAAATGCGTCTCGTCACAATCAATCAGTCACGGACATCCACTTCCGAACATAGGCTTCCCCTAAAGCTCGCCACAAAGTGCGATCCTGCGCAGACCGCCAGCACCGACTCCCTGCGACCCCCACGAGGTCGCCCGTCCACCTAGTCAGATACCTACGCTGCGCTCATCTCTCAGGATTGCACCGCTTAAGTGGCGATGAGCGGGCCATGTAGACCGGACAGTTTCAGTTATTTTTATATGGCTGTATAAAACCGCGATGTTACTAACCTATGGATGTCGCAAATGTCCTGTCAAATTAGGCTTCAAGAGAAAACAAGCCGGCGCTAATATCTATGTCATGGCGCTATACGTACACGGAGAGCGTGTTGCTGAACAAACAATTGAGATTAAATTATCCGTGTAAACGCGACACTTAACAATCGATTCAATTAGGCTAACAGTGGGTTAAATAATTACGTAATAGCCTCTCAAATATTACAATAGAATTAGAAACTCAATGTACGTGAATACCCACGTAATAAATAGGCATAAACCCATAGGCCAGTTTAACAATTCACAGACTATACGCAAGTCTGAGCAATAATTCCATATACCTAACCTCTCTCATATCTCCGAGAGGTCTCCGAGAGGTCTCCGAGGTATACTAGAGGTAGGTAGGGGAGAGTAATCTATATTGAACCGGCGCTTAAATTGGACCACTTCGTATTTCTACCAAATAACACAATTTATTACACCAAATTGGTGGACTGATTATGGCGCTGTCGTCGCTTCATTCTTTGTTGCCAGTGTAAATAAATTGTGTTATTTGGTAGAAATACGAAGTGGTCCAATTTAAGCGCCGGTTCAATATAGGTTACTCTCCCCTATATCGTAACTTTCCCAACCCGGTCGGGTTATTTAAGCCACCCGCCCCGGCTTCGCACGGTTGCAGTGCTATGTTATGCATATACGTATTTTACGCATAAACCTTCCTCTTTAATCACTCTGTCTTTAATATTCCGTAGTTTTAAAGAAGAAAGAGAAGAAGAAGATCTAAGCATACATAGGGACAGACTGACAGCAAGAAGCGACTTTGTTTTGTACAATGTAGTGATAGTGAAGTAAAGTCTGCTAGCGTAAACCAAATGTTTTTCGCTTCATTGTGAACATTATTCGGTCGCGTTATGTTGGCGCCTCATATAATATATGCGACGCAATAGGTATCACTTATCAGGCGCAAACTTAACTACGTAACGTGAAATATCACTGAATGCAGTCCGAATCGCAAACATCGCGTTTTAATAACAGTTATAGGCGATGTACCTAAAGTATACGTGAGACAAGGCTTTTTTAGATTGAAAACTCCCGTGACATATTTAAATCCATCTGAATTGTCATTTAAGTCGAATATTGCTCGACATGTTTCCAATCGGTACGTGATTCATCATCAGGAGCATCGATCAGTAGCGGCGGCGGCCAACCGAACACTGCGGGCTCTCTCCGCGTGACTGCTAGATGCGCGCGTCACCAACGGAGGCGAGAATCTACCCTCATCATCACACACAATGTCAATTGTCGGGTTGCACACAACACTCACTACGTCACTTGCTAAGGTCTCGTCCACACTAACCACCGATGCACTATCCAAAACCGTTCTGACCATCCAATTTTTGACACATGGCTTATTTGGCGATATATCAAACGGCACTAGAATTAGCGCCCTGAATGTAACAAATAGCCAATAGTATCGCTACGATAGTTATGAGCCATATTGTCAGTGATAGCGATATAATTAAGTCGGTTCTTTGGTGGTGTTAAAGTTGAGATATCTCTAAATGCGGGATATCGCAATCCGTCATCGAATAACGGTCACAATTTGTATTCTAGAAAAGTAGGGATTTGGTTCAAAATTATATTTCCTTTACTGCATTCCTAACCGGTCCTCTGAACTTAACTAATTTAATTAATGTACGTAACATACGCAAAAACAATTCACACAAATTCCAACTATTCTAAAGCGTTTCCTACGTGCATTCGTCCTGGAACAACTCTGCTCCAAATTCAATAACTCGGCGAGAACAAAAGGAATAATTTCCGAGCAAAAACTATTTTGCTTCGTTTGTACAATGCAGGACGCTGGATGTGAGCTCAAACTACGTGTTTACATGTGACGTCACTACCTACTACCACAGTATAATAAAGAGTACTAACGTACTACTACTATGAAAAAAGATAAGTAAACCAATTTTAACCGACTCCAAAGAAAGGAGGTTCTATGTTTCACTTTTAAACAGAACATGTGCAGTAGGCGCCCAATTCACAATAGAAACTTCACAAAACATCTAGCAAAGAGATCGCTTCATCAAGTTTTAAGAAGCCCCAGTAAAAAGTCTTCCGGGGCTGCTGAGAACCTTTCTCTTTCAAAGTCGCTTCATAATTAAAGCGCCTCCAATACGTTCTTTTAAAACAAATTGTTAATACATAGGTACATATATTTGACACATAAAATAAAACTCCCAAGGAACTCACACAAATAATAAAATTATCAACGTGTCACTTAGCGTTAATTAATGTCGAATGACTCTAACCTCTGCTTCATGATCATGAACAACGAGTTTAGGACGTAGTTTAGACTTTACAGATACTTTTCACTCAATCACAAATATGTTTTTTTCTTTTTCTCGCTAAAGAAGGCGCCTAATGACGGATTAACTCCAACTGTAAGTATGATTACAATTACTTACAATTACAATTACTTGTCGCCTATGCTCTTTTTTTAATCAAAAATCATGTACCAAAATGTAAAAATGTGATTAAATTTTATATCCTTTCTTTGACTATCGGAAAAAGGTCATGCTAAAAAATTAAATGATGTCAATTACGCAAAAGGCACAGCTACAATGACTGGTCGTGTTACTGGGCTGATAAAATATTCATATTTTGGGCAAAGTGCGAGCCGGACTTGCGCACGACCAGTTCTGTACCGTATATAAAAAAGACTTAAAACATAATAGTCATAGTAAGTAATATATAAATTATGACTGTTTCAAGGGTTTTGTCACCATTAAACCGTTTGAAAAAAAACTAGAAACCCTAAAAAAACGCTTTTCTTGGTTGGGGACCTCCTTTCATTTTGAACTTTTTTCGTTTTTAGTATTTGTTGTTATAACGGCCATACTAATACACATTTTAAAGATGCAGCCCTGTGACTGACAATCAATCAGCGGGGCTTAGCAATAGAGTGCTGTTAGCACCATTTGGATTCGGAACGGAAGCCTAAAATTTTTTTTTATAGCTTGAGTAAGTACCTACACATACACATACGTGTATAAAAATATTCGGTCAGTTTGCGCACGAGTGAACGTCTTGATATTTTGTATTGGTTTACACACCATTTTCCTGTCTCTATCTCCTGCTTTTCAAACCATTTCCTTACGTTTATTATTATCACTTAAAATTAGAATAATAAATATATGTAGGTATCGATAATTATGAAATACAATCTTGTTGAACAGAAAATACGATAACCCGCAGTTTTTCTGACATATTTTCTCCGGAATAAAATAAAGATGTTCTTACTTAGGCTTCAATTTGCGCTGATGAAACCGCGGCGGGGGACCAACAGCGATGGTAAACAATATCCGACTAGATTGCATGGCGGCCCTAATCTCTCGGGGACATAACATTGTAGACATTCCTAATCATAACTATGGCTATCTCAATTCAATCATCTGAAAACGATAAAGAGAACACGGGTAGTTTCCTGGTATGAAGATAAATTGGTCCTAAATTCAAATATAACTTTAGGATAAATAGCAGGTACATAAATGGATCTCAATTAGAAAATGGTCTATGTAATATCAAGAATACAGTTGGTCGAAAAAACATGTAGCTGAAACATTATTTAAAAAAATATTTACGGTGTTGCAAATGTATATATAATTCAAAAATTAAAAAAAGAATAAAGTCAAACTTTTTAAGAATCCTATTTGGAGAAGTGCGCCAGCGGGGCAAGCGCACCTACCATATCGAAATATCGGAAAGTACATACAGATGTTATACTACCAGCACCATCTTACAATCGCGGAACTGTAGTTAATTATACAAAAGTACCTATTAGATATGAGCGCCGATGGGCAATTCCGCGGCGGCGGCGTGATAGGCAAAATTCCGCGGCGGCGGCGGCGTCGGCGGCGTGACCTTGAGCTTTAGATTTTTATGACAGAGCAATTTGAGAAAAGAAAAACCTGGTTTTTGTGACTATTATTTATTTTAATAAAGGAACCAAGTATGTAAACAATCATATTTTTTTAATTGCACACAAATATAACTAATTAAACAAAACAAAACAAAAAATAACACTGAATGAAAATTCTCAGATTTATAATCGAAATAACATAAAAAGCATATAAAACCATCACAATCTTCACTTTATTTATAAACGTGTCTATGTTTTAATACAAGTCTTAATGTATAAATATAAATCAGTTAAAGGTTACGTTTCCAGAAAAATAATCATATTAAAACTTAATATTCTCTTCGGTTTCCGCGACTGTCACACATTTAAATAAAACAATTTAAACGGATTATATCGCGTATATTAATTATTTGAGCCTCCCTGACGTTTCAGTACCTTTACAGATACCATTGTCGAAGGTTGACTGAGAAAAACATAATTTTTCTCTGTCAAAGTTACATTTGTGCAAACTACCCATTTTATAAATATTAATTTAAAAAATAAAGGTGTTCATACATGCCAGATGGGCTTAATGTGTAAAGACAGTTACACATGTGCCAGAAGGGTATTTATTATTTTATTTAAAATATCTACCAGCGGTTCACTATAAGGCTTATTGAGGAGAAAGAACCGCCAAAGAAAAGTGGTCTGCAGTCTGCGAGCATGTCATGGACAAACCAAACCATTCAATCAAGTTTGATAACACTTCAATCCTTGCCAGAGAGAAACCATATTTTCCCAGAAAGTTGCGCGAGGCTATTGAAATCAAAAAATATCCCAATTTCAATAGAGAAGATGGTTTGTCATTACCACCGGCTTGGGATCCTGTTGTACATCTTATCAAAGATCAAGCAAGACACAAGACTGGAAACCTTGGGCCTCGAACGGTGTAAAACAAATTAGTGTTAAAAGTAGTATATGTAGAGTTTTGTTTAAAAGTATTTTATAGTAATAAGGCAATCTGGGAGTTTTCTTTGGCGGTTCTTTCTCCTCAGTAAGCCTTTATTGAACCGCTGGTTGATATTTTAAATAAAATAATAAATACACTTCTGGCACATGTGTAACTGTCTTTACACATTAGGCCCATCTGGCATGTATGAACACCTTTTTTTTAAATGGGTAGTTTGCACAAATGTTAATTTAACAGAGAAAAATTATGTTTTTCTCAGTCAACCATTGACAACGGTATCTGTAAAGGTACTGAAACGTCAGGGAGGCTCAAATAATTAATATACGCGATCTAATCCGTTTAAATTGTTTTATTTAAATATTAAAACTTAACAAGCATATTTTTTAACATCACAAAAATTTTAATCACAATCTCTTAGTCACAACCCAATCAATTTCAAAAGCTAGGTGGCGCCAGGTACGTTAAACACATTTTAAGAACTCATAATCGTGTCAGACTCATATTATGACGCGGCTCAAAAATAAAACCACACGCGTTCACTCGGCAAAATACTTGACTCGATTGAAGCCATCGTGCGACCGAACGCGGACGCGGGTGGGATACGTTACGAGTGCGAGCGAGAAAGCAAATCGCAACTTGATGCGCCGGCGCGCCGCGTATTTCACACGGCGGCGGCGCGCCGACTCGAATCCGCGGCGACGGCGGCGCGCCGGCGCGGCGCTCATATCTAGTACCTATAGCCTAACGTGTAATGAGTGTCGATCCTGCCCAGAGATAGTGGTGCTACAAACAGCTTTCGTTATTGGCAACGTAAATAATATACGAGTTTAAAACAGCGAGCAAAAATGTGAGCTGAACATATGAACGTCAACATGAATTTCTCCTCCGTCCATTTGTCTTCAGTGTTATACCCGTAAATATTCTGGCATAAGAAATAAACGGACACATTTCAGCGAGAGAAATGACACAAGTATATTTTTAAGTAAAAATCCTAAGTAACCACACATATTACTTTTTATACAATATATCCATCGTCCCGTCAAAATGAAAAAATCTTATTTTTTCTTTTTTCTGCGTTCATCATTGGTAAACATAGCCCCCAGGGGTTATTACGAAACCTGTGCATTATTAAAAAGCAAATGAAAATGTTGGCTTACCTTATTTCCTTATTAAAGGGACAGCATCGCCAGAACGCTTTCATCTGTGAGAGCTGGCTGAGGCACCGCAGAAGAAACTCTAGCCTGCAAAATTATGCAAAATTAATTATAACCGCAACGACTCCTCAAAGATGTTTTTTTTTATTTTACTTATATCAGAAATGCAAATTCTTGGAATATTTTGTTCTAATTTTGATTCCGCTTTGAGGCCATTAGTTACGTGGCATTTTTAAATTGCCAATTATATTACATTGAGTCATACATAAGGGTGGTAAGGAGGAGATTACTAAAGAAAAGACCCTCGTATAACAAAAAAACCTTGGTTGGATTAAAACCTTCTTAGTCTGAAGTACCTACGAGTGCGTACCCTACTATATATTTTAAAAACTAAAACCATAACTCCCTCGGGAGTAATAACCATCCATAGCTCCCGCGGGAACAATATAACCTTTGCCCTTCAGTACACCTGCATGTAAAGTTTACTGAGTAAAAACATCTTTTCACCTCACCAGCTCAAACATGGCGATTTTAGTGTCAGATAACAGTGAACAAAATGCGATTTTGTTTCGAGCGTGAGTAGAAAGTAGCTTTAATTTTTTTTAATTTTTGACCACGAATTGCCATTTCTCAGCCAAAGATTTATTATAAAATTCGATTCATTCGATTTTCGATGCACTCTGTCTCTTTCATATCTATATGCAAAAGAGAGTGATAAAAACATATCAATTCGAAATTCGATTTTCGATTCCGACATCGAATAAAAACACGTTCCGATACGCGTTATACCATATAATTAAAAAAAAAATACCCGAAGTAGTTTTAATTAAAATATATTTAACGACCGAATGTTTAAAATAATTATTTTATTATTATTTTTATTAAAAGGCCTTATACATCTTGAAAGAAGAATTAAACAGCGTCAGTTTGCGAGAGGCAACGCCTCTCGTGACTATTTAGTCCTGTCCGGGAGCAACATACACGTCCACATTTTCTACATGTCCATGAAGACCCCACTGCGGAGGAGACAGTGTCGCGATTGTGCCTTTTTGCACGCTTTCTGGCCAAGTCTTGAAACCAGATGTTATCGTGGGTTACTTGACCTTTCGCGACAACACGTCTCCAATCATCGCGGTTCGACGCTAGTTCCTCCCACGACTCACAATCGATGCCGAATGCGACCATGTCACGCTTTGCGCAGTCTTTAAATCGTAGCATGGGTCGTCCTACGTTGCGCTTCTCGAATGCGACCTGGCTCAGCATGGTCTGCCTCGGCAAACGAGTACTGCTCATACGTTGCACATGCCCAAGCCACCGCAAGCGTCTCTGTTTGAGTAGCGCGGTGATGCTTGGAAGCTGTGCAATCTCCAACACTTCTCTCGTGCGTAACCTTATCCTTCCATGTAATGTTGAGGATACTTCGAAGACAGCGCATGTGAAAAACGTTGAGTTTTCGTTCATGGTTAGCGTACGACGTCCAGGTTTCGGCCCCGTACAAGAGTGTACTTAAGACCCAAGTCTGGTATACGATCATCTTGGTCTTAATGGTAAGATGGTTGTTATCCCACACCCTTGTACGCAGCCTGCCGAACGTTGTAGCCGCCTTGCCGATGCGAATATTGACCTCCCCATCAAGGGATAGGTTGCTCGACACAGACGACCCCAGATAGCAGAACCTATCAACGAATTCTAAAGGCTCACTCTCCAGCAAGATGGACGGCTGGATCGAGTAGCCCTGCGCTAAAACCACGGTCTTCCTAGTATTTATAGACATGGAGAACAAGTCACAAGCGTAGGTGAATTTGTCCAGGAGAACCTGAAGTTCAGGGGGAGATCTCGCAACAAAGGCTGCGTCGTCAGCAAAGAGCAGGCTGTCCATAAAGAGATCCACACGGTTGCGACGGGACTTTAGGAGGTTGATATTAAACAATTTACCGTCTGCTCTTGTATGAAGGTGAACTCCCTGTTGCGTGTCACCGAAAGCAACTTTCAGCAACACAGAGAAGAATATGCCGAATAGCGTGGGTGCCAAAACGCAGCCTTGGCGAACACCTCTCCGCATCTCGAATGCATCGGACGTCTGACCGTTAAAGACGACGGAGCCCCTCATGCCGTCATGAAAAGATTTTATAAGCTTCAGTAGCTTCGGAGGACATCCTATATTCTCAAGTGCCACGTAAAGCCCCTCCCTGCTGACCGTGTCGAAGGCCTTGTTAAGGTCCACAAACGCGATCACCAAGGATGTGTTTTGCTCACGACACTTTTCCTGAAGTTGCCGGAGAGTGAAAATCATATCAATAGTGGAACGCTGGGATCGAAAGCCACACTGCGCCTCTGGATACACGCGTTCGGCAAGACTTAGCAGTTTAGTCAGTATGACTCTGGCAAACAGTTTGCCGACGATGCTTAAAAGGGATATACCACGGTAGCAGTTACAATCGCCACGGTCCCCTTTCCCTTTGTATAAGGTCGTGATATTTGCATCGCGCATATCCTGAGGCAAGACCCACCACTTCCCTAAAAGATTATGGAGCAAAGGTAATGTGCACTTAAGTTTAAGGATTTCGGTTAGGATACCATCTACCCCGGGACTCTTGCCACACTTAAGCTTAAGCACGGCGGCATGAAGGTCTCTAACTGTGGGCAAGGTGTCAAGTTCAGCCATGATGGGAAGGTTCGGAATTAAGTCCATGACTACCGGATTGATTTCGGCTGGTCGAGAATAGAGCTCGGTGTAATGCTCCACCCACCGACCAAGCTGACGACTACTATCGGTGATGATCGTGCCATCAATCTCTTTCAAAAATAATAGTACCTTTTATATAAATCAAATAAATTATTGTTTAAATAAGATAAGGTTTTCAACTTTATACTGTTAATACCAATAATTTATGATTTCACCAATTTGTCATAGACGCAGTATCGAAACATATGTAAAAAAAAAAGTTGTTTAAATTGTTATTTTGTATGTATTTAGTTTGGTGCCTTACGAGTAAAAAAAATCAATCAAACTATAAACAAAACCTCGTAATAAGCATGTAATTATCTGCTAAATCTTCCAATTTGATCAAATAATGTCAACCGTGGTGGTTGCGTGGTACCAGCAGTCGTACAGTGTTGGAACGTATAATTCCAATTACTTATATTTGTGTCCCATTTAAAGCAGCTGGTATCGATTTTCTAATTAATAATATCATTGAAATCAGCAACAAAGACTATAAACCTACCTACATCTGAATGGTTGGAAGAAAAAGTATAAAAAGTCGAATATGTTCTCGTTGTTGAGGTGAAAAGTTGTGTGAGCTACACGAGAGCAAAGTTTTTTGCATCTCGTGCTGTTGAGTCCCTCGCTACACTCAGGATTCTAACTGAGAATCCTTCGCTTGCTCAAACTCAAAATCAGCACTCGCAACAAAAAACCACTTTGCTCTCTTGTTGCACAAATAACTATTTACGAGCAAATGTGATGAAAAATTATTTGCAATTCGTGGTCCAAGTACTTATGATTTATGATTTAATTATTAGCAAACTTTAAATTAGTGCATTTAAAAGTACAGGCCGAGTCAATAGCAGACGTTTGGCATTCGATCCATGCCTGTGTTAAGGTCAGGTCAGGACAAGCCTTAAGCGCCTGCGGCTCGGCCTTCAAAATTTACTCGTTCATCTATTGCTTACTTTGCAGCCTCTACAACAATGTTCTATTTTATTTTGTGTGTTTTATCTGAAATAAATAATATAATATTTAACCTACACTTATTAGCAATTGCCCTCCAATAATTAGTTATAATATTTTACTTGACATTGTATTTATATTTAATTGTAAATATTGTTACTTGTGCTTATAGTAAAACAAATATTGAAAAATGTTATGCCTTGAGCAGGATTGGTATCCAAGTCATAAAAAATCATTTGTTGTTTGTATTTTTTTTCTTTAATTGTATTTACACTCATTTAAGTATGTTTTATTGCAAATGTTTGTTTGATGGTATAAATTAGTCGTGTTACAACGCCCGACGACGAATTTTTACGGAGATCAAAAGGGAGTTCGTATCTTCGGTAGTCTAATAATCTGCGCCTATACGGACTCGTGACTAATAATCTCGTATTAGAAAATTCTAGGCCCATAATTTTACCATGTAAGTAAATCAAATGTTAGTTAACGTTCACACACTGGCCCAGCTTAGCAATAAGTGGAGGTGTAATTTGAATGACTTTGTCGAGCGGCTCACAAGGTACCATGTGTAACGACATCAAAGCGAGTCCGAGCCCACTATACACACATGGACAACGTCTACTGATCTCCCCATCCAAGCCTCAGTATAGACGTGATAAATATAGTAACGAGAGATAAGTCACAGCGACCGGCCGTTAAAAAGTAACACTGTTACTTATTACAAAGGGACAACCACACTGGCTGCATAAGTGGTAATACAACCTTTATTCAGCTTAAGTTGGTGGTATAATGGTTGTATAAGCGCTACTTGGGAATGTTCGGCTGCAACTCACTAAATAGTCATTCTTAGTAAATTTTAATTTAAGATAATAGTGTCAAATAAATGGGGTCGAAACTGGTATAGTAATTTAGGCAACAAATATAACATTAACAAACTAACTAACGAACTTCTAGGAGCATAACATCAAAAATTTAATACATGAACTTACAACACAGTAGTCGACTCATCATACTTCCCATCATTATATCTCAGTTATGACAAGAACGTAACAATTTGGGCGTTGTAGCTATCATACCTGAAATACATCAAATCGGTACAATAATGTGATGAGTTCTAGTTTACAAATAAAAAATTGGGCAAGTGCGAGTCCGACTCGCGCATGAAGGGTTCCGTACCATAAAACAAGTTTGTTGTATGGGAGCCCCCCTTAAATAATTATTTTATTTTATTTTTAGTATTTGTTGTTATACCGGCAATAGAAATACATCATCTGTTAAAATTTCAACTGTCTAGACTACATAGATACAGCCTGGTGACAGACGGACGGACGGACAGCGAAGTCTCAGTAATAGGGTCCCGTTTTTACCCTTTGGGTGCGGAACCCTAAAAAAAGGTTCAAATTTCTGTTAGTAACGTTAACGTGACGCGAGTAACAGTATGACAAAGTCACAGTGTTTTTTTGGAACTGGAACGACAGTCGCTGCTATTAGAATGTAACGGTTGCCTATCACTAAACCTTTGTAACATTCGTCCACAATACTTCAAAGGTAGCTTACGTCCCCGTTCACACGATTTTTGAGCTCCAGAGTAGACAAATATAAGGTGTTCTTGAGGAATTCAAGAGATGTGTCGTCGTTTCTATTTCTATGTCGGTTACGTCTTCCTGTTTATGTGCGGGACAAATATTTAAGTTACCTTTCCTTATTTGGCGAGTGTATATATATTTTTACTACACAGTGACCAGAAATTAAGGAATATTGACGCGGTTGGCGCAGTGGTTAAGCAACTGCCTACTGAGCCAACGGTCCTGGGTTCGAATCCCGGCAAGGGCAAATATTTATGTGATGAACTCGAATATTTGTGCCTCAGTCGTCGATGTTATTTGTATTTAAGTATGTATTTATCTATATAAGTATGTCTATCGTCGTCTAGTGTCCATAACACAAGCCTAGAGCTTACTGTGGGACTAGATTGATTTCTGTGAGGTTGTCCGATATTTATTTATGTATTTATTCGTAGGCATCTTGTTGTAGTCAATAAGGGCTCGTCCAGAAATCATGTGATCATTTTTGGTCTATTTTGACACCCCCCACCCCCTATTATATTACCCCATATTTGGTCATTGGTGATCGTAACACTATGCATCTATGCAGCACTATGCTATGATAGAAAAATGGGATACGAGTCTTTTTCAAAGCTGCGATGAAATACAGTTCTAAGGCGGCTCTTGTAAAGATACTAAAAAAATATGTGCTTTATTCTGTGAAACCTCCAACTCCAACTTCGACAATATCCTTTTACACGACAATTATTCGACATTATTAATGAAACCCTTTACACGCCGCTTCATTAACTCTAGTGCTTAAATCACCAGGGACGAGTAACGTTTCTTACTATGTACACTCGAGATATTTACATAAGGCGAATATTTAATGCCGCCCTGGCAGTTTAACGGTACAATTTATGACCATTCAAGGTCTAGTGGTCAAACTGCTAATATAATCTGATGACATAATTTTGTTTCCCACCACTATTTGTTAACATACCTACTGAAAACCGGGTAAGATCGTATAGGACTATGCCCATTATGCCCAACATAGGGTTTCGTAATAGCCCTAGAATAAACTCGTTTATCGCTTACTTACAACAGAAGAATAAATGAAGTCTGTACAGATATTTCACCATAACTTAGCGCTAAGCCGTATACCCACGAACGAATAAAAACATGTGTCGCTCGAACACTTTATTCGCACGTACGTAACGTACCGCTAACGAATATAAAACACTACTAGGCTAGGATCTCCTGTTCGATGTTAGTGTTCAGCTGTTCACCATGTGTTTGTTCGTTTTCGTTCGTGCGTTATAATAGAACGAAAACCCAAGCAGCACAGAAACTGCATAATCGCTTATACAGCCCTTATATAACTAATTTAAGCTGAATAAAGGCTTTATAAGTATTTATGCCGCCTTTGTGCTACTTGGAAAGTGTTTATCGAACATCAAGCACTACTAGTATTCCATCCGCAGTTTTCGTTCAATCGTGGGTACACGGCTTTATTTATTTGTTTATTTTTAATCGTGGGTACACGGCTTTATTCATTTAATTATTTTTAATCGTGGGTACAGGGCCTATGCTTTTTTCTTACGAAAAACCAAAATATAAGGGCTTTAAAATTCTAATTTTCTCGGTAAACCCCAATGACAATATGTAAAACACTAGCCTAGCTGTTGTATCATCCATAGGAATACATAAACATCTAATTTTAAATATCTGTAAAAAAAAAGTACGCTACCAGTACAAATACTTGTGTGATGAACTCGAATATTTGTGCTTGGGTCATGGTTGTTCTATGTATTTAAGTATATATTTATCTATATAAGTACGTATATCATCGTCTAGTACCCATAACACAAGCCTTCTTGAGCTTAGTTTGGGACTAGATCGATTTGTGTGAGGTTGTCCGATATCTATTAATTTATTTATTATTTACAAAGGTTTTGAGTATTTGTAATTATACCTATAGGAGATGGAGACAACTTGAGTCTATCAATGCCATTTAAAGCTTAATTTCATAGGGATACCCGGATAAAATAATGATTTTCACACATTCATTCACACGCCTTTTTATTTTTAATAAGTATTTTTACATTATTATCATTGATATGTACAAGGATTTATTGCTGACAATTTTGAATACCTACTATACAAGTAGGTGCCCGCGACCTCGTCCGTGTACTTGACCGTTATACTTTATTTAACCGTAATCAAGTAAAAGGTATCCTATAATGGTTCTTATGCTTCTAGCCTTATTAACCTGAAGAAAGAACAAATAAATTCTGACTAACAGATGGCGTCAGACTAGCATGGCGCCGCGCGCCTATATAAAACGAAAGCTGATCCTGCATCAGGCTATTAAGATTCCCTGAGAATCATGACCCCATAAAATCCATAGAAAACTTCTTCTCAATACAAACCTAGAAGTGTAAAGATGTTAGGTGATGACCGACAAAGCACTAAATCACAGTGTTTATACTTTCCAACCTCTGAAAGCGAGCGACACCGCATTCATAATTGTTTAGAATGATAGGATCTCTGGCCGTTTGCATTAAAATTATTTAAGGAATTCAATGTATTTTCCCCAACAGTACCGCTAAACGTAATGTCATTTAATTCAACATTTTACGATCGTGGGATCGTAACAATATTTTGTATCTTGTGTCAAGTCAGTGACCTAATTTACAAATAAATAACAGAGATATACTTTTTTACCACTAAGGTTTTTTCCTTCAATATTCGCAAAAGATGGATACATCGATTTTATAGTTTATTTTTGTAAATTCGACACAACAAATAGGATGGACGCGTGTGCGATTACGCCGAACAAAGGTGAAAGGCGGAGCCGGGTAGCTGGGTGTACGTATAGACTTTTAGCCCGGTTCTCGGCGCTGTGCTTTGATGCGTAAAGAATAAATGAGACTATGAGTATAGTGTAGTTACGATCAAGTCTGATAATGCGTTAGCTGAAAGAATGCGATTGGTCCCACTCGCTTATACGCGATCGAGGTAAGAACCTTTCAGTTTTCACCCAAACCTGAATCGTATTTGCGAGCTCACGGACTGTAATTACTAATTATTGATGATCATTGTTCTCTTCTCAAGTACTTTACAAACTCAAAGATTCAATGAAGTAGCTCTTCGAGTTTTAGGCCAATATTAAATCCGAGCGCAGCTTCTTTGTCTTAAGAACTCCACTAAGAAGTCTGACGTCTTCTTAGCGAAATAGAAATTTTCTTATTCAATAGCACCTGTAAGTTTCGCTAAGTTTCTCTCTTCTCGGAGCACATTGGTTAGTCTTATAATTGAGAAAGTTAATTAATCAAATCAACGTCTCAAGATTACTATCTTGAGACGCCTACGCCCTCTACTGAGGGAACAGGTAAATAGGTAGGTTGCCCGCGTTGAATCAACTGAATTCAGAACGTAGAAAAGTTTTATTTGGAAGCGAATAGTCATTATGACTGATGTTGAATTCTACAGCATACCTACTGTAGTTATATGAAACAGCAGTTAATTTGTCATGAAATAAAGAAAAATAAAAACATAAAGGGACTTTGAAATATGAGACTTCAAGTCTAATAAAATAATGCTTCTATGCGTAGTGAGATTAATAAGTAGACTATGGCACTCTACACCCCATTGTCTTTCTCTATCCACTAGTACCTATTGTTGAATGTTAGCCGTGTATAAATATTATTATATTGAGCCGGTAATATCCCACTGCTGGGCTAATGCCTCCCCTAGTTCTGGCCAATCCGTCAAGAAGACATCCAAGTCGTCCCGTCATCGCCGGCGTGGTCTGCCACAGTTCAAATTAGAGTTTTTGGGCTTTCATCTCTGTAGTGGTCTTAGCCTCGTTCATAAATATGTTGCATAATAATTCTCACTTGTTTCTCCTTGACTTACCGCACCCTTAAACGAGGGTCCTCTGCGTTAGCCATTTCTCGCACTTCAGCTTCGGCCTTTGATGACATTAAGGACCGGACCCCACGGGTGCTACATGGATTCAGTTTCTAACGTCAGGTGGTCCTGATTTTGTAATTATATTGCAACTATGACTGAAGCAGTACGAATGGAATTACGGTTATGACGATGTGTGAAAGATTACGTGTAAAAAAAAATCAAAAATATTAAAACGATAAACAAAAGTAGGAGTTTCTTACAAAATAAACTCTTGACGCGCCTTCAGGTAGGTATAGTTTTTGATGTAACTGTTGCTATAGCTGATGCCTACTTTCAAGAGCACAAGCAATCCTGCTGTTGATCATCAACATCATGTAGGACTTACTTGCTACAAATTATGAAGACCTTTGGAAGTATCGAAAATTCCGGAATTTCCGATATTGCCCATACTAACCAATTCCGTAATTGCAAACCCTAGTGCAGCAACCCTCCTGCTTCTGACTAAGCCTCCGACCAGAGCGGCATGTTATCTAGGCGCTTATTACCCGCTCCAATTTAAATTAAATCTTAGACTAAACCAGAGAATGATACTAACTTGTTAAGGCTTTGATGATGTAGAACCGGATACAAGTCACGATGCAAGCGTAGCTGGTGTAATGCACGTTCTACAAACTCTCCGAAGCAGTCAGCCAGCCAACGTTCTTCATCACGTGAAGCACAGGACCCGCCTGCTCCCGGGCAGGCCTCAGCGCGAAGCGGCATGCCTTCTGATGCGCACCAGGTCCGTTCCAGCTCGGTTAGGAGCTTGTACATGTATCTGTTAATGTTATACCTGTTTTTGTAAGTAAAGTCTTCCAATGAAACGATTTAGGCGGATAATTATTTAAAGTTGATTGAAAAGTTTCGGATTCATGGGAGAAATATATATTTTCAGACTACACATCAAGTACGAACGCTGCAAAAAAGTCTTATAGTCGGCATGAAAAATTAAATATTACACGAATCGGGTTTTGTTTACTCGACCGAATATCAAAGCGAATAATTAAATGAAATAACCTAAATTAAACATTTAAAACACCCCCGACACAAATAGCTGGTCATCATGTTACCCTCATTCACTGAGTGATATAGAAAATGTTACTAGAACTGAACGTAACTACAAAATTAGAAATTCTTCGCTTCAATATTAGCTGAGATTTTGTAACTTACTCCAATTAAGACTGAATATCTTGGAAACTACTGGCCCTATTTCCGCCAAATATTAACCATCTCGACGGAGGAGTCTTTTGATTAGAAAAAACCGCACTCAAATTGGTCCATCCGTTTAGGAGCTACGATGCCACAGACAGACATATCATATAGATACACAGATATACCTACAATAATGCACATGTTAAACTTATAACACCCCCCTTTCTTGGTCGGGGGTTGAAAATCCTTTTTGCCAATTGCATTGCTGTCGTCACAAGTTCCAAGTACTTACTTGGGATCCAACGGAGCATCACTATTAAGCCTGCAGGCGGCAGCAAATCGCGCGATGGCGGCCTGTAGTGAGCTCATATCACTCTGAACAGCATGTTGATGCAGGAGCGTCTGCGCAGCCCCACACAACTCTCCCTCCCAGGAGGCGGCGCATTCGGTCTCGGAGCCGCTGGGGCCCCCGCCCGCTGAGTCCACCTCGTTGGCGAGCAGCACGCCGAATAGACGTTCGTGTTGACGCACCTGGATACAATTAAAAGGATTACAGAAGGTGAAAGGATTTTCCAATGATACACAGAACATAACAAATTTAAAATTTAAAACACTTCCGGCGCCAGCTGGATATCGTTAGACCCTCATTTAATACGCGATATAGATGCTACTTAACTTAAACTGAACAGAAGCAAACAATTTTTAATTCTTTGCTTCAAAAGTGGGCAGCAGTTATTTCCACCAAACGAAGACAAGGAATTCGATAAAAAAAATAGAAGCGCGTTTGGGTGCTGCGATGCCAAACATGTACAATTTATAACACCCCTTTTTTCCGTCGGTGATTAAAAAGTACAGGAGGCTCGCAAAAGCCACCTGAGAAACTTGTCTACATTGTCAAAATTTTAGAATAAGGTCTAGAACGAGTGTCTTCATACAACAGATTTGCGAAAGAAGAGGCCGCTTTTAGTTTTATAGGCTTATGTGTGCGTGTCTTCGAGCCAATCATAGAGACGTGGTTGTGACATTGACGCTATGACAAATGCGCACACGGACGAAACTAAGCCCGCCGCTAACCAAAGTTTCGTTTTAAAGCGCTAACTAGGTTTCTGGGTGTGGTCCAGAAAGTTTCGTTTTAAATAACATTTTACGACGTTAAAAATTAAAATAATACACTGATTTTATGATATTTAGACGACGTAAGGCACTCTAATACTTTTTTAAATTTTAATTAATTACTCGTCCACTTTGAACACCTTAAGCAAAGTCTATATAAGTATATATGTTTTTCAGACTTCCACTCACAAGCTTCACGCGAAAAAATGTCAACACATTAGAATTTAAGAAGCCAATAAAAAATGGCTGCAATGATTTAAAGTTGGCGAGTGTCGTTTGAGATAAGAAACGTATATTAAAAGCGGGAGCGTCTACCGCGTGAGGCGGCATTTCGACGTCGCACCTTTATAAATTAAAGATGAAGTTATTTCCTTAGTTTTTTCTTATTTCCTCGCTCCAGAAGTAAACTTGGGGAAACTTTTTAATTTCGCTACGTTCCGTCTTTATTTCTGACTTTAGCAAATAAATTACCATACAGTTTGACAGCTTGAAAAGTAATATTTGTACCGAACTAGTAAGTGGCCGTGACATCATCCGCGTAATTTATATTTTACTGTAACCGGATAAAAGTATCCTATTACCATATTTGGATGTCCAACGGTTGGTTCAAATTCGTCCAACGTTGAGTTTTTAATTCGTCTACGTTTTAGCGTGATGAGCCTGAAAATCCGAATGAATCTGAAGTTCCGACAGAAGTAATTTCATAGAAAATCTTTAAGCCCACCTGCGCGAAATATTTTTTTATACCTGGAAAAATGTTTTATTCAAATTAATTTCCGCAAAGAAAACGGAGCAGGTGGTCGCAACCCTATCTAATCTTGTAAGAGTCTGTAGATACTTTAAGGTGTATCGAATAAATAAAGAGAGTCAGACATAATTTTGACTAAGAGAAAGTGTTATGTGCATGCTTCGGACTTTTTATAGGTTGGTAGGACGATAGAGAGCTGCTATGGCGCCGACATATACATTAGAATGTATCTCCAACTCATACTCATTGTCATTAAGTAATTTATTAAACTTATTTTTCACGTCTCCTGCTAAAAAAGCGACTAAAGGGGGCTAAAGTGGTCGTTTTAGCCCCTAAGTTGCCGTCAAAACTTTTAGATTTGTGACAAGCCTTTACTTAGTACTTTTCTTTGAATAATTTTAAAAAGCCCAAGCACTGTAGGATTGCTTTATTTGTTACAGAATTTCTAGGGCCACCTTCCGGATACAGTAGGTATGCAAAATTTCAGTTCAATCTGTTGAAGATGCTTCAAAATTGAGTTGCAAAATTCCACCCGAACAAACATAGTTACATTCATTGCATGGCTACTGTATTGTCAACAGGAAATATAGTTATTTTCTTAAATCTGTACGATCCTGGATTACCACATAAAATAATCTGTAGCTGAAGTGTGCGTGATCAAGATCTCCTTAATACGTCCTGGCATGAAAAAAAATATGGTCCACTCAATTTCAAAAAGGAAGAAATAACAGCGACCGTAAACCCTGAATAATGAAAGGGGATGTGAAAACTTGTGGAGCGAAAAAGCCGTGTCATTGAGTCTCGCAGTGGAAGAATTGTGTGTAGTATACCTACATGGATACATACCTATAGGTTTCTACGCTACGTGCAATTGTGGGACCAGATTGGATTTATCTTAGACAAAGTTAGGTATCGGAATCGAGCATTCTAGCGATTACTCGCTAACGATTATTTTATTAGTTTGTTTGATACACACGGTCGTATAACATGTGTATCGTGTGTGTATAAATATATATGTAAATAGTAAATACACTCAAACGGATCACTTTGAGCATAACTTTGTCACAGTGTTACAGGATAAAAATAATTAGCAATGCGTTATTTTGTCTGAATTAGAAGATTATGGTATAAATACAGGCATGTATGTCGTACGTGGTCGTACTAAGTTTTCGTTGATATATTGTAAGTATATATTTTACCAGTACTTGTATGTGTAAATTAAGTTATTATACTTATTTATCTAGGTATTTCTTAAATTATTGATTAACTACGGTATCTACTAGATACAAATTAGTATATAAATACACATTTAAATGATATTCGTGTAATTACCCGACATTCCCCGCCGATGTAACTTTAGCATAGCAATTATGTGCGACAAAGGCAACCTTTATGAAATTAACATGATCCGCGGAGGTGTCGGAAAGATTCCCCAACACAGTTAATTAAAGTCTACACTTTGTGAACCCTTTCGGGCGTTTTATAAAGTTAGCTTAAGTAGTCAAACAGTGATTTCGTTGAGATTTTAATAAAAATTTAAAAGGGTAATTCCTCGATCTGTTGTGTGGTTATTCACTGGAAAAACGCAACATAATGTTGAGTGTTTTCCTATTCATCACGCAAATTGAAGTGTCAATGTATTGACGACGCGTTTGGCTCGGTTTGTAGACACCTGCCTACTGAGTCGGCGGTCCCGGGTTCGAATCCCGGCCGGGGCAAATATTTGTGCAAATGATGTTGATCTATATATGTATTTATATATTATGTATATCGTTGTCTAGTACCCATAGTACAAGCTTTGCTTAGTTTGGGACTAGGTCGATTTGTGTAAGATTGTCCCTTAATATTTATTTTATTTATTTTTTTATTTATCCTGAAACCCTTATCTAGATATAAATGTGTCACGGAAGCGGATGACGGAAGGAGTTGGAGCATTAAGGAAGGAAAACAGGATCAAAGCAGACCAGTACATTTTATTTATACTAGCGGACAAACAGACGCGGTTTTAAAATATCTAGCCTAGGTATATTAGTAAATCATCATAATAAATTTAAGTGATGAAGTATGTAGTTTTCTCAATCTAACTCTATCCATAGTAACTTCCTTGACTTCCCTATGCAACATGACGTCTTTCTTCTCTTTAATTTGTTTAGTGTAACTAATTCGTGGCCTTCCTCTTCCCTGCTTACCCTCAACCTTCCCTTCCATGATGTTATTTATAAAAGCATCACGTCGTATAAGGTGGCCTATCATTTTCCCTCTCCTTTTCTCTATAACTTTCAGCAAATTCCTTTTGTCTTTTAATTAATAAATGGCATGTATTTAAATCGATATCTGTATTCCCTTTTTTCGATCAAGATATTTGAAAGGTTCACCAAAAATACTGACTTGCACACTAAATAATGCGAATTAAATATACTATTTAAAGGTATTTGCAAAACTGTTTTACTGGATATAAAAAAAAACTAACCAAACCCGGCCGAGTTGGATCTTAGTGTGCAGTGCGAGGATAATTAGTGTACAAGTCAGTATTTTTGGTGAAACTTTCAAATATATCCGATGTACGAAGCATATTTTTGGTGTGAATTCGGTTAAAAAGGTCATCTCGTTTTGTATGATGTTTAAGTTTTTTTTGTAGGACATGTTCAGTTAATCAATTGTTTTTTTTGCACAGCATTCGTTTTTCTGGTATTCATTCAGTTAGTGGAGTTACCTAGTGTGCTGAAAAATTATACAGATGTGCATTTGATAATATCCCTTAATAAATACACTTTATTACCTTGTGGCCAATACAAGCTGTTGTCTTAATTAACTAAATTTAATCAAAGTACGAGAGCTATAAAATAGGCCGGACAAGCACCACCAAGCTATTTATGCAGTCTTAATACTGTGGCGCGTAAACCAACTAATGGAACGCCAGGAAAGGCTAATAAAACCGTTTATGTCCAGTGCAGTGGCTCGGCAGATTACCGATATTGGTCTGATACTCAGTAATCCCAGTTTTATTACCCATACTACCCATATATCACGCTCTGTCGACAATATGCCACGGCGACGACATTACTGGATATTAAGAGACCATTCCCCGTTATTAACACCGAGGAAACTGGAGTGTAAAATAACACTAAACGTAGCACCAGAAAAATCATAACATAAAACCCCGAATCTATTATTCCATTCAGACGGAAAAGTACGTTCCCTTTTTCATTTTCGTCTGACGTCGCAATATTCAATGGCTTTCCTTATCACGATATCGGTCACATGTAGTTTCATTGATGTGGACTTAGTCAACAGCGTTCATGTGGAAACGTTAAGCATGTTTCGATATACGCTTCGCATTTTCTAACAAAGACACCTCGTACGACTGGCTTCGGTCGACCTAGCTCGAAGCATATTATAAAGTTTACATAGTTACATTTATTTATTTTTTTAAGATATGACTTGAACTGTATCAGGACTGGTTAGCCCTCACTACTAGTAGTCTGACTTTGTGTGGGAGTATAACCCGCTAATGGAATTATCTCCGCGCCACAGGGGTAATTTAGGTTGGGGAGACGCGGGCGCACTGGGCGCATGTACTGCGTCGTGAATAGACAGAACCGAATCAGTCTGACTTAGGGCGGGAGGAGAGGGGAAAGAGAGTACAAATACAAAATGCTTTATTGCACACCAAAAAAGTTTACAAATTCACATACAGATTTTTTTTTTGACGTGACAACGTCTTAAATTAGGTTGCGCTCGGAGTCACTCATGAAAAAGTGTAACGCCCGCTCACGTCTGTTACGATGAGTCACCGAACGAGAGAGAGGCCCGCCGGACCGGCGAATGCCTTGCGTCTCTCTCCCACTCAAACATGATCGGTCCGCCGCGCGTTGTCACGTAAAATCTTCGCCCGTAAAACCGAGTTTACAGGCAACCAGTTTTTTTTTATAATTTTAGAATCTGGGGCCCTAGATATCTCCAAACGTCAAATCTCCATTAGATAACAGTTATATCGCCATTGAACTGTCATTTAAATGCGATGAGCTTAAAAGTGACATATCTCATCTCAATTTTAGAAATACGAAGGCGATAATGATTGTCAAAAATGTTATTCATGTATATAAATTTCTGTTTTGAACGAAACGTAACGGACCAATTTCACGTATTATGCGGTCAATTTAAAGTATGCGCCTGTTATTTATGCCGTCACATACAAAGGGAACGAAAATTTTGCGCGTCCGAATTGACGAAGTTGCGATGTTCTAGCGATATCGCCACTTGTCAAGTAGGCACACGTCAAAACTGACAGATGGCGATGAAAAGAAGAGATCTCCATTATATCTCTAAAATTGGTCGAATACCCCCCCTGGTTATGATAAAGACAAAACGCGAACTAAGTAGCGGTAGTTCTTCGCCGGCGGGGATTACGCTGAGGCGCCGTAGTTACATTGCTTTGGAGACTAGAGAGCTCGTCGATTGTTAGGGTGGTACCGTAAAGTGGGGCTGCTTTAAAATGCAGGGACGACTAATTGAAGCAGTACCACTTAGTTATTACATAAGTGACTTAACTTATTGATTAAATTGCTCAAGTTGATTGAAGAATTGTACTTTAAAACATAATCTTTTGAATTCTATCAAAGTACCTCCGATTTTCCTCGGTATCTTGGTGTTCATACAACAAGTCTAAAATGAGTTCGTACAATTATTTCGACAGCCATATTGTAATTAAATTATAATAAGCAAAAATGTAAACGACAGAAAAATGAATAAACAATCAAAATCAGCGTACAGCAGCTGTTGACGTTTTAAATAACCACGACCACAGACAATCAACATCGGGGACCGAGGCTGAAAAATATTAGGTAAACGAGCGCAATGTAAGTAAACAATCAGCAGCCTCGAGGAAAACTGGAAGGACTCGGAATATGAGGAAATAGACCTGTTGCGATCCTTATCCTTATGTCTTCAATTTTGGCACGTTTGTATCACGCTATCGAAGTTGCCTATAGATATGTTGAGTAAAATACTTTGAGACTCTCATCCTACTTTGGCACAATTGGCACCCTGCCATAATAGCCGCCATCTAAGTACATACATATTGTCGATGAACATCGTGGATTTCTTTTATTACAACCTTCACTACCATGAAAAGGTATAACACGCGCCTAAAGAGCAACCTACAGTCTAAGCACAACTAGGCTTCGCGAATCTTGTCACACGACATAGCATCGCCCGTCACTCTCTCACAGTACTGCGAAGAAAGAGATAGATAATATTTCCTCCGCGAGAAAGAGTCGCGTGTCACAGTTGTGCTAGAGGTCTCTCGATGGAAGAGAGAAAATTCTATCTATCTACATATCTGTTGCCAGTTGTCATCGGTGTGTCTCCCAGCCTCGCGACCCGATAGCCACAGACGTAGCCTGATGCGACCCTGCAAATAGGTACACAACGAAAATGCGCTCATCGGGGATGCGAGGTTTCAAGCTTCCACCATCGTCGATGGTTGGATGGTCGTGGATGGATTTCTTACGAACAATTCATACTGGCCTTCCAACCAAAGGCATAATAATCGCTTAGAAGATACGCTGTTTGACACACACACAACACGCTGGACCGGTACCGGGTTCGATTCCCGGTCTCTTCCGCCAGGTTATGCATTTCAATTTTTCTTGTCCTTTGATCTTTGTATCATTGGTTTAATATAAAATTTGTGTCTCCCACCCATGACAAAATGTAGCTTATACGGCAATAGTTGAAAAAAGAAAGAGCGAAAATATACCTTATCTGTCAGCAGGAAAATTGCTTTGACAGCGTCCGCCATTACACCTTAAGTGGTCGTTGGCGTGGTAGGCACGACAGCACACGACCACAAATTATATTTTACAAATTTATAAACATATATTGTCTGTCTTTCTACATACCTGTTGCCAGTTGTCATCATCATGTCTCCCGGCCTCGCGAGCCGACAGCCACAGACGCAGTCTGATACGACCCTGAACCGACGAGCGCTGCGACCTGGCCTCCAACTTGTACCACGCCTCCACCCCCGTCGAGGGGATCTCGCGGAGCGGAATGTTCACGCATCCTGAACAAACAATATCTCATTGATTAACTGTCTTTCATAAAACACAACCATTGTCAGTCAATTGTTCAGTGAACCGCACCATTGATGAATATAATATCCTGCTTGATGGATAATAAGTACACTTCAGTTATGAATATCTCTGTTCAATCGGCCCGTGAAAATGATAAGGATGTTCATTGTAGGATTTGATTATTGGGCACGGTAATACAAGTCATTATTACATGAAAATAAGTCATCTGTTTGACGACGCGGTTGGCGCGGTTTATATGTAGACACCTGCCTACTGAGCCAGCGGTCCTGGGTTCGAATCCCGGCCAGGGCAAATATTTGTGTGATGAACACGAATATTTGTGCTTGAGCCATGGTTCTTCTATGTATTTAAGTATATATTTATCTATATAAGTATGTATATCGTCGTCTAGTACCCATAACATAAGCCTTCATGAGCTTAATTTGGGACGAGATCGATTTGTGAGGTTGTCTGATATTTATTTATTTATCTGTCTTTTATTAAACATAAACAAATCTTAGCATGAGATCATTCCAAATCTTGTATTGCATCGTCACTCTTCATAATATGTAGATGTACTCCTGCTCGAAGGTAGTTTTAACTAGGGAGTGAAATCCGATTTTTTTTGTTATGAAAAAAAAAAACGTTTATATACCGATCTTTTATATAAAAAAGAAAATGCTGACAAAACATGACTGAAAATGCTGAAAAAACCTGACAAGGCATGATTCGAGCATATGAGAATATCAATGAAAATACTTCATAAAGTAAAAAAAACTACACACTTTCGATATGTACCTATAGGAAAAATATACTGAAATATTTAGATTTAACATCATTAGCTAAATGCTGAATATAAAATATTATTGCTAAACTATTTTAGTGCATAATCCACCTGGCTGAACCTCTGGCTGAATGATTTCCATTCGGGATGAATATCAAACAGGCCCCGGGCAAATAAATATTGAATTTTCGTTCGCACCCATCAATCTTGTTACGTCCAATTTTTTGACGCGAATTCGCATTTCAGCTCGCACCGTGAAGATTTCCAGATGAAGAGACGTGCCGTGAAGTTTGGCGGCCGTAAATGTATTACCTTTTTGTGTGTAATTTCACTAAAACATTTTATGTTCCTACTTCGTTTCGTAGCTCATGCTATAACCTGTTGCATCGGGACTCGTCGTCCTAAATAAACATCGCATTGGAGTTATTTTCGCGTTTTACCTTGTTTACTTCTTTGAATAATATTGCATTAATAACTTACAAAGAACTTGGTATAATTTCCTTATTAAAATGATTTGTCAGGCCATCACGCAAAAATAGATAGACGAATTTCAAAACTTTTAACCAATTGATACTTTGACTAAGTTAAGAATAGACTGGTGAACACATTAACGTTCTTTGCGACGCGGTTTAAAAAAACTGGCCAAGCCAACTCAGCTCTCGCGCAAGAAGAGTACCGTACATTGAAATAAATAAAAAAATACATTTTCACTCTATGAAAATTTTAAAAATGAGAAAAACAAGTGTCTACCTATTGCCATTCAACCGTTGGGGCGTATATAATTATTGTATTAATCGGTTTACACTCACGTGAAATTTTCAGGAACGTTTTAATAAGATTGTTGGGGCATATAACGTAAAAAACCCTACAAAAACACGTTATTGTTTAGTTTTCTATTTATTGTTATTTTCATATTTCTTGTTATAGCTGCCATAGTGTAATACACATTATGGGAATATGTCAAGTCTCTACATATTACGGTTGGAAATATAAACACTCCTGTGACAGATGGACAGACAGACAACGGAGGCTTAGCAATAAGGTCCCGTTTTCGACCTTTGCATGCAAAACTCTAAAAACGACGAACACGCCAACTCTAGTTATATTCATATTAAAGTTAGCTAAAAGTCAACTGAATGCTTGCATCGCAGTGAAAAGAATTTTTCACCTCACCAGCTCAAACATGGCGATTTTGCTGTCAGATAACAGTGAACAAAATGCGATTTTCTTTCGAGCGTGAGTAGAAAGTAGCTTTTTAATTTTTTCAATATCTGACCACGAATTGTCATTCTTCAGCCAAAGGTTAATTATAAAATTCTAATCATTTGAATCTCGATGCACTCTGTTTCTTTCATATGTATATAAAAGAGAGGGATAGAAACTTATCAATTTGAAATTCGATTTTCAAATCCGACCTCGATTGAGAACAGTTCGGATACGCGTTTTACCAAAAAATTCATTAAAAATACCCGAAAAAGTTTTAATTGCAACGTATTTTTTTTTCTTTATTATATTTTTATTTAACGACCGAAAATTAAATGATTGTGCCTTTTATATAAAACAATTGATCATTGCTCAAATATAATAAGATTTTTCACCTTATTACTTATTGTAAATTATATTTACTGATTGTAATATATAATTTATAATTTCGCCATTTATCATAGATCATATTCGAAACGTACCTTAAAAAATATCGAGTTCATATTGTAATTGTTATTTTCTTTTGCATATATTTTGTTTGGTGTTTTAAGAGTAAAAATATTAATCAATGTATAAACAAAATCTCGTAATATAATAATATATTTATAAATAAACACGTCATGTATCTTCTAAATTTTCCAATTTGATCAAATATGACAATAACCGTGTTGGTTGGTTGATTATAATTTCAATTAAATTATATTGTTATTCCTTTTTAAGCAGCACTATTTTCTGATTAATAATATAATTGAAATCAGCAACAAAGACTATAAACATACGTTGGAAGAAAAAACACAAAATGAATATATTCTCGCTGATGAGGTGAAAAGTTGTGTGTGCTACACGAGAGCAAAGTTTTTTGCATCTCGTGCTGTTGAGTCCCTCGCTACACTCAGGATTCTAACATAGAATCACTCGCTACGCTCGTGATTCAAACGTAGAATCCTTCGTTTGCTCGGGACTCAAAATCAGCACTCATAACAAAAAACAACTTTGCTCTCTTGTTGCACAAATAACTATAACTACTTAATCTGATTACGCTTCGTATAGCTAGACTTTTACCGCGCACGCCTACTGCCATCCCGTTATAATTAACCACGTAGCAGTTACCTGTAGCTATGTCGGGGTTTTATTTTTAGCCAACTCTGTTAACAGCTTATAGGGCAAAACTATATTTCATCTTGTGATAGATCACAGAATTTTATTAATAGTCTCAGGTAAGAATAATGCATATTGTGTCATAATATTGCCACTGCTCGAAAATGTGCTCATAAAATTGATCCAGAACTCAAAACTGCGTATAGTTGCACATTTGAAAACTGACCATTTATGAGTCGTAATCTACAGTCGTAGTAAACTAAGATTTCATAATAAGATACAACTTTTTAAAATATATTTATAAAACGGCTCAGCAGTATAACTTTCTATACCTTTCGCGCACCAGGATGCGTATTGCTTGGGCTCCTAAACATCTTTATATTGTGTTCGACTGGCTGCTGCAGCCTGGCTGCCTAGAGCGCGGGAGGCTTTAAAGCATGTTTTACTTGTCCATCTATTGCTTACTTTCCAGCCTCTTCAACAATGTTCTATTAAAATGACTGGCAGCTCCCCCATACTAAATATACCTACTGAGTCACTTTCAGTACAACGAATGCACTGAATTTATTGATGACCCTTTTATTTTATTCCGCATTAAAATTGATTACAACGTTATTATCTTTTACTGTCTCGTGATGTCTCATCCCATGAAAACGGCTAGACGAAATTAACCAATTAATTAGTAAAGAGATAGCTGGGACTCCATCATTCTGAGTTTGAAATTGAAATCATTTATTCAACGAGAGGGTCACAAGGGCACTTTTACAAGTCGTATAATATTGTGAATCTGCCGGCATTCCCAAAGAGGACACCGCTGTTGAGAAGAAAGTCGAAAACAACTAAACAGTAGGTAAGTATTTTTTCGTAAATCATTAAAACAATCAATTACATTCAAGTTATAACTAATTACATTGGTAAACGTAAGGGAGATGTATAGTTACATTTATTTACCTACGTAACAGTTATCTGCAGCATAGCTATTAGCTATGTCAGGGTTATTTATATGGAACTAACAGACAGGTGTGCGTGGGACTCGTCGGAGATTTGCTCGTCTATTTGCGAAACTCCTTTTATCATGTTTATATCAGAGAATTTAATTGAATGAACAGCTAACTAGGGTAATTATCAGCGTAACGAATGCATGTAATTTACTGAACAAAATGATTGCGGCTGCACGAAATTCTATGAAGAGAATAAGAGTGCGCCCCGTATATTTTAATATTGTACACTTTATAGTCACAATACTATATAAAACACAGACCATGCTTCCTATAGTCCCTATACATTTGAATAAAGTAACAGGTCAGCGGGCCTTGGTATGATCACGTTTATAACGCCATATAAATAAGGGACAAACAATATGTAACTTTTCGACATCTAAGTGAGTGCGTAAGTGACGAAATGACGGATGAATTAGTCACAGAGTGTGCGCACTTTATAAAAAAACGCCCAAAAAATTGTGAATAATCGTCACCTACATAACGAAAAGTGTTATGTGAGTAACTTATTTAGATAATTCCAATAAATCGGATACACCGCAAACTTAATTTCAAGAGAAGGTGGTTACCAAACACTCAAAAAATAATTTAGCCAGCTTCATTGGTATTTACTACATTCTTATCCTAATACTTAGTAGACTTTAAAAGTACAATTAACTGCAATAAAAATTCTTTGTAGTCTAGAAGAAAACTGAAGGAAAGTAATAAAACGTGCACCATTTGTACATTGTTAACACTTTTTACTTTCTACTTTATTGTACAGTGTTGTTCAATTATCAAGATCTCAGGGTGGCTACTCCGAAGTCCAAAATTCGAACTTTATATCACGACCTCGCGCTCATTCAGATATATTAAACTGGGGAGTGAGAGAAAAAACAAAATACGAACGTCGAAGTGAAAATCTAAATGTTTATACAATACCAATGAAGAAACAAATGATTCGAGTAGTCAACATTGATCTGAAAGCCAGTTGCTCAAGCATTGAATTTTCCAACCAGTTGCTTCATTCCTTTATGTGCTTTAGGGAAGCATTGCAGCGGTAGGCCATAAAGTTAAAATAATCTTCATCACTACCCTAGACTAGAATGAAAACATCATTATTTTATGACTATTGAAACAGAGGTTAAATGCAGAGAGTTTTTCGCGAACCATACATTGAAGGTGGGGAACGAACCCACGACTTTTACCTATACGGAGTATAACATCACTCTGTGATGAAATTTAGTGATTATTCAACTGAGGGGAATGCCAAAATACGAACTCCGAACTTGGCAGTAGCCCACCAGAGTCCGTATTGTTTACCGACGCATTTGTCTGCAGGCTGCCCGAGGGAGTGCTTGCGAGGCCCGCCGATATCGGTACCTATAAATGTCGGAAGAGGCGATAATTTCGCATTACCTATACCCGTCACACTAAACGAAGTACATAATTTTGCGCTGTTCGTCCGATGCTGACTGCATATATTTATGTATATAGTTACTGGGCCACTTTAGTCCTCTCTTTCACATTAAGATATCAAAAGTTTTAAGAACGCAGCAATCGCAGCATCCCATACATAAAATTAATAAATGGCCTAGGAATGAAATTAGTTCACCGCACATGTACTAAAAAAGATAAATGTAGTACCATTGCGTGAAGTTGATATTAATATGGCATATTTCAATGGTTTCTCAGAAAGTCTTTGTATATATAATACACACTTTATTGTACATAAAAACAAAACATTAACAGAACTTAAAAAACAATAGATATGTACAAAAGCGAACTTATCCCCATAAGGGATATTTTAAAGCAATTTTTAAGGAAATGACAAGTATTCATCAATTGGCGTCTTCTTTTCATAAATTTTGTGACATGCATGATTCATCTTTCACGGTAAGGGACATATTAAACCTATATAAAGAAAAAAAAAACCGTTGAAAATTACTCCAATACGCCACCACAAAACCCGAACATACCAAATTCACTTTTAAACAAGAGACAAATTCTTGTCCTCATGTAAGTTCACGAAAATTCATTGATCCGTGCCCAAATCGAATTTGGGATGTAAAAATGCGAGCCAATATTGTTGGCCCTGACTGAAAAGAGGCGCGCTCAGCGGTGCGGTGTATACCTCGCGTAAAAAATATGTAAATTGCTCATGGGGTATAGCCATTCATTCAATATTATTGAGCCCATCCATTCAGAATTACATTGCCTGTAATGTAAAATGTATTCCTTTCCCGTTACAGGATTAGACGTGGTAGAGATTATTTTTTTAAGTATTCCTGTAATTTCGATTTTGTTTAACTGCTACTAGTGTAACGTGCGTGCAACTACCTAGTATATTGACAATAAAAGCATTAGATACCGGATAAAAAATGTTTTAATATTGACTAAAAATCGATCAGGGACCTACGTACTGTACGCCATTATGGCGCGTATGATTGCTAAGAATAGTAAAACATTTAAAAGAAAGTTTGTGTGTTTATGTGTCATGCTTGTTACTTCTTTCTTCACGCTCAAACGGCTGGACCAGTTTTGATAAATGTTGGTATGATGGTAGCTGACACCCTGGATTAACACATAGGCTACGTATTATGACATGAAGTGAAATATGAAATATCATTTTTATTATATTTTATTGTTAGTGATGTATGGATGGGTTCACCCTGTTTTCGCATAATTTTGTAAGTACTAATTCTTTGTGACATATTTTTTACAGCCATATTAGGCTTTATGCATAAACTGTTATCGCAGAATCCAATTTCGCATAGTTTAATTACGCAGAATTACGTTAGTCCGAATAATATATAGTCATATTTTTCGTCATCCGAATCATGTCTACGCATAATTAAAATGATCATAAATTTATCTTGCAGAAAAATATCGTGACAGAAATATGTATTGCCATACAATTTGTTTCAGTGTATTGTCGACAAAGAATAATTTTATTAATTTAAGATTAGTGTAACGGTAATTTGTTTTTCCCTACGTTAATTAAATGTGTAATGAATGTAAAAATAAAAACTTTATGATTCGCACTTTTATATCTAGTTCAACTTATTCACCCCTAGCTAACCGATTTTTCTGATGGTCACAGTTAGTTTTTTGTCAGGTTTTCGGTTCTGTGAGGCTCGCAGTTCTAACCTAACCTAACCCACCTTTCAAGCAGGATTTCGGTTCTACGAGGGTCGCAGTTCTAACCTAACCTAACCCACCTTTCTGCCAGGATTTCGTTTATGTCATCATTCATCATCATTTCAGCCTATTGCAGTCCACTGCTGGACGTAAGCCTCCCCCAGGGTTCGCCACATGGCCCGATCTCCCGTTTTCGCCATCCAGTGCAGTAGGGTCGCAGTTCTAACCTAACCTAACCCACCTTTCTGGCAGGATTTCGGTTCTTTAAGGGTCACAGTACTAACCTGACCCGACCTACTTTGCTGGCTTTCGTTTCGGATAATCGATAATATGCCAAATAAAATTATGCAAAATAGAATTATGAACCCTGTCAACTGTTTCTGGCGTGTGCGCACGACTAATATCAATAGGTTATCTGTAGTTTCTACAGTACTTACATATGTAGTTTTTAATTACTTTTGCACACTAGTTATGATGGTTAAACATGGAAACTTACCGATTATTAGCAAATATAAGACCTAAAATGTATTGGACATGTTGATTGCAAAATGAAAATTTATTCTATTCCTACAAATAAACAAAACTTCAAGCTTTTTGAAAAATTTCATCCATTCCCCATTTGTAATAAAACCTAAGAGGCATTGTCAAAGTTCAAGGACTTGGATAATAAGACAAAAGCAAGCAACACAAGTAGACAAACTATCATTAACAACATAGTTGTTTTCAATTGACAGCCTCTGAGTAAGGTGCGACATTTAATTTGTTAGGCTATGTTTTCGTACGAGCTGCCAGCCAAACCTTTGATAAATTAATTGAAATTGAAGAGTTGTAGTATTAGTTAATGTTATAATGTAAAATTCGTAATGGCATATTCTGTACGAGATGTAGCCACATCTGCTACCGCCAAATAATGTCGCTCGAACACCGAAAATCGATATGTACTTATATCACTGAACTCGGTATATATCAACGTCAGTCCAATTAGGTTTTTAAAGCTTAACTACTTTTAAAGTGATCTACTTACCTTCTATACATATACATATACATCCTCAGTGACTGACTGACAGACTGACTCACTCACTCATCAACGTAGAGCCGAAACTACTGAACCTACGAACTTAAAATTTCTACTATAGATAAAGGATATAATGGAGGCAAGGAATAAGAAGGGATATTTCAAAATTCATCCCCTAAGGGGGTCAAATTAGGGTTGAAAGTTTGTATAGAAGTCGTGTAATTTTTGAATAGGTAAGAGATATAAAAGTTCGTGAACAGATTCTCCATTTAAAAACAAGAAAACTAATTTCAGTGAGAGCAATCTTGTTATTCAGTTGAGTAAATTTAGTACTTAATTCGGTTTTTAATATTTTTTATCGGTGAGTGGGCAAGGTGCGCACCTTGAGTGTGTACCGTGTAGAGTGTAGCTGGTGCAGTTGGCATCAAAAGTAGCAGTTTTTAAACAAGTCATTATTTGAAGGGGTTAAATGGCAGGAGAAACTTTGTATGAAGAACTTGGGATTCTTTGAGTAAGAATGGTATATTTCGTGTAAAGGTTCTTCTATACAAAGTAAGAAAAAAAAACATTTTTTAACATTCATCCCCTTACCAGGGTAAATTGAAGGTACCAGTATTTTTTTGAGAGTATTCATTTAAAACTGAGAAAATAAACTTTAGTTTATTAGACTTTAGCCTCTGGTAATTAATTTCTAAAATGGGTTTAAGGGGAGGAGAAAGTTTGGATGAGAAAAATGGGGTAATTTGCGTAAGACTGCTCATATTCAGTGTAGTGCCTCTAAAACACTACTTTCAGCATTTTTGTCTAAGTGGAAAAGTTGAAAGTTTAGGTTTTGTCTTTCGTGAAAGGGAATATTTTTGTGTATAAACTCTGCATTCATTTTTGGATGCTAGGCGATTAGATGGTAAAATATTGTATAAAAAACGTGGGATCCTCTGAATAAGAGTGACCAAATACCGTGTATTGGTCCTGCATTAAAATGCCAAAAAAAGCAACGGTATCCGAAATGTCTGTCCTTAGGGGATTAAACGGAAAGCCAAGGTTTGTATGACAAATATCGAATTTTTTTGAGTTAGACTTGAGTATAAGCGCAAATTAATACTAAGAGAATAGGGTACTGGGTATCTTGTGATCACAACGCACCTAGATTAGTTCAAAAGTCTCCGTTAGGTTCTACAATTGTCAACAAAATAGGACGATTCAAAATTTTCTTTAGGTATGACGAAGACCAAAAAATTAACAACATTTTGATGGGAA
This sequence comes from Apotomis turbidana, assembly GCA_905147355.2. NCBI lineage: Eukaryota > Metazoa > Arthropoda > Insecta > Lepidoptera > Tortricidae > Apotomis > Apotomis turbidana. Next base: position 13,819,433 of record LR990294.1, read on the forward strand.
CATTAGGATGTCACCGTTTCCAGACCTGTGCGAGCGAAGCTGCGGGCAAAAGCTAGTCGATTTATATGCACAAAGCTGTGTAACCTTCCTTTACGTGCCCTACTTTCCTTGAGTTAAATTCAGATTAACCGACTTTCCTGAAAATATGCTTTAAAATTTTCCTGCTTCGATCTCTCGTTTTTCCTTTAACGATAAAATACACTTCCTATAAAAAGGTAATTTTCCAAGCTTTGCCTTCTTTGTTTTTTTTCACCCACTGTGACGAACGAGTTATCTTATTGACCGAGCGAGTGAAGCATCTCGGTTTCATCTTGGCCAAAAATTATTTCGTACGACCGAATACCGAAAGTCCAGTTATCCAGGATTCCGGTTGTTCTCACCTAAAGGTCACCTTTCAACCGATTCTCGTGAAATCTTGTGAGTTGATACAAAATGGGAGGTTGAAAACGTAAAAAATAGCCATGTGCAAACAGAATCGCGAGGTCTAGGTCTACATCTCACAGAGCCACTAAAAGTTCCCTATTTAAGAGCAAAATTATAGTTCAAATAAATCGCCGTAACAACTTCCACGCGTTCCGAACAAAAGCCCAGGTGCCAATATCTTAATCCCCCTTTGTCGGCCGACGCGGAAAAACCTCGACAACAGAAAATTACCGACACAGGTGTCCCTATAACGCCATATTCTCAATGTTCACACACACGTTAAATCTGATATACAGACTATAACTACGTTAAGTACTTGTGGGGCTCAAATAAGCCGCTGTGTCGCACAGATGTGGAAGATTACAGACACCGAAATAGGATAGTTATGCTGCTTTACAAGTAATTTTGGGACTAGTCTTGAATATCAGGCACGTTACTATGAAGCAGACGGAGTAAACGGTTGTAGACGTAGTCTTTACTACCTACTTTAAGAAGAAAGATCTGTAAATTGCAGATATTATAAAAAATCGGACCAAGGGCGAATCAGACTCGCGCATCGAAGGATCTGAACAAACTATGAAAGCAATGCATATATTACTCTAACAAAAATATAAACTGTGAGCTTAACTTTGCCATGGAAGACTGTTGTCCCCATATATCAAGACAAGCTTTTGCCCGCGGCTTCGCTCGCACAGGTCTGGAAACGTGTCTGTGGAACCTTCTACCGTTTATATTGTTTCTCAAAAGAATACAACTAACAATGATGGTCGATTTATGTATTTCTATTAAGATCCCGTAGCAGAAGAAGTGTGTTAAACAACTCAGCCAAAACAGCTAAGTCCACCTCTCCAAGGGCCATCAATAAAAGCAAAGAAAAATAATGCATCTGTTATTGTTCCTTAAAACCGCCGTTTTAAGCCCGTCTATTGTAAATGATGAGCAACTACCCTACACTGAGCGTGGCCCGACATGCTCTTGGCCGGTTTTTATACAATGTTTTATCATCTAATCGGCTAGCATCCAAAAATGCATGCAGAGTTTATACACAAAAATATTTCCTTTCACAAAAGACAAAAACTAAACTTTCAAGTTTCCCTCTTAGACAAAAATGCTGAAAGTAGTATTTTAGTGGCACTACTCTGAACATGAGCAATCTTACGCAATTTATCCCATTTTTCTGACCCAAACTTTTTCCTCCGCTTAAACCCATTTTAGAAATGAATTTCCAGGGGCTTTAGTTTATTTTCTCAGTTTTAAATGAGTACTCTAAAAAAATACTCTACATACATACCTCTTCTTCATAAAAGCATAACGTGCAAATGTTGTCACCTTCAATTTACCCTGCTAAGGGGATGAATGTTAAAAAATGTTTTTTTTTCTAACTTTGTATAGAAGAACCTTTATACGAAATATTAACATTCTTACTCAAAGAATCCTAAGTCCTTCATACAAACGTTCATCGTCCACTTTACCTCATTAGGGGTTGAATTTTCAAAAATGCTAAATTCAATATTGCCAGTTTTTGATGAAGTCTACACGCAAAATAATGCACCCCCTACTTATAAAAGGCCACGTTTATCATATAAGGTTCCTCTTTCCATTTAACCCCTCTCGGGGATGAATTTCCAAAAATGCTAAATTTTGTTCTGTTACTGCGTAAAGAAGAACATATAAACGAAATATTACCATTCTTACTCAAGGAATCCCAAACTCTCCATACAAACTATAACTTTCCACTTTATCCCATTAGGGGTTGAATTTTCAAAAACGCTGAAATCAATATTCTCAGTTTTTGACAAAGTATCCTACACTGCACCCCTTTCTCAAAAAAGGTCACGTATTCTATACAAAGTTTCAATTTCCACTTAGTCCCTTTCGGGGGTGAATTTAAAAAAATGGTGAAGGTGTTTCCTTACTTTGTATACAAAACCTATACACGAAATATTCATTAAATATACTCTTACTCAGGGAATCCCAAACTCGTCATACAAACTTTCACCTTCTACTTTACCCTATTAGGGGTTGAATTTTCAAAAATGCTGAAATCAATATTCTCTGTTTTAGACAAAGAGCCCCTCCGCTGGGCTCCTTATTCAAAAAAAGCCACGTTTTCTCATATAAAGTTTTACTTTCCATTTAATCCCTTTCGGGGGTGAATTTCCAAAAATACTGAATTTTGTTTTCTTACTTTGTAAAGAAAAACCTATACACAAAATGTTATTACTACTCTTACTCAGAGAAACCCAAGCTCTTCATGCAAACTTCATCTTCCACTTTACCCCATTAATCTGCAAAACGCTTCATATTCTCGGTTTTAGATCTACAATCTCAGTTTTCGGGTCTACACGTAAGATGATGCACCTGTTAATCAAAAAGACCAAGTTTCTCATACAAACTTCCATTTTCCATTTAACCCCTTTCGGGGATGAATTTACAAAAATGATAAAAGTTGATTATTTATTTCGTAATGAAGAACCTATACACGAATTATTATCTCTCTTACGCAAAGAATCCCAAGTTCTACATACAAAGTTTCTCCTTCCATTTAACCCCTTCAAAGAATGTTTTTTTTCAAAAACCTGAAATTAGTTTTCTTGTTTCTAAATGGAGAATCTGTACTCGAACTTTTATATCTCTTACTAAAAAATTACACGATAACTATACAAACTTTCAACCCCAATTTGACCAGGGGGTGAATTTTTAAATATCCCTTCTTATTCCTTGCCTCCATTATATCCTGAATCTATAGTAGGAATTTTAAGTTCGTAGGTTCAGTAGTTTCGGCTCTACGTTGATGAGTGAGTCAGTCAGTCACTCAGGACTTTTCCGTTTATATGTATAGAAGATAATCTTGGTTGTGTACCAACTGCAAATAAGTTTGTTATCACAAAATTACATATTAAATATGTTAGATTACAACAAATTTTGTTGTAATCTAACAACTAATACAATTTGGAGATGATTGAATCATTTTGTTTGTGTGTAATGTTTGTATCTTTGTTGAGGCCTCATCACGCCGAAACAATTTTTGGTATATTACTTAGTAGATTTGGTATCTACTAAATAGATATTCATCCAACTATGGATTTTATCCCACTCCCACTACGGTAAAGTATGACTTTTTTCTACGGGAGTTATGACCTTTTTTTACGTGGTTGAATTTCCAGACACTGGCTAGTAAAAAACATAATAGTTATTCAGCGTGAAAATTACGACACAATTATATTCAATACCTTATACAATTTTACCTAATGGGACCATTTTTGGTGTGAATAATAACACTAAAAAGTTCTTTGTAATGTGTAAAAACGTTGAAATACAAAAACCTACACTTATTGTGAAATGAAAAATGTACAACCTGACAGCTCGGTTTGTTCTCACAAACAAATAAAAAAATAAAGTCGAATTCATCGCGTACATTTTCCCTACAGATTATGCGTCGGCAAATAGAATTTGGATAGATTAGTTTGTTTGTGTCTATATCTGCGGCTGAAGTTTGATTTGCCGTTCCAGTAAACATTACAAAGAGGCAGTCGGCATTTACAGATTAGGCAACGGGTTCGCTCATGCAGCGAAAGTTGACGTAGGCACAAGGCTCTCTTTACAAACGGTCTAGCAATGGGGAAAGGATTTTTTTTTCAAAAATCTTGAATTTTTGTTTATAATTAGGAAAAATTATCTCTCCCTGATTTTTCTATGGCTTAAAAAATATAACGAGAAAATAATGTTTTTCCCGAATTGTACGGCCATGCATCGTACGGAAACCAAACAGATGATGGTGCTGCGATTTCGATAATAATTGATTCGATTAGTATGTAATCTACGAGGGATAAATTAGAACTTCTTACGCAGAAGGTAGTCGAACAAATTTCAACATTTCAGTGACTCTATAATATAATACCAAGAATAGTTGAGGTTTTAATCTCACCGATCGCTATATTATCACAAGTATCGATCATCGGTATATGTAAACATTGTTTGGGTCTTCATGTTAGACGCCTTCGTAGAGGAATGACCAAATATTCCACACAATCAGGATAAACTGAAAGGAATAGGGCGAGTCCTCTGCCGCGCTCTCTGGAAAACCAGACCCAGCATTCCTCTAGCTCTCGATGTCATGGACCAATATATCCAGGTACAGTTAAGTACGTCTAACTACAAAATTAACTTACCCAAGAAGTCATCCTGGCTTCCTTGCCACGCGCTCTGACAGACCTGCTTGAAGAAACTGACGAGGCCGCGGCCGCGCACGCCTCTAGCACGGAGCTCTCGACGTCATGGACCAATATGTCCAGGTACAGTTAAGTACGTCTAACTACAAAACTAACTTACCCAAGAAGTCATCCTGGCTTCCTTGCCACGCGCTCTGACAGACCTGCTTGAAGAAACTGACGAGGCCGCGCACGCCTCTAGCACGGAGCTCTCGACGTCATGGACCAATATGTCCAGGTACAGTTAAGTACGTCTAATATCATACCATCACACAATATCACAAAACGAACTTACCTAAGAAGTCATCCTGGCTGCCTTGCCGCGCGCTCTGGCAGACCTGCTTGAAGAACCTGCCCAGGCCGCGCACGCCGCGCACCTCGTTCAGCCGCGAGACCGCGTCCATCACGGAGCTCTCGTCGTCGTGGTCCCAGATGTCCAAATGCAGTACGTCAGATGACACGTCGTCGATGTCACTATGAAACAATAAATACATTATTATTTTGACGACGCGGTTAAGCAACTGCCTAGAGAGCCGACGGTCCTCGGTTCGAATCCCGGCAAGGGCAAATATTTATGTGATGAACTCGATTTTTTGTGCCTGGGTCATGGATGTTATTTGTATTTATTTATATAAGTATGTTTATCGTCGTCTAGTTTCCACAACACAAGCCTACTAGAGCTTACTGTGGGACTAGATTGATTTGTGTGAGTTTGTCCGTTATTTATTTATTTATTTTATTATTAACCGAGCAAATTCAGCTTCGTTAAAATTTCTTTCATACGTTTGGATTCGGATTTCTGCCTGTTCTCGCCTAGAGACCGCATTCCTCAACCGATCTCATGAAATTTTGTGAGTAGGTTCGATGAGTTATATAGTTTTTTTTACGAGTCAGTTATTCGAAAGTTTTCAAAGCGGGGGTTGAAAAACTGAAAACTGCCTAATTTCAAAACAATCTCGCGAGATCTACAGGTCTCACAGCCCATGTGATATTAGTTCAAAGGGGAATTACCCTCCTAGGGTTTACAAAATCGACAACGAAGTATGAACGTCCCGTTGCAATATTTGTTTTCTATCACACTAATATTAAAGGCGAAAGTTTGTGAGCGTGTTTATGTGTATGTCTGTTATTTCGTCACGCTCAACGGCTGGACCAATTTTGATAAAATTTGGTATGGTGGTAGGCAACTTTTTATCCCGATAAAATTTAGTATTCCCGTGGGATGACCGGGTAACACCGCGGGGCGCAGATAGTATTTCAATGATTTCCCACCGCTGCCGTTGATGAATAACGAAGCGCTCCTCTATTTTCTTTCTCAAGGACCGTACAATAGATTGAAGAGATATAACACATATAATAAATCAGTCAGAATCAATGAGTCAGGTCGGCTGTTGTACGAGTAGGTACCTAAACTTTATACAGCGAGAAACTTGTAGATAAGAGCTAATTGTTTCGTTAGCGGTAACTTTACGTTGTCCACGACTTATGCATAAGTAGGTACTTCGGTTTTTATTACTTTGATCATGAATTGAATGTCTAATTATATTTACAAACACAAATGTGAGACATACTATCGATTGCCGTCGGCACATGTGTTACATTTACGAGTACACGCGGAGTCTGACACATAAGCCCCGCGGGTCTCTTAGCTGCGGTGTAAACGGCATGTAAAATTAAAACGCAACAGCTGCCTTTAAACGGGTGAAGCTCTTAAAACGGGTTTAATGAGGTTTAGTAAGGATGTATTGCGCATTTTGTTTACTTATTAAATTTAGCTACGTTTAATGGGTGCTTAAGATACACGTGACAAATCGCTGCGGGACATAATAGCTACCCTCAGAAGTTTGTTACAGAAATTGAAAGGGGGCGCAGACAAAAAAAGCCTTGATAATCATAATTAACTAAGCTGTGCCCTCGATGTATTAAATTACGACAATGAACGGATTGTAGGTATCACGACGTGCTTTAGAAACAGGGATACCTTACAGAGTTGACCTAATTGAGTTGTAGTCTACGAGCGATCTTGCTGGAAGGTTGCTTGAGAAATACAATACCTACCAATAATTATACGAGACGATATTCAGAGCCCTATTTTGATTAGGCAATGCGATATCCCCGCTTATTTGCTATCTCGCTTTTATTCTGGCCATATTACGGACATATCATACTTATTTTATCCTGTTCGAACTGTATTCAATAGATTTTTTATTTTTCAAGTAAATAATAACGTCTGCCAATAAATACCTACTACATAATAGGGCTGGTACGCGCATAATATGAGCTGGTTTTTGACGACGCGGTTGGCGCAGTATGTAGTGCACTTGCATATGAGCCGGCGATCCTGGGTTCGAATCCCGGCCAGGGCAAATATTTGTGTGATGAACTCGAATATTTGTTCCTGGGTCATCAGGGTCATGGATGTTATCTGTGTATATTTGAGTCATTTTCAAAATATGTGTACGTCACGAAATTGTCAGTAAAATGTGTCGTTAAGGCTGTATTCATAATTAGGTAGTATTGTAGTAGTAACGGTGTTACATTTATGAGGAATATCGTATTGGTTCCTCTTTAGAAAAAACAAAAAATAACCATTATTGCATTATAATAATAATTATTATTTAATTATGAAAACATTATAAACAATGGTTTTAAGTATCTTTAGCTAGACGACTAAACTAGACGATTTTTTTCTTTTTTCGTCATACTTTTCAGGGTTTAGCTCTTTTACTTTTTCAATGTATTTTTTTGCCGTTCGGCACCGGTTAGCGGCATTCTGAAACTAAAAAAAGATGTTGGTTATATTCTGAATATAAAAATAAAAAGTATCGCTAGTGTGGGTAGCAAAGCGATCAACACTAAATACAATAGGGTAAGCGTTAAAAAACATTCTTTTTTCTAGACATAGGCCAGTATTTCCATAGGTACAAAGAAAATTTAGTATTTTCGAAAAGTTTGATAGGGAAGATAAAATCAAAATTAAAAAAAATAATGGTTAGGTTAGTTTAGTTTCTAGGTTTTTTTTTAAAGTTAGTTTTAGTGTTATGTAAGTTTTATTTGATCTTGTATAGTTTTTAAGGTACTTTATTTTTGTAGGTACCTACTTATTGTATAACTTTAATTTTTCTATGTATATAGATACACATTGGTAACTTAGGTACGTATAACTAAATATATACATTTAAATAAAGCAAAACAAATAGTACTTAATTAATAAATATTCAGACTTTTTGTTTAGCATTAAATAATATATATATATATTTTTATTTCATCTAATTTTGCGCGCGGTAACCTATTGAGAAACATATTCAGTTTTCTTTTAAATTATCTGGAGTATGGAGTTACATAAAAAAATATCTGTAAACATTTATTGTTTCTCTCCTTTATTTTTATTCGTTACATTTTAACACGCATTTTCATATTTTATTTATTTTCATACTTTACACATGAGACCACTTTACCGTCTACAATTTACTGACGTTAGTAAATGTCAGGAAATTGTTCGTCAGTAACATGTAAAACTTAACTTAAAAAATACTTTTACACAAAACATAATCACATTTACTAGTAGATTGAAAGCGTAAGCTATTATTCTAGTCATAATTTAAGTTTATTACAATTGCGGTAGGTGAATCCTTGAAAATGTACTTACTTTTGTTGAGAATACTTCGTTAGGAAAAGGTAAATTTATTTTTTCACAATTGAACCACAGGACTTTTTTCTTGTCTCAACGACAAAAAAAATGGTGGCGCGTCCTTGTGATGTTTCTATTCGTGACAAGACCAGTGTTGCCAGTGATTAAAGTTAGATTCCTACTCTTTGCGATACAAAAAGTTAGTTAATTATGTCAATAAAACAGTGTCACGAAATTGTAACGATTGATAAGGACATATTTTGAATATATAATTTTTAGTTTCTTTAAGGTAAATTTTAATAGTTTATCTATCAGACATAACACTTAAAACATTGCTTTTTAATTACGATACAAAAAACTAGGAAGTTGCTATACAAAAATTCTGATAAAAATATTGTTTTCAATGTCGTCCAAATAGGGGGACAATAAAAAATGTATGGAGTTTTTTTGTTACTTTTTTTTCAAATTAAACTTATGTAAGGATTTGAATCGCAATTCATTGCTTTTTATCAGAAATAATATGCAGTATGCTTTATATTAGTCTGTAAAATTTAAAAACTGATTTATTTTAATCGTAACCATATTTTTTTCGAGGATTTTTTATGAGGACACACATTTTAGTAGTAATGTACAAATATTTTGAAAACGACTCATTTATATAATTATTTCGTCGTTTAGTCCTAGTTCGTAGTAAGTACGTAGTTTGGGAGTAGGTTGATTTGTGTAAGATGGTCCCTTAATATTTATTTATTTTTGTAAGCGCGCGTAGGCGTGTACAAAACATATATATGTGCGAGAGATGTTTTGCGACTGTTGCGAGGGATGTGGGAAGCTCATCGGCTCCACTCCTGTATTACCGCCCCGCTCACTTATCTGAAAAGCGCTCATTATATACACATCCTCGCACCGCGCGCTCAGCTACCTCGCACAATTCTGGTGGAAACGTAGCCTTCCTGAGCCACAAAAGTAGAAAATGCAAACCCGGTTATTTTGTCATAAATATACCGATTATAACCGGTTATTTGTATGGTAAAATACCGGGTTGGCAATTCCGACGCAATAGTGCCTCTCTGCGGTTTGTCCGAATACGCTAGAATAAGCCCGTGTATGCTCGTTCAGCGTTTTAAACGCGTGTAAGCGCGTAACGAAACGACCGCATACGCACAGAAAAAAACACCAGTCTGAAAGTGTCCAACACCAGTCTGAAAGTGTCCCTACTAAGTAGGTACCTATATACGGATCTTACAGATCTAGTGAATAAAGTTTTGCTATCATTTTATAAATCATTTTCAGCGAAATTAATTGAGAAACCATGTCAAACTTACTTTCCAGATATCAAAATATGATAGTTAAACATTTGTTACCTACGATCTGTTACTTGTCGCCATGAGATGACTGATATCAGCTTATTATCGATCTATCTAAGTACCGGGAAAATGGATTAAATACGAACCAAGATAAAATATAAAATCTTGAAAATGGAAATATCCAGGAAAGGCCAGTTGATTAAACGTTCCTCCAAGTGTTCAGCTTCGCTGTTGATGACGTTAAACAAATTGCAACTACATATTTAGGTACTTTCAAAGGCAATGAGTTTCGATGTTGACTTCTGCTTTTGTTTCATTTTATGCTCGATAGTGTTGAAAACATTTATGGTAGTATTTTCTCCGTAAATTACATTAAAACATACGTCTTAGGGTGCGTCTCCACTAAAGCGGAGCGGGGCGGAGACGTGCGGAATAGAGCAATTCACCTGAGTTTTGGAGTAGTAGGGCCTCGTGCAGGGTCCGTCCGGATTGTTACTACCGTCTTGCCTACTAACCCACCGCCAAACAGCAATGTTCGCATTGTTGTGTTCCGGTGTGGGGGTAAGATAGCCGGTGAAATTACTAGCATAAGAGGCATTCTATCTTCGTCCTCCGGGTAGGCAAACACTTGTGACTCCTCTGGTGTTGCAGGTGTTTATGGGCGATGGTAATCGCTTTCCATCAGGCGATACGTTTGCTCGTTTGCCCCCTATGACATAAAAAAAAAAAAAAAAAAATGTGTTGCCCGATTCTGCTCGTCTTCAGTGGAGACGCTCCCTTAGGCTGCCTGTCCACTGGAGCAGAAAGAAACGTGTATAAAATGGACCAATCACATTCCTCAGATTTAAATGCACTTCTTTTGGGCTTCACAAAAACGCAGCCTGATTGGTTCATTTTGTCCGCTCCACTTCTCTGGTCAAGCGTCCTTACTCAACCTCTACAGTACTCGCGAAGTTGACTGAAGTTAGCCTAAGGCGAAGCTGGCCGAAGTATAAGTTTCCGCAGCGAAGTGCCCCTCGACACTACAACCGCCCAACTTGACTTAGACTTGACGGACACCAGTCTCGCTTAATCTCAACTCACAATTTAAAGCTCTCATTCCATTTAGGTGACAGTGTATGTGGCCGCACACTCGTGGCTCTGATGTATCGCGCGGGAAGCCGGCCTAGACTGTCGCGTTGTTGGCGTCCGTCTCGCCGCTTGAAGCTGAGCCGGAAGCCATGTTTGCGGCCCTCATCCTCTGAGGCTCGGGGGGACGCCGGCAGGGACGCTGGCTGGATGCCCAGCATGCAGTAGGGGTCGCTGAAGCCTGGACAAAACAAAAATAAGGTAAACCACTGATACAAAGATCAAAGCTTAAAGGAAAATTGAAATGAGTTACCTGGTGGAAGAGACCGGACATCGAACCCGGTACCTCTGGATTGCCGGTCGTCAACTCATTTCAATTTTTCTTTGAGCTTTGATCTTTGTATCAATGGTTTAATATAAAATATTGGTGCCCACATAAAAAATAAATGAGACATGTTTCAAAAATTTATAAAACTAAGGTTCGCAAATCAGACAATCTCATATTTACTACTTCCGCAATCACACTCACTATCGCTGTTTTGTCACTTATATCTTATGTTGAAGAAATCAGCCATAATAATCAATACATTAATAGACTGTAGTTATATCACACAGTGTTATAACTCTATAGGAATTCTCAGTTTTTAGGGTTCCGTAGTCAACTGGAAACCCTTATAGTTTCGCCATGTCCGTCTGTCCGTCTGTCTGTCTGTATATCCGTCCGCGGCTTAGCTCCGTGTACTAGAAAGCTGAAATTTGGTATGAGTATGTGTATGTATCACGCCGACAAAACGGTAAAATAAAAACTAAAATAAAAACTTTTTTTCGGGTACCTCCCGTACACCTAAAGTGGGGGTGATTTATTTTTTTCGTTCCAACACTGGTATGTGGGATGTCGTTGAATAGGTCTTTTTAAAATAATAGGGGTCTCCAAACATTATTTTTAATAATGTCAGCAGTTTTCTAAATATTCGGTCCGAAAATAAAAAAATTGTGCCCCCCCCCTCTAACTTTTCAACCAAGGATCAAAAAATTATGGAAAAATTCATGGAAATGAGGCCTTTCAATGAAAACTATATTGAATAAAATCGGTCGAGCCGTTTTTGAGTTATCGCAAAAATTCATAATTTTCTTTAAAATGACGTAAGTGCCGCGCGGTGTCCTTATACTTCAAACGTTACACATATTAGTTAAGTGCCATACTGTATTAAAATATTTCGCTTTATCTGGTGCATATACTTAATCGATAACTTCCAGAAGGTAATAAGTAATTACTGATGGGTACACTGCTTGATAACGACTCGCTAAGAATAGCAGTGGCCCTAAGACTGGGAACCTTGTGTGTGAGCCGCATCGCTGCATTTGTGGAGTTATGGTGGAGGAAAATGAACACCATGGCTTAAGTTGCCAGAGATGTGCAGGGCGTTTTTCGCACCATCATTCTATTAACGAAATTGTCCGCCGAGCCATGGTGTCCGTTAACATCTCCTGTGTGTTGGAGCCCCCTGGTTTATCTCGAACGGATGGCAAAAGACCGGACGGACTTATTACGTTGGTTCCATGGCAGCGAGGGCGTTGTCTTTTATGGGACGCAACGTGCGTTAGCACTTTTGCTCCGTCCCATTTGAGGCAAACCGCGGGGTTGGCGGGTTCAGCGGCGGAAACAGCCGCTAAGATGAAACACGCCAAGTACGCAGCCTTAGAGTCGATGTACGATTTCGTACCCGTCGCTGTGGAAACGGCTGGACCTTGGGGTAGTGAGGCTCGCGAGCTTTTTAGGGATTTAGGGCGGCGATTGAGAGAGAGGGGCAACGATCCTCGCTCTGGGTCATGGTTGGTTCAGCAAGTCTCCATTGCCATTCAGCGGGGCAATGCTGCTATTAGCATAATGGGGACTTTTGGACCGAATATGGCCCTGAGAGGGGATTTAAGAGATTAAGTTTTCCTTGACGAGGCGTGTTGCGGATTTATTTCATGTCATTTGATTCAGACGAAGCTTGTTGCGGATATACTTTGTGAATTGCATGCATTATTTTTAATTGACGAAGCATGTGGTGGATTTTTCTTTTGTTCATAGGTGTCGGTTTTATTATCAATAAAAATTTGTTTGTGATAGGTTAAGTAAACATTACTGATACTTTGGCGTTTACGACCTTTATGTAAAGCTTGATATCTTTCTCGAAATTTAAATCTTTCTCATAATTTTCGTCTATTGTGAAGGATGGGCAACTACGGAACCCTACACTGAGCGTGGCCCGACATGCTCTTGGCCGGTTTTTTTTTTGTGCCTCATATCTTCAACAGTTGCGACAGTTGAGTGAGAATCACCCAAATAGACCGTCTCGAATTAAGTGTACCTTATGATTATTGGTTCTATACGACGATATTCAAAACAAAAGGTACAGAACATCCTGTACACATATAAATATGTACATTAATATAGGTAGGTACATATAAGAATAGAAGGAGGTAGGGAACTTGCCATAAAGTTAAGCTGTTTCGGCCAATAAATTATTGATAATCACCGAGCCATTCCATATACGTGCGCGCACCAACACACTGTATAAAAGTAAAGTTATAGGTAAGTAATTAAACATCGAAATACTCGTTCACCTTGAACCTAATGGTATTACGAGCCTCCTGTATTCATTTAACATGAATATATCTGCAATTAACTTAATAGTCACCTCAGTCATTATACCAAAACAATAGGCAACTTTCGTCACTTGGTCCACTGACATACATAGATGGAAGGCCTATCCCTCACCGCGAGCCTCATTCTCTAGATTGAATCTATACTTTATTATAATAAACCGGGACTTAATCGCGTGCAAAGAGGTATTTATTTATTTACCTCGACGTTTCGGACGTGATTTAACGTCCATTTAACGTCCAAGGGACTCAAATCAATCTATCCTATTCTGAATCTATTTTATACAAGCGAACCGCCCCGGCACGGGTGTAATTCTAATAAATTATGCATGTATTATACATATGTATAAACCTTCCTCTTGAATCACTCTACCTATAAAAAAACCGGCCAAGAGCTTGTCGGGCCACGCTCAGTGTAGGCACAGTATAATAAAGAGTACTAAGTGTAGGGTTCCGTAGTTGCCCATCCTTCGCAATAGACGAAAACTACGAGAAAGATTTCAAGCTCTATAAAAAGATCGTAAACGCCAAAGTAACTGTAATTACTTATTACCTTCGAAGTTATCGATTATACGTGCCAGATTGAGCGAAATGTTTTAATACAGTATGGCCCTTAACCAAAATGTGTAACGTTCCAAGTGTAAGGACACCGCGCGGCACTTACGTCATTTTAAAGAAAATTATACATTTAAATAAAACAATTTAAACGGATTATATCGCGTATATTAATTATTTGAGCCTCCCTGACGTTTCAGTACCTTTACAGATACCGTTGTCAAAGGTTGACTGTAAAGTTGACGGTATCTGTAAAGGTACTGAAACGTCAGGGAGGCTCAAATAATTAATATACGCGATATAATCCGTTTAAAATGTTTTATTTAAATGTGTGACAGTCGCGGAAACCGAAGAAAATAAAATTATACATGTTTAACTCAAAAACGGCTCGACCGATTTTATTCAATGGGGGCCCCAATATATTTTTTTATTTTCGGAGCGAATATTTACAAAACTGCTGACTTCAAAAAATAATGTTGGAAGATCCTTTCAAAACACTTATTCAACGACACCCCACACACTAGTGTTGGAACGAAAAAAATAATCACCCCCACTTTAGGTGTATGGGACACCAAAAATATTTTTTTTTTAGTTTTTATTTTACCGTTTTGTCGGCGTGATACATACGCATACTCATACCAAATTTCAGCTTTCTAGTACTAATGATCACGGAGCTAAGCCGCGGACGGATAGGGAGACAGACCGACAGACGGACATGGCGAAACTATAAGGGTTCCTAGTTGACTACTGAACCCTAAAAAAACGCATCAAAATCCGTTGCGTAGTTTTAAAGATCTAAGCATACATAGGGACAGACAGACAGACAGGAAGCGACTTTGTTTTATACTATGTTGTGATGTATAATATTCTGAGATTGTATTGAATACATATTTCAACCCCATTGCAGCAAAGAAAGGGTTAAGCAGACGAAGAAACCATCCGGTATTTTATAAACCCGTCGTATTTCTCTATGATACTCATAAATAAAATGTTATATTCACATTTCAACGGTTTTATTAAATTCCACCCACTAGTATATAATATGGTTTGTAAAACTCGGAGAGAGTAATTGAGTAACGTTCAACTTCGTAAACATTTCTAAAACTGGTATAACCAAGTTTTGTGAAGGGAAATTTGATTTTTGCTTTCATTCATCGTTTAAAAAAGAATCCTCTAATGTGATCAATGTTTTGTATATTTTTTTGAAGATCCTTTTTTATTGGTTACGAAATTATGTATATTTAATGACATAATCATCCAAAACTTTTCTATTAAAGAAGATTGAGGTGAGACGTGGGTGAGACGTACAGTCGGCCAAAAAATTGGTGTCACTTTTTAACTCAATTCACTAATATTACTGTCCAAAAGTGATACAAAATTACTTGCAGTTTTTACTTATGTACTTAGTTGAAATTATAATTACAAAGTAAGGTTTTGTAATACTTTCGTCACGTGTGCAGTGTAACGAGGAACGTAGCGGCAACGTGCCTCGTCGGATCGAAGTGAGGCTGAACACCTTATTTGGTTTCATTTCACTTCTCCAGTTATAAAAGCACGTACGTTATTTTAGCTTCCCGGGCTAGAATGGTAATTTTAGCCCCTAGGGTTTACATGGCAACCATATAATAATTTATATGAAAATGATAACTAGAGAACTTGTTTTTGGCCAGCTACAGTCAGTCTAGTATCTCTTATACGAGGAGTTTTACAACCCACGCCAAATTGTGGATTTTTAGTGGTAGTTACTAATGTATGTTACTGGCAATGGCAAATTTTTGGTAACTGACGTTGAAAGTCGGTGAATGTCACTGATGTAGGTACACATAGAGGAAAAAAGACTTAATATTCCCAAATTTTAAGTATTTTTTTCATAATAAATCCAAAACTTATACACAGTGATGAAAGTCAAGTTTTTTCAATAGGATTCAGTAAGGATTGAGCAGCATTCCGGTAAACTATGTTTTGAATTTGGTAAATGACAACTCCTTGACAAATAGCCAGTGACGTTAAATAAAGCAAATATATTACTTATGTCACAGATTATATAATACTATCTTATGTATACACATTATTGCCATAAGAAAGCTGTTAGTAGCGCTACTAGCCCTGGGTTGGACCGACGCTTGCTAGGCTATACATAAGAGTTACTAGAGGTCTGTTTACTATCTTTCTTGGACGTTTTTCTGATCTATGCCCGCTACATAATTTGAAAAATCTGTGATAACAATTTAATTTTTTATATTTTCTCGCATTTGAACTAAAAAGTAGAGACACAAAACGACATACCACTCACAAATTTGTCCTCGCTCACTTTGTTCGCTCGTTCAAGTAATCACTTCGTGTCGTAATGGCTTACTTTAGCCCCTTGTCAAACAATCCACTACTAATTCACTGACGGAGCGAAGCGCCTCTGTTTCAGTATAGCCAAACTTTCTTTAGTATTTGCGGCTAATCTCGCCTACAGGCCAAATTTCTCAACTAACTTTCATGAAATTTTGTAAGTTAGTCCGAGTATATAGATTTTTTCGTTTATTTAGTTTTTCGAAATGTTGTAGATTTGGTTGAAAGCATTAAATATTATCGAATTCCAACCATTTCGATACAAACTCGCGTATGTCAAAAAATACGTAGTGCGTCAAAGTTAAAGTAAAGTCAAATGATTTATTTGTTATAGAGCCACTAATCTTCAAAAACAAAGTTGGTTTTATAAAGATTTTTCTTCCCATCACGACACGTGTATCCCGCGGAAAATCACAGTTACGCTCGCTGATGCAACATGATTCCGAAACGTTAAGGCGACTCCGTACGTGGAATGGTGATTTTTAAAGTCCTAAGGCTCGTAATCTAGCACACGAAAAAATCTGAAAAAAATATGTTATTTTTGACTATTTCTTCTAAAAAAATATAGTTGGATTTTTTTTTAAAGCAATAATTACTATGGAAAAAATAATGTTGAAATAGGGTCGTTTTCAATTTTCAATTCCCTAAGGCTTCTAAACTACAAGTGATATTTACACGGCTCTTTCGCAAGATTATTGACAACTCATTGATCTTTAATCGTATTGTTTAAAAGTTAGTAAAATGGAAATTCGGTCTAATAAAGCATCAAAAAAACTGAATTTCCGCGAGCGCGGCCGTGCCCGGGCTGCGAGCTCAGTGTAAATCTAACCGTCGAAGGGGAAGGCTGTGTCACTTGCTCTCGCGATCCATCTAGTTACGGAAAATTGTTATAGTACCGGATCCCGCGGAGGTTCGATCTGTCTTCGTGCGTTTGAAGTGTATTTTAAGAGAGTTTAGTTCGTTTTTTCACACGACTACGCTATGCGACATAACAAAAAGCACAAATTTTCAAATAGAATTAAATTCAACTGTTT
The DNA here is from genome assembly GCA_905147355.2 of Apotomis turbidana. Lineage (NCBI taxonomy): Eukaryota > Metazoa > Arthropoda > Insecta > Lepidoptera > Tortricidae > Apotomis > Apotomis turbidana. The sequence continues at coordinate 13,836,654 of LR990294.1, forward strand.
TTTTCGTATTTAGGTAGGTATCTATTAATTATAAGTACTTATAAAAAAAATTGTCATTGCTTAGCATTCCCGAACACATTTGAATACTTAGATATTCTGAGTCATGGGCCCACACCAGACAGGATTCCCAGAAAATAACACTTTTGGTGTGGGTTTTATTTAGGGCCCTTCTCTGTGTAGTATTAGAGTACCTTAGGTATTTTAGTTAGTAAAAAAATCTGATAATACAGATATTTAGGTAAGTATGATAACGTCTAATGATCTTTATGAATTCAACCCTAAGAGATATGAATATCGTAATGCAGAACAAGTATTATTCGTTTGAATACCATTGTAATATTCGGTAAAACGCTAATTTACGAATACGAATATTTATTGTAAGTATTCACATTCGTTGCGTCACTAGAACAGTACATGGCATATGATATAAAAATACATTATCAAAAATTACAATAGTTTTATATCCACTAGATTGCTTTTGGTAACTACGGCTACCTGTCACCGCTCTTATTTTATTATATAAATAGAGTCCAACTCAAAATTCGAAGCAATTGAGTGGCTAGTCCAAGAAGGCAAGTGACAATTTTGGCATGAGGGCTTATTTATGTACATATAGTCAGAATACATATTAGGGTGGCTCACAGTTGTATGAAAAAAAAAATTTTTTGGATAGTTGCATGGGGCACCCCCTAAATCTTTTACACTAGCCTAAAGGAATATTTTGGTAAAATTTCAATGTCCTAGTATACGAGGAAGGCGGTGCTCATCAACGCTTTTGACTCCAAGAAATCGAACTTTTTTAAACTTTTTAGGAGCTAAGTTTACATTGGGAATAAAAGTCACACAGTCATTTAAACATACAATTTAACATTTATTTAAGTTCTTCTGACCATATAAACAGAAATAAAATCTTATCAGATAGTATTAATTCTAAAATATGATGTCGGCAAGCGCACGGCCAATAATTCTTTCGAGGCTCCTTTGTTCATATCGGTGTATCGGTGTAATGTAGTATCAAAACTCATGGCTTGTACACATCTTGTACAGAATCAATAATATGCCATTGCTCCAATAAACTATGCACAGCCTTAGCTTCGTTTTCACCTGTACCAGCTGTTAGTTTTGGTACTCTTAGTAGCTTGTCGTTGCCGTCGTCGGACACTAACACTGCCAAAGCTTTCGATCGGGTCTGGCATAAAGCACTTCTTTCCAAGCTTCCTGCCTACGGTCTGCCCATGCAACTGTGTAAATGGATTGCTGACTTCCTGCATGAGCGTAGAATCCGCGTCCTCGTCGAAGGGTGCGCTTCGCGGTTCATGACAGTGAATGCTGGCGTCCCACAGGGCTCTGTTTTATCACCCACCCTCTTTCTTCTGCATATCAATGATATGCTACCATTAGGGAACATACATTGCTATGCGGATGATAGTACGGTCCATGGTCGATACTTTGGCCGGCCAGGAGCTTGTAGGGCGGAAATCGGCGCGAAACGTGAGAATCTTGTCGTTGAACTGGACCAGGTTCTGGCCCTCATTAGCAAATGGGGATCTGTTAACCTGGTTGAGTTCAACGCCAAGAAAACCCAGGTGTGTGCGTTCACTACCAAGACGTCTTCGTTTCTCCCTACTCCTAGTCTCCAGAGCACTCCTCTTGGTTCGCGTGATAGCCTGAATATGCTAGGCATGGATATCCGCTGCAATCTGAACCAAAACGAATACATCGAGTCACTGATTACCACAGCTTCCAAAAAACTGGGGATCCTGAACAGGGTGCGACGGTTCTTCGCGCCGGACCAGCTTTGCCTTCTTTATAAGACTCAAGTTCGGTCGTGCGTTGAGTACTGCTCGCATCTTTGGGATGGCTCCGCCCAATATCTACTCGATGCGCTTGACAGATTGCAGCGTCGGGCGGTCCGCATCATAGGTGACGAGAAAAGTACCAGATTCCTCGAACCCCTTCAATTACGTAGGGACATTGGGTCGCTGAGCGTTTTCTATCGCCTATACCATGGCGAGTGTTCTGAAGAGTTATTTTCTCTTATCCCACCCTCCCCTTTCCGTCATAGAACCACACGTGCCAGCTTGCGATGTCATCGCCTCACCGTGGAGAATATTCCCACACGTACCAAGAAGTTTGGCAATTCCTTCATCTGCCGAACTATTAAAGTATGGAACTCCTTGCCGGCTCATGTGTTTCCTCCTTCTTATAACTTGGGACCCTTCAAACGAAGCGTGAAGAAGCATCTCTCGGGCCAGCATGGCAGTGTCAACTGACTTGGCACCGTTGGTTTCTCGTCAGTTGCCATTGCGACTTAAGCTCCCCTTTTTGCTTACCATCAGGCGAAGTGGAGCCACTATGTTGTGCCGTTATAAAAAAAAAAAAAAAAAAAAAAAAAACACTGGCAAACGATCCACTTTTCCTGTGCCGAATATATTTGACAGGATTTTTTCATCCCAATGGACTTGAGGTTGGAATGCACCTATGATTGAGTCAGCATACTGCTTTATAGCTAATAATAAGATTTATAGAAATAATAACTATAATAAGACTTGCTGGAGCATGCCCGAGAGCTGCTGCAACAGGAACAATTATTTCAACGGCTTCGCGATCCGATACTTTATTCCTGTCCAAAGCACTTGTGACATGATGACTGAATACATCCAGTACTGTAGTTACAGTACTAGCTTACTCCTCAGGGCTTAGTTTGGCCTTTTAATCACAGGCCTCGGTTGGAATTCATCATCGTCATCAAAAGACAAGCTACGCACCTCATCCTCTATTTCAGTAGCCGTTGAACATGACGGTTGGAAAGAACTAAGAGCTTGGCGGTATCGACGATCTTCTTCTGCTAGCGCACGTTGCAAGGCTCTTAAATTCTTCTGGGCTAACTGTTTATGTACAGTTGATATCACCATTCTCCTCTTTGCTCCTGCAGAAATTTCCTATCGTCGCTTATTTTTAAAAGCGGAGAAACGCGTCATAATGAGATACATCATAAAGTTTATCAAGTTCTTTTGTGAACTTGATTTCTAGTTCTCGATGAGCTGGTGTATTTCTGTGTTTGTTCTTTATTAACAACGACCAATCAGAATGAATTCTCTTGAGTTATTCTTGGCAGTGTTTCTTAAGTCGCGTTGGTATAGCAACTTTATTCCAAAGAGTTAATAACTGCTCAACCGTTACCTGGGACGCATTTCGTATCATTTTTAAGTCATTCAGATAGTACAAGAATCATAGAAATACTTTTCTGTTAGTTGTAAGTTGAATTAATAAAGCAAGGGGATCCAAATTTCTCACTCCTACTAGAAACACAGTATCGCTTTTTCAGGTTGTTGTCATGATTCAAATAAGCAACTTTGACTGTTTAGTAACAAAAATAAACCTTAATTATTTGTATGTAAATAGTATTTACGCAGTTAATAATATTAAATACACGAAATGACTTCTTCAAAACATTTTAAAAGCAAAGCAACGGTTACGGTTAGCCAAACCTCAGTACACTTGCTAGTCAGTATGAAAAAAAGTTGAGGGTAGTTGAGCACCGGCTTAGACTTACCGTAGGTATTTGTAATTTTGCACAGATTATCTTATTGACTAATAGAATAAAATTAGGGGGTGCCCCGATCAAATATTAAAAAAAAATTTTTTTGAGCCACCCTAAATATTTGCATCAATAAATTTCCCACTTCATATTTAAATCTAAATGAGCGTTAGTAATTATTGACATATCCGCCGGGCCTAGCTAGACATGCCTAGCCTGGCCATAAGTTCTGTTCCAATTGTTTACCGTTTATAAAATAAAAACCTGATTTTTATTACATATCGTTTAAAAGCCACATATTAATGATCGGATTACAGTTGAATTAATGAAAAAATATATAATTTTATTTAGACTCATCGTAATGCCCGGACTTGATTTTTAACTAATGCTCAGAATTTTTCTCTCTAAGTTTGCCAGAGGGCAATGAAACGATCTTGGATCCAATTAATCGATCGCGGAAGGAACGCTAAAACCCAAATAGCTTACGTAACCCAGACAACCGCTAAACTAAAGTAGAGCTGACAAGTTTGCCGCATGTCAACCGATCTGCAGATCAAGAAATTTACACCCACCCAATAAAATTCGGCGTCACGGTAGATCACGATGGAGATGGTGGGACTACCTGGTTGTATTACAAAAGGGTTGGACATTGCTGATCTAAATAAGGACGGATGGAAAAAAGATAGCGAGGCTTTTACCCGACAAAGGGACGGCACAGGCTTATATGCATAATAATCTGAAAAAAAAAACTTTTGAGTCATGTATAAGTACATTCAGTTATCGAAAGCTTGTTATTTTATTAAATCTTTTATCCATCCAAATATCATAAACCCTCCATGATGCGTTCAAGAACGGTACATTATGACCACCATAAAAATACTACAGACTGTTTTTAAGCACAAATTTCGTATTTCGATAGTATTATTTATTCAAATTTCGAATATCTGAAAAACAAAGAAATTTGATTTGACCTCTAGGGTAATATTTGTTATAATGTGCGACTTCTGAATGCATCATGGAGGCTTATGATATGTGGCTAGATAAAGTAGTATATGTAACTGTACATAATTAGGCATTAAAACACTCGTGTGATGTTATTATGAAACTTGCCTTCGGCTCGTTTCATAAACCCACACTCGTGTTTAATACCCTTCATTATGTACAGTCACATGAAGTACTATTTATTGTATTCATATATCACATTACACCGTCAAAATATGTTATTACCTTCTTAAACTTCAAAACCTATAAAATGGTAAACATTTAAAACTAGCCTGGTTATGAATAACATTTTCCATCTTGAAATTTTATACGAATGACCATTTTTATGGGCTAAATTTCATATATACTGATTAAAAGTGATAAACCTCATTATTTATAGATTTAGGTATTTTTACCGGAAAAATCGGAACCCATAGGATCATTTTGCTGACCGTCCGTCTTTCTGTCACGACCCTTTATCTCGGTAACGCGTGTAGGTGTCGAGTTGAAATTAAAACCGTCTACACGTCGTACTTTGGTCTACAGTCCCTTGAAGCTGTAAAAAATCGAACTTCTAAGTTAACGTAAAAAAAAATATATTGCTCTTTATGCCGCAAAAAAACGTATCAACGCTGGAAAGGAAAATTATGCAAGAGACACGGAACTAACTTTACAGGAGATCTAAAAAACTACGAACTTTTTCAAAAAAATAAAAAGTTATCAAATATTCTGAGGACCTACTTTTTAAATGAAGCATTTTATAATTATAAACAACATCATGTTGTCTATATGTTGCTTTTGTTATTTTGTCTATTAATGGAATAATTTAAAATTTAGCATCGCTTACGCAAAATGGCTGTCAAAATAGAATTAGGTAAAATAATCTAAACGACACGTGTCCCGAGAAATTAGTCAGGTAAACCTATTACACAACAATCAACACAGTTAACAACATATTATGTGCATGCTCATTTTATAGTCAGGTAAATATATAAATCAGCATGAAATAAATCAACAAAAATTATCTAATCGCCTTTGTAGGAAATATTTCAGACATGAAAAGCTATCAGACATCACGTGAAATTTCAATTTTATATTTTTTTATGTGTGATCTGCGAAAAGATTTCCAGTAGTTCTAGACCTATGTATGGTAGCAAACGATAGCTATGACTAATGAAAACAGCACAAGAGTTCTCAAGACTGCAGTCACTCGGTACTCATTAAGGAATTTTAAATCACGAACTACGTGAAATTTCAAGTTTTAGAATTGCAATGAGATAATATCCTATCCTAACAAGAATAACAAAACTACTACAACTCTGTGTGGTATAAGTGACGTCTCGTAAGACACTGTTTGAGTGAGATGGCGTTTGGGTCCATCAAGCGAGTTCAAAGTAATGCCTTAGCGCCACAGACACAGATTTACACCGCAGGTGGGCCTAACAGCCTTTATAAATATATTGAATTACTACTAAATGTGTGATATTTTATAAAACAGAACCGGTAAAGTTTTCTAACTACCAATTTAACGAAAATATTTGTTTTTTTAGTACATTCTATGCGACAAATACGACTCAATTGTCATTCAAGCAATTCAAGATAAGCGACAGTAGTCGATCAAAGTCATATCAGCTAAAAAAGGATAAGCGACAATGGTTTCATAGTATCAAAGCAGGTAAATTTGGATAAATGCCAATAGTTAAGATACGACAATCAGATAATTTAATAAATGTTTTTTTTTTTATAGAATCATATCGATTCTGTTTAATAATGTGGAAATACCACATTTTTACTTTTTGGCTAATGCGCATAAGCATTTTAAACACACATGACACAGAGGGCGCTCCAGTAGCGAAGAATTATGGAATCAAAGATTTAATGAGATTGACGTAACGATATGATAGCTCAGTTGGTAGAGCACTACGCCGGAAAATTAGGGTCGCAGGTTCGAGTCCTGCTTACATTGCAGTGGATCACATTAAATTGTTCTTTCATAATTTACCTTTATGTTAATTTTATCATAAAGACATAGGTAAAATGCCTCAAACGACATTAAAATATGTTTTACGATCAGGTAAAAACAGTTAACCAACAAGTGCAAGGTTAGTTGCAATAAAGAAAAATTATCCAAGTTGTTTGATCTGTTTTGACAAATAAGTAAAAAAGCTCTAAGGTTCATTATTATGCACAAAACTTTTTATGTAATCTCCATTTTGCAAGTCGTTTAGTAGAAAAAAATGTAGAGATTCTCTAAATCACCGACGGGATAAGCGATACAAAAGTCGTCAGACAGATATTATTATATACGAGACCCAACCCATTCGATGCAGAAAAATCTGCCGATCCCAACAGTGTGTAAACTCGATATCCCCAAAAATGTCGCTTAGATAATTTCTCCTTTCCAGCATCGGTATATTTTGACACTCAAGTAAATTAACATTTATAGGGTATCCATTGACCTTGAACATTGAAACTTGGTAAAAAAATATCGTCTAGTAAAATATCGTCAATATCAACAAGTATAGGGAAAAATCTGAGAACATTACTAATGTAGTCATAAAAAACTATCACTGTTTATAAGTAAAGGACGTAAATCCGTTTTCCAACGGTAAAGTTGAGTTTGTAAGTAAGTAAGTAAGTAAACGCTTTATTGTACACAAAAACAGTTAAAAATACATCTAACGAATAAAAAAAAAAATATTGAACGAAGTTTGTCGCTCTATTATTTATAGTTTATCTTTTCATTAGAGCAACATGACCCGGGGGATAAAGCTGTGCCTCCACTACTATGTTAAAATATCGGTTCATCCGCTGGGTCACGATACTCACGATATGATTTATTTATTAAAAAATGGTATTTTTTATTTCTGAATGATTTTACACGTATAATCAAGAATCTTGTCGGCATTTTAACTATTTTTGGTAGGTACCTACGCATACAAAAGAAACTAAAAAGTATTTTTCGATTCGAGACTTCCAAATGGCTAATTTCACTTATTTTTTTGGAAAATAGCTTTAACGCATTTTATTTTTAATATTCTACTGTAGTGGGTAAATAGATATTTAGTAATCCGAAATAATTATATCATTGTTTAAATGATTTATTTTACTTCGAGATTTTTCTATGCCTTTAAATAAGGTATAAGGTTTGTTGATCTTCAACTCACGCTCGGACTATGCGAGTGTATGAAGCTGCTTGGACGCCAGTCAACGAGATTATGAACGAAGTATTGTTCCGGGGGCGCACGGTCGGCGGGGGGAATAACGTTAGGCTCCGCCCAGATCCTCAAGGACGTTGGGATTAGGAGTCGCCTTAACGGAAATTGTGTTACACGCTGTAACGAGGCAAATAATGGAAATTGTTTGTGGAGTGGTTATTTCGGCGCAGGTAAATATTTATTTGTAATAATTTTGTTTATACTGTCCGGAATTGTATTTAGTTGCTCACGTCGTTTTGAGTGAACCCTGAGCTTCTTATTTTGGAATAGAAATGTCTCAATTAAACTTTATCATTGTTTAAAACTATATAAGTAATTATGTTTTTATTTTAACTGTACGAAAACTAGAAGGGAAACGCTCGTAACGATGATTGAGAGCACCAATTTAATTCATACGGAGAATGGACACAATTTCCTGACTGACCTTTTAGTATCGTGTTCCGTTATATATAAAACAATGATTAGATTAAATCTGGTCTGTATTCGATTCATTAGTAAATTTATCAATAAAATTACTTAATTATTAACCTACCTCACTCAAGTGAAATATTTCCAGTATTGTAACCGGCGGACCTATGATCTAATAGGTAGGATGTCCGTGTTGGCCCGGAAAGCCGTAGGAGATGCGGGTTCGAACCCCGCCTGAACCATTAAATTTTTAATTTTTTCGGTTAATTGTAACATTTGGTTTACGCCGTTTAGCAAACGAAAAACAATGAAAAAAAAATGGTTGTTTTTATCGCGTGATAAATAAGTGACAAAGCATCATCAGCAAAACGTGACGGATCGTTTTGACAAGATGCGAGTGTGAGTGACGGATGCTTTGTTACTCATTTATCGCGTGATAAAAGCAACCATCACAGGCCCGCGGGTTGTTTAACCAGTGGTTTAGGCTGCCTATGCCTGTCCGCAGGAGTGAAACTGTGTAAATATGGACCAATCACATTCCTCAGATTTAAATGCGTGCGGGCTTAAAAAAGATGCAGGCCGATTGGTTAATTTTCTTGGCTTCGCTTCAGTAGATAGGCAGTCTTAGGATGTATTACAATCAACCTTTGAATTCACTAATAGTACATTATTGCTGGCTGAGTATTAATTTTAAACGGACGACCTTGAGAGTCCGTTTAAATTAATAGGTAGCCAGCAATTGCCGCATTTCTAAAAAATGGTACAGATAAGTTTTATTATAGCCACTATAATGTCAAAACTGAATTTTTGCATTACAAGTGTTTTTTTTCTTCCGAAAACGACATAAGCTATTTGAGGCAACTAAAAAGTCGCGATAAAATTAGCTA